>OX328014.1:6497411-7245598 GCA_946811545.1 Netelia fuscicornis
TTAACGTGATACGCGATTTGATGACCTGTTGGTTGACGATATCGCGATTATGTGACCCGCAAGCTTGCTGGATTAATTGTCAATAATACGCATATACGAGTTCCACTATAATCCTGCATAAATACCAGTAATATATTAGTCGCAAACTTGATGTAACAGCAGCAGCTATGTGGAAGGTATAATATGCTATACACACTAAGGGGAATGATCAAAGGGATAGTTAAATCGCACTGACCGATGATCACGAGTGTCGAACAATTCCAGGAATGACAGGATTCAAACACGAATCGATGAACGATAGAGTTATCTACACGCATCGGCAATAATTAGAGATACTCGTATTTGAAATTACAAATTCAACTCAAACCCTTCGTTTCAGAAATTGGAGATAAAAATCCAAAATGAAAAAATCGACAAAGTTATTTCCCACGAACCCTTCTTCAATACCAAGGGTTGTAACGAGATTGTCTATATGTAGGATAGTCGAATCGAGATGCATTTTCGATCCCGTTCTTTTCTTCCTTTTTTTTCTCTACAAAGTTATTCCAGCATGAAAGCTTCTTCGCGGATAAATGCGAAAAAAAAAGAAAAAGAAGTTTCTCGGTTACTCGAAAGGACATCAAAAATGGCCGCAACCTATAAAGTATCGGTTTACTACGTTCCTTTCGCGTTATATAGAAAGGTAAGGGTACAATGGCCATCGCGAAGACTACATAGCTATTGTAAGAGAGAGAAAGAGATAGAGAACATTGGGTATAGCGGGGATGAAGGAAATCACGAAGGGATCGAAAAGTTTTTCGGTTTCGTGGCTCGCCTCACCGTTCTCAGCCGGAATAGAAGTACTAATCGTGTATTCGAGTCACGAAAGAGGTGGGCCAACGAGACGGCGTTCTCTCGTACAACGTCCGCGAGTATACGGTGTATGTATGGAAGCAATTCGCGAAAGAGAGAGAGAGAGAGAGAGAGGACAAGCCGAAGGAGGGGAGGAGGGCCAAGAGCTTCTGGGTCGAGATTCAACACCGGGATTTCGACTTTGCGGCGTTCGGCTCGGTTGCCAGGCGAATCTCTACGACTCAGGCATTTCCGGGTTTGAGCGAAAACCACAGGCAGAAAAGTCTGGCAATCTCGCAGTTGGATATACGACGATGAGACCATTTTGTTTTCATCCCCTTAGCGAGACGCGAGACGTCTAAATCGAGACTGGGTTAAAGAGAATTATATAAATGACGAATCTATTGGAGGAAGAATATTTATTATCCGGAACTGTAAATTTTCTACGTCGTATCACGCCGAAGGTTTTATCTTTGGTAAAGGCATTTTTGATCATAAATCCAATCAAACGGTGAAACTACGATACCGGCGGTTAATCCCCGATTGCGGAAGGATCGAATCGATCGACGATCCTATTCGCGAGGATAAAACGCGCCGCGACTCGAACGTTGCCACTCGTCATCGCGGAAACGGAAGATCCACGTCGAGTTGATTACGATCCTAGAAATACGTGTACCATTGTCGTATCCGCTCGTCACGGAATCAATGAGTTTTCTCCAATAACGTTAACTGATAAAAAAAGCAATTATTTTTTTTTTATTTTGTATGAAAATACAATATTTATTTACAAATTTTTAATATCGTTTTCACAATTCTACGTTTTGTAAATTCGCCAAATTTACTTCATATTTATCGTCAATTTACGTTCACTGGGAATACATTCAACTTTTATCAGATTTCGTTTCATTTATCTGGAATTTATGATTACCCACCGGAATAATATTTTCGAAAACTGTGTCGTAAATTAAAAAAAAAACACAAGCGTTTTATTAAAATTTAATATCGTCGGAAATGTTTGAAGAATAATTTTGAAAATTATGTGACAATTATTTCCAGCAGAATTAATTCTCTTCGATCATAATATCATAATTTATCAAGGTTCGATAATGAAGAGCAAAGATTTGATTTCAAAATTTTTTCTGAAACGTGTATTTCGATTTTAATATCGATTGATCGACGATAAACCTCTTTGGATGAGCCGTGATCTGCGTATCATGCAGATTAGATCACACAACGTCGAGTATCAGAGGGTAATAAGCAGAAGTGCACAATCGCTCCTACGCTGTAAATACGCATATATATATACATACATACCTCTATATATATACATACACACACACACACACACACACACATATATATATATATATATATATATATATATATATATATATATATATATGTTGATGACACGAGCATACATGTGGTATACGCGAATGCGCCGTAATAATCCGAAATGGGCGGAAGAGAATGAGGGATTAATTGAATCTACATTACCGACGTAGAATATGATAATGCTTGTGTACGTGTAGTGGATGTATGAGGGCATGTGATTATAAGACAGGTGTATAATCCGTTGA
Source organism: Netelia fuscicornis (assembly GCA_946811545.1). Lineage (NCBI taxonomy): Eukaryota > Metazoa > Arthropoda > Insecta > Hymenoptera > Ichneumonidae > Netelia > Netelia fuscicornis. The sequence goes on from OX328014.1 coordinate 6,499,823, forward strand.
TTCGTCGAGAGAGTGAACCAGAGAGAGATAGAGAGATAGAGAGAGAGAGAGAGGGAGAGGGATAGATAGAGTGAATACCCACAATTTAACAGGGCGTTGGGGGCTGCAAGGATTATGGGCTTGTTGACAAAGTGACGGACAGGCAGTCGGGCCATAGGGCATCACAATATCGTAAATGTACACTCCCCCGATGATAACTAATATACGCATGTGTCCTATATATATATATATATGGATATATTTATATATCGATTATAGTTTGTCATTCGTGCTTGAAAGATGTGTTTGCACTTTCGCATCATTTATAAATTAAGATAAAAAATTAACTTCGGTGAATTGTAAATAAACGCAGTCAATCGTCCAACTCTTGGTAAAATTATTAAATAAATAAAAAGTATCGATTTTGGATTTTACAATATTTGTTTTTATGTCTTCTATATTTATATATCGACTATGGTTAGTTATTGGTGCTTGAACGGTGATGAAATTATTAAATAAATAAAAAGCATCGATTTTGTTTTTCAATATTTTTTTTTTTTTGTTTGGAATTGCATTGTGGTTATTATGTTTAAGAGGTGCAAACATATTTTTCGTTATTGCGGAAATGAGTTTCAATATATTTATGGATAGAATTTTCAATTGACGGGGTTAAGTACGATCGATGGAAAATTGCAATGTATAATGAGAAATGAAAAACGGAAATTGGGTACGTCAATTTTCATTGCTCGTTGCAATTCAGCTCACGATTCCATACGGCGAAGAGTTTTCTTCGTGACCAATGAGCCGATCGAGACCTACGACGGTTAGGTTATCGGACATGGGAGTGTGTAATGGAAAAAAGGGGATGGAGAGTGTAGTAGAGAAAATGGAGAAATGGAAGGAAAAGACCAGACGAGAGAGAAAGAGAGAGAGAGAGAGAGAGAGAGAGAGAGAGAGAGAGAGAGAGAGAGAGAGAGAGAGAGAGAGAGAGAGAATAAGAGTAATGAGAGACACGGACCATCGTTTAGCTCCGCAGAATAAAGCTCCGCCATCGTGGAGGTCGTTCAAGGTGACTGCTGAAACAATATTTTTCTATATTTGAAGTGAAATTCGTCGTGCTTACTGGAGGGTGGAAAATTTTTCATCAAACCACCCTTAATTTCGGAGAATTTATTAATCTCATGAAAAAAATAAGCAAATCACTTTAAACGAAGAAAAAAATATTAACAAAACGTCAAACGATGATAGCCATTTATTTTCTATAAATTGATACAATTATTTTAAACGAAGTCGAGTATCTCGTATTAACCATAATTTGACACAGCTTTTTGTCAAATTTGAAATATTCGCATGAGCGATGACGTTGCGTAAAAAATTGAAATTCGATCGTACTATTACGGGAAAAATAATGATGAATATAATATGCGTGTATTATGTATAGAACGGAGTGACCGGACCGGAAATTTTCCATGTTTCGACAGAAACTCGTTGTAACGGAAGTTGCTACGGTGGATGTCCTCTTGCCACGCATGTTCCAATATTTATGGAAAATGTAACCCATGCATTATACATACGTATGTTGATCTATATATATCCGCGGTGTGATATAATATATCGTGTCGTCGTTGGGACAGCCAACGCTGATGATATACAGGAGGTGATCGCGTATACGCGAACGCGACAGCAAACGTTTTCGCTATATTCAACATTCGCGCGCGCGTCCTACCGGATGAGCCATTTCATCGTGCTTCCATTTAATATGCATCGCCGATGCGAGAATACGTGCTAATTACCGGGAGATTGCAGCGCGAAAAAATCAAACTAGCGAATACACAATCGCGACCGTAATAAACAACGACGACGACGTCCACGACGACGAAAGAAGAAACAAAAAATCTATGAATAAAAATTTTCGTTCAACGAACCAGTGACACTCCGTTCGCCGAACATTCATTGTGAGTCGAACCGAGTTCGCTTCTTTTTTTATCCAAGCTGAAACGCGATTCGTTCGAAAAAATGGACCACGTTTTCACGATCACGAATACGGTTGGCAATGAAACAAATAACGAAGGTAGTTGGTAAATTTATTCAATGCGACACAAGAAGTTTTTTTGAAAAATATTAACAGTTACAATTTTTTTTTCAGACAGTTACAATAGTTAAAAAATTTCGTTGAACGAACCAGAGACTTCCGTTCGTCGAATATTCATTGTGAATCGAATCGAGTTCTTTTTTTTATCCAAGCTGAAACGCGGTTGTTTCAAACAAATGGACTACGTTTTCACGATCACGTATGTGGCTAGAAAAATATCGAAGGTAGTTGGTAAATTTATTCAATATGGCGGAATAAATTTTTCGAAACATATTAAAAGTCACAATTTTTTTCAATGTTTACAATCGGGAAATAAATAAAAACTTTCGGTGGTAATGTTTATTGCTAGTTGAACCTGGTGACAGGTCAAAATATTTACTCCATTAAAATAAATACATCAATATAGAAAGAACATTTCCAAAAATATTCTCGCATTCGTTGAAAATTGAGTGTAACACTTAATCGTTTTCACGCCGCTTCCCTCCGCACGAGTGTCGCGTTTTAACACTTCAAACATCCGCGAAAGCGAGACACTCGAAACAGTGCGACCGTACAATTTGATTCCGCGGAACACTTTTTTTTTCGTTCGACATTTTTTTTCACCCCTCGGCATAGGGGTAGAAAGTAAAGGGGTCGTGCGAGAGAGAACGAGAAAGAGAGAGGGTGAGAGGGTGTAGGTAGACGAGAGAGGAGGAGTAAAAGTTGTCTGTCGGTAGTCCCCGGCTTGTGCACCGAAACGACGCTGTAGCGTAATTGCTTTTCCGTATAAACATGGGGTTGGGGGTTGAGGGGGGTGGATTTTAGAATATATATAGCGAAGGCAACATATCTGTATGTATACAGATTACGTTATATACACATACAAAACTTTATATACATATATATATGTTTATATATACGAGACAGAGACTATGCGAAAACGTGCAGGGGTGGCTATGTAGGGGTGAGTTCGTATCAAACTTTAGCTTTGTCACGCGGGTAGAGCGAGAGGGCTAGTCGTTTGCCACATAGAGGGGTAACTTACTGTTGTGTTTACCGAACGTAGTTACCACCCACTCTGATATCCTCGTGGTATGCATCCCTTCTTCTTCTCGTGCTACTGTACGCGAGAGAGACCCCTAGGGTATACGTACATGTACCGTGGCGCTTGTACGTGTTTGGTATCACCACGCGCCTCCTTTCTTTCCCCATTGTTCCTCCACTTTTTTCCCGGCGCAACACGCTAGAAATTTGTCCTGGGCTACTATATATGGGGGATGATTTCATCGAAAGGCAGCCATTAATGCACTTTCTATTCATCCGACATTACCACCCCTCCGAGAAGCTGTAGAGAAGAATTCGTCTCTCTCACTCTCTCTTGCTCTTCTATCTCCCTAATTTTCGATCTTTCTCTGGCTGACTTCCCATAGATTATTTCGTTTCTCTCGCGAAAACAGTTTATTATCGTTAACCGCCATTCATCTCCCGAAGTCGCCGAGTTTTCGGGCAGGATTTCAGGCTTTTCTTCACCACCAAGCGGCGCAAAACTTAGGGATAGTTTAATCTATGTGTTATGTACGTGGGTACATATATTTTTGTTCGCTCGCGCATGCGTTTGCGTGTATGTGTATGCGCAAATGCGAATTGCGAACTAAGTCAGTAAAAGGTAGTAAGGGAGTCACTGATGCGCTCCGACCCCTTCGGGAAGAAAAGCCAAAGCATCTTCAGTCCGTAAAAGCCATTTCACTCTGGGGAAGAGATGTCTTTCCACCGTTCCATTGGGATTCGGTGGAGAAAGAAGAAGGAAAAAAAAAGAAACGGAAGATCGAGTCTGGCCGTAAGAAGAACCATGGGACGATGGGTGTTAGCGGTCAACTGGGTGAACGTCGCGCGAAGAGTACGAAGAAAAGTTTGTCGGTTCGCTTTGTAGTTTAACACAGTACGTCTTTCTCTCTGTGTGTTTACGTGTATGAGTTTACGCGGGCACAAGTGTGTGTACGTTATCTCGACGTTTGCCGTTTCTCCTCTAAATGGGTATAACTTTTGCTGTTTTCCACGACAGTTCTCTGGGAGTCTCGTCGAGAGCGAGTTCACTTTCGCTGATGCGCCTCCCGCGTCTCGTGGCTCTTACGAACATTCGTTCGAATATATCTTACCTCGTTGAGTGTACACAGCTCATGTTGTGTACGAAGTTCAATGTAGACAGTTTGTCTTTCCGTGATTTCGTATACGTACACGTATTCGAGCTGGTGTCGGCCGATCGAAGAAAATGCCATGATATTCGCGGGAATTCAAGGACGGGAAGCTTTTTTCGTAGTTTCTTCGTAAATTGGAATGCAGAACGACGAGGCCGCTTGTACGAGAATGCACTAACGTATTGCTTTCTTTGTATCTCTCGGTTCTTTCCACAACACGTTGTTTCTTTTTTTCTTTCTATCTTGTCTTTGAGTGACTCGTCGCCAAGTCTCGTGTCTGACGGACGAACCAAGGAGCGCACCTAACCCCCGTTGCCTCCTAGGTCACGGGGTATATACGAGACAAGCTTGAGCTACGGAGTGGCGAGTGGAGGGGGAAGGCCATAGGCTATTCGCGGATGCGCCGCGCGTCGCGTACGTGCGGCGGAGAGGGGAGCGTACGGCGCACGGGATTGGCTATTACGCTCCCTATCGCCTAGAGGCAATGTAGAGAGGAGGGGGGAAGACACAGGGTATATGAACTTACTCTACGTGCGGCGTACGAGCCAATGGGGTAGATGTCGCTTCTGAGGATTTTACTGTAAAAAGCTCGGGGAGGACGCGTGCATAAACTCGTTCGGTTTATCGTTTAACCAGCACAAGGTTCGCTACGACCTTCCGCAACCCCCGGTATACAATACCGGTTCCGTCACATACGCACGATCCGACGCGCTTCTAGCGCATCAGTGTGTACGCTCTTTTGCGGCAAGAAGTAAGCGAACCGCGTGACACGGAAAAAGTCTCATTATGTGAATACCTCGTGTTTCTATATGTATGCACACACATATATGTATATAAATAGGCTTGAGGGTATATCTGTATGTATAAGCACACGACGTTCCGTAACTAGAATTCTAATGCGACGCGCCGTCCGTAAAACCGGCTCCGCACCCGAAGGGGAAGAAAACCTTCTGGAGATCCGTCAAGCGGGATACCACGCTTTTATACGAGGGCCATTGCTATAGTTATATATAGTTCCTCTATCGTACGAGACCGAGATCTCTATGAGGGTGCCCTTGCGCCCTGGGCGTAAGTGGGTAGTCCTAAATGGGAAACGAGAGCCAAGGGTTAATTCCGTACAGGGAAGATCCGATTTGTCTTGAAATCACTTCTGTTCGTACGTCGTTCCTGCGAATGTAATGAAGCCTCTCTCTTTCTCTCTCTTTCTCCCTTCGGAACGTGAGACGCATCGCGAAAATTTATTCCAATGGAATCTGATGCATCATGCACGAGGCTTGTCGTATAGTAATGGATTAATATCTTTACGAGAGATCTCGGTTTTCAGTAATAACAATCATTCATGATGACGATCAATTTTTTCTTCAAAGTTTTCTCGTTTTTAGAACGCGAAATTTCTTTTTGTAAACTTTATAGAGCATGTGATTTGCTCGTGTTATTATTTCAGTTGGAAAATTATCGTGACCGTAAGATCGAATTAACGATAAAAACATGATTTTTAATGATTTTGATATTTTTCAACAAAATTTCCAGTTCAATGGATCACGTTTCTTTTTTTTTATCTAGAACAAAATTAGCCCTGATGAACTTCGATCACACACGGTCGAAATGGCGCGATTGAATGGCCACACTTAAGTTATACGCCTGGCCAACAAGCGTCATTGGGGCTCTGATTGGTCGACTGATTCATTACTATGGTTAATTAAGCGGGCTGTTAATTGAAGCGGAGCTGGTAACACTCTCCCTAAGGCGATGTACCTTCGATGGGCTTTGGTAGCTTAGGGGTGTACGTTAGCCGATATATCGTACAGAATCCGATAATGAATTAGAATCACGATATAGTTTCTCGAGGACTTTCCTATACATATATATATATGCAAGTCTTCACAATGAAGAAATGTTTTCTTCGTTAAATTATGCAATCCTTTATAAAAAAAATAAATCCAAGTATAGTGGAATGCCAATTGCATTAAAAATAAAATTACAAAACAGATAGGACGTAAACCAACATTCAACGATATTTCATTTACTCGTGCGAATGTTTGCGTCATTCACACAGTGTTTCATCGTTTACGAAAAATTGACGTAACAACAAAATCCTGGATAAAACGATTTTATTTATTCAACCCGCATATTTCGTTTGCCTTTTGGCTGATCGTTATTAAATAATCGATAAACACACACATTGGATACGATATTTTCAAACAAAATAAGCGTTACCATGTTGATTTGGTTCATCGGGTGAATGGCTCTCGGAAGATTAAAAAGGAAAGAAATAAAAAGGGATAGAAACGAACCCTTTCGTTTATTTTGTTTACCAAGAATGAAACCCACGTAACATTAATTTCTCTCATTGTTGTTCACGCTATCGTCCGGTATGATGTTAGTGGTCGGACGAGTACCGAGCATCAAGTTTCTTTAGGCAGGGCAAAGGGCCCTTTCTCGCAAGAAACGAATCCACTCCGTCTCTGTTTTTAAGCCTCGCGCGCCATCTCGTTGCCACGTTAGAAATGATACGCCGAGTCATACACGTTTCACGTATTGAATAACCCGGCGTGAACATAATGGAACTCGAGGCAAACCCCCGTGCTTTCTCGTTTCTATAACGAACGTCCGTAGGTTGTTAATTATATTTATAAAAGAAATAAAACCACGGTACGTTACCTCTTGTTACTTCCGCAGTGTTCGTTAAATAATTCGACGAATGTAACGAAAAAATAAATACGTGTAAAACGTATGCATGCATGTGTATATAAATAATAATGATAAAACGTAGGGACACAATCAAAAATATATATTTCCGTGCGGGAGGATAAGGCATTACTAACGGCTAGAATCGAGACGATACGTACGGCGATAAATCCAATCGTCGTGTCGTCTTACCAAAAGATAACGGTAAACGTTGCAACGAAATCAAAATCGGCGTTTGGTTATAACGAGTGCAAAAGAAACTCGTGCCTGGCCCCGGGGGAGGGAATGAATATAAATTTAAAATTACGATGCAGCGATGAAAATTGATAATAATTAATACTCGAGCCGAATAAACGAACGTAATTAAGACGTTAATTTTTTTACCTCGGTCATAAATCATTTGATACGGGCGCAAAATTTATCGTGGCTTCTTTACTCTTTTACGAGAGGTAGAAGTAAAAAAAAACCGAAGAAAAAAAGAATCTCGATTACCTCGTGCCTTATAAGCCGGTATCCGAATAAAAATAAAACGTTCGAACAAACGATAATGGCGCGGTTGCCATTATCATAAAATTCCATATCAGATCGGAGGCTCGAAATCAGGCACCGATGACTCAGGCAAAAGGTCGCACGGCTCACGTGATGACCCAGAGACATCGGGTGAACCGAGCTACCGGTCTTGCGAGGTATACGACCGCCGCTAGATAGCGCCACTGTTTTTCTCCCTCCTTCCTCCTACCGAAATAATACGAGCCATACGATCGTGACGAGGTTTCACATTCAGTAGTTTCGCGGGGGAGCGATAGATGGCTCGTAAGGCATAGCGCACGGAGAAAAAAAGACCGGTATAGAGACAGAGAGAGAGAGAGCGAGAGAGAGAGAGCAAAAAGAGCGAAAGAAGGCCCACGCGTTACCGGTTACCTCCTCGTGGTCGGTCACGTTTTGTCCCACATACGAGAGAGTTGCCCTGGGTATAACGCCGGAGAAGCCGGTGCAGTTTCGTGTACCGTTCGTTCGCGGCGTCGTGTCGCCGCCGTTCGAATCGTTTTTTCCTTTTCTCTCACTCCTTTCTCCTTTTTTTCATTCTTTGTTCTCCATTTTATTATTCGGCGAGCTTGACCGCCGGCTTCACGTCGAAACTCGATTCGGCTCTTGTTCCTTCGTCGTATAATGAGCTCGCCCACCGCCTACGGTCCGAAATACCGGCTCCGAATTTATTTTTGGATTACATCGTCGTATATACATACATAAATCTATATACATACTTACATATACAGGGTGAATTTCATAACGTGTAACAGGCTTTATTCTAAGGTAGATGGGATCATTACAAACAAAAGTTGCAAATATACATTACAGATATTTTGAATAGTTTATGAGTTATACATTTTTTATGTTGGTCCAATCAGAGCGCGCCGAGAGGCGTTGGAGCCGCCCACTCCCGCCCTAGCCGTAGAGACAGCATAGTGTAGAGCGTTTCATTTGGGATTTGAAAATATAGAGCAGTCAACTTTAGTTGATATATATTATATTATCATACAGTCAATTTTATTTCTCGTGCATTATCTGCTAGGACGGGGAGTGGGCGGCTCTAAAGCTCTTTGGCGCGCTCTGATTGGACCAACTTAAAAAATTGATATCTCGTAAACTATTAAAAATATCCCCAATGTATATTTGCAACTTTTGTTTGTAATGCTCCCACCTACCTTGGAATAAAGCCTGTTACACCTTATGAAATTCACCCTGTATATGTGCATTGTAAAGTTGTTTGGCAGGCCCAGGCCGAAGACCCCGCGGCACGCGTAATATATTATGTATAGCGGTTTCTCGCTCGGTCAGAGGATCACTATAAGCCAACATACGCACACGAACACATAAAATACACACATATATATTTACCGATCATGGTCAAGTATTGCCGTCACGGTCGTCCGTAACCGTTTCACCTTACGCGTTACCTCGTCCATCGTTCTCCGGAAGCAGTGAATGAACGGGCGTGTCGACGGTGTGGGTCATCGAGCCGGCCCCATTGACCCAATAAGTATGCGGGTTTATACGATATAACATATACACACATCTATATTTATCGACACCCAGTAATATATAAACATATATATCTACACATAGGAATTACGATAAATAAGATAGGAATGTTGTTACTCCAATCATTACTCTTCATAGATCGCTAGTCCTCGGTAATAAACCAATTAGTAATAATATATACACGATCAATCGAACATAAGTTGTTTATAACCGAGCGCGTGGCTCGATTTGTTTTTTTGGAATTTCAACGAGCGTTATAATATTACGGTATAACTATATCTATATTTATATGATACTGCATAGTTTCGTGCTACGAAGCACACTTTTTTTTATCATTCCCTTATTATTCTCTTCTCGTTAATCTCGTGCTCGGTAAACTCGAGAGTACGTACCTTGCATACAAGCATAATACGTATCGTATAAGATCGTTCCACGAGAATGGACGTATCGGAAATAACAGCGTCGGAAATATCTAGCTACGCGAGACGGCGCCTGTTTCTTTGTAATATAGAGATAGTTATAGTTTTATAATATGTGAAGATATAGGGAGTAGACGTCGAAGATTGACGTCGATACGTTATATGTAATGCGAGTTGTTCGGGCCGCGTGCCATTTTCCTTCCCCGGAAGTGCTCGGATGAACCTGTAGCTCTTAAATATGTATGTATACACATATATACATATATATTCGTGCACGTGTATGTGTTTAGAACGCTTCGTGCGTCCGGTGAGTAGGTGAGTTGCATGCGTCACGGACGATTGAATGCCAATGTCGGCTTTTCCATTGACCCAATGACGACCAACAATTATGCCGAGCATAGGCATAGTTTTATATATATATATATATACATCTAACTACATATATAACGTTATATATATATGTATATATGACGTGATCGAGGAATCCTCAAACCTGTTAAAATCCCGTAAACTCGATCGGCTTATCGTTGTTTATCGATAAACAGGCATGTATATGTATATATAGATGTATGGAGCTCAAATGTATGCGACGTTCAACGGGCTTGGTAAACGAGCAACGACGAACGAGGGACAACGACGACGACGACGACGACGACGACGACGACGACGACTACGATGACGATGTTCCCGAACCACTCCGACACGCTCTATTCCGTTCTATCGGTCTTTCGAACGCACGTCCCTCGCAAACGTGTCTGTATCCTGTGCAACACGAACACTCCAGTCGGCCTGACGCTATATGGTTCCGTGAATAGCAGATTCGCTCTTCCGTCGTTCGCTCAAGGGAATCTCTAGCGGAGCAGGACACGTCGCCGGTTATCGCCTCGTTGATTTCACGCTACGGTAAACCACGGTATGCAAGGAAGGACGCGAAAACAACGTTCGCAGGAATACCACGAGAATAGTTGACTGGCTGTGCTTCGGTGTCTCTTCAATTCGAGAACGCGTATCTCTGATACAGCCGGACTTCTCACGGGATACGACTCGCTCGAGGAATAAACGTAGAAGCGACTGTCGGCTTAATCTTCCATCCAAAATAACTGGGGAGTTTGGGAGAAAATTTCATTCCTAGCGGTAAGGATAATACTCGATGGACGAGCATTCGCGCATGCGCGAGCTGACGGAGTCGCAGGAGTAGGGGTAGTAGCGAATTCGGGGAGGGGATAAGCGTCCTACGGGCGACGACTTATCGGGTTTCCGACTGTTTACGTATGAAAACAGAAACTCTACGATTACATTGCAGGCTGATGGAGCATGGACCAGGCAAGCGTATATATTCTAGCCCGTAACGGATATCATTTGCGCTCGGGCACAACTCCCTCTCTCACTATATTCATCCATTCGCTAGCTAGCTCGCGCGCGATATTATGGACGCTAATGGGCGCTCGTTAATTACGCCGATGGTCACGGCGAAGCCTATACAAGATCCTAAGCGCGCTGCCTACCGCGTACACTATACGCTCGTACGTCTTCGCAAATTCCATTCCCGGCATGGCTCTCTCTCTCTCTCTCTCTTTATCTCTATCTTTCTTTCTCTAGTCTCTAGCACATCGGCTCATCTTCGCCCCCGTTTGCCTCTTTCCAAGCTTACATTAGTAGTATGTACACGTTTACTTTTTATGGTATCGGTATACTTTACTAACACAGGAACAAGCGAAGACCGCTTATGAGCTAGGTGCATCAAGGTGCACAATCTACGACGTGAGAAATAAAAGCGAGGCGAGCTCGGGTGTATCGCGGTAACATGCCGCTCGAAAGAGTATCAGCGGAGATAGATACGAGCACGAATCACCAGGGCGATAATTCGTGTAATTTACCGGGATACAGGCGTTTGAATTTCGCTGGCTAGTATCTTCAACGTACGCGCACGCATGCGCCGACGCGGTTGTACACGGACGTGCGCATGCGCCGCTGTGATCGTACTCACCCACGCATGCGCGGACGCGATCGCATCGTTGCGCGCACGCAACAACGTTCGCTCCCATGTATCGGCGCATGCGCGTACCCCACTCGTACATTCAAATACGTTGACACTTTTTGTTCAATACGATTTTCAGATCTTTCGGAAGATTTTAAGTAGTCAAATACGAAAAATAGAGAAATGTAATTTCATTTGGTAGAAGAGAAGATTGTAAATAAAATGAAATGCAAAATTCGATTATACTGGTTGATTTTATTGAAGATAACCTCCGGATAACCCGCCGGACAGAATTACCCAGTATATCTAGTTTTGTATTCATGTCTCTGGAAGTGGCACGATGCCTGGTGCGCTCCAAGTGATGCTGCTTGGACCCCCCCCCCCCTAACGACCCCCCAACGACGCTTATCCGACCATTGCTTCCTTGTCGTTTTCCATCTCTCTTCGTATCCTCCCGCTACTTTGCCTTTCTTCCGCAAGGTTATAAGTCCTCCTTCGCAACAGCGGCAGCAGCAACGACGACGACGACGATAGCGATGACGACGAAGCTGACCCGTTCTTCTTACCATCCTTCTTATTTATAATACCGTACATAACCCGATACGTATAGCATATTCGTTGTCGGTGGTGTAACAGTTACGAGCACACGGCTGCAGGCTTTGAGCCAACAAGGAAAAGGAAGAGAATGGGCTCAAGTGAGCCTGGGAAATTTCGCGTGCGATCCAATAATGACGAGCGTGGTAGAGCATAGCGAGGTACACTTCGATGGTAGAAGAAGGTGAGAGCCCCACCGGGTTCTTGCTTTACTGCAGTCTCGTCTCTTCTTCCTCTTCTTCTTCTTCTTCTTCTTCTTCTTCTACTACCACTACTTCTTCTTCTTCTTGTTCTTATACCATGTTCGAGTAATTAAATTAGTGGCATGGATGGGCGTCTGGGCTGTTGGAGATGCTACGTCGTTAGGTAGAAGCACCCGGCAGCACCCACGGACCAATCCTCAATAGCCCAACTAACGGTCCTCTCTCCTCGAGAGAGGTTATCGGCTACTCGAAATCCCATCTGGAAACATCTTCTTCCTTAACGCCCGATGACCTCAATGAACGAGGGCCACTTTTCAATGTTTTCGTCGATCTGACCAACCCCTTCGACCAATACTCGGTCTTATTTTTCCTAGACTTTTTCTTCTCTCTCGTCGACTTTCGCTCTTTTTTCATTCTTGTCTACGATGTTTTCCACAACTTTCGGTATAATTGACGGCAATTATTCGATTAGTTGGCTAATTGAGCTACGATTAATCGAGGGAAATATTTTTAAGTGGAATTTAGGAAAATTACTAATTTTTTGTCCATTGTTCGGGACATGGTGAATTTTTAATCAAAGGAAGCTATGGGAACATATTCAATAAACCAATTACATCAGTTGCGACAGAGGAATTTGAGAGTCTGTGTGTACAGCCCGAAAAGGTCGTTAAACCAGCATCGTGGGTCCTCTTAGGAAAGGACGAGAGTCCAAGTGGCCAGCAACGAGTACTCGAAATTGTCCAAGATCTACTTCTGCTCTACTACCTACCTACGGTCCTTCTGCCGCTTTCGAGGACTCCAAGGATCCAGGAATATCTTGCAAAACGTGTGTTTCCGGCAAACTGTGCGGAACCCAGAACGACTCGATCTCCTCGACCTCTCAAAGGAAGTTTTGCCCCTTACTTCTCCTCTCTGTCATTTCATCTTCATCTGATTCTCTGTTTCCTTTGCTATGTTTCTAGAGTCTCTCCTCTCGCCCGATGTTTCTCGAGGATTGTCTGGGTACCCGAAAAACTCAACTCGTTTTACTGTCCTTCAAAAGTCGAGTCATTCCGTCTTGGATCACAGATTCCTAGTTAAAATTGCCCCTCGTTCTTTCCAAGATTGAGATATTGGTGCTCAAGGCACAGCGAAACTCCACTTTGTCTTTTTAAACAGCCATCAACGCTGTCTAGTTCCCCGTAGCTAACAAGATCATTCCAGATTTTTGTTAAATCCGAGAATGATCTCGATCAAGAATTGAAGGACTTTTCTTCAAGACAATCACTTGATAACAAAACTCGAAGTTACATCCTCACATACTTTCGGGTAGTTCGAAAAATCTCACCCTAACAAATCCGTACTTCTCAGCAAAACGAATCATCTAACAGGGTGGTTGAGATTGGCGTTGACCCTGGGGTAGAAATCCAAGGCTTCGCAACTCCTTCGAGGATCCGGATGATACGCAAGTGGATACATATGTACACTAGTTATGTATTACATACTACTGTAAACTTACTACCGCTGCTTATCACGACGGGTGTTGCATGAATCGTCGTTAATCAACCAGGGGTTTTGATATCGAGTTTCAACCCTCCACGATGCGGCTCTCTGTTACTGCACACGTCTCTCTGTCTCCCTCTCTCTCTCTCTTGCACTTTCTCTCCCTGGAAAACTCGCTGTCGGTCGGTCACGTCATTCTCACCTCTCGCTACCACCGAGGTGGTTTCCATCTGGCATTGCTCTCGAGCGAAATGGCGGCCTTCGTAAAGTCTCGCCTCGTATCCGGTGCCACGATAATAAAGCCTCCCGGTCGTTATATTATTACGCCCGTTAAGGTGCACATGTGCGAATGTTCGTTTTATCTATATATGCATAACCAACCCCCCTTGAATAGAAGGTGATGTTCAATGATAAACCTGAAGTACCTACTGACGATGCGGCTGAAAACTTACACTATGAAACGTACACATATATGCATGTCTAGGGGTAGGTTTTGCTATTCTAGCATAATAAATGCTGGCTCCGTGCCTTTCCGTTTGCATTCGATGTACAACTTAGCTCATCGTTCCACCACGTTGCAATGATAATCGAGGCACTGCCTCGGCGCACAATCCACTTTCGCTAGTTAAGATAATTCTATTTACATCCCGTGGAAAGAACATTGACACGAGGTTAATAACGTTATGCACCGTAACCTCTTTGTGAGGCGGTATACCCCGGGGTTCTCGCAGTCATGATGGAGCACCGGATCAGATGTTATCATTAAGACGTTCCAACGTCCTGTTCACGGTGCGTACCGTAGCCGCGCCTTGGAGCAACCCTCACCCCTCGTCAAACGAGGCCGCGTGCCTGTAAGCACGTCAAAGCATCGTGACGGGGCGCGCGTGTTGTCGAGCCAACGCACGTGGATACATCGTCGACTTTTCAATATAGGAATCGCCCCGAGGTGTAACACCGAGTTCAGCCCCGAGTCACTCCAACAACCGTGACGAAGAAAATCCGAGAGGGAACGCGTTCGAACGAATCCTATTAAACGATGATTGCGCATGCGCCCGCCTCCGGGGGTTGATTCCCGATGTTTTGATTCTTTTCACCGTGTTACTTGTTGCACAACGTACGATGTTATCGTGATTGCATAACATTTTGAGAGATTTACGAAGAGGTTTTAGAACGAGAGGAAAAAGTGAAGCTGTTATACCGTCGGTCGGTAATTTTTTCAGATCTTAAGATATGATTTATCGTTGCTTCGTTAGTTGTCGTCGTAAACAAAACATTGTAAGCTTTTGAAGTAGAAGTGTAATTATCTTTTCTTCAATTAACGACAATTTAACTAATCGCAATTAAAACCTTTTATTTGCCGAAGAAACATTTATTTTTGTTTTTTGTAAATTCTTTTTTTATCGTTTATAATTAATTCGTAGCCCAAATCGCAATGCGTCGAACGAATTTATACGATCGTTCGATCGAAGCTTACGGTAATGTTACTTTCCAACGCGGAAGAAACTCTCGGTGGCGCACTGTAGCGACCCTAGTCAAACGTAATGGAGTGTATCGGAGCCCAGGTTGAAATTCACCATACAAATTTGCAGAATCCGAAAGCGGTTGTATCAGTTCTGTGATCATTTACTGAAACGAGAAACACCTTGAGGGATGGAAGCCCCTGGAGCCAAATTCGTACCGCGATAACTCCAAAGCTTCATTGATCATCCCCTTTTTGATCTTGTCTCTCTTTCTCCCTCTGTCTCATCCTGGTGCCCCTACTCACATCGATAAGTAACCCACCTGACCAATTCCCAATGGTGCTTTGAAATTGAGTAAAAATTTATTTCCAATTTCGTGGAAGAAATTCTGCCATTGGGGTAGTCAGAAGTGCAAAAGTCATTGGAAAATTAAATATGAATTAAAATGAAACCCAATGAGGCGATAAATATGAGAGAGTGGGGGAAAGTGGGTGAGGATTTG
The DNA here is from genome assembly GCA_946811545.1 of Netelia fuscicornis. NCBI lineage: Eukaryota > Metazoa > Arthropoda > Insecta > Hymenoptera > Ichneumonidae > Netelia > Netelia fuscicornis. The sequence goes on from OX328014.1 coordinate 6,515,437, forward strand.
TATTTACCATTCCTAAAATCGTTTAAGTGGTGGTAAAGGCAAAAGGAAAAGATCAAGTGGAAGAGCACTTCGGGAGAGGATTACTCCAGTTTACCTGGAAGCAGGTGAACGGAACTACTTCGGTTTCTTTGACACACTATCGAATCGAGGTCACGCGTGCACCGAGATTACATTTTTAAGTCCCGGGTCAAAATCGTAGCAAACATACTGGGACTTCCTAAAGAGGGATTATTTTCCCTCGTGATTTCGTTTTGTAGGAGATAAAAAGTAGCGATGGGTTGGCAAATCTTCCGAGAGTAATACAGTCGATCCTTTCCGTTTCCATTTTTAATATTTATAGCAATACGAATTCTGTTTATGTATTCATATATCCCGCGTATTAAATTTATAAACAACAATTTTTTTTATCATCGGATTAATCGTTGAATTATTTACTTTAGAAAATTATGTAAAATGTTAAAAAGTCATGGAAATTGTGATTTTAATGCTAATTTTCAGGATCTTAAGTTCAAGTTGGACAGTCGCAACAAACCCAAGATGTTATAGTACAGACAATATAGTCGAGTTCATAGCTCCGACACGTACGGAAGTTGAGTAAACACTGACTGTTCCAAACTTGCCAGGGTCATCGCCTGCTCCGGACGTCCTATCTGGAAAGTGGCCGGTGTAATTTTCCTAGGAGTAACTAGCTTCACTTGCTCAGACCCCATGGTAGCTTACCGAGAAGTATCCCTCAGGTGGACATGGCGTGAAGTTACTACCTCTCGCACATCCCTGTTTTTGAAATGCCTGCGGGCTCCAAGCTGTTCCTCGAAGTACGTTAACTTCCATTTGATCCAAGTCATCCGAGGTCGAATCTCACGCAAACTACGAAACTACACGATCCAGGTGCCTTCCAAAAAAGTCCCGGTGTTGACCCCTTCGTTCTTCAAGATTTTTAAGATTTTCCCACTTTCGAGATTTATAATCGCCTAAAATCAAAGATTCGATTTTGGAACTTGAAACGACACAATCGATTTTGAATTTAGCCGAAATAACCTGCAGCCAGTGCCTAACTGGGTCCCGGAATACCGTGGAGATTTGAAAACCGGCGATCCCACCGTGTCGGCTTCAAGCGCCACGAACTTCGAACCTCGGGGGTTACCTCGCGTATGTACACAACGAATCTCGTTTGTCGCATGCGAAATCACGTGCACACCTACGTACGACCGGCGAATGTGCTGGTTTTGTAACATCGTATGCGAGAACACGCCACGGATGAAATTTCACCAAAGAGGATTTCCGAATGTGCCGCTCGACACTTGTCGTTCTCATCCTCTTTAGCGAGATGCACACGTTCGTGGACCCGGGCCTGGTCTCGAGTGTGAATATACATGGGGCGGAAGTGGGAATACCGTTGGAGAACGAGATTGAGAGGGAACTTTGTATGCGACAAAGGGACAGGACGATAAGGTTGGTAAGGTGACGGCGGAGTGAGAGACGAATGGATCAAGAAACTAATCCAAGAGGGGGATGTCGCGTGCTACGGTGACAAATCCCCCGAATAATCGGGAATCAGGAAACAAGCCCCGAAGATTGGGATCGATCGTTTTGTTATTTTCTCTTAAATACGGTTAGGTGGCCTGGACGATCGGCTGCCGATTAAACGAGGTCACTTGTAAAGGTTGATCGACCTCAAGGAGGAAACCGTTGGGAGTAAAATCCAATTTGATTTAGTTCAACAAGTTCGATCCTTTCTTGAGAATCAATTTTATTTCATTCCTTTCAACGAGTCGATTCGCTTTTTGGAATAAAAATCGGTTACTTTTCATACGAAGTTCGATCCACTTTCGAGAATTGATTTTATTCGATTCTTTTTTTGAGAAATATAAATTTATTTTATATTTTTCAAAAAGTTCATTATATCTGACAATAAAATAAGGCAATGTGAGTTGATCGATCTGGATACAAGTTATATAAAAAAAAAAAAAACAAAAAAATATTTTGTTCAGACGTTGATTGCCTTCGAACGAAATCACTTTTTTTTACCGATGCAAACTGTTACGACGATGATTACAGTATTTCGCCCACTACACGCAATCACGATTCATTATACCGGGTATAATACCGTTCTGGTACCGAAAGTGTCTGGTAATTCGCAGAATGGGAAAGAGATAGATGAGGGCGAGAAGCGAGCGAATAGTCCATAGTTCTATATATACATACATATATACATATATAGGCGTTACGGTATGATTGATTGCCCCGCGTGATCCGTAGAACCAGCGTGTCCCATCTGTCACCAATAAATATCTAATTTCACGTTACGATGATATATAAGATATTTCAATGGCGCACCGACGCTTTTTGTTACTCGCTCGCGCGAAATGGGATCATTTATTAAGGAAATTGGCCGTGCAAAGACGACGAAGCGAAGAAGCAAAACGTGCTACGATCATACATATATATGTATATATGCATGGTGGCTTCTGGTTCGTTCGTTCCTCGAGACTTTCGTCTCGTTTCGAGCCGAGAGGAATGAAGACTGCCACCGCACGGCTCGAATTCCCCCTTCGTTTCAGAATTTTTACCGGCAACAAGGAATATATCGTCCCGGATTTAATCCTCGAGGGGGTGCTAGTCGTAGAAAATCTTTGCTACGACTCGAGAATATACATTGACGAAACTGTCGACAAAGCCTCTTTGGAATTGCCATTGGTATTCGTGTTTCTGTGTGTAGGTGCCTTTTTATGTATGTGTGTATACATAATATAGTACAGAAAGGTTTTCCTCGACCATGAGGGGCTAACGGGCATGAGCTACCTGTCGATACGTCCATTTGAGCTTTTCATTCGAAAAGAAAAAACAGCAAATCTCGCCTGTAACCCACAGGGCGTGTTGTCGATATACCAAAGCCCATAAGGATATACCCTTCACGGTCTTGGCTATAAAATACGTCATACTCACCCTCCCCCTCCTCCTCTTCCTCAACCATCCCTCGTTCACATTTTTTACTCAATGTGTCAAAACACGCTACGTCACTTATCGAGAACATTTCTTTTTTTGTTCGTTACCTCGAATCAGTTCATTTACGATCGAACGTCTTATTTCTTCGAACGCTTCGATATTTTTTCATTCTTTCGTTCGATTATTTCATCTCGTTTCACTTTTTTTTTCATGTCTCGAACGTGGATCAATTTTCGATCGAAAGTCTGGTTTGATTGTAATTTTGGTAACTAAATGATAAAAATAATTGGATAAAAGTAAACAATTCTTTTTTTTTAAATCATTGTTATTAAATTTATGAATCGAGGGGAAAACACCCTTAGTCTTATTGTTAAATAACAAGTTTAAAAACACTTCATGAAGGAACGAACAATTATTTATACGAAGCTTTTAAACACCCGATGATATACGAGCGTATTACCGTGTGAGCTTGATTTTTTTCCACGTACAAACTCGCACGATAGAAAATACTCGCGTATACATCGGTGACACGGCCAGGCGGTTATCGAAAAGGTGATGTGTGGCTCGAGTTCTGAGTCAGCGGTTGCCCTCGTCAATTTTCCAATCCGCTTATATACTTCTCGTATTTCCCTTCAGCACGCCTCGCGACTCGCGGCGACCGGAGAAGAAATAGTTTTTCGGGCGTAGACCCGGCTGCTCGTATATTTTTCTCTCCTCTTTCACCGTTGTCGAGGACGACAACGAGAAACAGCGTGCAAGAGCAAGAAAGATAAAAAATAAAAGAGAAAGAACTCGGTAGACGAAATCTTATTCCACGAGTCTCTTATTTACAATTCGTTCCGCATTGTCGGAGCTCGAAAAAATAATATACCTTAGCTAGGTATATGAATCATAAATATCCGTAGATAAATAAAATATATAAGGCGTCAGGGCAAATAATACGCGCGTATCGTATAGAACGCCGGGGAAGGTGGCAAACGAAAGAGGAAGAAAGAGATCGCGAAAGGGATGAGAGAATGATAGTGAGGGGAATGAGATAGCGCGTCAATAGTGGAATTGGTCACGCGCACCTATCCATTCTCTACTTTGCACGGGACTCGAGCATATACTTTGTTGTTACCAACGAACGAAGCTTCATCGGTGTGCGCGAACGAATAAAATGTACATCGATGGGATCGACCCCGCGGCGAATTCACTCCGTGATGTAGACAGGGAATATCCGTTGCGAGTGTCTGGTGCACGTACATATCGAGGCGTTGGACGAGATCTCTAAATGGATATATATATATGTATAGTTATTGTTAGTTTGTGGCAGAACGTGTTCGTTGATACAGACAGGAGTATAGGTGTGTGTCCAACGATATACAGTACACGATATTCGTAGCATCTTGGAGTAAGGTATTGCATCGCGTTAGTAGATATCCCACCTCGCTAGAGGTCCTTTACTTTGCGGTCCCGAAGATTTATATTTATGGCGACTGCTTGACCGCCACAGGTCGAAGCGGCGAGACGAGGTAAAAGAGGGTTTGGATATACACACGCCACCCCGGTGAGCGCATTGTTGTACATCTTACCAGCTACGCTCTTGCACCGTTGTTCCTCGTGTCGTTTCACGACGAGCTTATTCACTATCTACTTCCCATCCCGTTGAGTTTCTCTTGTTCTCTCTAGTCCTGACGTTATCTGTAGAGCTTAGGGTGACCTACGGAGGTTGCCAACTTCGTCCTGCTTAGAGGTTAATTCTTTATTTTCGAAAGTTTCAATGGTCGAGGGGAAAACGTGGCTGAATGTGGGGCAATTTTTTAGCAGGCTTGTGAAATAGGGTAGTATGATTATTGTTTTATATTTTTGAGGGAGGTGGTTAATGATTCGAGGGAGGAAGGTGATGGGAAAGTGTGATGAGGTTTCGATTTATTCAATTTTTTACTGGTAGATTGCTGGGTTTTTTTGGTGAAAGGAGTGTCGCGTGAGTAGTAAAAGAATCGCATTTGTTGGCGATTGTTTCGATGGTTTGACTCTGATGAACGAAAACCTCAAAAAACGGTGGAATTTCATATTTTTTCCATCTTTTACCTGTCATTTTTCATGCGAACGAAAAACGATCCAGGAATTTGTAATCAGCGAGCAATTTCCGAACGATATTAGCTATAAAAATTTATTTAAAAAGCAACTGCAGCACATCGTTTTTTGGAAGTCATTTTCTACCTTGCTACTTGAGAGGCGCGAGGTAGCAAAACGCAAAAAACCTGAAATAACGATTTAGCCACTTAAGGTCGTAAAAATCTGAAAACTGCGAAACGAAACTATGATTTTCTTGTTGTGCGGAAAATTTGCGATTTAAAATTGATGCTACAAAGTCTTTTTGGAGGACACAAAATGTTGACCCCTTCCGGACCCCCAAAGTCAGGAAAGTAAATGACGAGTGACGATTGTCAACACCCCCCGGGGATCAAAATTTTTTTCGTTCAAAAAGGCTTTGTAGGGTGGTTACGGAATCGGAAATTTCCCGGTCATCACGAAAATCATACTTATTTCTTCAATATCTCGAAATTACTAGCCGGAAATCCAAGAAAACGACGAAACTGAACGTTTATTCGACTTTTTACTTATCAATTCTTAAGCAAACGCACAACGACCTATTTATTCATAATCAACGGAAACTTTGCAATGAACAAAAGCTCTCTGAAAGTATCGAAAAAATGAATTCTACAGCTTATTTTCCGAAAGTCCAAGCCTAGGGAAAAAATTGTAAAAACCAGAAAACGTGAATTTTTATCGTTATCATGTTTTAATCGACAAATTTTGAAGATGATTTCATATTATTTCTTACCAGGAAAATTCTTAGTTCCAACATAGACACCTGTAAAACCGTTTTACGCAGAACACATTTCATTCAGCCTCTGAGCTGGACAATCGACAAAAATGGCGATCAACTTTCGGAACTTGGGATCGCTCACAGGGCTCACATTCTCTTTAACCAAAGTAACCTCAAAGGTTGATCGCGGAATCGGAAATCTCCCCATACTCATTAGCTATCCAGGAGACCCCGGTGGAACACCGTGACTCTCTATCCGTTGTCGGCGTTATCCACAAACGACGCATGTACATACGATCGCGCGAAAGCGACAAAAATCACAAGATCATTATTATAAGATATAATGAATAATACCGGAAAGATTCGAGCGTGTAAAAGAGAGAATGCACGACCTCGAAGCTTATAATTCTCGTCCAAGGAGTCGTTAACTTCGCGCCGGGTTCGGTGCAAAAGGGCCTGAGAATGTGGAAAGATGCCGAGTTGTGTAGTGCCAAATACGTACGGTATAAAGCCTGCCCGGCTTCCTACGGTCGATTCTTCGAGGCTGTGCAGCCAGTTACTGTACCTAAACCCATCAATTTAACCATGCGAACACGGTGTATAATGTATACCTATCACGAACGAGAGGCTGGAAAAAGAAAATGGAAGAATGAGAAGTATAGGAAAGACGGAAGAAGACGAGCGATCGAGTGAGACGAAACGAGAAAGCATTAGTTAAGAGTAGCGAGAGTTAAGACCATAGAAGCGAAGTGAGAAGAGAACAGACGTGATAACGCAATAGAAAGTGCCCCGAGTGCGTTTGCATCAAGAACTTGGTGAAACGAATCGTATACGTTGCTCGTGGAATTTTCGACAAACTTCACAAATTTAATTCATTCCACGCGCTATCAAGGTCTCGGAAATCCTGGAGAGTAAGCCAATTGACACCAGTGAGACGTGTCCTTACATGGCTATGCAGCAAGTTCATACATTCCCCTAAGAATTTCCCCAAGGACCTTCTCTCGACCCAACTACACGACGATGCTGTTATAAACCCAACTATTCCTGACTACGTAGCTAAATTTAAATCTGACCACGCTGGTAATATTACCATACCCGTCACGAAAATATGGAAATATTACGATTCCAACGACCACCGTGAGAACTCGGTGGATGTTTCAAATGTGTGCGAAACGATGGAACGAGCACCTTGTAAGAAGCAACGAAATGGATGATCCGTCAGATGGATGGAGCGATAAATGTAGCTACGAGATGAAGAAAAATAAGGTTAAATGTGTACTTTCGTACAAAATGTAAGCTCCAGCTCGAGAGAGGGATAGAGACGAAGAAAATGGAATGGATGGAGGTCAAGAGAGATAGAGTGACATCCTAGAAGTATGCACGGAGTGGAAAATTATCACGTGTACGAGGGAACACAGTTAGGATTCTCGATCCACTCGACTACTACTGGTATACTGTTATTAAGGCTTTTGGGTTGAATCTGTGCGCGGGGACGTTTTTTCGTTGGGAAGCTCTCGCAGGAGTAGCGGTGAAACGAAGCGAGGTAGCGAAGTAGAAAGAGCGATGAAGAAAATAGTGAGTCGGTGGTGTGTTCCACGCGCGCGTTTCTGGCTTCTGGATCGCATCGCTTCGTTTGCAAGGGCCAACGTATGCTAATGCAGATAACGCGGTTCAGCGCCGAGTAACAGTAAAATGGAGGGCTACCAAGCCGTTCCTTTCATCCGTTCCTTCCTCTTTTTCTTTCTTTTGTTCCTATCACATTTTACTCCTCTGTATTTCTCCATTCTGCTCGAATTATCTAGCTCTCGTTTTTTTCCCTCCATCTCTTTTCCATCGGGTCCGGTAACAAAAAGGGGGAACGATGGACACGAAAAGTGGATTAGCTCGTCCACTTGGCGTTCGGCACTTTCCGAAGTTATCGCATCGTCGATTGGTCCAAACCGCGAAAGACTTTAATGCGAACGAATTTTGAGTAACGTCCACTATCGAGTCCGATCTGAATTTCTCGTTTGAAAATCTTTAAAGAAGGTTGATTCGGTTATTCAAAGGTCGTGTGTTCTCCTGTGCACGAGACGAGCAGAATAGAGCGCCGTTTGTGTGTAATTTTATTTTCTCCAAGAATTTGGAACACCAACCGGCTCTATACGACGTTGGCCTTTTTAAAATTTTCACGGGAAAGTATATCATGCTCGGATAATCTCGATGCTTCAAGCATCCTCTTGCTGCAGCTTTGGCACAAAAACCTTTGAGTTTCTCTCGTCGTTCGTCATCGGAGCGTAACTGCGACGAGAGTATCGTTATTATAATTCGAAGCTATATTTCAGTTCGTCGTTTGACTCAGCCGCGAGTCTGACTAACGACGCAAACAAAGTTGCCGAGCCATTTCGATAACGATTTCCTTCAAGATTTTTTCAAAGCACACGTTTTCAATTAATTTTTCGGATATTTCTCTCGTATACCGGTTATTTGCAGTAAAAAAAAGGAACGATAGAGCTTTGTCATTTTCTCCGTACGAGTGCTTCATAATCCAGCTTTAAAAAGCTCGTTTTTTTTTGTTTTTATTGTAAGAACGAGAAATGATATAGTTGCGAGTGATTCGTGACGCGTATAACTTGAAGATCGAGGGACGAGTAAGAAAAAAGGGTACGGGCTAACGATTCTTTGATCGATTCGTCGTAAAAAGAGCCTCGTAGCTATAAACCTCATTCTCCCATTCCTTCCATATACCCGTTATCCCCCACCTACAGCTTTTCCTCCCCCTCCTCCTCCCTCCTTCATTCGCTTTCTCCACAATATTCCGCGACAAGGACGTTCTCTCGCGATGCCATCTACGAAAGTGCAGCTTCACCCGGAGGTCGTTATCGCACAAGGCTCGTCACAGTCGAGACGACACGAGAAAAGAGGTAGAGGAAAACGAGCTATCAAGGAAACCGGTGGAAAAGGAGTAAAGAATAAGAATAAAAAATCAAAATAAAAAAAAAAGGATAGATCGATAGAGAGTACACGCGGAACGGGAAAAGCGTCCATCCTCATTGCATCGCGGTAGTTTCCAAGGGGATAGAGACGAAACGGACGAGGTAAAAAAAATAATAATGGGGTAGTTTCTATAGCTCGGCGAATAAAATCGCTAAATCGTTCTAACTTCGCGTTGAAAGCGTTATCTTTTATCGATTGATGACGATCTTCTCGCGCATATTTCACGCATTATTCCGCGTTCGACGAATTTTTTCTTTCTTTCTCTCGATGCGACGATTTCATCCCTCATTTGTGTATCGTATTTTTTTTTATTATCGAGTTGATATCTCAGTGAGAAATGGGCCATCGGTTTTGCATCGAACGCAGTTGATTAATCTCGATGTAATAATAAGGACGCGATACAAAGCTGACGTTAATGTGCAGGGGCGAGCGAAGGGGATGAACATCGTCGTATAATCGCCCATGGGACAGTCGACTTCCTAGCTAACCCAGTGTCTGGTAGATTTTAATTTCGTCACGCTACACCGCGTTTGATTAGCACTCGACGTCACACTTGTTTTTGAACCCACTTGCGCGCCTCCTGTGATACACTTTGCTGCTTCGTTGCTTTTCAACGACGGGAAGAAGACCTCGGGATATCGACGGAAAATCTCAAACTCTGAGGGTTTCACCCTTTAACGTACGTCACTTCTTTCAACAACTTTTCAAACTTTAGTAATCGGAAGAACTATTTGGTAAAACTCTTCGTTAATTATTTCAGATTTTTTGGATTCGAAGGATCAATATTTTTTGTTTTGTTTCATTATTCACATCCCCATTGTCAAATCTGTTCGACAGTCGATTAAAGAATGTTTCAGATCTCGGAAAATTTAGTGTATATAAAATTGTTTCAATGATCCACGAATTAGTTCACGTATCAAAGAAAATCCAAGAAAATCCTGTTCTACTTTTCGAAAATTCCACAGTGAGCGAGAACCAGAAGACTATTTCTCGTCTGGCTTAAAGCTTACCCCGTCTATATGAATCGAGATTCAACAAAATTCGTCGTTCGAGGAGAATAGCGAAAGAGAGAGAGAGAGAGAGATGGGAGGAACTTGCCGGAGCACCGGATTTCAGATGCATGAATGCTTCTGTGAACACGCAGAAGGACTAGCGACTTTTCAACCAGCAACAAAGTGAATATACGCACGCTCACACACACACACACACACACACACACACATACACACACACACACACACAGCCTTCTGCACGTTCGAACGTATTCGCGTTGTCTAGCTCGTCGACGTTTGTCGCGGTTGCCGAGAGACATTCTCCACCTTTCTCAACTTCTTGTTTCTGGTTACTCACCTCGATATTGTCTTACTCCTTTATTTCCATCCATCGAGAATTCTTACGGTATGATCTCTTCACTTCGCTCGATTCACTCCCGTTTCTCCGATATCGAGGCTTAACGCGCTACGATAATAAAGTTTGAGCGACGTTTATACGATATTTATCGCGATTGCTACCCTCGAGGGAGAATAATCCATCGATCCACCGAATCACCCTTCCGTTCGAGCATGTCCTCGTTGACTTCATCCACCTACTACAGATCCATTTGACGTTACGACTACTCACGTAACTCGCTATTTTCGCGAGTGGATATATGATATATCTTTGATCCGGGACATCAACATAGCGAAGAACGCGAAACGTAGCAATTTTTCTCAACGAGACGGAGTAACGTCGCTTCTGTGATCATCGAACATATTTCCAGCTGATATATTTTCGCCCAGTTTGGAAAACGGTGACGTTCAATTTTCGTTATATCGAATCGACTCGATCGACTGTAATCAATTTTAGACGACCGTGAACAATGAATTTGTTCTCAATTCTTTTTTACTTTTGAGATCCTGATGGATTTCCAATTGATAGAATGTATTTCCGGTTAATATGGATTTCGATACGATCGAAAAATAGGTTGGGGGGTTGTAAATTGAATTTTTATTATTGCCAGACGATCGATATTGATGAATTTTTATCGAACGATTAATTCCATGGCAATTTTGTTTTGAAATTCTGGCAATGTCAGTACGTAACGCCAAGAGTATCCTTGAATTTACCGATTTCCTACGACAGACGTAGTAAATAGACAGACAGGAAATCGCTCCAGTCTTACTTGTCTGGATGTCTATGCGACGTGACTGCTTTCTGGAGAGATTACGCTCGAGAAAATGTGTGTACGACAGTCCGGGATCGTCAATGCATGGATGCTTCTATGCACACTCCACGGGAAATTGGTCCACGTGCCTTCTAAGATACCCTCTACCCCCCCGTTCAACCCCCTTTTGCTATCCGGCTCCTCGATCCTCCTCTCCCACGAAGAACTTTCGAGAGCTCTCCAGAAGCTGAGCCAGCACCTTTAGACGATCCTGGGCGTTCGACGACAAGGACGTACAAGGAGGTTGCGTCTCTATCCTCCCTCGATTTTCCTCTCAGGACGTAACCGTCGCAAGACGTCACCGGGTACGAGTCGTCACCGCTGCATTTCGTAGTCTACCTACAAAAGACAATATTTGCTCGACCTCCACACCCCCGAGAAGACCTCCATGATATCCGTGATACGACGGTGAAAATCGATTGATCAGTCTATCGTCTATGTGTCTATGTGACATACGTGACGTCACGTATGAAACCGAATACGTGAACAGTCCTGAATCTCACCCTTCTTGACACACGAAGTAGTGAACGAAAAAAATTGTCTCCATACACGTGTCTTAAGTCACGTATTTTAAGTTGGTGTGAAAATTCACTCATTTTTAATTCCAATAGTTCGATGTACACGTCGTTGCATCGAAAACCCAATTAATTTCTAACCACCTACTATATTTCGCACACCCAGGTCTAAAGGGGACTAACTCGAAATTATGATTTTTGAGTTAGCCTACCTACGGGCTAACTGCAAAATCGCAATTTTTAAGTTAGCTCCCAGGGGTTGACCCCTAGGGCCCTCCCGAGTGTTCACATCGCACACCCAGATGTAAAGAGGGCTGACTCAAAAATTGCAATTTTGCAGTGAGCCCCTAGGTAGGCTAACACAAAAATCACAATTTCGAGTTAGCCCCCTTTAGATCTGGGTGTGCGATTTGACTATGTGGCATACGAGAATTGCTAAATTCATTCTCCTTCTTACTTCCTTGATGCCAAGATATCTCGCCTCCATTTTCCAACCGATCTATCCAACCTTATTCTCATATCTGCTATAATGAACCGATTCGTCACCCTCCTGTCATAATCCTCGAACGGTCAAGAGCCTCCTGAATGCTTGCTTTCTGGTGCTGACCTCCATATACACTTATACCATACAAGTGTCTCGTCACGTTTCCACTCCCATACGCCCAACTTCGTCCTTCGCTCTTACATTTCACGGCTCTATCGTTTCCTCGCCTCGTCTCAATCATTCTCAGCAGATTTTTCTATCCATCTAGTAACGTACATACACACAACCACTAATATATATCTCTCTATATATGTTACTGTATACTCGAATTCGTAAAGTAAATATTTTTCAAGACCATCAATGGAGGACGAACAGGTCCGACATTCGTTTCAACGTTCCCTGACGTTCTAACAGAGTAGAGGAAGCCAGCAACGAAGAGAAAAAATAAACTAAGATGGAAGGGAGATCGATCGATCATCATCAGAGTTCAAGTAGAAAGCGCAGGAGACAGAAGCGAGAAATTAGATCAGCGAACAGCTGCCCTGGCTCTATATCGATTCCGCTATGTCCATGGGCATTCGCAAGTTTGTTCTCAAAGTAAATCCCTCTTAACAGCGCGAAATATATATATATATATATATATATATATATGTGTGTGTGTGTGTGTGTGTGTGTGTGTGTGTGTGTGTGTGTGTGTGTACTCGAGGAAGAGACGAGGAAGCAACTCGGCTCTTTCCCTTCTTATAATATCCGATACCGTTCGCGAGCGGGGTCCACGACCCTCGACCGTACGTTATAACCACGGAAAATCATGTAATTATTACGCTCGAGTTAACTATCATCGACGAACCGCAGAACGGTCAGTTCGCTCTTCCCCTTCGCTTTCCCTTCTCCATTCTTAGCCGTTGTACATTCGTGTGTATATATGCCGTAACGTAGAAGTTAAACGCGCGGTGGGTCCACGAGGATAAAGAGAAAAGGAACGAGACACAAAAGGATATATATCACTTGCTCTGTACTACATACCTTTGTTTATTGTTGCCGACTTGCAGAAATAATTACGAAACGTCGGAATAACCGAATCGAGAATTGGCTGACAATCTTGTCGACTTGGAACAATTTTATTAAATTAACGTTTCAGGAAATTAATCTTTGTCGAACGTCAAGATATCCATCGGAAAATAATCAACGTCCGGATCGTAATCAATTTCTCTTTTACGATATAAAATGTTAACGTTGGAATTAACAATTTTGTAAAGAATATTGGAAATATTATATATCACCAAAAATTGATACAATGTCGAGTGCTCGATATAGCGTTAATAACGGTCGAGGCTAATTTTACCATTTCACGATCTACCGTACAGAAATTCCCCTTACGGATCATCAGGTACACCAGCACCGATTACATTTCGTGATGAGGGTACGTTGGCGACGGTTACGAAATAGCCGGACGCGGTCATCTGCGCACCATTAGCTCTCTGTCAGGCTGGAAGATATAACGGACTTGAAAGATCATTGTTTGGATGCCAAGGGGGAGGGTTCATCGAGTATAATTGAAGATCGTGGGTAAACACTTGAGTGATTTTAATTCAATTTAGCGGTATCCCCTCCTATGTACTAAAACCAGGCAACGTACCCCAAGCTTATACCGTGATAATCTATACGTACACAGGAGACCTGTAGGTACGTATGGATGAGAATGAAGCGATATAGAAGTCAATCTAGCATTTGACGTAGTCCACCGTAGCTTCGACCAGGGTTTCGTTTTACCGTTGCTTATATACGTGAGAAATCGTCCCCGTCGTATATTTAAAAGTGTTTTTAATAGTACGTACATATATCTATATTCGTGAACAAAATCGAGAGTGGGAAATCCAAAGTGTTTAATTAAAAAGGAATGAACAATATACCGGGTGTCGCATTCAAAGGACACCCGGTAGATAAATAAATAGTATACAGGCAGGGGGTGCAAGACACAGGGCAGTCCTAGAATCAAATACAATCGGGATCGATTTCGGGCAACATAAAGTGTAATTGGCTGTGGCTCGTACAACGCATCCGGACAGCCCACTGTTCGGAGATAGTGCTTACGGTTGCATTCTCGCCAGCTCTTCCTCGTTCGTGTCCGGGGGGGGGGGGGGGGGGGGGGGGGGGGGGGGCGTTCGATGGGTCCTCTCTCGTTTATACGAGCGATGGTTGTGTATCGACTCGATCGCCATTTCCATCGTGAAGTCCATTAACAAAAAAAGCAAAACAAAAAAAAAACAACACATTCTTCTATTTGTGTGCGTCTGATGGTCGCGGACGTTGAACGTTCACGTGTGGCAACTTACGGGTTTTTTTTTTCTACCGAGGTTGACGGTGGAAATTCGACGAGAGAGAAGGGATGCAGGGTGATGCCTAGGTGACGACCGCTACGAGGCACACCGGTCGATCCGGTCGCCGTCAGGAGCAAGCTGTGTGGGAGTATCGGTGCGAATGGTGGTCTTGGATACCGTGTTGAACCATACCGGACGCGTATCTCCGTATGTACAGGCAAACGAGAGGAAATTGGAAGCTTCGCCCAGACCTGATTCCATAACTATATACAGTTACAACGTCCCTAGTGCGTGATATATATAGCTAGACGAACATAGGGAGAGATAGAGAGAGAAGGAGGGAAGCAGCCTCAGCTAGCAACAGCAGGAGCATGTTCGGGAGCGGGAGAGGTCAGTGTCGCGGCACGACTCTAACCTTCGTGATATCCCTCGACTCTAATTGGCCCCGGAGCTGACGTATTGAGGAAATTAAGGTTCCCCCCCGATAGCCAACAGTTACGGTTTATAGATACAACAACGCTCCGCACAACCGACAACACACACCCTTCGAAACTATAGGTCTATACGATGCTACAGTTCGATCCCTCGTAAGTTTCATATTTGCTCTTGAGTCGAAACATCTTGGGACGAGTACGAACGAGGAAAAATCACCTTAGGACATCAAGGTCGTGAGGTTCAATGGAAAATATGATTTCGTACACTAGCTAGAGTGTTTCTACCGTACGAGATGAGCAAAGGACCTTCGGAGCTTGTGGATTCCACTACACACGATGCCTACAAGGTCATAGAGGTGCAATCTTGTTGTATAACCCCGTCTTCTTCATGAATATAGTCACAAGGGCTTTTCTCGGCGTAAGTGCAAGTCGTAGTTGCCACGGTTCTCGAAGTAGATGGAGATACCGTCGTGAAAACCTTTTTCCACTGTATATTTTCACAAGTGGAAACGGTACGTCTTGTATAGACATAGTGTCGCCTGGCCACAGAGATTCTTTCGTTTCTCATTCATACATACATATATATATATATACATTTTTTTTTCTCTAGCACTATGTATATAAATATATATAGAACAGTTGAAGGAGAGCATGCTTGTATATATTTTTCTCTCGCGGCACACACCCATACACGTGTACACACCCATACAAACATATACAAAGCTTACGCACACTCATGGCTCCTTTGTTCGCGATTCTTCTCTCCACACACTCCATTCTTACTTTTTCGTCTCTCCTATTTTCTCTCCGAATGTTTTCCTCGTGGGACACACAGCAACCTCCCATCACCCTCCTCTCACTCTCTCTCTCTCTCTTTCCTACCATCGCATAAACGCCTACCGTCATCTTGAACAATCGAGTAACAGCGAGACTGTACGTCTATATTCGCAGAGTGCACTCGCCTAGTGTAGTGTGCGTAACACTCGTTCGTCGCGGGTTTTTCATTCTCTTGCTAAAGGAACTGGAAAAGTAAGGTAAAAAAATGTATATATATATATGAAAACGAAAAAAAAAATAATGCTACATTAGGCGTTGGGTGACGAGTTGAGTCTCGAGGTTGAAAAAGGACCGAGTATGGGTTTATGTGTGTGTGTGTGTGTATGTGCTTCTGTGTGTATGTGCGTTTAGTGATGAGAATGGGAGAAGGGAGAAGTAAAAGAAGCCGTTTCGCGCGAAGCACGACCGCCGCTGTATTAGACTTTGAGTATACGGAAACGTCGAGCACACGCGGGGCCGCCAACGTAGATATATATATATATATATATATGTATATGTATATATATTTATATATATGTTTATATATATATTTGTATATATAGCTAGTACCGAGCGGTGGCAATTTATGTAGGCTACTTACCCGCATCCAACTGCACGTATGACTCTCACTGTACACGTACGATATATACATATATATATTTATGTATATATGTATAGGGAAGGGATGGTAGCAGCAGCAAATCGCATGGCATACCCGCGACCACAGAATTGTGTATAGTATTAAACTCCGGACATGTACCATCGTGGTTTGTGGCTAATTAACATTTTTTTTTCACGTTCAACCCTGCCAATTCGAGACTTATTTTGTCCTATTTTTCGACATAGTTCGAGCATCTCGCTCACTCGCGAAACAACCCGAGACTGGATGTCAATGGTGCGAGGGAGGATGGTACGTAAATGGGACGGCACGCGCGATTCTCCGGTCTTTGCGGTCGAACTATTATTCGGTACACTTCTTCTAGGTCTACGATATTTCTTAAATCGTTTAGCAATATTGTTTTGTTTGTAACAATCGTCGGGTACCTTCGGAGAAATATTTATAAATATTGTCATTTTTTTTTTAGTGTTTTGAGAATTTGTTTTGTGAGTGGGAAAACAATATGGAATTTTTGATTGTCGAATAAGCTTTTGTTGGAGCAAGAGCGACCTCGTTTCGATGATAGTATTTGCATGGATATACAGATACGCGTCTCAAGCATACGCGGATTCCATATCTCACGATATCTACATTTGGGCTCTCTCTCGCCACTTTCAAATCCTGATAATGATGACATAGGTATTTCGAGAGGCACGAAGAGCGATCGTCGAGCAAAGGATGAACAAGTACGAAATTCTCGGAATAGCGACGACAAGGATGGTACATATACAATTCGGTGCGAGCGAACGTAGACCGATCGGAAGAGAGGGATAGCTAAAAGCAGCAAAGACAGAGAGAGAGAGAGAGAGAGAGAGAGAGAGAGAGAGAAGAGAGAAGAGAGGCGTACAGAAATTCGTGACTCTAAACACGTGAAGGAATTTCGCGAGACGCGATCCTCACCGTACCCCTTGTCTATCCACTCGAATGGGCTCAGGAGAACGAAGAAGGAGAGACGAAGAGTAGAATGGGAGAGGGTGGAGATGGGCGGGGGTGCATAGACACCCCGGAAACGACCTAAATTCCAAAGCAAGCGGAAATTAACTGAACCGAGGTGTTCAGCGGGGTGATGTGGTGACATAGAGGTACGACTCGCATGACTCGAAACACAAAGAGCGAGTTGACATCGGTATGGGGAAGATTTGCCATGGCGTCGCGTCTCCGGAATTTTTCGCTTGTAGCGATACGGAAGAATTCACCTCGAGGGTATCGCATAAACCTAGATTAGAGACGATGGCTTGCACTTTATCCAAGTTCGATTCTTTCTTTGCCTCGTACTAAATGATTTTTCAACTATTCTCAAACTTCTACTTTGTTCGCTCGATCAATCGATTTTCATTTTTCTTGTTCATTCGACTTGTTTCAATTTATAACCTTGAAATCAAAAACAACCCTTAAAAATCCAACCCCCACTCATCAACCCCCTAAGTGATCTTTACAAAGAGTCGGCGAACGCGGTGAATCTATATAAAGTGTGGTACGTACGAAACGTAGTTCCAGAAAAGAAGTCGAAAGATCTGGGAATACGCGCGAGGTGAAGGGGGGGGGGGGGGGGGGGGGGGGGGGTTGGAACACGCCCGACCGCGCCGGATTCGGGAATTGTAGAGGGAAGCGGTGGTGAAGAAGCGTCTGGGAGGTCTGAGCTAGGGTGCATATTATTCACGAGCAAGCCGGACGGATGTTGCAGCGCGAATTCATAAAGCAACCCTTTGTACGAATACCCACTTTGACTACGGGATCTCCGCCGCTCTTTATGGAAATTTCACGGACCGTTGCGACCCTGAGTATTCCATGAGCGAGAAAAGGAGGATGTGGGTGGGATGAAAAAGCGAAAGGGTGAGAGAAAAGGAGGGATGGGAGGGTTGAAAACGATACAGAGCGAAAAGAGGGAAAGAGACGGAGAGAAAAAAGATAGATAGACGAGACGAAAAAGGAGGAATTTCGTGCGAGAATTTGATGCGCATCTCATCTCGTAAGAACCGTGGAATTAATGTGCTTCGCGTGCCAATGACGTCAGGCAGCAAAACAAAACAAAAAACCCGGTTAATATTAATCTTCGAGAAACGAAAGAACGTAACAATTTTTTAATAATTTATAACGACCTAATTTTCATTTTTTTTCCCTCTATTTTCTTAACAAAAAATGTAAAAAAAAGTTTGATTTGAAAATAAGATTGATAACTTACGTTGCTTGGAATTAATCGAATTACGTCTTGGCTGTAATAATCTTGGGTCAATTTTCAATAATTTATTACTCGGTTAATAATAGTGATTTATTGCCCTAGATATTTTTCTGTTATTACGATTCGTTCCTACTTTTCCTTTTTGCAACGATTTTTCTTCAGTTATTTTGCCTTTATGTTCTTTCAATGACACAGTCCCAACCGACGGATATTACGTGTTGCATTATTAACCACCTAGTACACGAATCATTCATGCAAATTATCTCTATGAATATCTCATTCTTGTTATTTTGCTTCCTAGTGGATATGCCAACAGCTTCCATTTTCACTTATGACAATAGCCCACAAAGCACTTTCTCAGGTGTACTGTACACGCGATATATCTATGTATACGCGCAGAAGCTCGTACACATACTTCTACGAGCGACGTGTTTCCTCGGGTGAACCTTCATCAGGAAGACATTACGCCGGCATATATTATTCCAAAGCTGATTGTCGGCACAAAGAGAGCCGCCCTAGACAGGCGCACGTACGTAGAAGACGCGCATTTCACTCGCAACGTCTGCCAACGGTCGATGAAAGATACTTCAAACTCGACAATGCCTAATGAACAATCTGGCATAATCTGCCACTTCTTCTTTACACCTTTCATATCGCTACCACTAACGCGCCTTTACGTCTAACGTATACAATATTTGTATTTCTTGTTTCAAATCTAATAAAATTAGACTAGTTAAAAAAGTAATTGCGTTTTTTCTCTATACAATAACATACGCCTGAGTGTATTAAAAACGCAATTACTTTTTGGCCAGCTCGTTTCACCCCGAGTTTGCATAAAAATTGCGTCTCGGTGTATTTCTCTCGTAATTCCGATGAAATTTATGAACCCGACGTTATACTTTCTTTTTTTTTTCTTTCTCAAACTCACGAACTACACGTTTGTACGTCTCTTCGTAAAAATCCAAGGTTCGCACGATAATTTATTTCCCCCTCGGTACAAACCTTCGATATATCCTCTCTATGTTATTGTATCATTATACGAGTACCTACCTACCGCAAGGAGTACACGAGTATCGTGGAAAACGAGTACTGCGTTCGTTCATGCGCTACATAGATATAAGTTTTTCAGTGCGTTACTACGAGGCACAGAGGCCGAGCGAGTCTCTCTCTCTCTCTCTCTCTCGACGTGGATGTCCGTTGGTACGGCAAGAATCTCTGCAACGTGTGTCACTGGGTCACTGGAATTCCACGACGTCACGACGAGAATTTGCATGTTCGAAGATCTAACGATTCCACATACGTCGTTACTTCCTAGTAAAGCTCGCGCTCTTTCTTCGTCATTTCTCTATAGGTTCTCGCTCTATCTTTCAGGAGTATCCTATATACAATCTCCATCTCTCTCTCTCTCTCTCTCTCTCTATGTATATATATATATGCATATACGCGTTTATACGAAGGTAGAAAGTACCTGCAGCAAGCCGGAGGGGCCCATTGCGGAGAGCGTTGCTCGCTTAGATACAATTTATCACGGCGGCAGAAGCGGCGGAGTTGCGCGAGTTACACACATACAGGCACACAGGTACGCATGCGTCTATACGTACAGGTCGTATAGATCGAACGTATAGCTGGAAGGTAAGGGGGAAAAAATGGCCGATACGGAAGAAAAACGTTCGTCCATAGGAATTTTATATATCAGGTACCTCGATTCTGTATCTACCCTACCGGCGTTACGGATATCTATATATCTATATCTATATATCTATATATATATATAGATCTATGTATATATATGTATATATATATATATATATATATATATATATATATATATATATATATATATAGGCGACGGTATTCACGGAACGCAAATGCAACGTTGTAGATGTGCATGCGGTTGTGTGTATGTATGTGTGGATGTACTCGACATGGGCCACACACACCCTACGATACGAGGCCGATACGTCGCTCTAGGAAAATTTTATTCCTTCGGCAAACTTCGAGGTATCTGGCGCGTAAACCGTGCCGTATATTCCCTCTGATATGGATAACCGGGTCATCGGTACATCGCGATCGACGGAATCGCTGTACGCGACCGAGAACCGTAACGTACATTCGCGAGATTACAACCTCAAGTTTTTCATCTTTTTTGTCTTTGTTATTTATTTATTTTCTTTTTTTTGTTGTTGTTGCATCGAACGGATACAGGATGTCGGATTGAAGGGAGAGGATAGAGTGACTTGTTTGAAAATCGCAAGGATATGGATAAACATGAATTGGTTTTCTGATTTGAGATTGATTACACGTGTAAGATATCGCATTGAAAAAGTGCGAATATAATTTGAAGTTTTAAAAAAAATGAGTTAAAACAGTTAATTCTATCGATGAAAATAATTCTTCGTTATCGTGAAATTGATATTTATCTTTATAATCTTTTAATTGATAGTGGAAAATAGGAATTATTTACAATTCATTCAAAAAGTGTGATATCGCCTGGAAAAAAAGAAGAGATATCGCCATCCTTAAAAAGTAGCCCCGTGTACACACGTTTATGTAAGGTAATAAACCGCGACCTCTGCTAATGTTGGGTTCGCGGATTACCCGTTCCAGCGTATGCGCCATTGTGTGACCGGGTACTCTTGCAATATTCGTATTACATTAAAGTGCATATACATACATACATAGACACAAACATATATATATATATATATGTGTGTGTGTGTGTGTGTGTGTACATCAACCCTTGTCCTTTCTCCGCTCATTTTATCGCAAGAGCTTGTGGAGAATTTATAATGAGAGGAACGCCATTCTGTATGCATACGTATATAGGCGACTATGGGGAACGAGGATAAAGGGAGGCTGAGGGGAGGAGAGTGGAGGAGAGGGCTCGTCAGCACATAGCATGTTGATGGCAGTGGTAGAGAGAGCGTCTACGTACCTCGACTGAGGGAGAAGCAACGTAGAGCTGTTGTCAAGGGTAAGAGAGAAGCGGAGGAGAGGAAGGCAGGAACGAAGAGAGGCAGAGTGGTGCACGACCGAGGACGAAGAAACAACCACCCAGGGTCGGTCCTCGCTCTGTTAAATACCAGTGCAGTACACACCATGGCCACCATGCGCATAGCCAGGATGGGACAGTACCCGTGACATCGCAGGAACGGCTATGTCGGAGACATCGTCGGTGACGTCGTACCCATGGACCGTGCACGGTGGATAGAACGCGATCTCGCTTCGTCGTCGGCCAACTGTAACCCAACTGCGAATACTTACTCGTAGTACGTTACATGCATGCATGCATCTACGGCATGCACCCAACTTCCACCGTTTTGTTTTTCCTTTCTCTACGTCCTCTCTTTCGCCATCTCTTGGTTATCTCGGACCGCATCATCAGTGGAGGACACACAGAGGAGATTGTTCCATCCGCGACGTTCTACGAAGACCGCCTCGCGTCACACTCTCGCTTCGTCTCCCTCTCTCTCTCTCTCTCTCTGTCTTTTACCCCGCGCTCTTACCGGGCTATGAAATAATAACTTTAATTATTTAATAACCTTTCGCATTTACGTATATAACCATGAAAGCGCGGGCTACGTGCGTTCACACACAGCAGCTGGGGTACGTAGTACTGTGTGCGAGTTTTCGATGAAGGCACGTACCAGACCCCCGTAGGTCTTCCTCTTGCGTCCACGTGACGCGTGTAACAGTGCAACTTTCCATAATTCAATTTACCCTGTCTCGGCTCATCAACCTTCGTTTATTCCGTGTTTGAAACAGCGTGAACGGATACGCGCTAGAAGAGACGGCGTCGGGGATGATATTTAGCTTGGACAGGAAGATCGATTAAATTGTGAAAAGGTTTTCCATGTTTAAAGGCTAATCGTAATGTGAAATTATGTATTATTAAGCGTTGTAATGTGGTCATGCGAGTCGGGAACGTCGTCAGAAACGAGCGAGTGATGAAATTTACGTGGGTTAGAGAGTAAAACCGTTGGTAATCAACGGGAACTCAAGATGGCCGTGATGTAACCTAAAATGGCGGACTGGCGCGGAAGCGTGCCTCGTAGTTCGACCGAAAAATCGATGAAGGGTCGTACTTAGAGGAAGTTTCTGGTACAGCTGAGTTTGTTGGTATTAAGGAATAGCCGGTAGGAGAACAATGGATGGGTAAAGTTCCGGAGAAAGCGTTGGAGGCCGACGCGGCACTCCTAACCTCAAAATCTATAACGCCATCTGTGATGATTGATTTTTATATTCTTCTCTCGAGCACTTCGGTTTCCTGCACTCGTCCCACTCATAGCTCGAACCGATCCACGTAAGATATTTTTACACAATCTTTACAGATCGTGTGGATATTATGATCCCATCTTCTGAGGAGGACGCGTAGCATCGCTTCCCTCGGCACTTTGTGTTATAAAACAGCACTATGCGTAATACCCGTAGTCTTCTATTCTCTCTAGGCAATCTCTCCATCCGCGTTTCTTCCTTGCCATTTGGATTCTACGGCGGAATGCCTTCGTAATTCCAAGCAGTTTTGGATCGAATGACGATGTACGAGGGGAATCCATGATAGACGAGTCGGAAGTTTCCCATTGGTAACGTCAACGAACTTGCAACAAAAAATGCGATCTCGAAATTCTTGTTATTTTTTTTAATGATTGTTACCCTTGACTTGGAATTGTCAAGGTCATGCGAAAATTATTCGACACATACGTCCTTTTTTCTGTAATTTGTCGCAGGACAAAATTAAATCGTCAAAGTTACCGACGTTGTACGGTGGTTACCGTGGGTTATTCATTTTTCTTTCGGATAGGGAAAAAAAGTTTAGCTCGTTTCTACTGCGCGATCGTAAAGCGGCAATCACGAGTCCCTCGCTTCCTTCGACTGGGCGATTTCTTCGGGAATCGCGTGTACGCCTATTTTCCAGAATCTTATATTATAGCGCGATACCGTGTGCTTCCGACTATTACTTTGGCCAAAGATTCTCCGAGGATGCATTCGGGTTATCCTGGCGAGGAGAGAACATTCCAGGTTTCTGCTACTCGCAATTCCAACGATTTATGTATCGAGATGCGTGACTAGGCGGATTGGAACGAATCGCAGGGAGATAAATGTATTTTGCAATAAAAGATCTCTATAAAATTAACAGATACGTTACACTCCCGAGTGTCGCAATGTTCAATAAATTTATTGCAAAAATATATCGAAAATATTCTTAGACGATGACTTATACCGATTTTTCATAATAAAATTTATCGAACTCCATAAAATACGATCGTATATTATACACGAGGTCTAGGAAACGAAAAATGAATGGGCGAGTACCGTTCTTCTTTTCATTAAATCGTTTCATGTCCGACTGTAACGAGATCGTTACGCAATTTCTTATATGGAACGGTGGACGCTGATGAATAATCATAGTTTTATAACTGCTATGGATTTCCATAAACTCAATAGCTGTCATGCAATAAATATATATATAGATCGTTCGCTGAACCGATTTTGATTTATCGACGGTCGGTAATATATCTGCCATCGATAACGATTTATTTTCCAGTCAATTCACCGATTCTCGTTCAAGCTCGCGCGGTTCCCATAACAAATTATACAGACTTTTCGTTAAAAATATAGAAATGAAGAATTTCTGTGTGATTCTACATCGCAAAAATTCACGTTTTTCTTACTTCTGTTTCTCGCTTTTGCTTCCAACAAGCTCCCTTAATATCGGTTGTTATTCCAACGAGCGTGCCCTCATGCATGCTCGATTCCGTTCCATTAATTGAAAAAGCTTGCGCCCACGTAGAGTCAATTTATTCGAATTTTACCAAGTTACTGCCCGTCTCAATTTTTCCCGAAAGTACCTGGCGTGTTATACATACAACGATCGTACGATAGGTAGCGAAGCAGGGAAACGTATCGGAGGGTAGAGCAGTCATGGAATTAATACCATGGTATTATTCTTTCTCCCTCGAAGAAGCCGCGCAAAAAGTCAGCGAAGAAAATTTAAATTCGTTATAGGTACAACGCACCAACCGTATTTTTCTTTCTCATCTTTTATTCTTCCCCGGTAATATTTTTATATTCCCCTCAAGAAAAAGAAAGAGAAAGAGCTATTCCCGAAATGAATAAACCATAATAAAAATTGTATTATACGTATTCTCACGAAAGTTTCGTTTTAATTTCTGTTGCAGAATTACAAATTCGGCAGATATCTCGCCAACGTACCAGCAATATAATAATACGGTGAGTACTTACAACATTCATCTCGTGAAATTCTTACTTATAAATTATTAAACACAAATTCAAGTATTACGTAACGTACGACAGTGATTAGAAACGGTTGATTACGGGATTTAACCGTTGCCGTATGGGCCACGAAAATCAGACGCCGGTAAGTCGCGTTTTAATCGCTACCAGTATATAATTTCGGTGTAACCGTGTCTTAATCCATCATGTCTCGAGCTGTCTTCGCGCCAAATTCAAAACGTTTCGTGAATACCGCGCTTGCACGTACCACCGAAATTATATGTATACGTGCCGTATAACGTGCCATGACTATTATATGCGCCGAAGCTATTCTCGACATCCACTCTGATTTCGAGAAGGAAGGGTTGTTCAATCTGGCGGCAGTCGGTCTAGGGAGGGAGAGAGGAAGAGAGAGACAGAAGTAGACAGAGAGAAAGAGAGAGGGAGAAAGACGAGGGGGGTAGGGAAGGGTTCGCATCAGAAGCCCTTTTGTGGCACGTCCTCGAACCATGAGTGCTCCAGCAAGTTCAGGACTATTATCCTTTCTCTAGCCGTAATGGTTCGTGGCGTACTTTACCGCATTGTCGGTAATTCGGGAAATCGCGCGTACTGGCGATATAAGTAGAAACGCAGGAATATAACAATCGACAAGAACACTGCTTAGAGATAAACATTAATACGTTAATCGATTTTATCAAATTCTGTTCTAATTACAAATATACTTTTTAAAAAAATAGAATTGCTAATTAAAGAATTTAAGATAAATGAAAATTCGACGATTTATGAAAAATGTCGCTGTTTTTTTTTCTTCGTTTAAAAATTGATTATAGAATTAAGTTATAGCTGATTGAGGGTATCTCGGAAGCTCAAGCCGATTATTTTCTTAGTGTTGTGCGTACGTGGTAGGGAAGGTAGTCGATATTGCAACGTCGAACGTGATTATTACGCGTTTCTGCGTTTAACGTTCAATTATGTCGGGAGTTGGAGAAAGGCGCTTTAGTAAATCAGTGGTTTGTATCAATCGTTAATTGAATAATTGATGTAGCTATATGCGGTATGTAAGTATGGATCGTTGGATTTACGGGTACGTTATTCAATGCTACTGATAACTAGAATTTCTGAGACAGAGTTGAACAAGCTCTCGTTCGCTCTTTACCGAGAATCGTATCTACGTGCGTGCTCGTTCAGGGTCGGAAGGAGCAGTAGGCACGTACGTCCTGCTGCACTCGTCGATACGTTGTTGCAAACGCATTTCGCACTTGTCTCTCTCTCTCTCTTATACTCTGTTTATCCATTTCTTTCTGTAGCTTCCCCTCATTTTCATAATTTTGACTTTTTCTATTGATAAATTGACCGGTACGTACACCGTCTTCCTTGAATTCCCTTCAAGGCTACGTAAGAAGATCGCGCAAACAAACATACAAAATCGACGAAAAAAATCGCACAAGGTAAAAACGAGTTACACTCGACAAGGTCGAGAGCGAAGCGTGTTTGAAATTTTTCTTTTTTCGACGAAGATTCAAGTGTGAATAAAACGATACCGATACTTACATACAATTGTACAATGTACGAACTATATGTACTATTTATTTATAAAAATTGAAACGAGGAATGAAAACAACGTGATCGATATTAACAAGCCACTGAAAAAATATTTCATCGAGGGAAGTCCTAGGAAGAGAGGTGTTTGTTAAAGCTGTTAAAAAAAGGATTCGAGGGCAAAGAGAAATGATCGAGCAGAAATGGTAAGAGTTCGTTCAGACAATAACTCGGGCCAGAGTTTATAGCGAGAAGAGGAATTTGATCTTATATTGCGCGGTTGGAAGCCATACTCGATCCGGATGGACCATCGTCGACAGTGGTGGCTCGGTGGTGGAGTCGGTGAGCCAGGGAGTCGCGATACGTACCTACGGCCAGCTACGGCTCGCCGAGAGATATCTCGAGTGCCAGTGTAACGCGGTAGGACGGTATACGTAATTAACGCCTCATGTAGATCGTATCGTTGGACGGGGCGCGCGCGATTCTACGATGCGAATAAGGGACCGGACGTAGGACTGCTCAACGGTATGGGAGAAACTCAGTGGCTACCTGGAAGAGAGATGGACAGAATGGGATTGCATGACGACCGATGATGTACGGCCTTGCTTCCATGTAATGGAATATTCTTATCGGCTGGTATCTACCTGTCTACGTCGCGTCCTCCGCTACGAATTAGTATGCGAGAACGGTGTTATTTTAAGCTGTGACGTGGCGACTGGTACACAGCATTGATGATAACCAGTATCTAGGTCCATTTTTGTTCTATCTTCCGTTCGATATTCATGGATTCGAGTTACCTCGCGTAACGAAAAATTCAATAAATAATCGGGTGATCTGAAAGGAATGGTGACGATCTTTCGATGATTCGATTAAAAGTAACGGGCTTAATAAATTTCCAGTTGGACTATCGATTTTAACGAGGTTGCTTCGGAAATACACTCACGTTTTATCGAGAAGATCGTTTTAACTCCCAATTATCGAATAAAACGTTACCTCGTCCATTTTCCCAGTTACGAATTATGATCGTTTTGTTCAATTTGTCGTCAGGAATAATCCTCTCGTTTTCCCATATCGGTGTTTAATAAAATAATTAAACGAAGTTGCTCCCGGGGCGTTATAAGCGAACGGATGAGAATATAAGGGTGGAGGAGGGGGGTGGGGTAGAGGGCCAAGAAGAGGGATGAGAAACGACGTCTCAGCGTGATCGGTAGCCGTGCGCGACAACCGGCGGAAAGAGGTTGGACGCGACGAGGGGGTCTCCGGGATTGTGTTGGTCCGTTTCGTTGTGCCGGCTCTCGACCGCGACACCGCACCCGGGCAATATTATTATGGCGATGCTTCGCTCGCTCGCCCGCTCGCGGGATAAACTCGTTGAGGTTAAATTAATGACGGTGCGGGGACGTCCGGCGGCGCGTGAGACAATACAAAGCCTCCCTGTGGGAGGTGCAGAGAAGAGAGTAGACCCCGCGTGGGCCTCGGCGCCGGATTCGAAGTATGAAGGAGGGAGGAAGCGAGAGAGAGCAAGCAAGCGAGAAAGAGACGGAGAAAGAGCGAGGGATGAGGATGAGAGGGGGGGGGGGGGCGGTAGTGGACCGCGAGGAAACAACGCCGGGAGGGCGACAGTCAACGAGAGACAGCAGAAAGAGAGAATGAAGAGGGGGTTGAAAAAGCCATTGTTCGAGCTGGTTGCTTTGCGTCTCCCTCCAAGTTTGTCGGAACTTCGACTCTGGTCCCTCTCTCTCTCTCTCTCCCTTTATCTCGTCCTACCCCCCATGCCATCTTCTCGTCGGTTTCGTTCGCTTTTCAGCCAGCCTGATCCACGTCGGCAAGCTCGGCAGGACGTTCCCGTCGCGATCCCGGGGACAGGATTGATATCGAGGGTGCTTTTCTTGCGTCCGCCCTGTACGTCGCCCGTTCAACGAAGAACGCGCAACGTACGTCGTACCGAGACACGTATCGTCTTTTCACCGGAGCTCGACGCTCGAAGCGCACTTCCTGTGGCTCGATCCCCTCGAATAAATCCCTCAAGGCTCGAGAATCATCCGGGAACCAGAGTAACGTACTATGAAGAAGGGTTGCGAGATAGACGACATTTTTCTTACGAGACAAGATTATTTACCGGAACGGCAACGCACCCGCGGGAAACTCGACGCTTTTCTTTCCTCTTTTTTGTTGTTGTTTGATTATTTGTTTGTTTGTTTTTTTTTTAAAGGATGAACATTTATTTCACGTCAACCGTGATAAATAATCGTTATCGTGACGTTAGCCATGAGTTGAATGTGCAGAAACACTTGACAACAACGTTCCGTCTATTTCCTCTCGCTGTATTGGATTTTATGTTGGTGACGACTTTGCTCTCTATTAATTAAATTTCGCGTAAGGTTAACTCGTTATCGGTATCCCGTCACTAACTTCGGAGCATTGTCGTCGGTCCCACGCTTGTACCGTCGTATCCGCCACGTGTATCATCGCGCCACTTATAACTGCTCTTTATTTTCATACTTCCTGTCTCGTCCTAATTAGCACATTGCGAATGCTTCAAGCCTGCACAAACTCAAAGCGTCGCGAGTTTTCATAATTATGCAATAAGCGAGAATCGTACTCGTTCGCATTTCATTCAATTTGTTCGATGATCCGTGGCATATTCGTTGATCGACGCAGCGAGGGAAAGACAAACGGAGAAAGTTCATTCGTTCGATGATTCTCGCATCGTCGAACCGGTCTCGTTAATTGCAGAGTAGAGATTCCACGTTTAGGATAACTATGATAGTTGAGAATGTTCGAGAATTAATTTCCTTTAATATAAAGGCGATTTCGACGATAACAGAGGTCGGAAATCAACGATCCTTCCGTAGTAACGTTCTATGAAAAATATTTTGTTTACACGAATGGGGCGCGGGTGTAGGATTGGGAGAAAGCAGGAGAAGCTTTCAGAAGCTCGGAGATTGCAACATGTACGCCCGGTTGATTCGCAGAAACTGTTATCGTTCCGAGGGAGCGATTTTCCAGTGAGCCAGCTGGTTCGTAGCACGACAGAGATAAACCGTATGTCTAGTCGTGAACCTGTACGCTCGCCAGTTCTAGTACTCCTGGTTTAGTTACGGGGAGTACATTATACATCTGAGCGAAACCATGAAGCTGATATAAACCACGTTTACGTACACACTCGCTACAACGCATCGTATTCCTCATGCATATGATGTACGTATCCGCTGGAATTACGAATACTGTTTACGCACGATGAGCTAAGCTGCAGCCGAGCACGATAATCGCGAACCTGCAATAATCGAAGCAATCGAGATTCGCCGGCGCAATTCCCACAAGGCAATTTATAGCGCTACTTCTCATCGTGCTCTCATATATAGGCATATATATATATATATATATATATATGTCTATATCGACGCATCCTTCTAATGACTCTTCTCGTTCGAGCTTTCGTTGCGTTCCCCGACCTACGAGCCAAATTTTGTCAAAGTTGAAGTTAATACGGTTCGTTATCCACGTACCGAGCGCCGGTAACTTATATCGACGTCCCCCGTTGCTATAGACGATCCGTGACTGTAGCAAATTTCCTAACGTTTACACAAGCCACATATTGGTACAGATTGTTTATTTTCACGAAGTCAGGATACTAATATGTCTCGAGAAAAGGATTCTTCCGTGGCTTTAGTCAATTAGCTAGAATCACGTACGTATAAAATGTTATCATGTTACTTTCTATTACTCTCATCAATCGGCTAAAATCACGGAGCGGCGAAAAAAATATTGTTTCTCCGTGACTTTAGCCGAAGTTGACTTAGACCAAATGGCTAAAAGCCCCGCGTACGTGCGAGCGCGAGATGCGTGTTTGTACGAATATATCCATTAAGGGAGGCGAAATCACGGAATGTAGCTAGTTACGATATAAAGCCTGGGTTATTCCAGCAGGTATGTGATGTGTGGGTGATACGCGTACAGGCAACGTCATTTATAACCTTGCAATTAATCAAACATTCGCGCAGTCGTACGAGTGTCACATTGCTCCATAACTAACTTTCCATGTAACTCACTTAATCACCGCGTGTTATACCGTCGTAGACGTGTATCCCATTCGTCGGACGGTATGCGTGACACTCAGCCCTACGATCTTCATCGAGTCTTCAAGCACACGTAGTATTCTCTCGTACCACTTACCGCTGTTCGTACCAAACCCCTTTCTCTCTCTCTCTCTCTCTATCTCTTTATACTCGCACGTTGTTGTACCTCATTTAAGTTGCAAACACCACGTGTCAGTGGAGACCGGCGTATCGCGTATCCCACAGTAAAATACGTGGAAGGAACAAGAGGCTGAGCTTTCTTTTCTCAAATGACGATGCGCGTATCCGCCGGAAGTCGAAGTCTTTTCCTGATGCAAGGCGAACGACAGAAACGAAGGAAAGAAGAAACTGAGAAGCAAGAACGGATAAGAGTACCGAGAAAACTATGATCGCGGTGGTGTGTCTCTCAGCCTCCTGAGCTTCTCATCCACCTACAGCCAGTTTCATGGATTCATCAGTGCTCTGTTTCTATATTCTCTCTCACTCTCTCTTTGTACTACCACGTATATATACATTTACACGTACGTACACGAGCGTAAAGATAGGTAGAGATTCCTGACACTCGGAGGGTGGGAACTTCTGTGAGCAACCGTGTTACGTTTATACGACGACCATTACTCATTCCTCTACCCCCGTCTCGCTTCCAGTAACACCACTCACTACTGCTCTCGTACTCGTTTATTTTTCTTTTATTCTTCTTCATTTTTTCTCAGTCTCTCACTCAGCCCCTCTCTCTCTCTCTCTTCTTCTTCTTCGTCTTCTTCCTTACATTTTTTTCATTCGTCTATCTTCTGCCTTGGCTTCGCCACACGGTCGGATTACATCCGAGTACGCAATAAACATGCACTTTCTGTATTACATCTGTTCGCTGGCTCTCTCGGTCCTCTCGGCAGACTCGTTTCTCCCGCCGCTTTACTTCGCTTCTATATCTTACGGAGACCACGAGCATGTGCGCTACCGCCGGCTTGTATACCGCGATATCAGGGAGCCCTACCAATGTAAATCCGCTTAGCGCCAGCTCTGGGCGTTGACTCGAGCACATATATGTACGTCTACGTACGAGCAAGCAATCATCGAGCAACTTCGAAATTACACGAATTTCCGTTCTCTCGCGGTGTTTCCGTTTTTTGCATCGGCACTCGCTGACGGGGATCCGTTGATTTGGATCTTAATCGATTCAGACGGTGTAGATCGATGAACCTAACCGGTCATTCACTCTTCGAGCCCTTGAGCTTTCCACGAGTGAACGCAATTCTCGCGCAAAAAAAAAAAACGAATAAAAAAGAGAGACCGACGGTGAAATTTTCAGAAAACGAGATGACTTAGAGTCGAGGGGTGGAACGGGGTGAAGAGAGAACCTGCCGTATTATGGAATGGAAGAAAACGAGCTAAGAGGAAGAGATAAGTTCTATTCAGAGACTCGAAGCTTCCTCGTTCCTTCCATCAACTCGTTTCCCTCCATCTTCATCCCTTTACGATCTGCGTTACGATGCCGAACTTTAAACGAGCGTCCTGGGCTTCTCCCTCGAGGGTCCCATTTCGCTGGCCCGCGAGAGTCGATCCGGGAACCGGTAGCTGCGTCGGACTATTACGTTTCGTCGACCTTATACCTCCGGTGCCTGCATATAGGTACCCTCAGGTACCTTCCTACTGTTACATTGTACCGTATGTATGTATGTATATGTACAAGCTACCTGCCAGCCAGAGATTCCGTTTTAATAGAGTATATCGGTGCTGGAACAGTGCGCTTACCCTGTAGCCAATTAGCGGCAAGTTCGTCGAAAGCTATTGGCCAAACTTATTCGTAGAGCGGAGAGACGCCGGAGTGTCGCTACTGGTGGTGGTAAAGCCGGTAGCGACATGGGGATGGGGGTTAAGGAAAAGACACTTCCCTAGCAGCCGGCAAAGACCACCAGCATGCTGCTGCTGCATTCGTGCACCAGGCCCGTGTTAACGGTGGCCTTCATTGTTCCTAGTTCATTGTTCCTACCCGAAAGCACATTATTGATAACGAGCCTCGGAAATCTGTATATTTGCAATATTTAATTTACTTTTCCAAGTTCTCGAGGGGCAAGTGTGGTGTTTGAAACATTCCTAAGGTTTACAGTCGATATTGAACACTTGGTCAATATTTAGAGATTGTAAATTTCTAGAGGTTAAGGAAAACTTCCATCAGGGTAAGTTTGACCTTGTCACGTCTGCTCAAAGTTGATACAAAGAACCAAGAAAATTGGACATATTTTTGCAGATTTGTTTGGATCTCCAACCCCTCAAGGAGTTCCATCGCAATACGCATCATCGAGCTACTTCCTACATCCACAGTGCGGCGCTGCAGGCAACTCGAGCAAATCGTTTAGTTATGAATGACGAATCATAAATCAACCGGTGAATTTTTTCACCTAATTTAATTTCTTTCATACGCGCTAAACTGAACTCCCGCTGCGATTATATTCATTAACATCGAAGGCACAGCGGTCGTCCGTGCTTCATTATCACGGTCGCAACAAAAAGATTCTCCAGTTGACGTTCTCTCGCGTTTACTGCACTATCCGTCATGACGAAATACGAGGGTGGGGAGATATAGGGACTCGGGCGAGAGGGAACGCTAAAGCGAGGTAGTGGACGTAGGTACGAGAGGGAGAATCCCAGCCTGCAGGGACAGCAAAGCCCGGAACGACGACGTACGGATAATGGAAGATAGAGCGAATAGGTTGTGCCTGGCTCATTGTTTATTATGTACGTATAGCGTAGCTCAAGGGGGATTTTATAAGCCGGGTCTCTATACGCGAAGTGGATAGGAGCGTGTGCTCGTAGTGGCATCGTGGACACGAGGGAACGCATAGCAACCGCACCGATCCAGCCACCACTGCGCCCTGCACGAGATGCACTCTTTCCTTGCAGTAAGCGAGTGGAAACGAGCGGGGTAGCAGTGCGCATGGTTCGTACGCAAAGGAATGCTGTTGCAAACGCGCAAGAACAGAAGCAGCGCCAATGTACCAGAGCATCATCGGTATTAAACTGTACCATAGCAAAACTTGAAAGACAAAGAGAGAGAGAGTGTCCCATCAAGGTTGAATGAGGATCAAGTAGATCAATTATGATTTCTAGGCTAGAAATAGCTTTTGATGACGTCTTGACTAATTACTTTGCCAGCTTTCTGTCAATGACTCCTGTTGGCTCTAGGAAAATTCTAGGTCCAAGAATCGCATTTAAGAATTGATTGGATTCACAGATATTACGACTTCGAGACTTTTGAAGAAAACAAAAATAATCCTCTGTACAACTACGAATGAGATTTACAAGGGTACTATCGCAGACGAAGATTAAAGCGGGACAACGAGTCCTCCATCAGCACGGAGCGGAAACTTTCCTTGTCGAGGCGTAGCAGAGCATGACCTTGCACATGGTGAGCCAGCTCCATCGTTCTTCACCTATGGCTTATTCCTTTTACTCTCGGACTCCTTGTCTTTGTCCGTATAGAGAGGAACGTTAGATTAATCGCGGAACGAGAGTCGATTGGTACTTGGCAAGATGGGAATACCCGGCAGACCGGATAATCGAGCGTTATGCGGTATCGCGAAACGACCACTCGACACCAATTGCAAAGACGACGCTTGAAGGACGTATGATAATTCAATCGTTCGGAAAGAAGGCTTACAAATTTTTAATTCACTGGGAATATAAGAAATTGCGATAAAGCTGTGAGACTTATCGCATTTTCGATTCGCAATTTTCTTCACTGAATATTCCACCGATCCAGCGTTAAGCCTCCTTTTCACGCTCGAAAGTCACTATTTATCATTATTTCACACAGTGCACGTTGCAAAATATACAGGCACGTGTCTTCAATGTCGACTGGGAACGTTTAAAAATTATTAATCCGACACCGAGGAATATTTGATATTTTTCACGAACGGCACGCTGAAAGTGTATGCGAAGAAGATTGAGAGTGTCAGAAGCTTCTTCTTGGTCTTCTTCGTATCTTTGCTTTTTATTTTTATTTTTCCTCATATCCGTCTTCTTCGTTATCCAGTTCACTTTTCGTTCCATAGACGTTCGCATTCCTTCACGCTTATTGGTTTCATCTTGATTGCTTCGCTGCTATTAGGGCTCTGTATCTGTTCACGGGCCTCGCCGCCGTTATGTATAGCACATGTACATCAGCCTTAGCACCGGCACGTTCTTCTCTCTGATATC
Organism: Netelia fuscicornis; assembly: GCA_946811545.1. Taxonomy (NCBI): domain Eukaryota; kingdom Metazoa; phylum Arthropoda; class Insecta; order Hymenoptera; family Ichneumonidae; genus Netelia; species Netelia fuscicornis. Next base: position 6,549,833 of record OX328014.1, read on the forward strand.
CCGAAGGTATGTACGGCCAAACAAATGGAACACGGCAGGCACCGATGTTTCCCATAGCTCAATGTACAAATATGTATTATATATATATATAACAGAGAGAGAGAGGGAGAGAGAGAGAATGGATGTGCTGGTGCACATCATAATAAAATGGTAACTTGACACGTCATATGACTACCATGAAAATGATGGACGTGACGGAATCGGTTATAAATATGGTGATCGAATCTCCAGAAACAAATATGACCGAGTGAAAAATGACGGTCATGTTACAACCAACCACGTGTTTATGATATTAGATAACGCAGAGAAAAATGAGGGTGGTTTCACCCAGGAATGTAATGAAATTAAAGAATCGTCGGTTATACAACCGTCATTTGAACCTGGTCAGAAGTGATTGTCATTTTTCATCACGGTTTGTCCATAATGCGAAGTTATGTACCTAGTACAATCATCAACGTGGTGGGACCATGTGGCGGAGACCTTTCCGAGCGTTATTAACAGCTTGACAAATACCATGTCGGTGCAAAATTTCATGATTGAGGTAAACCGATTCAAAACGGTTGGTATAACGGAATTATCGCCTACGTGGTCTAGATAGACCTGCAATATCCACGAGTTCACTATCTCGTTCCCGGATCAAGTATTCAATAGTCAAGGAATCTCGGGGAGTGGAGCACTCCCCACTTTTAGAAATCGGCGATGGTCACAGATTTGCGTATGGGAAATTTACGGTTAGGAGTGTTAGAAATCAAACTCAACAATCTGGAACGACCAAGATGTATGGTACGAGCCAGGGAGTGAGTGAGAATCCGTTTTGGTTAAATTCATAAGGATGAAACGACTAACGTCAGAATTACTTCCAAACACTCTTAATGAATCGCATGAAAGTGAATATCCTACCTCGAGGTACAAGGATAAAAAAATAAGAACAATGAGCCAAGTCTGATATCGAAGTAAACGAGAAGTAAAATGAAATACGAGAAACAAGGGTGAAACAGTAGCTCTGGAAGGAAATCTGAATGTTTCGAGTTATCAAGTGGAATGGGAGACAAAGAAAACGCCAACGAAGAACAGGAGTCGCTAGATGGCGAATCAGAGGTTGAGATTAATATAAATAAGTTGATAAGCATCGATGTAGATACTGAAGACACGCAGTTGACAATCAAGTCGGTTTTAAGGAGCAATAATCCCGAGTGGAAAATAAAGGATAGAGGAGTAATTTCAATCCTCTTATATATTTTTCTATAAACGTAGATCCATTAGGACGGAACAAGAATACCAGAGTTCCCGAACACCTCAATGTTACGAGCGAATATTCTAGGAATATTCTAATGGAAAGTCGTTGAATCGCATGTCGGATCGTAAACAGCTATACGAGTTCGATATCGCATTGAAGATGTTATTTCGTTCCAGTGAGCATAGTTCATTTCGATGCGTTCGAATGCGACTGCCAGCATTGCCTGACAAGAACGACATCCGGATTGGAGCAAAATGCAAGAGAGTGAACGAAGACCTAATATCTGGTAAAGGGCCGTGACGATCCAGTGTAGCAGGCGGACGACGAGCTAGGTTGGTTAAAGTGTCCATTGTATCGTGTGATCAGCAGTCCGAATATTACCGAATGGGGAGAACTTGCGGCTAGTTCGTAGCTGTGATTGTATAGAACCGTGTGCCAGTGGACCTTTGTGATAGTTGCGAGCAGTCATAGCGGTAGCCGTCGAAATAGTAGTAATGTATCCGTAACTATGGTCTCTCGTAGCGATGGTAACTGTACGTACTTTGGCACTCGCAGTACCGACAATACATAGCTCAGTCCCGAAACAACGCAATCGTCCACGTCCATTGCTTTGTATCTCAGCTCACCCTCTCTTATATATCTACCTCCTCTATGTCCAATGTTGTCTGGTTCACCTTCTCTCTCTACCACTCTCTCTCTCTCTCTCTCTCTCTCTCTTTTACTCTCTCTCTCTCTCTGTCTCTCTGTCTCTCTCTCTCTCTCTCTCTCTCTCTCTCTCTCTCTCTCTCTCTCTCTCTTTTACTCTCTCTTTTTCTACATGGTACGATAGAGAGAAACGAAAGGTGTGGAAATAATTGCAAACAGCTCACCGTGAACATTGCCTTTAATATCTGGTCCGTGAGCATAAGCACTCTGGGGAATAAAGCTAACTCGTCCATTCGCATGAAGGACTCATTACTGTTCTCTTATTGATACGAACGTAACGATAATAAAAGGAGGCTGCAAATATCTAAAATGTGCGATTATATTTCGGTATCCAATTATGAAAATGAGTATGGACTCCTGGGTCGATTAGAATTATATATCGATTATGGTAGATTAATTTTGAAGATTTCGCATAATTATGAAAATTTGGAGCTTCACTCATCTATACTTTTACAAATTGGATGTCCATGTTCAAAATATGTATTTTATGATTGTGAGTCGTTGCTTACATTTTTGTTGCTTACTTTTCTCAGAGACGACATTTTTCAAATTCCACAAAATTTCGTTGATAAAGTAAACACAATCATATTGTACGAATGCCGAAACACATAAAGGTATATATAACATAATAAATAAAGAGAAGAGACTGGAGTCAAGAGAATCAAGCTACATAGGTTGATTCTGCGAGCTACGTTCAAAGAATAGAAACATCCGAGTCCTGTGACTTCAGTTTGGGCTGTGTACACTAATGCCATTCCGGACAGAAGACCCACAATTCCGGGACCCGTTGCTTGTTTTGCGCTTGCTTACTTTTGCCGCACGACAAAGGCTAGTTAGTGCCGAGCGGTTGACCGCGGAATGAAGAAATGGAAGAATGGAATATCGGATGGGCGGATGCGACCAGGAACAAGATCCTGTGGGAATTCGGGCACAGCGCGAACGGGCTCGGCCTTCCCGCTGTCTTTCATTCGGCTGGTTGCATTGGGATCCAACTGTACCAGGATATAGTCAAATATATTCAAAATTGCATCCAGCGACGAGATGCGAACTCAAGGAACTCTTTGAGCTAGGAATAATAGTGCTCGTATCCGGTGGATGCTCGAGAATCCTCGACCAAGAGACCACTGCTGAGACCATGGCCGTGGACTTTTCCGCTGCGTGTTGACCGAAGCATCGGTTTCCTTCAACTTCCTCGTGGGATAATTCACAACGGGACGGGCGCTATTGCGGAGCAGAAGGAAAAGAGGAGATGACACGAGGAATTCCAGGGAATACCCCCGTCCTCTTGGTGCATGCGAGTCTCGAGCGGTTCGGACGTCGTTGTCATAGTCTTAGCGGATACTTACGTCTGTCTCTCTTTCTCTCCTCTCATCGCATAACAACACCGGTGTTGAATGCGAAACGCAAAGGCGAAGAAGGCCGCGCTTCTTCTTCTTCTTCTACGATGGAACGTTATACGCGGAAGGGATGTACTGTCGCGGTAGACGATGTACTGCCGTAACAACTCCGTGGATAGACGAGAAAGAAAAGGGCATGGGTACCGGTCGTTAACACAACCCGGCTACTGCATGATCCGCACTGGAGATACTCCTTACCTCCTTCTTCTCTTATTCTCTTTTCAGTAGTATGCCATGAGATCGCTAACATCGGCGGATCCGTAGGAAGGGACTTTATGTCCTTCCATGCAACAAAATTACAGAGAACCATGAGAATGAACCGACCGCTTTCCTTTTACATTTTTTTTCGAGTCGTGGTGAGACTGTCGAAGCTATGGGAGGATCTATCCTCGGTACGTCAATAAAAAATAGTTCACCGTTGATCAATCCATTAGAACGCCTTTATTGGTGACGTGAAATTTGTAGCACTTCCTGAGACCTGATCAAGAACCTGTTTTCTTTCCGATGCCCAAGTAGTCACCCTTCCTCGATGCCACCGAACCCTATTTGTAGAAACAGGTGACACAGAGAACCATTCGTACTCCCCGGTATATCCTCCGTTACTTAAGCCTCCTCTCGACCCTAAATTTGAATAACAGGGGTCCTCTATAAACTGCTTTTGACAGAAGGCTTCTTCCATGAGCCATGGAATAGGCTCACCTACAAATTGTTCCATTACAGCTTCCACGACCTCGTTTAAAGTCAAATGTTAATTCTCCAACAATTTAAAGCTTCCATCGGAGGTCACAGCACATCAAAACCTCGATTCGCGCCCGGATACTTCAAACGATGTGCGTCACTCTAGAATAATCTGTGATACATCTCTAGAATCCAACGATTTTGATACGACCCGAAACATTTATGAAAAGCTCAACGTTGAATGAATCCAACATTTCGATAAATGTTTCTTTTGCTCCGGATCAACATTGATTACTTTTTTTTCTACCGTACGTTGAAAGAAACTGAATGTTCAATACGTTATAACAGTCGCTGCCACCCGAAAAGAAACGGCTGGATTATTCCCTACCGAAACGTGAAAGGCCTTTCGAAAAAGAAGCGAGCCGGAGGAAAAATATCGGAACCTATATCGTTAATCAGACAAAAATTTCTGCGGTCACGCTCTGGCAGGACGAGATTGGAAATGCGCCAATCTTCAGGCCGGGGAAAAGCCGGCTTGCAGAGCCGTTGGTACGCCCTAGCCAAAAGAGCCCGGGGGGAGATAGGAGTAGGGGATGGAAGGGGTTGTTGGACCTATGCGACCGGTATGCCTCTGGTTGCCTCTGGTAGAGACGCTCGCCGAATCCACGGTTTTATTTATTCCTCTTGGGAAGCGAGCGACCCTCGTTGGTAGTCACTCGACGGAAAAATCCTTTGGGCGGCCGTGCATTCCACAAACGCCGTTGGAAAACCGGAATCTCTGCGCCAACTAACGCCCCCTCCTCCCGGCCCTCACCTCGTCGCTCTACGTTCCTGTTTTATTTTATATTTTGTTTTTAATGCATTCCATCACCAGAAGCCACCTCGCTGACGCGAGTACCTGATGGTTTTAGGGATCGAATCTACTGCTGGATATTCGCGAGACTGCAAGAGGGCGTATTGATGCGACACGGAAGAGACCATTTGGCGAATGCAACTCAAATGCAAATGTTCAATATCGCTTGTTCTCCATTCCACAATTTTGCATTTTAACAATATATAAATCCAGTCACACAGACATCCAATTACACAAAGAAAATTGTTCTCAGAAAAAAATTGAGCAACGGAATAATGTTTGATTACATCGAATTTATAAAAAAAAATGACTTATTGTTCGAGTTAATAACTTTTCACTTTAACCATTTTTATAAACGATTTTTTATCGTTAAGCGGAAATAACGTTTGAAAATATTTCCTCGATTTATTTTCCTCAATTTGTATCGGACAACGAGAGAATGTTGATACGGAACAATTCATAATAACTAACGCGATCGCTAAAGAATTATCCATAGTTATCCAACGTCCATAATTTTCCAAGGAGCATCGCTCTAAGTCTCGGGCGAAAGTGGAAGCAGTAAGTCACGCGACGTAGCTAACTAACCGAGCCCACAACGTCCGTCTAGATTATACCTATTTTTTTGTTCTCATTCACCTTGCCTTTGGCTCTACCCTCTTCATTCTCGTTCCGTCTCGACTCTGATTTTTCCTTCTTCCGATCAGCGACGATGAGCCCGAGGCGAGGTCCGAAGCTTCGAGCCCTTCGAGCTTTTCGCGATCGATTAGCACGGATCTCTCGCAAGAAAGTGAGAATGACGGGGCCAAAAAAAGGAACAATAAGAAAAAGTTTCGAAAGGGAAGTGTGGTAACGATAGTCAGTTATCGTGAACAAAAAAAAATCGTACAATTCTAGAATCGACGTTAACTTCGCCATTCTCCAGGTCGGAAATACCAAAGAATTTCCTCGTGAACGTAGTGAATTATTCCGCGCGCGAAAGAACTCTCGACTCGACCATGAACTGCCCATCCTATGTATCATCGTCGTCCCATTTTTCTTCGCCTCGTTCTTCTTTCTCTCCGCCTCTTGTTCACTCCACGAAGAGACTCATCGGGATAACGCTAGGACGCCCTCGTCTCAACCACGGCAAAACATACCCGGACGATTATCAGCGGTGAGTTTAGCCACGAGTCATGGAGAACCATCGCGAGAGCTGTAAAACGAGATGCCTGGTGGAAGGTTCGCCTTATGGAGTCGGTCGGTGTTGAACCGTGCGAGCTTAGAAAAAGAGTCGTTGACCAATAGACCGCATTCATCATGGTACCACAGCGAACGGCTTACCCTCGATCTTCGCCGTCGCCTTGGGGGTGAAAGTGAAATACAACGCGAGAATCCTTCCAGCGGAGGTCGAGAAAAACATAGAGAAAGCCCATCGCCGCGCCAAGCTCTCGTTGCAACGCGCTATAACTCACGGCGTGCTGTCGTTAATAGAAATTATCCATCCGTGATTGGAAACCTTCGAGATGCGTCAGCGACGCCTTCGACCAAGTCCAGGAACCGCCCACTCGCCTCGATGGAATGAATAAACACGTCGGTCGAAGTAGGAAATCGGGTGCGAGTGGCGATAAAAAGTGTCGTATAAGAGCAAAGAGGATAAGAAACGAACCCCTCGTGGCACTCGCCGCATGGATGGGGCGACGACTCGAGACTCTCCACTCGTTCTCCTCGTTCGTGTCACATCCTTATTTACTTTTCATCCCCCGTTTCATTTTTCTACAATCTACCCCGAGTAGACGGGTTCACCAGGCCTGCCACTCCGTCTCTCGCCTCTTCAACGTAGGTTTTGCTCCTTCTGAACTCTATTCGTTCTCTCTTTCCCTCGTTCACAGATCGTCGTGAGAAAGCCACCCCCTTCTAGCTTCTGGGAAAGTGACGATGTATTTCTTTGTCCATGCTCCGCCTCACTTTAATTTTTTTTTCCGACGAATTACATTATTTTCCAACCCTCGTGTCGGATAATTCCAACCCCCGCGAAACTGGAAAGAGTGCCAGGACGACTTGTATTTTTCTGAATTTATCTTTCCTTTTTCACTCGAGACTACGTTAAAAAAAGAAGAAAGTATTTTGACTAGTTTATTCGGGACTGATGGAATCGTGAGTAACGCGTCGATGGTGAGATCGTAAGTACATCGAGAAAACGAGATTTTTCTGTGTAAAGAACCGATTCGATTTACCTGCGGGAACATTTTGGACCGCGAGGATACTCGTTGGAGTCGAGTGAGAACGGGGAGGAAAAAGAAGCATGGAACTGACGTTATTCACGCGAGAAGCCGGTTAATACGAGGTTGGCTACGAAGGGTAGTACCTACCGTAGCCGATAGAGCCGTATGCATGCTTACGTGAATCGAGCATAGTGCCTCTGCGGAAAGGATGAATCGCTTTGCGTTTAACGCGAACTCTCCACCGGGGCTAACCGGTACGAAGTCGTAAACGTTCTCCAGGACTACCAGCTCTCCCCCAACTTTTCCGACTCACGAACCAACCTCGCAGTTTCACATGGAATATACAAGTACGCATCGTTTGTACATGTCCGAAGAATTATTAGCACCGCTTTGCATCCAATTACAACCCTTATCGCTGCGGTCAGCGAAATCCCTCCGAAAGCCTATCGATTACGTGGAGTATATAACACTTCGCGACTATCGATTTCGCGTACGTTTAGAATTGTGTACGCGTATTATCACGAATTATTCAATTTTAATGAAAAAAAAAATCCGATACTACTATAAATATCGTATTTTGGGTATAATTGCGAATCAAGAAGTAAATCATAATTTCTGGGATTCGATTTTTTTTTGAGGATTCCCATGGCTGGGTTAAAATTTTTTGGAATGTTTTTCATGTGTTCGGACGTGAACAACCGTATATTATCGAGTCTGAGTTGGTGTTGACGTTTGTCACCAGGAATGTTGCCATAACTACGCAGTCACCATAAATTACGCTTGGTAATTAACGCGCACTCGACTCGGCACAGCTCTCTCGAGTCTTTTACGAAAGAAGAAGAAAAAAAAGCAAAAAAAAAATAAAAAACATGATGAATATAAAGAGAAAATCTGAAGTGAGAGGGTGGGGGTGAGTTGAAGTGGATGAAAAGATCTCGGTTAAAAAGGGTGGCATTGGGGTTGATTATGACGAAGAGAAGGGGATGAAAAGGAAAAAAAAACATGAAAAAATGAGGGAAAACGCGTACGAGTCGAGCGTGTGCATGCGTCATGCGATACGTGAAATATGGAAAAACTGAAGATGGAAAGCTGCGAGCTCGCTGTACCAGACTGGAAGAAAGTTGATGATTGGCACAATCGCAATAATGCGTTTCGCGATAGGGGCTGCAGCACGGAGTTTTGTCCCCGCAAAACATTAACTATACATAAACAACATTGTTTCCTATATATAACGAACTGCAAAATACAGAGAAGTACAGTCGACCCGCACGTTCGTATTATCGCGGATAATCCACTTCGAGTTTGAAATATATAACATAAATTTCATCGTGTTTCTAACGCTGTGGCACCGGAGCGAAATTTAATGCATCGATAAATTAGCATACTAACGAGAGCGGGTAGAATGGAAAATACACAGACACACAGATACATAAAGACAGAGCGAATGGGTCGCGAGAGTAGAATGAAAACGTATAACGTGGAGTGAACGAGTCGTCTCTCTTCCTATCTTTTACTTCGTGGTGGTAGTAGCGGCATTGTCAAGGGGTAGTTTTCTCTATAGGGTGAGAGAGAGAGAGAGAAAACGACAGAACCAAATATTATAACTAATAGGAAATTGTCACGAGATAGGGCTGTCGCGTTCATTGACTACAACGTATAGATCCATAAACCATGATTTACACATTTTACTAAAGGCAGGGTACGATACGATGATTCCAGATAGATTGATCGTGGCACCGGAGGGTACGGATTTGATTTCGAAATATTGCGATACGGGGATGAAACATCCGGCGTTTCGGAAATTGACTAAAAAAAAAAGCTCTAGGATGATCCACGATAACTTTATCAAGCCTGTTCGATCCGCGTTCTGCGATAATAACAAGAGGGGATGAGAATAAATAAAACGATTAATTAAATCGCCATTTTGAGGACACATCGAATGACCCCAAAAAATCATTCCGAGTCAATAAAACGATAAATATAAAAGTCACCTTGTATATCCAGATAGCTATAACACGTATAAATCCACGACATAGACATTCCCACCCTTATTCGTCTCGGTCTCCATCGCCACAACCACTCGACTACGGTAAGAGCGAGGCGAGGCTTTTCCTGCGCGATGGTAATCGAGCAAAATATTGTGGCAACGGCCGCGGGCACTCGTACCCTCTTCGCGACGAGGTCCTCGACTTCTCTTTTCCCTACACCACCCACCCGTTTCACCCCGTACCCCCAACCAACCCCTCTCTATCTCGAGAACGCTGTTACTTTCTCCCTCGGTTCTCCTGCTACTATTTTTTGGCTCGTACCATTCTCCCGTCGTCTTTCTCCCCCTTTCGCTCTCTACCTACCCCCCGAGAACTCTTGCCACCCGAACTCGCGCCATCTCGCAGTTTCTACGTTCGCAAGAGCGCGGTCTCTCGTACCTGAGAGATTACTGGCTCTCCGCTTCGCCTCTTTTGCTTCTTCCTTCTGTCTCCATTTCTCTCACTCCGTTTTCTCTTTTCCACTTATACGCCACGGGTATATATCCACACCCTCGAGCAACCTCGTCTTTATCCACCAGCCTTTCACCCCTCATCCCCCTTTAACGTGCCCTCAGACCTCTATTTCTTCGTGTTTTCTTGTTCTCCTCCCTCACCACTCTGTACCTCAAGGCATCCTTACCCTCCTCTACATCTTTCTCACTTACTTTTCTCTTCCCTTTTATATTTACCTCCCTTTCTCGTTATTCTCCTTTGCGCATAAGTAACCGTGGAATAGTTACGATTATAGAGCGAATATATCGTACGATTCGGTAGAACTCGATTTACGCTGGGTAATTTATTTTTCGAACGTTTTTTTTTGGCTGGGCTCACTTACCTACTTGACCCATCGATCGATAATTTTGGAGTAATAACGATTCTGCTTTCGACTTACCTGAAACAAAAATAAAATTATATTTATTAGTAACGTATCGTTCACGCGAGATCGTTTTCTTGGGAAATTTAAGACAGTCGGTTTCTTCGATTAATAGAAATTAGTTCATCGTTGGACAAAGCGTAAACTCGTTGCACGATGGAGCAATACATTAATGTTGTATATCACGAATCGGGACGACGTACGGATATGTATACGCGAGGAAAACTCACGAAGCAAAGGCAATTTGGCGTACAGCGACAAATCAGAAACGCATTCTCGTTAGCACAACGAGAACGACGACTTCGACGAAGAAGTAAGGGCATTGGGCGACTGGCATCGAAGGCAAGGCAAACCGTTTCGTTGTCGTTGTCGTCGTCGTCGTCGTCGTAATTTAACTCCTCGGAAGTATACCGGGAACACTGGGATCTCATGAACGCCCGCCGATGCCTCGAAATCCTAGGAAAGTTTCGAAACTAGGCCGAGGACGTAAATACGAGTTATTGTTCGCCATCTCACCATTCCGTACCGCGTTCCTCCTCTCGCTCGCTCGGTGGGTCTCGGGTATCTCGTGCACTCCCCAAAATCTCCCGCGAAGCTCTTCAAGGCCTCGGGAGGAAACCCTCTCGTGCCCTCGTCCTGCCACGAGAAGATGGATCGAATTTCATTTCGCGACGCCCCTAAATTTTGTTCGTCGTGACTCTAATCATTGCTCCCCGATTTTGTATTTGGAACACGAGTTGTCCTTTCTTTTTTATCTACGTGATAATTAGATCGAGTGATCGAACAAAAATTTTACGTTTTTTTTTCGACCGGATTTTGCGTTATCAAAATTTACGATACGAATTTAAAAAATTGAAATGCACGATGCGTCGTAATTTGTATGAGGAAAAATCAGCGATATCAAAAGTGTACGAAGAACGTGGTCTTAATTTATCAAGGGACGCGGCAGACACTGTCTAGACGATTAGTACCCGGGGATTCCGCGAGGTCGCGCTTCGGTGCGTACCTTCGCTTTACCCGTATTTCGTAATACGGTAAACAGATTGTCAAAAGCTTCTACGTTCCACGAAGGGGAATAAAATGCTAAAAAGCAAGTCGGGCTTCTACGTCCAACGTAGAGACTTGCTTTGAAGGTTCAAACGTACGAAAGTTCGAAAGTTATGTAGACAAGTGGCATGGCGTCCCGAAGTCGAGAGTTTGTCAGTCGGCCGAGCAAGGACGAGTGACGCGGCAAGCGTTAAATGAACCGGTACTGGAGGCGGAAAAGCGCGAAAGAAAACAAATAAAGCGCAAAATCCGTAGACAGAGTACATAGACACACGTAGAGATGAAAAAGGGGAAGAGGATGGACGAGTTGAAAATTGTAGCAGTCAGAGATGGCGAGATAGAAGAGGGAGATGGTTGAAGTCGCTGGTGATTTCTGTGTTTGCGGATGTCGAATCAACACAATTTGAAATCACCGAAATGGGAATACAGAGAGGATATAGGTTTGATGAAAAAAAACAAATGCAGAGAAATTCGGTGGAAGCGAGCGTGAAGGACAAAGAGAGCGAAGGGAAGGTTCATTACGTGTCTGAATTTTGTAGGGGTGGTCGTAGGTGAATCGACCACAGTTTGCTCTTGATGAAGATGTAAAAAACTGGAGGTCGATAGTAACGACTAACTACGCTTGTTTATACATTTTTCATATCAATTATAGAAATTGCTTTTATATGAAAAAATAAACGTCCTTACAAAAAAAGTAAACAAAACAAATTCTATAAAAATTAATGTAATATTGTTTAAATTATATCATTGTAGAAAAAATAAAATAATATAATTCATACGAAAGATCATACTAAGTGCGTTGACGCGTGCGTGGGCGGGCCTAAAATTAATTTTATACGCTCTTCACGCTCGGGGGAGTAGGTCTATGTAAGCCGAGTGGAAGATCTCTATGGTAGAGTCGAATGTCGGTGAAAAGAGAGAGGGAGTGAGAGAGGACGACATAGAAAGAGAGAGAGAAAGAGAGAGAGAGAGGAGGGGAGGTGTGTGAAACGAAGTAAAACAGGGGGAGTGAGAGAACCCTCTCAGGAATAAGGGATGAACATTTTTCACCACCTGCTGGCGTATGTCAAGACGCGGTGTGCTCGGGCTCGTAGCTGCGGTGTTATACCATATAGATAGTCGTATATAGCGAGTGCGGTACGTGCGGTGGTAGGAAGCGAAACGAATCGAATTGACGAGGGCCGTGGAAAGGAAAGGAAGGGTATGGTAGAAGTAGAGGGGGCAAGAGGGGACGGGGAGTTTGCTGGAGTGGTGGATTATTGATTAAGGGCTTGAGAAGAGGTTGCTCCGTCATGCCACGGCAATTCCGAAAATCCTGAGGGCTCTTGCAAATGGATTTAACATTCTCCACCTCCGGCCCGTCGTCTCTTACCCTTGCACCTCCACCCTCGTCCTACCCCCGGTACCTTCGCGAAGCTTTGCTTCGCCCTTACTCGATGGAAACGACGTGAGTATGGAACGGAATCAATTAGGAAAGCTGTCGTGACTGCGAAATTCAAGTGAGACCGTTCCAATCCCCCACTACCCCTTACAACTACCATTTCTCCTTCAACCTCCCCCCGCATGGTTCATCCCTACGAAAGTTTCAGCATTCTGAGCCATGTCTCTCCCTCCTCCAACCTCCCGCTCTCTCTCTCTACCTATCTATCTGCTTCGTACTCAGCCACGGTTGCTACCAGACCACTACCACTAATTCCACTATATCGTTGGTGTCCAACCCCCTAGTCGGCCTTGTGGACCAAAGCCACATGATTGTGTACTTCCTGGTTGTGTCTCGTGTAGGCCGAAACTACAAGCCTGTGGGTTAGTTTTCCCTCCTGGCTGATCTACGTGTATATACGCGTAGATACGGACCATAACCCTTGCAATCCGGCCCTACGTAATGCAAACGTGTCATTCGTGAAACAGGAAAATCGTATGTGCCGTGTCGATTAATAATCACAGACCAGTTTGTACACACTTGTACCGATACACGTGCGTACGATCTACGGTTATAATCGATAGTAGGAGAGGTACATGGGAAACGTGACCAGCTGTGCGAATATCAACGTGCGATATTTGCCGGCTCGTTAGAAATGGCGAACACGATACCACTCTCTCGCTCTCATCGTTCAACAGGTATATAGTCCAGTAATAATTACTGCAAAAACGATTATCAAACGGTGGATAATTAGAGCTAACGAGCCGTTAATAAGGGGAGGATAGAGGGTGGGTAGCACATGGCTGTGGCCTGGGATGTCGCACTTCTTATAATTGCTACATTCGTACAATTGCCATTTTGTGGAAATAAAATAAAACCTTCACCGCGAAAATACAACGTCGAGAATAAAAAAAATGAATAATTTTCGTGTTAAATTTATTTTTCCACCCCTTGTAACTCACCCCCGAAATCTCAATTCGACTCCATCGAAGGTTTTTCGATGGTCTAATCTGTTTGATTTCGCAGTTATCTCTCCGCATTTTGATAACACGTATAAATACAAACAAAAATTTTTTAAACATCGTTTTCTTAAATATCGTTTTGTCTTTCGTCACAATCTTGCTGTTTTCACCTCTCGATTAAATCGCAGAGAAGCATCGCGTTTCGAATCAAAGTATCTGAGATTTTTGCGACGACGATGGAGCACACACGAGAAACGGTATATATATTTCTTATTTCTATCCGTGTACGACGAGGGGTTGTGGTGACTAGGGAGGAGGGAGGGGGATGAGGGATCTCACTATAACACGGCATCGAACTTTCCCACCGAAGCCAACTCACGACTTATTCTTGCTTCCTCTTCTTCTACTTACTCTTCCATGCGCATCGCGCACCGGCAGCAACTGCGCCACGCTGCCTCCTCCCTTCGATTTCTAATCTCTCGAGCACGGCGTATAATGTCGCCCGTAATTAATACAAGTTGTAATCCCGGCGCATTCCGGTTTTGCCGAGCGACCGAGCGCGAGCGGGACAAGATATTAGTTGGCAGTAGTTGCGGCAGCAAACGGTGGGCCATATACCCCTGGCAACAGCCAAAGCCATAGTCGAAGCTTCACGAAGGCCTTCCAGCCACCGTCGTATAGATAGTATCGCTGTTAGGGCAGTTCGGTCGATTTCTCTCTCTCTCTCTCTCTTTCTCTCTTTCCTTTTACTTCACCCTCTCTTTTGCTCGAGCCCCTGTCTATCCGTTACTTCGACCTGGGTCTCGTGTTGCAACTCGCTCACCAAATCCAGAGGTTTGCCTCTCGTTTGGCCCTCCAGCCTCCCTTTTGCCCTTTTTGGTTTTTCCTTTAATTTTTATCAACTGTGACAGTTAATGATTTTCCAATCTATTTTTGACTGGAAATTAACTATACAATGTAAATATATTGCAATCTTATCGGTTTCTCCTAATTTGCAAACCACAAATGGATAAAACGTGAAAATTATCAGTTTTATCGATTTTTCATCGATAAATCGGTCATTGGCGAAATAAAAATTATTATATTCGCCTTCTACGAACAATTTCCGATCGAAACACTATGACAGTTAATGATTTTCCAATATATTTTTAACTGGAAATTAATTATACAATGTAAATATATTGCAATCTTATCGGTTTCTCCTAATTTGTAGATCGCAAATGGATAAAACGTGAAAATTATCAGTTTTATCGATTTTTCATCGATAAATCAATCATTGGCGAAATAAAAATTATTATATTCGACTTCTACGGACAATTTCCGATCGAAACACATAGAGCAAATTCATTTTCGATAAGAATAAAAATTGACTCCCTTAAAGCTCGTGCGCAACCAACTCTCGCCGTACGCCGTGTCAGTGAAACGTTCGAACACACGAGCGATCCGCATCGAACTCAATTTTCGTTTCCAACGATCATAGCGTCGGTGAACTCCCGTGCAAACGTACCAGGTAGTGCAAAAGCAAAGGAACGTTCGTTCATTTTCTTTATATAATACGAACACGGCGTGTTCTTGGTGCGGCGCGGGCGAAGAGCGAGGAGCGTGCGCCTGCGGTCGACGAGAGGATAAAATAAAGCTTGCGCGTGACTCGCAGTGACGCGAGGCGTACAGCATTGAAAATACTGCTCCTGGTTTATGAGTTCTCAGCGAGCCGTAAAAGTACTCTTGCCGCCCAACGACGCGCCGCCTCGCCATCACTTCGATACTCCCTTCTGTTCCGTGCTGCCATTTCCTTCGGGCCATGGCCGAAGTCGCTTCCTCAAGAGGATTGAGTCGAAGTCCCGCACGCATTCTCCAGATCGAAGAGATCTTTAACGTCACGACCTCACGACGGTCAGTCAACTTTTTCCATTGGTTTATACAACTTGCCGATACAACCGATTTTATATTACGTCGTACTCGATGTCACGTATCAAAATTTTATCGTTATGATCATCGTCATGATTCATCGTATCACGGACGTTACATTGGGGAATGATTAAAATCGATCTATAAAAACACACGAATAATTAAACATTCCTGTTAACTATGCTTTGACAATTTTCAAAAGGAACAAATCGACTCGCGATCCCCGTTATACAATCATATTTACGTACGAGCTGTATTTTCAACGGTAAACGTGCATGACAGATTTGAATCGAAAACATCCAGTTTTAATTGAAACAAATCTCGAGCGTTGCTGCATACTTGACAAATCCTAATGAAGCGTGCAGTAATTTAATACAACACGATACACTGATCGAAATTTGATAGTTGCGATAAATAATTCATGCTATCGTGCTGAAAGTAACGTACGGTTGAAGGAGGTCATAAAAAATCCATGAATAAATAAACACTCGCGATAAGATTAGTTGGGCATTTTTCATTGAGGTGAATCAAAACGAGATTGCGATTACATAATTATTTCTACGATCGATCAAAACTTTAACAGCAAGAAAGAAATTTTAATCAAAAACGAATAATTTTAATAATAATTTAAAACGAATATCGAGGTTTACTCGATAAATGTAGAAAAATATTACATTGTAATTATGAGAAAGTATTTTTTTCACATTGAGAAAATTCAACAAAGAGGTCGATCTACTTTATCAGCGTTTGAAAGAGAGCGAGAGAGAGACTTATTTCTACAGCCTCGTTCCGAGTATTTTCTCTCGGAGTCCGTGCTAGAGATCATCGACTCATTCTTCTCCCGCGGCCTTCTCGGCCGGCTGGCTGGACGATAAATTCTCCGACCACTTCCTACTCTCGTACCAAATTCGATAGCTCCCGATAACCCTGTCTCCGCACGGTTAGGAGAGGCGCTCCCGGCAAAAACGCCTTGCCTATCTTCACCGAGATCCTGTACGTGGTTTTTGCCAAGGTGCTCCTCACCCTTGGGGTTCTATGCCCGGTGCCTGACACTCTCTTTCTCTCTCTCTCTCTCTCTCGCACATACACTCACTCGATCTCCCTCATCCCTCAGAGCTCTCCTCCGGTACATGGAACTAGATTTATCAAGGAGCGACTTGTTCGCGCGGAGACGACTCCATCACGTGCCGCATTGCACCTCCCGCTGTAACCAGCCATGGTGGTCACCGCCTCTGTGGTCATCGTAAGTCAGTGATATTGCACGTCAGAATATAATCCACGACGGCAGTTCTCGAACATTCGATTATATCCATGGGGAGAATACATGTCTTGATGTACATATGCTCCCCCTATGTCCCGAGAGCCAAAGGAACGCGGCTCACGTTGAAACCGAGACGTAGCTATTAATTGGACTATGGGTATGCGCGCTTGAAGTATGAGCGACCTAGGGGCTGCGTCACTTTTTATTTATGCACGACTGAATAGTACATCGGGCATATATCTTGCCGGATTGGACGAATGGTTTTAAGATCTACCGCCCATGCGCATTACAGTTCACGCGGTAATAGGTCCGTCAGTTGGTTGACATCTGGAGTAGCGATAGGATATGGATCGCTTGGATCATCTACCATAGAAGACTTAGGAGGGGGTAGCTAGCTCCAAACTTTGGCAGTTTTCCTAAATGGTCGAGGGTCGAACACGTCTCGTGATTGCCAATAGCCACACCCCAACGTCATCCCCACTCCTTGCTTAATACGTCAAACCATCGCCTCTCCACTCTTTTTCTCACCTAGAAATCTCTCTTGCCGGCTTTTTGTAGGGACACCGCACAGCGGTATCACGGTGTATCTCAGGCCGTGATCAGCAAGGGGATGCTGCTGATGCAATGCCAACATAGAGAATGTGTTATAGATATATCCATGGTACACTCGATACAGACTGTACACTGGATGGAAGACATCGAGAAAGAGGAATGAGAGACAGGAGGGGATGGAACGATGGAAGGACAAAGAATACGAAAAAAGCGTCTGTGGCAAAATAGCGAACGCTGTTATAGCTGTGGCACGAACTGTCACCGTTTCCGCGTGTTTCTTACTCCCCCTCGCATCCCTTTCGACATCCTTACACTGCCCCCTTCTGGCAGAAAGACTCCATCGTCGTCATCGTTCCGTCTACTGTTTTCACAAACGTGCTGTCTCTCCATGCTGCGAGAAATCTTCTCAAATACGACTCTCTCCCCTTTTGGCATCCGTTCCTTCGTTGCGCCATTGTTTTCCAGGTCTATAGCCCTCTTTGTCATTCTTTTTTTTCACGTTCAGTGTTTTATTGGATAAAGAATTATGGACAACCAAGGTGGTGGAAGGATCTCAAATACGGTCGCGAAAAATCACAGTAAAGCCAGATGAAAAAATGATGACGAGGAGGATATATGTTTGATAACTGCAACGTCATCAATCTCTCCCTACCCTCGTACGGCGTCCAATCCGTCACGTTAATTGTTCTCCCGTCTTTTCCTCCGTTCCGTGGAAGTAATATTACTGGAGTTCGTTCTAGCCAAAGGGACGAGTCTCGAGAACCTCATTGATCCACAATTGCGTGTGATGTTCCCCGCATTCGCTTTGCAATCGTTGCCATTCGTAGCTTGCCAAAAGATCGACAACATTTCCCTCGGTACAAAGTGTGCTCAACGCAAGAGACGCGTTATATGCGAACCAGCTGCCTGTTCGCTTACGCGAAAGCATGCACTGACGCGGCACGGTACTAAAGCCGATAGAGGGAGCCACAGGCACGCGAGCTCGTAGATGGCGCTGGTGGTATATAAGCGCACGCACTAGGTACACGCAACGTGATAGTCGCGCTCTGTGTTATACCACCGCGTACCGCCTTAGGTGTGCGAGGCCTCTCTTTGCTTTGACTCACACCCACGCGCTACTCGGCATATTCTTCACGGTGTATAAGTTCCCCGTAGCTCGTTCCCAACCAACGAGTCTCTCGTTGACATCGTCGTATATTCCAGTCGCCATAATATTAGTACACGGCGTATAGGAAAATACACGCTCCATTGGAACAACCACGTACACTATATGTTTCGATGCGTGCGCATAATAATGGTGTAATGTGATATAACACGATCCAGGAATTCGTATCATTGTATACTTACACGGCAGATGGGAAAGTAGTTATACTTTCACTGAAACGTGTTTATCCATTAATATTATTATCGAGTCTTTGCAATGTTGTGGCGAGTATTACAAGCAGCTAATCCCAAGGGTTGAACCAACCCTAAAAAGGAACCCTCGAGGATCTTCTTCGCTAGCATTTGTCTCGTCACTTTGTTTTACTCTACGATCTTGAAGAAAATTATCAATAATTACAATAACCAGGCTAATTTATGATAAATCTTTGTGGCTACAATTTACATACCACGATCCTTTAAAATTGCGAATTAGTATATGGTTTGAACTTGCGTAACGGAGCTTAGAACTATGACACACGTAACTTTGTCCGAGCTTTTCCAAACTTTTAATCCACCCACGAAAACGGTTTAAAAGACCCCCGTCGCGATAACCGTGATAATTTTACGAGGCGAGAGTCCTCGCGTGGAGGCGCGAGTACGTGGTTGGAATATATTGAACAAGGAGTGGTGGCGATGGTTGAGGAGGTGCAGTGTGCCGAAGGGCGAACCGCAAAATAGGGAGAGGACACGTCGCAGGAGATTGCTACGCGGAGGATATTGCTAGCTTTTTCTCATGTTCCGTCGTCCTCTTATTATATTTCTTAGAACGAGGGACGCGGGATGCTTCTGTCCCTTGTGCCACTGCATTAGCTACAGAAATAAGCTTCGTCGTTTCTCGTCCCGACTAAGACTAGTGAGATGGAGAGAGGAAAAGAGATAGAAAGAAAAGGAAAAAGAATCGTTCCCTTTTCCCCACTGGCTCTTCACTCTGCGAATATCCCAGGACGCGAAGCTCGTGTCTGTGCGAGGAAGGGAAGCGAGTTGTGCGAGGAGCCCAACCTCGTTCCAATATTGAAGGAGGACATAATGCCCCGGCGACAAGATAACCGCATTACCCTACCTCCCCACCAACCCTCCTACGTTCCTGTGTATGGCTTGATCGTGTCGTCTTGCCTCACGGCCGAGTACATCGTCGCGAGATGAATACTAATTTCTCGAAGAAGAATAGCATACACATTGCGGATAGTACGCGTAGTTTCACGTGGAGCGCAGCTTCGGATGGGACAAAAGCTATTTAAAGTATTGTCCGTACCGATACTACCGATATACTTGCGGGAAAATGTGTCTCACTGGCTGGAAAATGTCTATATGTAAATTGAATCCGAGAGGTGAAATTAAACAAGGGTCGCTCGGAATGGAAATCGTAACAAGAAAGAAGAGAGAAAATTTAATAATGAAAGTAATTTCATGGTCTTGTCGAAGAACAATTCCTGAGTAAAACCGAAGAGGGAGCTACTTTTATCGTTCTATTATCCTAGGAGGATAGTCTTTCGCGAGATATCGATAGCGCGTGGTCCCGACAATTTTTCCTTTCATTTAGTTTCTTTCGTCCGAGTTTTTGTCATCGTTTTATTTTTATTTTCCGTGTTTTGTTTCGATCTAAGAACGAAGATGAGGGTGAAAACATCGAGGTACGTTGAGAAATAATGAAAAGGGGTTGGAATAAACCGGATCCGCGACGTAGCCAAGATAAGTAGCAGCCACTTTTCTGAATATTCCGGTCCGACTCCATTATTTTCTCGGGCCGCAGCTGTAAGTTTGAAAAATGGTTGCCAACACGGCCCGAGTATCACTCGAAGTTGAAAGACTATTAATCAACTGTACAACGGTTATTCTAATATTTCTAATGGCGATATCAACGATGACTGACAATTCATTAAAAAGTCGATGAAACAAAAACGTGAAAAAAAAAAGATGAAAAAAAAAACAATTTGTTTCTCAAACCCCCGAGGCAACTTGAAGCTCGAAAATGATTTGTTAAATCTTATCTCGGGTAACGCGGCTAATCTATCGCGGTACGAGCAAAAAATATCCAAGGGATCGATGACCCGAGGTGACAAGCTCCATGAAAAATGTCTAATTTATTCCATACATCCCCGACGAATATAAAAAAAATAACGGATTAAAAATACCGAGGCAAAAAGAACATCTAATTCCCGATATAAATGTATACAAACGATTTTATCTCAAGCATTCTCAAGAGGCGGGAGTAGGGGAAAATCGCGGAGGAAGAAATCAGTGAGCCAAACCGAGGTGCGAGATGGCCGGAATTCTCAAGATTCTTCGAGCATGGTCGAGGAAACCGAGAGAGACTACGGGTACGCCTGCCAACGCGTCGACACGGGGATGAGCGTAGGGTTATTCCTTAGGGGTGGTCTATCACCGAAGACCCCGCACTAGACTGGAAATTAAATCGTCCTGTCGACGTCTGCGTACGTAAACAGGCATTTCGCTTCTTACATCGTTCTACTTCCCTTCCGCTTATCTTCCCTTCTTCCGCCTTTCGACTTCCTCGTACAGTTGATTCCAACTTCAAGCCCTTCGCTACATCCAACTACCGGACCCAGAATGCTTTTTACCGCAATAGATCGAATATTCATGATCCGATAAACAAAACTCCGAAGCAAATTCAGTCGTTACGAGAAGCTCGGTTGGTTCGTTCCAATGATGTCGTATAGCGACGTCCACTTACCCGTTATCCCACCTTCTCCAGGAGCGTCAGGTTACGCCACATGCACGACTCGATTGCATGAGTGCGGTTGGGCTATGGTACATGCTCGCATGTACGATGTAACATACCAAGGACCAATGGGTTAAGGCACTGGTTGGATCGTACCGCACAAGATGAATCATTGGAAATTCAGCGGCGTGCCGTAATACCTCGAGATTCTCCTGCGGTAAACAACAATTGCAGGTTGCTTGGCGAATCGCTGTATTCATCCCTCTAAATACCAAGGTAAACGTTACAAGGGTGGTCGGTCGCCGTTTGCACCATCTTCAAAATTTCGAAAGTTACTGGAACACGTGCTACCAAACTATCCTCTGATGAGGGCTTGCCCCAAGTATGAAACATCAGGCACGACCGTTCATCAGAAATTTCCGAGTATCGTATAAGTTCTAATTATGGTGACCCTTCGGTTATGAGAGTTTTGACCACTCGAAGTCGCGCGATATTCCCCAATTGAGGTCCGACATCCCTAAAGGAACGCGGGAAAATTTAAACTACCTCTTGCCTCCCGGGGCTTGCTATGGTCAAGAATACAATATGAGCGAAATTCTCGGTTCGCGAAACAGCAAGTTAGCCTGAAGAGCAAGCTAACGAGAACAATTGTCTACTCAGAGCGTGAGCGGACAGACGAGAAATAGTTTTCAAATATACCGGTATCCACGATATGCCTCTGGCCCTTGCGAGTACGTAAGCCTCACGTACGGTTGTGTAATATACTTCGCTTTCCGCACAGCGAAAGCTCCCTCTCTCTCTCTCTCCCTTTCACTCCCTGCTAGAGCTCTCAGAACTGTAAAGCATGTAGCGTTGTTGATGTTGGTGAAGCGCATATATACGTTAGCCCTGTGGATTCACAGCTCGGATAGGGATCGAGTTGTTGAGAGCACCCGAGATACAACGACCTGTGCTAAGAGAAAGAGAGGGAGAGAGGGAGCTGGACCCACGACGTTATTATACTTTCCTGAAAGCATCTCCCTCGATAGGAGAGCTCACCTGTACCCAACCACCATGCCTTCTCCTCATGGTCGTCCTGCCGCGGGCCCGCTATACAACCGTGAATAATAAATAATAACTTGGCTATGTGGCCGTTGCCGGCTCTGGTTCTTCTGTTCCATGCATATAGTTATACTTGGGAAGGGAACGATCCCATCTCAAGCGGAAGATGAGGAAAGTAATGGTGGTGGCGTAAGCGCGAATTCGCGGCGAAGTCTCTCCCTCTCTCTTTCTCCAACACTGAACTACGTATATGTACACATATATATTATGTGTATGTATGTGTGTCTACGTATTCTCTTTTGGTTGATTTTTTCCCTCCTCTCTCTTGCCTCTATCCACCGTACTCCAGCACGTTTCCTCTTTCGCTAGCTCGCCGCCATACGATCCCGCGTGCCGATAATGAGAGATAAATGCGACACGATGTTGCGGCTGAGGATCCTGCAATTCGTTGACTATAGGTACGTTTTGTATGTCCATAGATTATAATACAACGTACGTAGCGGTGAGTCACGCTAGAATGAGAAGTCGGTAGACGGCTTCTCGTGTATTTTCGCGAAGTAATAGAATCGAAAGTAGTTTATCTCGGCGGCTTGATGTATGGGGGTGGGTTTTGTTTGCTTATGAAATCACGGCGAGGCATTAATTTCCTTGGCTATCAAAACTATTCATCGATCGTGGAGAGGGGAGTCGTACGAAACGTGGCAAGTCCACTGTCCGAGAATAGAGACAGGGACACTTGGGAAGGAAAAGGCTATCCAAGATTGACACGTGCCTCGTGATAATTTCATTTAGCTTTCGAGTCCAAACATCGCGCGGCCCAATTGCCAACACCGAGAGTTCGTCCGTAGATTTCCTGTCTCGGAGCTTCCTGAACTGCTTTTAACACAGATAGTATTAACAAGGGACGAAGGACGTAAGCTTGTCTGTATCTTGGACAATGGACGAGTTCACTCAGCCTAGCACCAACAATGAGAGAGTTCAAGCCCCCGAGGGGCGGGGCGGGCGGGGGGGATGTAAAGCTGCCACAATATCCAATAATGTATAACTTCATCAGATACGAGAGGGATGAATGAGGTGTAAGGAGTGACGACCGTTCGAAACAATGGAAAGTGGTAATCGAGCGAGGCTTTGGAATTGTGTTGGGGGTAGCGATTGTAAATAGCGAAGGTTGCAACTTGGCGAGACAATGACAAATCCTGAGGATCGCAACAAACCATATATTCCTAAATATTCCTTTGATCATTGAACGCAGGTTATGATCTTGCCCAGAAAAAGCCCGCGCCACCTAGCGGAGACTCGTGGTAGTTACGAACAAAATAGGTTTCGGAGAATTCATATGAGGATGTAAACTTCAACTCTGAGGGATGCACGTTGATCTCCCGTGCGAAGAGAATGGAACGTTGTCGACAGTGAGTTTCTATCCGAGTGTACACAGGACGATATATCTGGATGACTGTAGGCGACGAAGAACGCCGTCGCCGCCCAGCTTATGGAATACATCACCATATAAGTAAAACCCTTGGTACCGAGATCAAGACCCGTTGGGTCTTGATTCACGTTGGTCTCGGGCACACACTGTTGAGAGCGGCGAGAGTCCTTTTCCATTCCCGGTCCTCTCTCTCTCTCTCTCTCTCTCTCTCTCTCTCTCTCGTAACTCTCATATCCCGCTTATTTTATGTCTTTAACGTTATCAACGCCCAGAATCACCGCGCAAATCATTTCGTCTACCCTCGTTCGGTTACCAACGCGCCACTCGGATCGTATCCCAAGGGCTCGTTCGCCCGTCGAACGCGATATTCATACCCGTGATTTTACGTATAACAGTGCTATAAGTTCGAGGACGCGTATATATACGTATATATATGACGATCTTCGAGCTTCACCGACGCCGAGACATGGCACGTGCACTTCCGCGTAGGTCTTTTTCCTTACCATGTTGCGAGGCTTTCGAGGATACTCCATCCTCCTTCCCGACGTTCTCCTTTTCGTCTTCTTCCACATCCTATCTCGTTGATGATCCTTGCTCCTCTCGCTGATGCCGCGGTGGTGCACGATTTTATGCTAAGGAGAAACGTCGACCGCGAGGCTACACGTTCGTTTTCCTCCACAGAGCTTCCTCTTCTTCCTCACTCGTTAACCCCTTTTCCATGTACGAGAGAGAGAGAGACCTGGCTCGCCTCGGTGAACTCTAGCTGGCATTATGGTGTAACTACCTTTTTATGCCCGAAGGGGATGAAAGGAATGACGCGTAGGGGATGCGCCAGCGCGAAAGGATCATCCTTTTGCGGCAAGGATCACTGTGCCAAAGAAATATCCTTCCCTCCACGCGTTGCCTACAGCTTTCTCTCCCTCTCTCTCTCTCTCTCTCTCTCTCTCTCTCTCTCTCTTTCTTTCTATCTATCTCCCTTCTCCTTTCTTTATTCCTTCTTCTTCTTCTTCCTCTTCTTCTTCTCCTTCTTCTTTTTCCTCTTTCTTCTCTTTCCATTCTCTTCTTCCTCTTCATCTTCGTTCCTCTTTCGCTCCTTTGCTCGGTACCGACCTGACGTACGACCGCTATTCGATATCATCCATCGGAAATATACGAGAGCAGTATATTACTCCGGTACCTTGAGTTCGCAGTGTCTTTATTACACCGTGAGAAAGGAAGATAGACAGAGAGTGAAGAAAATTCGCGCCGTCGGGCGCTACGGCGAATCAGTGATCCAGCGTGCTATATGACTCTCGGTACACTTCAACACTGATATACCTAGAATACACTGTGCCAATCATTGGCACGAAGCACCTTCCATCCGCATTACTATTGGATATTTGCAATGAAACAAGAAACAAAAAGAAGCAAATTTCCTTTGCCACACCCTCGGATAATTTTCAATCTAGAAGTGAGATATATGTTTATCTAAGATCAAAAACTTCTTTGTCTCGATAGTTTTCATAACGTGATTCGATCGATATTTTTATTCAATCTATTTTGCAGCGGCCAACGACTGTTCGGGAACCATCGATCTTGCCGTTTAAAGCTTCGCGCTTTAAGAATCAAGCCGGAGGTCCGCCCGGTGCGAAAGAATGCCATAACCACACGGATTTATGATTCGCTCGACTACATCCATTCTCGCAATCTCGCGTTCATAATTAATTTTTATAACCGTGACGAGAATCCACGGGTTGGCGGAAGGATATATATTTCTTGAGCGCGACGACGACGAGGAGGGAAGGTTACGCCATCCTCGTGTTTCTCGTTCCGCACCTACGTCTCGACGTCTTCTTTCTCACTGACATGAGTCTGCGACCCCTTTTAATATGTGCATGTGTATATACATAAAGAGAGGGAAAGAGAGAGAGAGAGAGAGAGAGAGAGAGAGAGAGAGAGAGAGAGAGAGAGAGAGAGAGAGAGAGAGAGAGAGAGAGAGATGAGTCTTAACCGTCTCGAAGATCGGTATAATGCTTGTCGAGCTCGGAGTGTCGAGAGAGCCACGTAGGACGTAAATTTAACGCCACCGACACCATCCCGTAGCCATCACCCCATCGTGTCCGCCCTCCTTGGCTTAACATCCCCAAGGCGCGACTGTATAACGCGTGTCTTTTATGCTCGCGTAATTCCAAACTCTCAGCTGCTCCATGCTATCTCGCACTCTTCTTCAATGTGCATTGAATATGCCGAGATACCAGAGAGAAAGAGAGGGAGAGTAAAGTGTGTGTGTGTGTGTAACGTATACAACGTAAAGTGAATCGTAAAAGGGCGTATCTTACGTGTTTATAACAAGAGCGACGAGACCTTACGAATCGCGTCGCACGAATATTTCTACACATGTACGAGTAGAGGCGCGAACACTCTTTGCCGATAATAGTTGCCAGGGCATAGAACTATATGATACGGTGCACCGGCCATACGGAGATTGGAATATCGATAGTGCGAACGTGGACCGAAGGGACTATATGGAGCATCGAACCGATCTTCTTTGTCGACCTTTTCCGCTCGCTTCGTTCTGGCACGAAGCGATTCGGAGCGGCCGATCGTCGAGCTCTCGCGGTTGCGCCGTCTACCGGCCGATCCTGGTAGTACCGTGTTAACCGACGCGCGGCGGCGCTCCATGTACGACGAGAGCTACATGCGCACTGCCTCTCTTACATAGCACCGGATAATCTTCCGTGACGAGTACGCGCCTAGACCCTCCGGAGGAGATTAAAATACGAACTAACAATAGAAGACGAAGGGATCATTGCGTGATTCGACATCAACTCGAGCTCTCGTATATACGACATCTAGAAAATCGAGGAAGAATGCGGGGGATGAAAGATTCGAATGAATAAAAATACAATAAGGTCGAACTTATATCGATGACGATGATGGTGTATACGATGTTGAGGATTGTAATGGCGAAAGGTGACGTTTCATGGGACGTTTCCTGATCGAGTCTTTGCGAAATAAAAAAACTCAAAGTACGTTACTCAAAAAGGTCCTTAAACCTGCAATTTCAAAGCGATAGAAGCCTGGTTTACTTAGATCGATCCGTAAAACGCAGCTGGGGAGAATTGGGAATATACGAATGTCCAGTTTTAAGTGACAAAGAATCTTGACGATTAGCTAGCTTGTTTTTCGTCAAATCTTCAGTAACGATCGACGAAAATTGAAACCTGGAGATTTGATTACAACTCCATAGTCCAACTTACAATACTAATATCTGTCTCGTTATGAACGGCAAACTCAATTTCGCGAAATGAGGAACAACGAGCAAACAGAAACGAGCACCTCGTTGGTACGTCGTTCCTTCGTTTCGGCAAGCGTCTTAATCGAGGCAGAAGTGAAAAAGGTACGAGGGATGTGCAGCAATGGAAGAAACAAACAAAGAAGAAAAAAAAACAAGAGTGAAAAAGAAAAAGGTATCTCGTTTCCGTCCAGGTAATGCGAGACTTAACGGCATTGCGTTAACATAATTCGGAGGTCAGATCGTGTTACACGTTCGCCCACTTAACAGCGTGAAATGTATTCGCATCCGGTGAGTTTGTATCGTACGCGCGGTAATGTTAAAAGCGTGACGTATTCGAACGAGGCGATCTTCCGAAACACGTTTATTCGCGCGCAATGTCAAAATCCTCATTTTCCACGCGGGTGGTAAATCGAGAACTGGTAAATGCAAGAGTAAAGCTTTGCAAATTGTGTTTCCGCTCGATGAGTTTATAGCGTATGAATCGGGTATAAAAGCCGTCGTGAAATATAATAAGCAAACACTGTTTTCCGTTAACACGAACGATTATTCGGTAATCCCACATTTGTTTATAAAAAAAAATCGTGTAATAGGAATTTGGGAAAAGACTGGAACAAGACCCATCTCTCGACAATCTTTCGAATTAACGTCGAATGTATAAAAATGTTTCATTGTATCGAAAAAATTTTACAATTATTATATATTACTTGATTTATTAATTATTAAACAATTAATAATTAATAATTATTAACCAATTAATAATTAATAATTATTAAACAATTAATAATTAATAATTAATTATTATTACATTATATTATATTATAATATAATTAATTATATTATAACGTGATAATTAACTATTAAAAATAATTAATTATTTTATTAATTATATTATTAATTATTCTATAATTATCTACTTCGTTAATTATTTTACGAATTATTATGATTAATGATCTAACTATCTGTGCAAAATATAAAAAAAAGACATTGACTCTTCAAGACCAAGAAACCGTGAGCGTATCAAAACGAATAATCCCATCGACACACACCCGACGTGTTGCGTAAAAAAAAATTCCGGATCGAATAATAAATTACCAAAACAAAAAAAAGGTCCAAGTAGTAACGCCCATATTCACGGTTCGATCGAACGTAGACGGATGAATCGTGCGGGAGAGTCCTCGAGACGAGACAAAAAGGTGCCCAAGGTACCAGTGTCATTAGAAGTGATCGTCCGCGTGAAAACAAAAACTTACGCGATCCGTCGCCTTCTCGCTGACAAAAAAATTTAAAAAAAAGCAGAAAGCCGAAGAACGAGAAGAGCGATCTCGTTACACGTTTACCAGAGGGCAGCGTACAAGCAACCATTCCCATTTTAATTTTTTCACGTGCGTGTTATAACCAACGTGTATCTCGTTATCCCCATCTTACTTGGGCCTCCCGCCTCGAATTGATCAACGGACACGGTCAACAACGGTTCGTTAAGCTGTGTAATAGTTGCATGAAATAAAAACGAATTGTTAAGAAAACAACAAAAAAAAAATATATACGAATAGAAACGAGACAAGAAACTCAAGCCACTTTTGCGTGGCTCGTCTACTACGAGAGTGATACCAACGCACGATACCTTCGTGATCGATTCTCGGGAAACGGAGAGAACGCCTCGGAGCTCGAAGAGTATATTAATTAGTCTTGCGGGCCTGCGAGTTCTCTCTTTTTTCTCTTCCCTTCCGACTCGTAAGTACTCGCTGATGATAAAGCGTGGGCTCTCTTTTCATTCTGTACTACAATGTATACATACATACATATATATATATATATATGTATATAATATACGGAATTATATTCTACGGTTAGACGAGGGTCAGTACACTCGACTTTGCGTGTCTTTCTATGTTTTCTATCTTTCTCTTGTACTTTGCGTGTTTCAAATATATATATATATATATATATATATACACACGAAATAAACGTATATACATATATATATCCGTCGTGGTTAACGGAGTTCTTCCCAAATGACGGCACGTATACGTATCACACGGCGCACGGCCGTTTCGAATAACAATTGAAACACGTATTTTCGGTTACAATTAATTCATTTAAAACCCGTTAATGTATAATATAATACGTGAAAAAATCCATCAGTTATTCAAAGCGATCCAAGAATGTTGAAAAAAAACGATGTTCATTATTTTATTAGTTAGACGCGAGCGATACCGTACGGAATGTTCGAAAATGTTCAAAGAAATTTGAATTCGTCGAACGACTCTCAACGAATTTAATCAATATTATAATTGGGTTCGCTTCATCGCGGTGTGTACCAAAATGGTGGAAATTAATATTTCGAATTTGTATTTTGGATAGCGTACGGGGTACGATTAAAGTTTGATAGTTGAACGTACAAACAAATCTAGGAATAGATACGAACTATCGACGAGCGTAAATTCGCTGGTTCCCCATTGAATAAATTCGTTGAGTCGAACCTCGAGGTTACGGCTAGAGCCACCCTGGCAACGTTTGGTCACGGAACATTAGCCTCTCTCGTACGTATATTCGCGGGCATGATCCACGTTCTTGCTCTAATCCGATTAAATCCCATTAACAAACGATACGAATTAATTTGGGGGAAATGGCGGTAACGGTCCGACGTGACTTCCGAAAATACGGGCCCGTAGGGCGTGCTATGTATTGTACACGATATATATGTGCGTTGCCCTAAAACACAAAGAAAAAGAAGAAAAATCGTAGCGAGAACGTTTAATCGGAGAATTGGAACGAATCGAAAAAAAAGCTTAAAAATCGTTTTCAAAACTATTTCGAACGGTGACGTCGATTTAATCGGTCGATCGATAAATATTCATCATATTTCTTTTCCGATAACATAGTCCAATCGAGAATTGGCCCGTCGCAGCAGTCACCTGCACCGTCGGGAATTTCGCGATTTTTTTTCCATGATTTTTTTCCTCTCGGGCGTTAATAACATTGTATTTTTTTTGTTTTATTTTTTTTTTTGCTTCACCGAAACAACGAAACATGTCGCGGTTTATCGAAGTTTTGCGGCGTAACTGTGGATTTTTTCTTCCGTCGGTGGATTTTTCCGTGTTGACACATCGGGGAGAAAAAATAAACAAATCTGTAGCTATCGCGAACGTTCGATAAAAACGAATTTTTGAAATTTTCATCTTTCGCATGAATTTCCGTTTGAAACATGCGCCATTCCGCCTAATCGATGAACGATTTTACCTGATTTAACATCGCTCGTTGGATAAATTTTCATTCGAGCTACGTAATTGTCGTGGATAATCAAATTTCAAGATTCTCGAATTTGTTTACGCGCTAATAAAATCGGTTTTTCGTTAACGAGAGCAGAGGGCAAAGGAGCCGAGAGCCGGAATGTGCGTCGAACGAGTTATCGACGTATTTTTTGTTTTTTTTTCTCGTCGTTCGAAATTAATTTTGGTAGAATTTCAAATAGAAATGTGATCGGTATGAAATTCGTCGGGATTTATTCGGACCGGGTGTGACGGCAATACCGATCGTCGCTACGTTTTTTTAACTAAGCCCGGGAGTTGCGTTGCGCGTCAACACCCGGTGATTACTTTTCGCGTCGTATTGGGTTTCAAACAAAACTCAGATTTCGTTGAAAATAATAAAATGAAAAATAAAAAAAAATATCTATATGTATACTATATAAAAGAGCAATGGGAACAGAATAAAAAATAAAAGTCCCTCGTACGAAACCGTAGAATTCCTCACGGTTTCAATTACGGTTATCGAACGAGGCCTTGGGTCGAAAACGACGATGGCAGTCGCATAGCGTATTGCCTCACTCCCCGTGCACGACCTCGGATAAATTCCGACCACGTATTTTAGTGAATTTCCCAGCATCGCATCTTTTCGATATAACGTTACGTACCAAGAGCACGACGTCGATCAGTCGATCATGATATACGAAGAAAAAACCTTGTGTCTCGTTATCGAATAAATAAATAACTCAAACAGAAGAAAAATGAGGGATAAGGAAAATAGAATAATAAAAAATCGATAAAGATTAAAAAATTGGATCACTTTTATAAACAAGAAAATGGAACAAATATCGAGAGGAATAAATAATTTAAAAAATATGAGATAAAAACATCAATATTTGGAGGACCGAGTGGAAACTAACTAATCGGAGATTCGTGTGGCGTTATCTGGCTTTTCGCGAACGTGCTGCCTAGCTCGTCGTACGAAGCTGTCCAAGCGAGTAGGCATTGTAGTCGTCGGCGTAGGGACGCACAGTTGGTGATGGGACTTTCAGAAACACATGTAAACGACGACGATGACGACAACGAGAACGACGACGAGCTCGAAGCACATACAAAACGGGGGTTCGTACTGCTTGCGCACATGGTCGTGTATGTGTCCCCCCGCCCCGGTAGTTCGGTCCATTCTCGATATAATGGGTACATACAATACTCGTACTCGTGCAAGAATACTAGGGATGCATGCGTGCTCCGGCATCTACATAACCAAGTTGGTGGTACATCGACTGGTCGAGAACATGACCAAGTACATCGGCAGCCTCGGGATGTAGATACAGCCCATTTATACATAATATCTGCATACGACTGTTTGCACAGTTGTGTACGCGCATGTGTCAATGAAAATCTCGACACAAAGAGCATAAGGACCGATGCGTCGACAATGATTTCCAATCGCGAGTTCAAATTTTGTGATACAAAATTCTATTATTACTGTGTTTGATCGAAGAGGAGTCCATTTTGGTATAATGATACCGTAGTTTTTCATGAATTGTTAAATTTTGTAAGGTCGAATAGGGATGAAAATTAACTAGGGACATTCTTGCCACGATTCTGCGTCGATTGGGATCGATTTCATCGCGATCCGTTGTCTCATAACGGAGAAATGGCGAATTTAATTTTCGAGGTGGTGGTGGTGTTTGACGTAGCGTCTTAAGTACGCGCATGCGTCGTCACTGGCTCACGCGCACGTACTATCACTGAACGCACTCGTTCGGTAGTGCCAAGTCGAGCCGCTAGATGACGACGGACTCTTGGACTTCACCAAGTTTTCTATTAGCGCATTCCTTCACGACGATTCTCGTTCTCTTTGAAAATCGTTCGATCCGTGCACACCCTTCGATAAAGGAATAGTTCAACTTAGTTATGTCGCATTTTCTCACTTTAATTAGCTCACGAACGATCCGCCCCGCGTGTTAACCGTTGAAACGACGAGAAATAGAGCGAAGAGTAAAGAGAGTCGGTGAATCGTCGATGTCGATGCCGGATCTGAAAGTCGCGCGCTATATATTCCTGGATTCCAGACCAAGTTGGTCCATTGGCGCCGGTCGAGAGTGTCAAAGAAAATCGACGGCGATGGGAGAAGGGTACGCGCGAAAAACACAAAGGAAATAAAGTGAAGACGGCGAACTCAGAGGGGGAGGTTGGAGATACGGAAGACGGGAAAGAGAGTGAAACACGCGACTTGGTATGCTCCTCATACCCCATAGGTCGTGCAAGACCGAGACAATTGCGAGACCTCGTAGCCATTGTCGTCGTCTTCTCGTCCTCGGCGTCGTCGCAACTCCCCTCCCTGCCCCGAGCCCCACCCCTTCTTTAACCCGGAAAGGAAAATAGCTGTTAGACTCATCTACCCTTTGCACCGCTTCGTTGGTAATTTCTTCGTACAAAACGCCACGCCGTTTAGACAAATTAGTCTCTCCCGCCTTCGTTTCCATCCTTTCTCTTCCATTTTCTTCGTCTCCTTCTTCTTCTTCATCTTCTTCTTCCGTTTCGATGTCCCTGCCGGATCTACCGGTTTCGACAACAGACGTACACTCTCTCGTACTCTCGTTTCCTCGATGAACTTTGAGTTGACCGAAAGGAAATCGATGGATACGCGCCCTTACAATATCATCCCTCTTCTTACTCACCCTCTCTCTTTCTCACTCGATTCTTTTACCAATTAAACCGCTATTTACTCTTCTCACAGTATTTATTGTTCACCCGGTATATTTCAACATTTACTTCATGTGTCTCCTCAAGTTGATTTTAATAGCTTCCCTCCCACTCTCTTCATCTCATCTCTTTGTTCCCCGTACATCGAGCTCTCAAGTAGTTTCACTCAACTCCCGTGACAACGGCTCTCCAGATAGTGGCTCATTTCATTTTCGGTAATTTTCTCGCTCTATTCGTGGACCAAGATTTCTACAACAATAGCAACGCGAATGAGAAAACCACCTGGCTTTTCCAGGTTTCATTCTACAGCCTTAATTTTCACCACTCCATCATTTATTCACCGAGTTTATACGCTTCGCGAAGATAACTATAACGAAATAGTCTGCTTTTTTTCTCTTTTCCAAGAATTCTCTTCACGTTGATTCGATAAAAGTCGTTACCGCAACATTGACATCGTCCTAGCCGTACGCTCGGCGCGGTAATAATAAGAAGCCTATTTCATCTCGTTACGCAATTTTTCCAATAGCCCGGAGTACGTACAATACCCGATCCTCTATTCATTTCTTGCTTATACTCGTTTCTTGGAGCAGTGACCCGACGGTAAATTATATAAATCGAATTTCCCACTCGTTCCGGGTATTCACGTCCCCTCAAACCCTCCATCGCTCTAACGTCCGAGCGAGGAACGAGATCATCTCGCGCTCGCAGTGTAGAAGTATATTCCGCGATATGTACGTGGTGCATGGTGAGATCACGGAAAGTGAAGTAAAGCAAGTGCCTAGGGCACGCACGTGAAGCGCGTGACCCGAGCCTCCGTGTACGTTGGGCACGTGCAAGCCGGGCGTGCGCCCGGTGCGAGTGCCCCTAGGAACGTACTTTCTACGTCCAGTATCCGCTCTATTCCCGTCGAAGTATACGATAGCAGTACGTACCTGGTATCTCGTATAAACGTATGGTGGAGAATCGGGTTTTAGAACATGGACGTTTATGTACGGTGTACCGTGCGATAGGCGAGTGTACAGTTGCGGGGATAACCGTGGATACGAGGGGAAACTAAAATTTCGTCCAGGGGCAAGAGTTATAATTGGAATTTGGGAATTTGACCGAAATACGAGACGAAAATTTGTATTTGGGAAATCGAGATGGAATGGAGTTTGAAAAATTTGATTTTTGTAGGATAGTTTCATTTTTTGTTTGGGAATTTGTTATTTGATATTTCGGACAATAATAGGTATTGTTAATATCTCCATGAAATATGTTATTGATATTTTTATACTTGCCGAAAACAAAATTTATTAGGAATATTTAAATTATCAGTCAGGCTTTAAAATACCGCCGTGTTTCCGATTATTTCCAGACTTTTTAATTCTCATCATCGATTTTCCCTAATTTGCCCCATTTTTTTACCGTGATATTTAAACTTCAGAATATCTCTCAAATTTCAAGATTCAAATTTTTTCGAATTCGTCAGCGAAAAAACTTCGAGACATTCATGCTCGAGATTCCTCGAAACATTCCAAAATGCGGAACAGGAATTGCGCTACTAGCAACGATCGACTGAAGATTTACGACTCCGCGGAACTACGACCAGACTCGCAACATATTCGACGCGGCAACATCCGCGATATAGCGTTACAGTGCGATTTCAACATACGCCGACATTTTTACTAAACGTTAAAGGCACGGGTTTATGAAGAAAGATTTTAGCATAACCCGCCAGCTGCGGGAGAAGGTTACGCGACATTGGATGGCGTGTCGGCGTTTACGGGCAGCGCCAGTAGGAAGACGATCGTCTGTGTTACGCAGTACTCGATCGAGAGACACGAGAAGACAGAAAGCATACCGGCACGCAGCGGCGCACGTATAACGCATATAAGAGACCCTGAAGAGCTACCAGGTTCATTAATCCACCGGTACTTTTTTTTAATCCTTGCCATGTATCACGAGTCTCTTCGACGAAAGCAAACGAAAGAGAGAGAGAGAGAGGGTGGGAGGGGGGGGGGGGGGGTAATTAGAGTCTCGATCGATTCGCTCTCCCGCAACCGGCAGCGCCGCAAAACGCGTTATTATACGACAAGACGCACGCTGTCAAGTATATACACGTATCGTGTACGTATATACCAACTATGGCATGTCACACATACCGGTTCTCTTTTGCGCTTCGTCTCTCGTAGCGACTCGTAATATCGCGTATCCGCATCGTGCGATAAATGTTTCGCGACTCGTCCCACCTCTATAATCGCGGTTCTATCATGCCGCGACTGTGTAATGAGATTTCGTGCGATAGATTGGCCGAGAGAAACTTTGATTTGGATGAAAACGCGATGAAAAGAAAGAAACAGTGCGACATTGAGAGGATAAAAAAAATTAATCGAACGGTGAATAATGCGAGGATAAGTAGAATGTGCGAATAAAAATATGTAGAAGGAATATTTTTTTATGAAAAATAAACAGGAAAAATGAAAAATTGAATAACATGAATGGACGATGAAAATAAAGCGACATTTCCCCTCGAAAAAAGTCGAAAGTTTCTCGATAAAGAGGATAATTTCAAAAAAAAAAATGAACGGATCGACGACAGAAAAGAAACAACAAAGTAAAAAGAAAAACACTCATGGATTTTCATAAAAATTATTCTACTTGTTTATCGTAAATGTTACAATTACCACGCGCGAGACGCTTCGTCGATGTAAATATGACGTCGAGAAGCACAAAAATATTGTCATTTTTCCTATTTTTAACGCCCGTTGTCACAGATGAAAGAAGAAAAAAGAAATATTTAAAAAACGGATATTTTTTACCGATGGCTCGATGGTCGTTGGGCCGTTTCTTTCTCGAGTCTTGGCTGTCGGCGTTCGAAAATGTGCTCGTAGTGGAAACGGCACAACCGGGGCCTCCCGCACCACGGACGAATTTTCCAAAGGGATCGGTAACGGTCCGATGAACAATCCGTTGCTCCGATGCACGTGGGCCACGAGGCTACGAACGGCATACATATCCAGCTCG
Source organism: Netelia fuscicornis (assembly GCA_946811545.1). Lineage (NCBI taxonomy): Eukaryota > Metazoa > Arthropoda > Insecta > Hymenoptera > Ichneumonidae > Netelia > Netelia fuscicornis. The sequence continues at coordinate 6,585,548 of OX328014.1, forward strand.
TATTCACAACGTATATATATATGTATCACGCGCGTGTATATATATATATGTGTGTGTGTATATGTAATATTGCGGTTATATCTATATCGGACTGGTCGCGAACAGATTCGTAGTGAGCGGAGAGTACGTTCCGCTCGGCTGACGGAAGTAACGCGTTGCGCGTCCGCGAGGAATCTCCTCGGGCGCAATGCTGATGTGTTCCTCTCGTTTCTCTCACTTCTTTCCTATCCTATCTTTATCCTTATGCTACTTTTCTCGATCGGTTCATCTCGTTTTCTCTCTCGCTCGCTCTCTTTCTCTCTCTCTCTCTCTCTCTCTTATTCTAACGTCATATACAACATTCCTGAAGGCCTCAGCCCCAGAGCGAGAAATAAACAGATCGACGGTAGAGACGAGTCTCCGGCAGGCCCCGTTTTCGCTACAGCTCGAACCACCTGACGGTTTATATTTTATTTTTCGACAAAACAAACATCGCGCTTCGATATTATTTCCTGTTTACTGAACACGCTGCCATTATTCATCGTTTATTTTTATTTCGCTGCTTTCGACCGTTATTTTCTTTTAGTTTCTTTTATTTCGGCATTTTTTTTTTGTTTTCTTTCTTTCGAGCAATTTTTATTCCCGTTGCGATTACGATCGTTGAAATTAGATTAAGAGCGCGATCGTTAGAGACCACCCACGGTCGTGTTCGCGAGAAGCTAAATGAACTGAGCAACGTAAACATTCCGATTCACAAATCAACGTAATTAATTACAATGTTTGTTCGAACCGGTTACGACTATGTCATTCACGTCGGCATCAAAACGCTTACGTTTATCTACATTTCCCCCACCCGTCTCTCTCTCTCTCTCTCTCGATATATCGCCTTGACGAAACGAGTATCGAGATTGAAAAAATCCAATAATAATAATGAAAAAAGAAAATACGACAAAAAAAGAGAAGAAAATCTGGAATAAAAATAAAATTCGGTGATTTCTCGCGTCCGATCGAACGGGCGCGCGCGCGCACGTATCGTTTACCGTTCGGACAGAAACGGGGTCCATGCACCCGTAAGACGCGGTGACGCCGCGTCAAGGAAAGACGGGAGGGGACACGTGTTACGTATAGATATATATATACGCACGCATATACACACAGATATATTTATATATATATATAAATGCCCGGATGATCGAGCGTAAGACGTGAAAACCGGTAATATACCGCGGCGAATCTTGGATTCTCTCTCTCTCTGTCTTGCAAAGATCCAAGTCACGTGACTCCTCAATCCTCTCCTCTCTCCACCCCTTTCCTCACTCCCCTCTTGGAAATCACATATTCTCATATTTTTCGGGAATATATTCGTAACGGTAATAATGCCCATATACGAAACTGGCATTATACGTAATACACCCGTATATTATATACCTGGGTAAAATATATAAAAAATATATATTTATAAAGCGTGTGTACATAAGCGTGTCATTGGAAGCTCAAACGGGATGATCCGGATCTGGTCCTGTTCGCGAACGCGTATTACAGGGATACGTTCCCATTTCGATAATGGAAATAACGGAGCGTGTAATGTATCTGCTCGCGACATTATATCCATGCCTATACTCGTATACACACATATGTGTAACGTAAGAGATCGAACTCGTTGATCTGGTCATACCTACAGTCATATATATATATATATATAATAATATAATATAATATATAATGTCATATATAATATAATATAATATAATATAATATAATATAATATAATATAAAATAATATAATATAATATAAAATAATATAATATAATATATAATAATATAATATAATATAATATAAAATAATATAATATAATATAATATAATATAAAATAATATAATATAATATAAAATAATATAATATAAAATAAAATAATATAATATAATATAAAATAAAATAATATAATATAAAATAATATAATATAATATAATATAATATAATATAATATAATATAATATAAAATAATATAATATAATATAATATAATATAAAATAAAATAATATAATATAAAATAATATAATATAATATAATATAATATACAATAGTATAAAATAATATAAAATAATATAATATAATATAATATAATGTAATATTATCATTTTATATATTCTTATAATAATTGTTATTACATTATTGAATTATATATTACATATTGTATATAACATTATATATTATATTATATACAGTATACCAATATATATATATATAAGGTAAGAGATTGTACTCGTTGATCTGGCTTCGTTCTTCTCCTCCTCCCCCGCTCGGTACCGCCCCACCCCTTCGTCATCGTCCTTATCCTTGCTGTTGGCATCTCCCTTATCTATTATTAACTCGTCGACTCTTGGACTCGGGGAATATCAATGTAATTCGCAAGGCCGACCTACATGAAAGACTTTAACTTTATAAATTTATATGTATTTATACATGTACAAAGTTACCGTTTAACCGGGAGCTGAAAGTGGGATGGGGGGATGAAAATACGGGATACGTTTAAGACGTATGTAGATAAAAGAGGAGTAGGACGAGTGGGATGAAAGAGGGAGGAGAGAGGAAGGAGCAGGAGTGAGAGCATTGCCAACGGCGTTCCGCGGAGGATAACCGGTTGATATGTCGAACTCGATTTTATCGGTCCAAAAGCGCTGGCTTATACTCGGTCGTGCGATAAGAACTCTAGGCTTGATTCACACAACGATCAGATTAAATTTATGTTTGTATACACGTTTGCGCCCGTTTGTATACGCAAACTGAGATGCTTAACACACGTATGAGTTAAAAATTCTCCAAGAATATAACGGAGTTGGATAAGAGTGACGAGGCCGAGGGGTCGTGATTTCACGTTCGATTGAAATTTACTGTACCGTTTGCGTGCGAAGGATTTTAGCTCATCCGTGGTACGTAACGACGATCTGCAAATAGCACAAGTTGGATAAATGCGAGGCGAAAGACAACGGCAGAGAGAGGGAGAGAGAGGTGTGAAAAAAAAGAAACGCGGTGATAAAGAATCGAGGAATATTTTTTGTACAGACACTTAGGAACTAAGGGAGGGGGGAGGGTGAACTGTCAATAGTCCGAGCGAATATTCAACATTTTCGAACTTGAAGTTACAATAATTTACACGGTACTTACTTATCCAAACAATGTTCTTACAATTTTAATACTGACTTGAATCGTCAAAGGGTGATTTTTCCCTAACTGTCAACCTCCTCGTTGACTAATTCGTATCTTGACAACTCGACGATTGGCTGTTTTGAGCTAAATCCTCGGCGTATGATCGTCTATGCTCGATCACTCGAAATAAAAAAAAACAAGCGGTCCAGCACTGAGTCAAAATAGAAAATAGTCACGAGTTCATTGAAGAATGGATAAAGGGAGGAAAATCGATCGTATTCTACGTGGGAAGTGGGTGTTTAATATTTCAGAAGAGATTTCGGCGGTCGCGGATTTTTTAGGGCGAGCGATCAGTTTTACTGAAATATGCTGATGCCAACAAATCTACTTAAGATAGATATCTCTCTCTCCCTCCCGCCCTCCCTCACTCTCTCTCACCCCCTCCTAGCCACTACTCAAAGAATCAAAGGGATGCGCTATCCGAGCATGTGCGCCCATCGAGGGTAAACACTTTTTCCGGGATTGGATTCGCCAACATTCATCCCCTTATTTACTCCCACTTCACCCCACTCTGCGTTTTCTATCGACTTCGTTCTTTCCACACACAAATATAACTATATCGGTTCGACTCGCATGATTTGTCCATGGTATCGGGGTCTAATTCGATTTTCTCCAAGGCACCGACATCCTCAGACCAAATTCCCTCTCTTCCTTTTCCTCGTTTCGCTATATTACCGACGCTTTTTTCTCTTCCGTTTCGCGTGATTTTCTTACTTTTTTTATATTACTTTTTTTCCTCCCAATGACGCAGAAGCTGCTGGATTTACCCTCCCGAGTACGTACGTTATCCTATTTTTCTTACTTATGACACTATATATATATTTATATATATGTATATATAGAAAGAGAGGAGGGAGAGAGGGAGAGAGAGAGAGAAGGAGAATATGTACAATAAATCTTCCATCCTCTTTCCTTGCATGTATATTATCTGTATTCCATCACACTTTCCGTACGTTTCCCGTGATGGAATAGACGGTAGGAAAAGAAAACTGTCGAGGATGCAAGACGCGAAGTGGGAAATTTTCGATGCGAATAAATCTGATCGATGCTCCCGCGTAGCATCGACGATAGACGTTCGACGTTTTCTATTACTCCCACCTTCTCGTCCTTTTCACGATGCAATTTATCGTAAACTCCTTCTTTGCCTCTCTTCTCTTATTTACGAACCGTTCAAGGGTATCGTAACAAAACTTCTACCGCCGAATAAAATTTGCATTTAATTTGAGTCCAAGGACGAGATAAAAGTTTTCTAAACAATTATTTTTATCGCGAAGATAAGAATATTTAATCGAATCGGGTTTGTCTTCATTCCCTGAAACCAACTCCCTCGATGAACGAGTGAACGGGACAAGCTCGTATTTAGGGGTGAACCGAAATTCCTTCGTCCTCGAACGACCTACGTTGCAATTTCCTCCATGTCGTCCATGGTTCGAGCACAATGCACACACCCACCCCCAAAATAGAAAAAAAAACAAAAATATCTCCGACTATCAAACCACCCTCTAACGCGAACAGCCAGCGGTCAAATCCATCCACGTCCGCGTTCGTCCGTGAATTGCCCGAGCAGTTTCACGCTGCGACATTATCGTTAATAACGTCCATGAAAGATATAGGGATTCACGTCCCAAATATTCACGATGGCGTGACGCATCACGCGGATTTTAGGCGCTGATGCGGTTAACCCCCGGGGGTGCGTACAGACCCCAGTGTGCACGTTCCAATTTTGAGGTTAACCGCGCGATAACCATCGAACTAGGCCGCTACGTACACGCATATCGCGCCCATCGATATATCTAATGGAATCTTCCATACTCGATACGTAACATCGATATATACATATATATGACACGATGGGGATGAACGCAACAGGAATGAAATAGATTGAGTGAGAGAGAGTGAGAGAGAGGCGTGCATGTAACGCGGCGTGCCACGGTATCGCCGAATAAATTCACGCGGCACTCTTATTTTAATCGGCAGCTTTCGCGAGATCGGCGTGCTTGGAATCATTGGTTGTAATATCGTTTCGCGCCGGTTGAATTCGATTTTGCCTTGCACGTTAATTTGAACGATGAGGGAATATATGGTCGGAGTGGATATCTGGTGAAAGAGAGAGGGGTGACGACTCATCGTCGGTAGAACTCTCCACTCCACTCCACTCTCTCTCACTCCCCCCTCCCCCCTCATTCTCTTTCTCTGTCTATCTCTCCATCTGTCTGTCTGTCTGTCTGTCTGTCTCTCTCTCTCTCTCTCTCACTATACATCTATTTATCTCTCTCACTCTCTCTTATGCACTTTTGGTTGTACACTAGTAAACGTTAATTGAATGCGCTGATTCGCCCTCTAATCTACCGTAACCGTATTCGCGTTGTAATTACAAAATACACCAGGAGCGATATTGCCACATCGGCATTTTACCCAGGGATCGAGGTATATAACGAGACACCAGAATCCCGGATAGAATCCAATGAACAGCAGGAACGCTGGAGGTAATGGGCGTATAAGGTACAGCGAATAGGGGGTGGGTTGATAGGGGAGGGGTGGAGATTGTTTATCCTCTCTTCCCGTCCCGTTGCATCGTGCACACTCATTTACCGACAGACTTCCTATACCTGTGGTCTACGAGAGTGATTTGGAGAATATCGTATAATAAGGGTGGAGGAATCATCGAGGGATAAGGGTGGGGGGTGAGAGATCGCTCGTTTGCAATCACCGGGGTATCGAGTCAACGAGAAGAATATTGAATCGTGTATCGTACATGTCCGATATGTCGTTGCGAAACCACGTGGTCTCGTCTGGTCGATACCTGCTGATTATTTCAATAATGAGAACGATCTAGCGATTATGTCAAAGGGGTGGAAACCTCAATATCGGTGCAAATTTAATAAGAAACAATCCGATAGATTTGAGTACGAATTATTTTTTGAAACGATTACAGGGGTGGCATATCATCCCTTAAATTGCCACCTCCAAATTGAAACTAGCGACATTGTCTCGATTCGTGTTAATTCTACGTATGTTTAAATCGTAACGACCCAATCGTTTCCCTACCGAAATATCCTTTATAGCTCTCTCAACGGTGGATTATCCCTTAAATCGCCACCCCGTTTTAATTAAATCGAGAAACGCCCATTTTTTCAAACTCTGCCGTTTATCGCAAAAATGTGTCTTATATTAAGAACGCGCGGTAAAGCGTATAGTTGAAGCGTCTCGAGGAGAGTCGAAGCATCCTCGGGGCTATAAGGAAGCCGGATTATTTCCCGGTCGTCATTGAATTAATAATTTCCGCGAGGCGATAAAGTCGTTGCACTCGTTCTCGGCAAGCGGTGAGCGCATAGCTCGAGCCGCGCGCGGTTCGAATCATCGCTCGTGATGCCGTGAGCATCGCCGGGATTGCAGGCCGCAACAGCGAGAGTGGTGAGAGTATATACGCATATGTATATAATATACGTATGCGTATATATATATATATATATATATATATATATATATACATACGTCTAGCGCCGATAGCTGCTGGAGTCGCGCGGCCATGGCCTAAGTAGATATGCATATGAACCGCGCACGTATAACGTTCGCCTCCCTGACTCTCGTTTTACTTCATACAATATATATACAGGGTGAATTTCATAAGGTGTAACAGACTTTATTCTAAGGTAGATGGGATCATTACAAACAAAAGTTGCAAATATACATTGGGGTTATTTTTAATAGTTTACGAGATATTAATTTTTATAGTTGGTCCAATCAGAGCGCACTGAGATGCCTTGGCGCCGCCCACTCCCGCCCTAACCGTAGAGATAGCACAGGGTAGGGCGTTACATTTGGGGGTGCAAAATTCAGAGCAGGTAATTTTATTTATTATATTATAACGCAGTCATTTTTATTTGTCGGGCATTGGCTGTTAGGGCGGGGAGTGGGCGGCTCCAACGCTTCTTACCGCGCCCTGATTGGGGAACTTTAAAGATTTATATCTCGTAAACTATTACAAATATCCCCAATGTATATTTGCAAGTTTTGTTTGTAGTGATCTCATCTACCTTAGAATAAAGACTGTTGCACCTTATGAAATTCACCCTGTATATGTATTCGTCTATACACACCAAGGGGGTGAGTTAAGAGTGGATAATGCGCTCGGTTCACCCTCCCACTTCGATATCTCTCAGGAGTAATAAAGGGACGAAATTCTGGCGCAAGTTCGCCGTCTTCGGGTCTCTTCCTCCAGACCGGAAATTATATTTTTGTTCGTTTCAACCCTCCCCTTTCCTCCCTTACCTTCATCCCTCACTCCTTCTACTTTCTTCCTCTTCTTTCGTTCTATCTCGGTCGAACGTCCTTTGGTCTTCCATATCGTCTCGCGAAGAGTCTAATAACTTCGTCGTTGGCGACGTCGTCGAAATTCGAAAAATTCACGAGTGTTTTCATCCTCGCTCGTTCGTCTTCGTAACTTCCCAGTGCGCTTGCCAGTTACCGTCAATTCATCAACGAATATATTCTCACGCTTTCGCAAGATTGCCGACGGTAACTATGCGCGGTGAAAACGTATTTCGCGCCGCGGCGACGCGGTGGTATAACTACCATGGCGTAGTGCATATCCAGCGTAAACAAGCAGATGCGCCAAGAGCGATATATATTCAACGCACGGAGCTTGTCCAGGTACCTGCTACGTCTATGAGAACGAAATAACAGGAATGACCGAGCGCGAGTAGTTCGAAGAGCTAGATGGAAACGACCGGTGAAGAGCTTTTATCATTCGGTTTCTCACGTATTTATTATCCCTACGCGCGTTGTGGCGGACGTTTCTACTCTTACGAAACTCAATTCCCATCAGACGTGTCCGTTTCGAGAGATTCGAAACAGTAAAACGAAAATTAGGGGATGAAAATAAGGGGCGTGAGGGTTGTTCTGGACCAAATCGCGAATCATTTTCCAATAAATTTTGCAATTAACGCAATTCCCACCGTCCCAACGAGAATAAATTAATTACGATAGTATCGTTCTCTCTGGAACAATAACGGTTCGTTACAACGATCGATTAATCGAAATCGGTACGATAAGTCGGAAAACGATGTTGGTGAACGAACTCGCCTAAAACTGGTAAAACACGAATTGTAATCCATTGATTTCGTATCTCGTACCGGAAATTCGATAAGAGGTAAGGTTCGATCTATCTCTAATTTAATATTCTTCGATATCCCTCGCTCTCCTCCCTATTTCCCGCTATTTTAACGATTTCGCAATGAAGTAAACATTTATCGATTTCGCATCGAGTTAACAATCTCCAATTACAAAGAAAAACAAAACCAAACAAACGTGCATGAAAATCAAACACGGTAGATGAAAACGATTATGAACAGCGAATGAACCGAATCACCCTTCCTCCCTCCCCTACCTCGCCCTTATCTCTCCTCCGACGCCGGTATCGAAATATTTCACGCTCATAACGCAAAATATCGCGTAAACTGGCTAATCGGGATCTTCAAGGCTTATTTCCTATCCGTAAGTGATTTTAACAGTAAAATGGCAAAGGCTCACCGGCGTACATTAAATACACACACACACACACATACACACACACACATTTATGGATAGAAGGGAAAAGCTCTGTTCTATGCGTGCGAGTAATTCGCGGTACCGTTTCTCGCGTGGTATCTCCCGAGTTAAAGTCGACGTTGTTACTACTGCATCGCGCTTTACACACACACACACACACACATATATATAGATCTCCCATGGAGCGTTTTTTCCTCGATTAGCGTGTGCACACATACACAAACACACATACGTCAGTACCGACGCGATTGCGGAGGCGCGAGGATAAAACTCGAAAAACGGCGATTAACGATCGCACTCACGTATAGCCATCGGTAAGGAACCTTAACGTTGAGCCGGTGAAGTATAGGGAGGAGGAGGAGGGAGGTGGAGTTCTGGGTACAATGCGTATATACAAGCTTACCAGAGAGTCCGACTTAGCCACGGCTTGTTATACGTTATATACCATGCTACTTGATGTGTAAGTGTATATAACCGCGGCGATAATTAGCCGGCCGCGGTTACGTGCGATTCCTAGGGTAGCGCGCGCATGCGCTCGGCCAACGAGCGGGCCGAAGACCAGCATCAGCGATGCGCGCGCCAGCGCGGGACGCCGTGGGACCAGTAATGGGAGATAAGAGGGGGAAGCAACCGAGCAGCTAATGAACGATATAGGTGCCTCGCTACCAGACACTAAGTATCCACCAATGACTAATCTCCGGTAGTGCTTCTTAGGGTTGACCGATCGTTACGCGCTCGTAAAGACAAGCGAGTTGCGCTGATGGTGTTTTGTGGCGGTTGAAGGTGGTTGCGAGGTTCGCATACTCCTGTATATTACACACAGATACACAAACACACACACACACACACACACACACACACACACACACACACACACAGACATATATATATGTACGTATGTATCGAAGATATAATAGTGTTGAGAACGTTACACGAGGGACTCGCCCGTACAGCGAACATCGCAGCATCTATTCGAATCTTTTGGATAACGAAGGCTTCTCCTCTGTTTTGCCGCTGAACGGATGTTGAACGTCCTCGCGCCTCTGGGAAACGCTTAACCCCGCGGGGCTCCCGATAACAAATCGTGTCCGCATACTTGACTGCATCGCACGCTTTACGTGAGCACGCGGGTGTCTGCATTTATATAGACATATTAATGTGCGTGTTTGTGTATGCGTTTGTACAATACTTGTATTGCATCACCTCGGTGTCTTTTCCGCACGCTGTAAAATTACTTCATGCACGAGTAATACATAATAGTTATATGTATATATGTGGTACAGGCCACGATGAGATGATGTAGAGGTTGCTTTTCATACGGGCATCGTCGTGAGTTCGAGCCCTCGGGTCTCGTAGACTCGAAATGATCGACGCTACGAGGCTCCCTTACTTAATCGCTCGTTCTCGTACGAACTGCGAGAACTTAGTACTTCGGACTAATCGATGCGGGCTAACGACGAACGGGCGTTAAAGAAACATATTTCACGATACGCTTCTTCTCATTGGGAGGAGAAACGAGACTCGATAATCTTTAGGACTTTACTAGGATTACTTACGGGATTGCTCGATGACCTTTAAATTTGTTCGAGGGCAAGGTCCAAGTCTGTACCAAAATGAACAATTTCGAATCAAGAACTTCGTTTTGATAAGATTTGAATAAACGAATGAGAATTAGTAAGATTTTTATAAAAAAAAAACAATGGTTCGTCGCGTTTTTATTATCACCGCGAATAAAATTGTTGCTAGGATTATTAAATTTGATCCGTGTTGCAAATACGTAGTGCATTTATCTTCGTCAAAGCACAGTCAACTCGGACGGTAGAGAGATACGAAGATTTCATTTGACATTTTTTTCTTTTTTATCTTTTCGTAGTATAATACGGGCATCCCGATCGAGATTCGCAAATGAAAGCGAATACGACGACGAGTCTTTTATTTCTCGCGCTCGAAAAGAACCAAGAAAGAGGAAGGAAGGAAGAAAGAGAGAAAGAGAGAGAGAGAGCCCGCAGTATTTTACAGTACTTTAGTACCGCCCGGAAAATCTTATTATACATTTATTTCACTCTGGTCCTAGACTCTCGCACCATTCTCGCTATGAAACGATGCATGCCCGTTAGCTTATATACATATCCATATATATATATATATTTAAAAGCAAAAAACGCTTATGTATATATATATATATATATATACATATAAAAATATACATAAGCGTTTTTTCGCTTTTAAATACTTATCTCTCGGCGCTTTCGCGAATGTACAGGAGCAAGAAGGACAGAAATATCTGTCGCGTGTTTCGAAGAAAGGGCCAGGGTGGACGACGCCCATACCGTTACCATCTCGCTATCAGTAGAACTGTTATGTCCGCGTGTAAGCGAGGGAACGTCCTTCTTAATTTCGCAGCCTCCATTTAAAACCTCTCCGGCTTTAATTTCCAGCGGGAGGCCAAGCCGGGCGTTGTTAAGAAATGGCGAAGCGTCTCTCTTCGCTCGGGTTGGAAAACGAGAGAGCGAAAAGACGACGACGAAAAGAATGGTAGTAAGCGGCATAATTGTATTGCCCATGGCCCGTGAGAGTTTCAACGGGCGCCAACTTGGCCACGGGATGAAAACCGGCCGAGGGAAGGAGGGATGTATATGCCTTTGTACGTTTTTTTCACAAATCAAGACCAAAGCACAGGCGAGGATGAGGAAACGCTTTCATCTCTCGTTTACTTTTTTTTTCTTTTTTTTTCGTCCTTTCTTTATCCTCGTCCCTCATCGTTGGTACGTTGAGAGCGAACGGCGTGCCTCTCTCTTCGAGGACCATCTCGTCGTTAAACCTCATCGTCGTATCTTCCGGCGAGAATGGCAAGACCGAGAGCGGTGGGACCAAGTGGTGGGAGAAGGAATAGTGAGGGTGGGGGTTGAGGGGTTTGAGGGGAGGGTGAGGTGGAAGGAACGAGGAAACACAGTTTGGCATAAAGCACAAGAACGAGGCTCATTAAACGAATAATGAGACGAGCCTGCGAGAATGTATCATTGTGCGCTTCGTCGTTTTTCCCTTTTTTTTTTCTTTTTATTCTCTCTCTCTCTGTCTTTTCAATTTATTATTTCTTCCTAGTCGTTATTTCAATCGTTCCTTCGTTTTGGTTTCATTCTCTCTTTTTGCATTATATTCTCATCGTACAATTTTTCTAAATTGTGTTGTTGTTGATTTTTGTTGTTGTTGTTGTGCTTTTGTGGACAATTATCGATGAAGATCCCCGACGCAGGGGCCTTATTTACGTCTTCTCACGGGTGGCTCGAGACACGAAGCTACGTCCGACAGTTTCCTTATGGAGATTCCCTCAACTATGAGACCATAAAACGACGTGAAACGAGGCAACGTGGATGAACGGAAAGAAGTAGGAAGAGGGAACGAGAGTGAGTGAGAGAAAGAGAGAGAGAGAGAACTCCCAGCCTGCCGGAACTCCGTAGGAGCTATCAATAATATCGTTATTACCGGACGCGTCAACCGTGCAGTACGACGAACGCTTAACACTGCGCCAGCGCATGCGCGAACCTCTATTCTTCGGGGTGGGGAGACCTCCTAAAGCTCGAGCGCTCGCGCCATCTATCGTCGCGGTGCGATACAATCCACGCGCATGCGCGTCTCTCCCGGGCCGGATCCGGACGATTAAAAGTAATACAGCGAGCTCCTCTAACGAGTATTTCGCGCAATTATTAACAAACTATTGCGGAACGCAACCGCACGATTTTACTCTTGTACTTTACCGTTGATTGAAAGATAATAAGCGTTACGTACATATGTATATATGTACGTAACGTAAATGAAAATAACGATGCCGATGAATTATCGACGAAGATCTCTCGATCGTTTTCACTCCCGAGGTAACATTTTCTCTCGCGAGTGAAAATATTTTTTTCTTTCCGCGTACTCGTTTATAAAATACGAATTAAGGTTTATGGGAGAGATGAGATCATGGCCGAGGAGTGTATAATGTCCCGGTGAGAAAAGCGAGGATTAGCGAACGGGTTTCGTTGAGAATTGTTATGAATCATGAGGTAATATTTGCCGGCAGACTACCGGGCGATTTCTCGTCCTTACCCAGAGTTGTTATCAAGAGAGAGCGAGAGAGAGAGAGAGTGTATGTGTGTTGTCTCTAAGCTAGCCTGAAATAGTTATATAAGAGCCGTGTATACCAGGAAAAATAATTATCGCGAGCGATGACGAGTGAGCAAGGGTTTCTTCGCCACCCGCCAGGCTTTAACGCTATAACAAGCCTCGTATACGATATCGAGGTAGATACAGAGATAGGGTAGGGGGTGAGGTGAACGAAACTATACAGGATCATAACCATCACATGCATCGTGAAAGCCGAACGGGTCTTCTAACATCGTTGGCCAAGAAATTTTTCAACGGAACTGTAGTTAGCCAGCCAGTTTCACCCTGGCGCAAAACGATTTGCATCCACTAAACACACACGTACGCGTGTAGCGTATGAGATATCCTCGTGGTATTTTCCCTTCCGGTTTGGCATGATCCCACGAAGGCGGTACGACCAATCTGCTATCAACGCTCGTACGCTCAAGATATAACGCAAACGCGGCAAGACTCGTTCGTATGGAATCGTGTAAGCTCTGATACTGTAAGTTTTCTTATATATATATATATATATATATATATATATATATATATATATATATAGGAAGAAGAAACATATATGTATATAGTGTTAGAGGATAAAAATATTTCGCGGCCACCGTGTACAGGAAGCGAAGGGAGAGAAATACCATATATACCGGGTGTCCGAGGCAGTAACAATATTTTGTGACTACCTTGTACAAGAAGCGAAGGGAGAGAACTATATACCGGGTGTCCGAGGTAGTAGTAATATTTCGTGGCTACCATGTACAAGGACCGAAGGGAGAGTGTTATGTACCGGGTTTCCGAGGTGGGAAGAATATTTCGTGGCCACCGTCTACATGAAGCGAAGGGTAGAGAGTTATGTACCGGGTGTCCGAGATGGGAAGAATATTTCGTGGCAACCGTGTACAGGAAGCGAAGGGTAGGAGGAATGTACCGGGTGTCCGATTTGAAAAAGTGACGAAACGCTTAAACAACGTTGCTGATAAAAACAAGCAAACGATCTACCGTTTTTTTGTTTGAAAAAGATAAATAATATACCGAGTGTCCTCGTTCAAAATGACAAAACGTATAAAGGGTGTATAGCAGACTTACGTACTACCGGGACGACAATATTATATAAGTATAAAGTAGATTTGGAAATATTATCGAAAAAAAAGAAATGTCTGGTAACCTTTTTCACGAAACCAATTCCCGAATCCGTGCCCTCGATCTCATCCCTCGATTCGGCAGTAACCCGTCACACGAATATTCAGTCAGCATTTAATTTCCCTGGTGGGAATATCGTTTAACAATCGTACGATTTGTGGAAAATATATTCCGTTCGCGAATTTCCTCCGTTCGGAATGAGATACGATCGTGCAATTTTCGACAAGCTGCTCCATATATAGTTGTAATATATATATATACAGGTACTTATAATGTATGTATATAGTACAGATACGAAGGAGGAAAGAGGCAAAGATCTTATGGTACCGGGGTGCTTCTTCTCCAGGGCTGGAAAACTTTCAACGAAGATATTTAAATCGCGATTCCTCTTTCTCACGCGGCGAGGGCACTTGGCGTTTGCGCCCTGGCACATTTCTCTCTCATCCTGTGCCGGGGGTATATGCCAAGATGGAAAGGGATCCGATGGAAAAGAGGAGAAAACTTGGGGCAAGTGCTTGTTTATCGCGAGCCGAGAGTTCCTCCATTCGCAACCCTCTCTCTCTCTCTCTCTCTCTCTCTCTCGCTATTCTCAGCTAGTCTTCTGTTATAGTGAATAAAACGAGTGCTCGCTGCTCCTGGAAATTTTCTCTCGAGCCCTCGTTTATCGGAAGGTAAAATTGACTGTAGATAGCACGGTAGAGTGAGAGAAGCACGAAAGAGCGAGGGAGAAAGAACAACGTTTGCTCTAGGATTGTTTTCCTAAAATTTCCTTAAGGTTTCTTTGTTTTCTTTTGTCTTTATTATTATTATTTTTTTTTTTTCAAGGTAAGAAAATGTATGCCGTAACAAAATGCAGCCCTAACGATTGAGCCAATAGTCGTTGGATAAAAAAAATAAAGCGAGAAATATAATTTTGCAACAAAAATATAGAAATACGATTCGAAGAAACAAGCTTTACAGATAATACCTAATCATCCCCATTGAAGGAGACTTGAAATAAAACACCTTCTTTTCTGTCCCATCAAGGGTTGAAATGAAAATACGACGATCATAGTCGCATAGAAAGAGTGAGAGTGCACATCCTAGATTCATTGCGGAAAAATGAATAAACGATAGAACCGGAAGATACACGTGCGAGTGGACGAACGAGCATATGTCCGATTTGATGAACAACACGTACAAACAGCAGTGGCATCATCGATGCGTGTTTTGTATTCGCATATAGAGAAAATCGTCAATGCTAACGTATTCATCGAACCTTACAATTTACGTTATAGCGGGTACGGTTAAAGCGGGAGAAAGAGAGAGACGGGCAGACAGACAAAGAGAGAGAGAGAGAGAGAGATAGAGCGGGAGAGAGAGAGAGAGAGAGAGAGAGAGAGAGAGAGAGAGAGAGAGAGAGACCGGGAGACACAGACAGACAGACAGAGAGAAAGAGAGGGTGGGAGGGGGAGAGAGAGAAATAGAGAGAAAGAGAGAGAGAGAGAGAGAGAGAGAGAAGCCGCGTGTATACAGGATCGTTGTACAAATCGGCTATGGCCCGGAGCAATCTATATACGCTCGCGTAGCTCGCCTATCGTTCTACGCACGAAATACATTAACAATGCTAATAAACCTTTCTCTCGCTCGAGATTCTACGTCGCTCACCCGTTCCTGTCAACGCAAACGCGCTTGGCATCGGAGCGACTATCGGTTCGCCTCGATAATTTTCCAATGTCTCGCTATATATATATATATATAGATACACATATATATATATATATATATATATATATATATATATATATATATATATATATATATATATATATATATATGTGGTGTGTGTATATATATATAGACGATAATTCTGGTTCTATCGCCGATGCTGCTGGCTATGCAAACCGCTTTCCGTCCCGTTTACGTCGGGCAACCAGGACCAGTCATACACGCGTGTTGCATTTCGTGCATCGACTTTACGCGGTTAGACAAGTGCTACGGGCACACGCGCAAGCGCACGCGCCTCTAATGCCACGTTCTCGCGAACCAAATCGTACCTGCGGTAGTTTGGTAAACCAACAAAATATAGTTTATCGTCGCGCGATGCACGCGCCGTTCTCACGGATGTGTCTCGTTCCATTCGATTATCGTTAAATGTACGCGCGAATAAATAATACGGGACGGGTAGAAATCAATAGCAATGTATGTTTATATATAAATTTTCTATTTGGATAATTAATCGATGTTTGAATTATGTTGTTCGAGGAAAAATTAGATTGAAATTATATATCTGGTTTTTCTTTTAAACATTATTGTTGTTAACGAAATTTGAATTTATTTATTAAAATGAAAATATTGTTAATTATCGTTTATATCTTTAGGTTTGTTTTTATTCAAGAATTAATTAATTCAATAAAATTCAATATAATCGTTCGAATTTTAATATTGTCCGATCGGAAAAATTCTCTCTCGTGAAAAGAAAAAAAAATGTGAGTCAGCAAAATGAATTTAACGCGACCACAAATTATTCGACGCGACAAATGGTTGGATCGTTAAGGACGTATCGTTACATCGTGATTACCATGGATTTTTACAATGGACAATTTTTTGAAAGTAACATATTGACACTTTTTGTCAATCGTTCTGGCTCGTTACGAGCGAAGGAAACAAGCTTTCGTACGAACGAGGTAGTAAAGAATCATATAGCGACGATGACGATCGAGCGTATATTTCTCTTCGATACAGGTCGTACGCGAACGAGAATTCGATGTCACGACGAGTAACGTACGGCCCATCAAATCTTCCGAAAGCGACAGTTGTTTGATTACTAATAAATCTGACGTGTCGCGGGACTATAAAACGTTTCTTAACGTACGTATACGGTACGCGATAGTCCGGGAGGCTCGTTACTCCCGCGGGTAACGATCGTTTGCCGCGCGATAATGCTTGCTCGATTCGACTATTACTTTCACTAGTGACAGCAGTAAGACGCGAACGAGACGAGCGCTACGTGAGATCCGAACGTGTAGACCCGAGACAAGGGAGAATGCATGCATGGACCAAAGCGGCTGTAACCGGCTACGAGTACGGCCATTCTATAATCCTCGAACGAGAAATTGATTAGGGTCTTTATATCTATCGATAAATTGCTACAAAGTGAAAGAGGGACAAGGAGTGAGAGAGAAATTCTCTCGTAATCACCGAATGCGAAGAAAGTGAATTAGACCGATAGTGAAATGTACAGAATTTTTTTTTTTTTTTTTTTAATAAAATTCGACGAACGTTTATTTAATCGATGTTAATATTATTTTATTGAATTTTTGGAGGATAAACGAAAATAACTGTTTAGCTGATGACGTCAATGAAAAATTGAACGTGACATGCAACAACTTTGTGAAAAATGATTAATGTACACAATTTTAAAAGATTGAAAATAATATCGTAATTATGACAATTTATTTGTCGAAGGTACAATATTAACAAAACTTGTCAACTTTCTATTAATCAAACTTTTCCGCGAGAACCGTGCGAGTAGGTTGAACATTCCGTATGATCGAGTCGCTCCTGTACTTCGAGGCGTTCGTTAGTTTCCACCTGCAGCACTCGTCCACGCATCGGCACAACTCATCGCGGTTTTGAAACGGCCCTCATCGTCCGGTAGCTAATATTACGCGATGCAGCAGCACGGCTGCCTATCAAATGGTAATATCCACGTGAGAGCGATAGCCGTGAGGAATATCGGACGGTAGCGCCAGCGATGGCGCTCGTGACTACTATTCTCGGTTATAGGAGATGCGCATCCTAACGTCTTCTCCCATACCCAAAGAGAGAGAGAGAGAGAGAGATAGAGATAGAGGGAGCGAGAGGGAGAGAGGGAGAGACATATACGTCTAAGCTCGTTCGTGTTCCGGTCATCTCGAACGTTATATACATAGCAACGTATGACGAGTTATGTATATATTCCAAGATATTCGCATCAAGGAGCAGTATCACGCTCAATTGGTTCGATGACGTGGGTCGTGACTGCACTTGAGATACCACGGCAGTGCTGCCCTCTACTCGGCTTCAGCGTCCTCTCGCGCTCGCTAACTATCACGTATCGCCTTGAGTACTACAAATTACGGATAATTCCCCAAGGGAATAAAATAACAATTTAAATTCTCACTTTCAACGACAATCTTACGATTCTCCTAGAATATTGGAATATTTGATGGTATTGATAAATTTCTATTATTTGTTATTGATAATCAGCTCAAGATTGATGCGGATTATTAAAAGCTCGAAAGCTTGAGAATTTATATTGAAAATTTGACGTTTATAAGAGAGAAAGAAGGAGAGACAGGGATGAGAAGATACGAAAACGACTTTTAGATATCAGCAAAACGTCCTTCCGCGTATCTCTCGTTAAAAGAGTGACAAAACCTCACGAATAGACACCGTCTCATAGAGACATTGTAACGGGGACTATTTCCACCTTTACCGCACTCTCTTTGGACCGCGGCGTTTTCTGGCCACTCTTGGAGATGGCTCTCTCCTCGCTGCGACTATTACAAAAGCCGCGATTCCTATAGTCTCGCGTACCCGCACAATGCTCTCCTCGATGTTCTCACAATATCCCGTATATACGCCTAGACGCTTATAGACGAAGAAAGAGAGACTAGACACAAGAGCGGACTATGAGCCAGGCACGTAGGGAGTCAGCAACCGCGACGACAATCGACTCGCAGCATGCACACACATACACACGCACACATATACACATAAGTCTTGCTCGTCAAGGCGAGAAAAGCAATTTGACCCTCTCTTTTTCTCGTTTATCTGTGCAACAGAGTAGTCCGCGGTGGAGGAGGGGGGGGGGGGCGATTCAAGCGTGCTTAAACTAGCGGAGCAACGGTAATGGCAATCATACACCGGTACATCTTTGTACGCTAAGGCTAAAGTGTGTGAGAGAAGGAGAGAGGGAGTGGGGGGGAGGATACCAAAAAAAAAGGTCAAAGAAAAGTGGATAAACGTGTGAGACAACGGATCATCTCTCGTGGAAAATTTCTCCTTTCGACGTTTGCCTCGAGCACGACCTTGCTAAGCTTCGTACACACCCTTTCAATTTCTTTCGTCATTTCTTGACGCTACTGGCGCAATCTTGTGCGGTTTTTCCCCCAGGTATCCGCATCATCTTCGCTCTGCGAACGACGACATCGTACAGTCGGATTTTTCTTTTCCTCTTTCTAACGTTGTGAGTAAAGAGGAAAATTCATTTCTATGAAATTTGCGCATACGTATATATTTATGGAATCAGCTCGACGTGGGAGAATTACACAAGAGTTTACGTTTTTCAAAAGTAAAAATACGTAAATCGATAAAGTTTTGGCGAACGAAATAATATTTATATAAAAATAAAAAATCATTAATTCAAAATTTTAAATAATAGAATCAAATAATTAAATTTCATTAATTAAAAATTAAAAATAAAGAATCAGTAATTAAAAATTAAAAATAATAAAATCAAATAATTGAATTTCATTAATTAAAAATTAAAAATTAAAAATCAGTTATTCAAAATTAAAAATAATAAAATCAAATTATTGAATTTCATTAATTAAAAATACAAAATAAAAAATCAGTAATTCAAAATTTAGAATAATAAAATCAAATAATTGAATTTCATTAATTAAAAATAAAAAATAAAAAATCAGTAATTCAAAATTAAAAATAATAAAATCAAATAATTGAATTTCATTAATTAAAAATTAAAAATTAAAAATCAATAATTCAAAATTGAAAATAATAAAATCAAATAATTGAATTTCATTAATTAAAAATAAAAAATAAAAAATCAGTAATTCAAAATTTAAAATAATAAAATCAAATAATTGAATTTCATTAATTAAAAATAAACAATAAAAGATTATTTTTAATTACGTACTTACACATTCATACATATTAAAAATTTCCAACTAAATCGAGATATCCACACGAGTATCGGACTAATTCTAATTCCCTTGAATTTTTTTCATTAAATTTCAAACTATCATTCCAATCAACGAAACAATGAAATTCAAGATGTAAACAAAGAACACAATGTACATACACAATCTATATGTATAACCTATGACTGTATAGTTGTTAAGTGCATAAGTACACAGAAAAGCCACAGCGTGGCTGTTTTCCCACGTCCTACGTCGTTGGAAACTTGTCGGACCCTCCGGTGTCTTGGTATCTCCGTACAGACGAAGCCATCCGAATCGATGCTAGGCTGGCACTCGTACTCCGTTCAACGTCGTTCTCGTACTTAAGCCTACGACGTATAACCGAGTACGTCCGCATTCTCGCGCGAAAGATTTGATAAAACACGTATCCTGGGAAGAGGAAAATCTTGGCTCGCTTCGTATAACGACGCCCACGCTGCTCTCCCTCTCCCGCCCTTCCACGACTCACCCCACCCTCCTCCCTCATTCTCGCACTCGTTGTATCTTCGAGATGGAAAGCCGTTCGTGCGCGCGCTACGAGTTCGAAGTTGCGCGTTGCGCGTTACAAGAAGGACGTACACGTCGGTTTGTTCTCGTATAGTTATAGCGAGCTTACAGGCTGAGTTAGCACCAAGGGGGTCCCGCGATTCGCGCACGTGTCACGTACACGTGGCCTCTGGTATGTAACACCGCGAGTGTATTATGCCCGTTGGGCGAACACTATATAGTAAGAAACTCACCCTGGTCGTGTGTAGCGTGCTCGCCTTTCTCGTTTTTTTCCTCTCTTCGTTTACTCTTTTTGCCTCGTTTTCTTTCTTTCTTTTTTTTTTTTACTTGTTTTGTTTCTCGACAAGATACGCGTTATCTAACGAAGAAGACTTATCCTTTACGGATCGTACGATATACTCTCGGGGGATTTTATTCGCCCTGTTTATATATGGTAACGTGTACATGATCGAGATATATCGAGGGAGTACGTCGGGAAAGAGAGATAGATAGAGGAGAGAGAGGACAGCGCGGGAACGTCCCGACTTCGCGCGTCGATACGGGTCAGGCGTGGCGGAAGAGCTTTACGCCTGAGAAATCGTACGATTCTGGAATAAAGCGAGGGATGGATAAATAAATATGTTAGAAACGGAAATAATAGTCCAAAGGACGAGAATGTTTTATCCTCATAAATTGAAATCGTTGGAAAATAACGATTACAAATATGAATAAAGGGAAGGGAGATAAGGGCGTAGGTTTAAGCGATTAGTAAAAATTGTTTCGATATTTTAGGTATTAAGATGTCTTACTGGGACAATGACGAGCGAGTGAAGGTGACAGGGTAGGTTCGATCCCCAATCCCTCTTCCAATAAATTTACATTTATATGATAATCGTTGGAATTTTTTTTCTCGCCTCTCCTCGTGCAACCAGGTAATGTATTCATTGCGGGCTTCGATCTATGCAAATATGGGTACGTGAATCGAAAGAAATGGATAAGTACATGGGGAAATAGGGAGAAGGAGAGAAATAAAAAGAGAGAAAGAGAGACGAAAAGAGGAAGTGAGATACTGCCTATTTACGGCTTACTCGTAATGCCACTCCGTGACAAGATCTTTAATCGCGATTGAGACTACCAGCTAGAGGAAATTCTAGGTACGCCGACACATATACAGTCGAGCCAACACACGAGCCACTCGGAACCTCTTTTGTATCGTTCGTGATAAGGACTAGTTCCCGGTATCGTAAGACAAAGAGAGATAGGACATAGGAGAGCATGTTAGAAGTGGAGGAGCATAGGTTGGCCCGGTGACTTGCGTTGGTTGTATGCCGAGGGAGGAAGATGAGTGGACGAAGCCAAGGGAGAAATTCCTCGTTGTCGACCCTCGTGTATACGCGTACATGTTGCTCCAGTCACTTCTCCTACCAACTATATCTATGTATGCAAATAAACTGCATAGGTACGCATACGTATATGCCAGCGGCTTATCGTCCACGGGATGCTTCACCACTTTGCATTTTCGTCAAACGACACGGGGAAGAACGCGAAGTTTTTCATTGTTTTGTGTTATCTCGTGGAATTTCTGAGCTTTTTTTCGTTTTTTTTTTATCTTAGAACGTTACGCTTCACTCGAGATAGCTGCTTACAATTTAGAACCAAAAGATACACAAATTTTTACGATAAGAATTTGCATCGCTTCCTTCGATACTTTGAAGCTAAAGGAAAGTCGGAATTTCGATAAATTTTTCATGTTTTTTGGGTTTATGAGAAAATAATATTTTGGAAATTGCTTGATGTTTCTCTTAATACTTTTGAAAGAAAAGAAATCGAAATTTTAGGCACGTCTTTAGGCATGAACGATATCCGATCTGTTCAAAAGTCAAGCTCGGGCACAAAGGTGATCGATAGTTGGGCGTATAACGATCATGTTTTGATTTTATGTACTACTCAGATTCAAAATTTGTTTAATAAAGCATCTATAAGCGCGTGTATTCGTTACCGATCCATCCATAAACTCGAGTAAATATAAACGGGTGTTGTTGAAGCTTGGGTGGTATGTATCCGACGAGCGAAGTATTTTAACGATACAATGGAAAGCGTGACTCTGACGTCGGTGCTGCCTTCTGGTGGCTGATCGGGGAGATAGGACGAGAGTTTGGTGGAAGATCGAGGTGTGAGGGAGGAAGGATCGTATAAAGCTACGATGTACAGCGACCTGGGGGATGTCGCGCACATCGATCTTCCACCCGTTGACAGAGACTGCGATACTCGACACGCAGCCCTAGGTTCTCGTTCGCAAGCGCGCATAATGCGACCAAAGTTTAATTACCACATTACTTCGCCGCGGAGAGATGAGCAACTCGAACAACCAACCGCCATTACCGCACGTTCGCGTTACCCGGGCGACAGGTGACTCCCAGCTACGACGAAGGGATGAACGACACGCGTCAGACCTGAGCACTCTACAGGATGCGCACTACACCGTAGGGCATGATACGAGGATGATAACCAGAAACTAATTTATTTTTCTTTCGTTTTTTTTATTTCTTTCGTACTAATTCACAAAGTTTCATTACGTATTAACACTTTTTACTTCATCCCTTATACACGGAACCCACCCCCAGATTTCATTATCAAGGACAGTAAAATGTGGATTTGGAGAGTAATCTGTGAAGGTGATTATCGAAGGGCAAATTCGCACGTGATGAAAATTGAGGGCAAATGTACGATTCGACCTTTGCTAAAAATGAAGGTCAAATTCCAATATTTTCGATTTTGAGCAATAGCTACGATTATCCACCTCTAACAAAGAACCTCGAGTCGTGGAAGTTTGATGACAATTTTTATCCGGTAAAATTGTAACGAATCCTTGATTCCAGTGGCAAATATACGATTCGACCTTTGCCAAAAATGAAGGTCAAATTCCAATATTTTCGGATTTGGTCAATATCCATCTCTAACAAAGAACCTCGAGTCGTGGAAGTTTGATGACAATTTTTATCCGGTAAAATTCTAACGAATCTTTGATTCCAGTGGCAAATGTACGATTCGACCTTTGCCAAAAACGAAGGTCAAATTCCAATATTTTCGGATTTGGTCAATATCCATCTCTAACAAAGAACCTCGAGTCGTGGAGGTTTGATGTCAATTTTTATCCGGTAGAATTCTAACGAATCCTTGATTCCAGTGGCAAATATACGATTCGACCTTTGCCAAAAATGAAGGTCAAATTCCAATATTTTCGGATTTGGTCAATATCCACCTGTAACAAAGACCCTCGAGTCCTGGAAGTTTGATGACAATTTTTATCCGGTAAAATTCTAACGAATCCTCGATCCCACGGGCTTATTCTTCACGGAGATGGATCGAAACGATGGCATGAATTTTCCGGATACGGAGACTCGGGAGATGATACGCGCACTTTACCCAGGCTTTCTATACCCGCATATAGTATTAGACACGGGAGAATGCATTCGCGGTAGTTCTTCAAGCACATACCTAGCGTGTATTCTTTCCAAGTCGGTGTTGATGGCGTACCTTCGCATATATGCAGAGAATCGTCGTACAATATCACTACGTCCATACGCGATCCAACAGTGATGAACGTCACTCAGGCAGAGACGAGGCAACGACGCATAAACCAGTTTCATGGCTATCCAACTCGCATTTTCCAGACTGGTCGACATACCGTAGCTTGGTCCACGTCAAAGTCTTACCCTCTCTCCATTATTATTTTCCAGTTTCTCCGCGCGAGTGCGTGCCGCGTCGCACGTCCTCCATGCCGTGGACCATTTAACGGACAACTCCGCGGATTCTTGGTCGTTTCGCGTGTTTGCTTCACGGTCGATTCACTTCTCGTCGTGAATGTCGTTACCATGCATCCGTTCCTGTTGGTGCTGTCGATGCTGTGATCACGATCGAACGGTTAGGCTCGACCGAATTGCGAAGATGTTTGCCATTTGGCGTGTTGCGCAGGAAATTTATGATTCATATAAGATGGGAGACGTAGAGAAACCATTACAATTCACCGGAATGCGATATATGACAATTTCAGTGCATATCGCGAAACCTCGAAAAATCGATTTTTCGCGAAGCTATAGCTCCGTTCTCGTTCGTTCGACAGAAAATTGTACGAACAACTTTTTGAAGTACTCGCCGAGCACTCAAGGACCAGTCGAGAATCATTCAGATAAATCAAGTTTTGTGGCCGTGGCGATTCTTCGAAAATCGCGATTTTTGGGACCCATAGGAAGGGACCTGCAAAAAAACGTCTAGACGATGAGGCCAAATTTTTGTTTGCTCCAAAACCCCTTTATTTCATCATATTCGTGTTAGGCGGGAAATTCCCGATTTAAAACTGATGCTAGAAAGTCTTTTTGGACGAACAAAAATTTTGACACCCTCCGGACCCTCCAAAGTCAGGAAAGTAAATCACGAATGACGAGTGTCGGCACCCCCGAGGGGTCAAAATTTTTTTCGTCCAAAAAGGCTTTGTAGGATGATTACGGAATCGGAAATTTGTCGCTGATGAAGAATATAACATTATTTTTCCCGAAATCTCAATAACTCTACAGGAAAAACGCAAAAAAACCGAAATAACGAGTTACCCGCTTACAGTCGATAAAATCTAAAAATTCCCAAACGAAACCATGATTTTATGTTTTTTCGACAATTTGGAGAAAATCTGGCCGACCTTTGCAATCGACGGTTAAGAGGTTAATGATAAAAAATGTCCTTGGACCACCAATTGAAATTCAACTGACGTAATCGCTATCAATAGAATCGGATGACTTGCAATAAGTAAGAAGATTGACAATCTGTTCTACGATAAACGAATCAGAGCAGTAACAGATGCTAAATTATCATTCCTAAACAATAAACCTGTGCCTGCCGCATGAAGATGTTACCAGAATGTCTAATAAAACGTGATGTTTTTTCGTTTCAATAACCTCTAAATAACCAGATCGCGAGATATCTGCCGACGACCGTTACCTTTTGCACGATTTATTTCAAACGGAAGCGGGTCAATGGCTTAGTATGGTCGCGCGCGACTGCTGTCTTCCTAGTGAAGAATTCAAAATATCTCAGCCGGTGCCATTGTACATTCTGACCGTAATCCAGAATTTCAACATTCTTTCATAGGTCATGGTTTAAAAAAGAAAAGAACTGGTCTAAGGTCAGCTCATACTCGTTTTTCCTCATTGTCGTTTCATGTCATGCTCTTGATTTCGCGTGTAAAAAGCACATTAACCCATTTGATCCTGACGGAAGTGGCACAAGTTGAATAAACGTCAGTGACCTGTAACAGAGATCATTGGGCTCAATTTTGTCATCTCGGTCAATGTCGCGCGAAATAATTTAAACGATGGGGACACTGTCACGTGTGTTCATCTCGATACGTAACCGAGAACTTTTAATGTGCGATCGTTTCTATGTACACCTCTGTATACGGCATACACGAGAGAGGAAGAGAGACGGTCTTTCGCCCATAACTCCGAGATTCCGTTTGACCGAGAAAACGAATGGATCGAGAACGTAGTATAGCGCCCCGTTACGCCGATAAGCCGGTCTCTCTCTCTCTCTAGCGTCCGGTAGCGTTTCGATAGACCAGTGAGCATGCTTCTATCGAGCTATATAAGAGCTTTATACGTATATATACATGGAAAGAAGGATCCGAAGAGAGCCGTACGGTAGTGCGGAGAAGGCGAAGAAGGTGGAAAGACGAAGGAGATGAGGCTGGAATATAAATATCGCGAGTAGGCCGAAGGCTTGTACTCGCACAGTTCGATCGGCTTCAGCACCAGCCGATATTGGATTCTCACGATCGTTCCGCACGCTCCGTACCGAACGTTATACCATCCTATACCCATCGGTTATGTATACATGCGTACAGTACAACAAGCCTGCGGTAATGAATTGCATCTAGTGTCAGCACCAACAACCGAGCTCACCCCAGCTCCGGTAAATAAATATTTATCGCGAAAGTGAAATTCATTATAGGCGACCACTAAACACGTCGTTATTATAAGCCACGAGGTATATCTCAACGGGCAGTCTAGCGCCTAGTCGGCAATCAACGAGCATGCGCGGGCGGTCGAGGTGGGGCGGTCCGAGCGGTAGTGGGGGAAGGCGTCGGTTCAGTCGGCGTAGTGCGCTCACCGATACACTCTCGTCTACCCGCTTACAGTACGGTACACGCCTTCGCTACCTTTACGAGGTACATACTTATACCTCGTCTCGGTTGATTAACGTTCGGTAAGCGGATTCGTTCAATTAGCGATTAAATGACAAGAGGTCAAGCTCGGATTGGCCTCGTCGTTCGCAGCCCCGGAGATCTCGTCCGCCTAGTAAATCGGCTTGTATCAGCTAGATTCTCTTTGCCGCTCGTTTTAAGCTGAATTCCGCGAGAACTCGGGAGAACGAACGACGCCGCGAATCGAGGGAAAACGGTGACTTTGTATAATATAATGGTCGGGTGGTGAGTATATATGTATGTGTGTACGTTGGTAGTCGAAGTGGCGGAGTTGCGCCGGTGGCTGGGCTGGCGAAGATCGCGATTGCGATTGAGCCCGATGGGACATCGAGGAAAAGTACCGTTATACCATGAAGTAGAGAGCACACCGCGATGACGCGGCGTCGTGCGAGCGGGCACCTGGTGTGCACCGATCACCGTAGTGCCACTATATAACACACACACACACACACACATACGTAGCCACATATGTATGCGACGGTTTACGTCGCAGACTACATACTGCAAAGTACACGCGGTAACTATATTTTCTATCAGCTAGGACCATGCAGACGGAGAGGACCCGAAGAGACGCCTAGGTCGCGCTGTTCACACGTGCAGTCATATCTTACGCTCGCTTTTGTACCTTATACACAGTAGTGAGCTTCAATATGGCTCTAAGTGGCCGTATGGTTACTCCCCCTCGTAGTCCTGACAGTGGATTACTACGTACACCGTGGAAGGCTGTCGAGCTCCATCACTGATCTTTTTTTTCTTTCTTCTACCTTCTTTTTATATAGATATATATATAGGTATATTTGTTTTGTCTTTGGTACGACCGCATCAGTCGCTCGGTGACAAGAGCTTCTCCGGAGACCATGTACCAAACCGGAGTGATGATGTCATTAGCGACGAGAAATATTTTATGACGAACATGCTTCTCGACGTCTGTCTTTATTCAACGACGCATTGTATTGCAAAATTCTTGTCTCGCATGATTCTACCATGGGAAAATCCT
Source organism: Netelia fuscicornis (assembly GCA_946811545.1). Taxonomy (NCBI): domain Eukaryota; kingdom Metazoa; phylum Arthropoda; class Insecta; order Hymenoptera; family Ichneumonidae; genus Netelia; species Netelia fuscicornis. The sequence continues at coordinate 6,613,243 of OX328014.1, forward strand.
AATACAAAACACTGGAAGTAGACTGGAAACGTGCTATCTTTCCGACGCGAATGAAGTTGAACAGATAAGCCGGATTGGGTCCGAATCAGGTCAGCTTACGGTGAGAACTTTGAGTTATCACAAGTTAATTATTTTATGTTTGTTCATGCTTTTTTTGTTTGTTTAAATTCTCAGCCGATCAGTCATCGCTCGCTCGTACGTGATCGTTCACCGAAAGAAATCTGCCGTTAAATGACATTATGAATATTTCCTTCGCGAATTAATTTCATTATCACAATACCCCACCGGATGACGTTATTAGCGCATTAGTCGAGTTTAATCGCCCTGAAACAAGCAGATACTCTCGTTCGATACTTATCGAATGCGTTTCTTTTTTTTCGTCAATTTTAATGACGTGAAAATTTTTTATCTCCATCGCCCAGACCGGTATAACCCGGCGACAAGCTGAATCAGTAATTTTCAGTCCGTGGGTAGATCATATTTTTATCGCGATACCGATAATAAAACTAATGTGATCGTAAAGGACCCCGAGACTAGTTAACATATCTAATAACTGCATCGTATACTTCATAAACTGTTAACCAACCCTCTCAACTTCGTATGTGTGCACGCACATTGACGCGTTCGTGCTCTTTTTTCGTTCCCAACTTTATGTGAGATTGTGCATTTACGGCAATTAAATATCTATGTATATATATATAGTTGATATTTGTATGTGTATATCACGTATTCAGTGCGACAACGAGTAGATATTACGATGATTATACAAACGACGACGTCGCCTAGGTCGCGCTGTTCACACGTCCGTATGATTTTCTTTGCTCTCATTGAGCCACGAGGTCTCTCATCGTCGTCGTCGTCGTCGTCCACGAAGAGGCATGATCTCCTCGACTTTTAAGCGAATATATAAGCGAGCATACCGAACCGTATACCTGGATATCGCGGACACGCTTCGTATCTCGAAGCCTCGCCCCGCCGGTTCTTCGTGTTTCATCTCTCGTTTTCCTCAGCCTCTTTCTACATCTCTCGTTTCTTTTATAATCCTTTTTCTTTTTCTTTTTTATTGTTGTTTTTTGTTATTTCTATTTCATCCTTTCCTCTCTTTATTTCTGCGTTCGCCAGTGGAGATTATTGCGACTGGTTGGCCGTTCTCGTAGCATTCCCGGGCACTCGTTCGTTTCGCTTCATCTCCTCCCTGTCCCCTCTTTACCGACGGTCCACCACCGCTACCTGCGCGTCGTGTATGCGCGAGCGGGACTCCGATGCCGAGACACGCTCCTACCGACACCCGGGTGCGTGTACACGCACGCGCATACACTGCGAACCAAACGCGTGCAATGATGAAACTCGAATTGCCCGGTACACACGGATACGCACACATGCGCATGCGCATTCTGGTATGCGCGCGGTCCCCCGTAATTATTATTTATCCGTAGTGAGTCCGTATCATCCGGCGGCGGTGGCGTCGGCGGCCGGCGGTCGCGACAACTGCGCCGTGGCGTCGCTTATTCAACGCGCGCATGCGCCAACGACCGAGTGTGTGCCCGCGCACGCGTGTCCGGACCTCCTTTCGACTCGAAGAGAGGTTCAGGCGAGTAGAAAACGGACTGTACGTTCACGGACTGGCGGTCATACCGTAGGAAGACGTGCTGTTATAGGGCGTTTATTTCGCTGCCGTGTGTATATATTTCTGTCTTACCACACGTCTTCTTAAGATCCAACGTAACGTATACACGCCCGCCGACGTAATGAGGGACTGTCGTTTTCCGCGTCGCGGGGCTCTTTCCGCGGCCAATATTCTATCGCCGTAGCGACACGCGAAGCCCCCCGACGAGGATCAAATTATTCGTACCGTTAAACGGCTAATATTGCAATACCGAGATTCTACAGGTGATACGCGTTGCGTCTGTTTACGACGTTGTCGTAAGTAGATTAGATGCTTATTTGAATTTATGAAATGCTAGGAAACTCGCTCGAGTATGCATCTCATCCGCATCAACGCCGAAGCGCAGGAGAGCGTTTTTTTTTTTTTTTTTAATTAATTAAAAACAATTCTGCAAACAAACTTTGCATACTTTTGCGTTATTTATCATTAATGATTGCTTTTAAATTTGACTTTTCATAGTTTACTGCGGAAATTCGTTACGCGTTTTCACGCCGAGTCAAATATCAGACGAAACGCGTAACGAATTTCTCTTTTATCGTCGTAATCGACCGTATCGCGCGGAAATAATTACATTCTTAAATCGAATGATAAAAAAATTCCAAGATTCGTCTCGAGGTTACCAGTAGGGTTGAAAACGTTTAATAATTCCTAGTAAACGATTTTAATCGGCATAGTTTGAGAAATTTGCGAGGATTGATAGAAACAAAGTGGTCAGCTGATTAAAGAGAGCATCCTCGTTAACGAACAACTTTCGCGATCCCAATAGCGATTTCCCATCGAGCCAAAGCACGTCTGCGCCAGTTATCCATGTACGCCACGAACAATCCCGCTGTTAGCGACATCAACGACTCGGAGAGATCGGCGCATACGCAAAAAAAAAACAAAAGAAAGAAACGCAAAAGTGTGAAAAAACCGTAAGTGCCAGGTCGAATCGTTGACCGTATTTGCGGATCGACCGTTTGACGTGCCATTACGATTCTTACGGTTGTTCGAATGGCGAGGTGTACACTGGATTCCGCGTTGAAACGAAGGATATATATCCCGGAAGGAGGTATGGAAAAGCTCGAACGTCGTTTGACCGCGCGTCACGGACCTTCCTTATTTCGTTTTTTCCACGTTGGATCGATTAATAGAATCGACGCGGTTAAAATTCCATAGAAGGAAAAGTGATTTTATCGGGATTGAACGGTGCCGAAGGTTCGCTGGGACGAGCGTCGAGAGGCCTGACGATCAGTCGCGTGGGTCAGACTCGAGACGAGAGAAGGAGGAAGATAGGGAGAGGGAGATAGAGAGAGAGAAAGAGAAAGAGGCCCACTACTGTGAGAATCGTGTACACGTATTGACGCAGAAACGTTACGGAATATTAAGCGCTTACTGGATATGCGGACGTACGTGGTATAATACACGGTAGTACGCAAGAGGCTGCTCAGGCCACGGAGCCCACTTGCGGTACGACGCTCGGGGCCCCCCGAGGAGGAATGAGACGAGGAAGAGGAAGAAAGGAGGTGGTGGCACACGGGCGAAGGTGGTGGTGGAGGTTGTGGTCAAGGTGGAGGACGAGAAGCACCACGGTCGAGGTAGAAGTAGGGATGAGGAAGGTAAATGAAGGTTAAGAGGGTGGGGGAAGAAGGAAATGGGCGAGCTATGCGGGGGACCGTGGGAGAAAGAGAGGGGAGAATGGTGGGGGATCGAGACGGGGGAGGGGAGATTGGGAAGCAGGAGGCAGGAAGAAAGGCCTCATCGAGGTGGAGGAAGGTCGAGGACGAGAGGAATGAATTTTTCCCTATCTAGTAGATTTTCGTACGGTGAACCGATCATTCTTTCGAATTCTTTAAACTTCTCGCGTAGCGCGGTTAGGTAAAACCAAAAGGACGGTTTTGGTTTTTTCACGAAATTGCTGGATAAATCGCAAAGGTGAGAAGATATTGTTTCTTTACCTCATTTTTTGTCGACGAAATGATCGAATGAAAGTGAACAACCTTGGATTTCTCCAAAGTGGCAAACAAATTTTTATCATAATTTTATAAAAAAAAAATTTCCAACAAAAATTCGAACTGTCAATCGTGAATAAAACGATTCTTGAGATACTCTCAAAAAGATTTTCGATTTCTTACAGAAGATTTGACATTTACAAAATTGCAAAAAAAAATGCAAGAAAGCAATTAATTTTCGAATAAAACGTTCTTCGTGATTGTTGAAAATCTTGGAATACTTCACGATGAGAATTTGAGTAATTTTTCACACGAAGAAAACTATCGGAAGTGGCAGGTTCGTAAGGAAAGAGAGGAGAGACAAAGTGGTGGGGATAAGAAAAAGTAAATGAGGGAATGAGCGAACGAGGGAATAGAAGGAGGAAGCCGAGTTCACGTTGCGGGGGATTGTGGAAGGAATAAGGGGTGAGTGAGGAGGTGAGGAGGAGGAGGAGGAGGAGGAGGAAGAGAGGAGGAAGAAGGGCCTTATCGAGGTGGAAGGAAGGTCGAGGAAAATGAGAAGTGGGGGTTGTGCGAGGGAGGTGGGAAGGGGGAGGCAGAGAGGGAAAGAGGAGAAGGGGAGGTACGTGTGTGCGGGACCGATCGAAAAGCGACGTTTTCAATGGTGTCGTACCGGCTTCGAGATCAGGCCTCTCGTCGTACGCGTACCGTTTCTGTCCTCCTTAGGAGCGCTCGGTCTCACCGGTGGGCCCCTCAGACGCGGTCGGTCGGTCGAGGAAGAGAGCCACGCGGCCCCAGGTGCATCTAGCCAAGTTCTCGCTTTCTCTCTCTCTCTATCTATCTATCTCCCTCACCCTCTCGCTCTCTCCTTCTCGTTCTCTCACTGTATCTCCCACCCCCTTGGAGATTTTATTCGCAAAACACTTTGCGAGCCAACACAGGAGAGCTACGAAGGCAACGAGAGCGAGAACACTCGCGAGCCGTGCGGCACTTGACTCTGTTATACCTCGAGCTCAATTCCTCTCCGAGTTATACCGTGTGCCATTTTACCATTGAAACGATCGAGTTCGATTTGAGTGATTTTGTACTTTTTTTTTTCGTTAAAGCGACTTCATTTTCTTTTTCGGTTGTTTCGACATATTTTTTTTTTAATGCCACCTTGTGCGTCCCGAAACGCGATTTTTATGTGAAAATTCGTTGTTACAACGTGTTTCCGACGAAATCCTGAAAGACTCGCGCGCGCAATCGGAGATCGATCGAGGTGAGAGCTATTCGGGTTTTACACATTTTTTTTTTGGTTCGTTCGTTTATCAAATTATTTTGATTATTTCGAAAATCGTTAAACTCGATACGCGATATTGTGCGCGATTTTCGCGAACGAGAGAACGAGACGACTTGTGGTTCGCGAGGAAAATCGTAAAACGATTTTAAACGAAAGAAAAATCACGAAAAATTGTGAGGAAATTTTTCGTAGCCAGTCACGACTCTACAGCGAAAGGTAAATCTTGATCGAAGTGCCGAAATTTGTTTTTTGTTTTCTTCTTACGTACTCGATTTCGACGATTCGCAATGTCGACGAATCGCGACTGCGCGTGTGCGATTGTCCGACCGAGACGAGGTTTGACTACTTCTTCGTCCTTTACCCACCGAAAATTACAATAATACGAATCCAATCGTATCGCCCCCTACGCGGCAAAAAAAAACGCCGTCAAATATTCAAAACTAAAAGAACAAAATATAAATAAAAAATTTCTTTTTTTAAAAATAATCACGATAAGTCCCAAGGATCGAGTTGACCGTACAATTTCAAAATGAATTATCGTTCTTACCCCAAATTACCTTCGTTCAAAAATAATTTGAATTCGTACAATCAGCTTCTCATAACTACTAAAAAAAAATATTCGTTTCCTACACAAGGTTGATCGTGACCGTTGCTCGTTACCCTCTTTCGTGACACTGTCTAGGATTGATAAAATTTTCGAGCAAACGCCACGTGAAAAGTTTCAGTTCGTGTTTATCGAGTATAAAAAATCGCGGACTGTGCCGAATATTACAAAGCTCGCTCTATACATGAAAACAATTTAAAAAAAAATATATATTCTATATATATTCTATATATATATATATAGAAATACGTGTGTGCGAGCGTATGTAGGCTTCACGAATGTTGAGCTCGCATCCGCTGGAACGGCTGAATCTCGCTCACTCGCCGAGATTCAGTGGAAGCGGTGTGTCTCTGAGTGCCAAGATAACGATGTGTACACCAGAGAGACGAGTGAGAGGCAGTGAGAAAAGAGAGCCGAAAGAGGCGGTATACACGCGAGGATGCGCGGAATCGAGAGTTACGTTTAATCTCGGCTCGTATAATACTATATCGCGGTGTGTATAGAAGATTTCAGTATATACGAGAGAGAAACGCTCGCTTTTGGTGGAGAGCAGCTGTACCGTGTCTTTCTCACTACGAAAGAGCAACGGGAAGGCTGAGAGTGCATGTAAATATTTGCACGAACAGCCCCCGTTTCGCCCGACGAGTGTGTTCGCTACGGCGAAAAGCAACGTTTTCATTTTCCTACGTGCCATCGCCATGCGCCTCGTTCACGGCCTTCTCGTTACAACCCGATTTTTTTATCATTTCGGGAAATATATATTTCCAACGGGAATGAGTTTGTATGAATTTGTATCACCTGCGACGAAACGATCGAGTGAATTTTGTAGGAAAAATTATTATTATTATTATTATTATTTTTTTTTTCGTTATGACGTGATTGATTTGTAGTAAATTTCACGGTAAATTTTGACGGAGGAATATGGTGGTTTTTATTATGCATTCGTTTATTTCGTAAAAATTTACGAGTTTTGGTAGTTTGGAGGAAAAATGAAGGTTTTGGGAAATTTTGTGTTTAACGATTTTTTTCGAGCTTTGATTGGAATTTTTTTGTAAATATTGGCAAGTTGCAGTGTAATGGGGATGATAACGTTGAGAAAATTGAAAATTTGGGGGTGGAAAATATTGATTAAAAAATATATGTAGATCGAAATTAATATTGAACGATATTGAATAATTATTTATAAGGGCGGATAAGCTTCGATTGGGACAATCGATACTTGCGAAGATTGAAAAAGTTTCATGTATTTTTCTAAAATTCATTATTTCGTAAAATCGAATAATCGTAACGATTTTCACAAAATTCATTATTAATCGTCTCCGATCAAAAATTCACTCGCATACGAATCTCCAATATAATTTCAAACTATCGTTACTTCTAATTTCACACAAATTTCGATCTCGACAGCTCGAGTATTTCTCAAACGACAGAAGTCTCAACTTTATCTCTGTTTCTTCTATAAACAAGCAAAATGTGATCGAAAGTGCGATTAACGAGCACGAATTTAACGTTAAGTACATTTTATTTTTTTTTAATTTCTCTCTAACGTTATATTTTTTTTCCATTTGTTTCCAGTTCCCAGCCAATTCGCAGCTAGAACAAGAGAAAAAGCATTTAAAAAAGTAGACGAGAACTTCGTATCGCAAAGATGAGTTACTCAAGGTGTCGGATTCTCACGATACTATTGCTCCAGGCGTCGAGTCATCTCGTCGTCCTTGGTACCAACGCCTCGGCCGTTTCAACGAGTGCTGAACCCTCCGGGCCTTCCGGTCCCGACTATACCGGTCCATCAGCCGGTTCGGACGAATGCGATCCCGAGATGGTCGGTTTCGAGCTCGTCACCGGATACGTTTACACCGCGCCTACGAATCTTCTCGAGTCAATACCCGGTACTCTCATGCTAACCGACTGCCTCGAGACATGCCAGGCGAACGACTCCTGCCAGGCGGTCAACTACGAGACCGGATTGTGCGTGCTATTCAGCTCGAACGCCGACAACAATCCAGGTAAGATTGCATATTCTCGCCCCCTTATCTTCCACACTTGTCGATCTTACTCCAACTTAGGTCAGCATTTTTTATAAATTCACCACGACCTTGAGACAGGATCGAAAATAATTGCCATTTTTTTATTACTACGATCAATTTTATTTCCTTGCTAGAAAATTCTCGTTTATTATTATTCGATAAAATAATTGTCCTCGTGAAATATTCCCAACGATAATTTTATCACAAAATAATCTTTCCAATGTCTAAATTATCATTTTCATCCATGAAATAATTTTCAGTCATTTTTACGAAGCAAATTATTTTTTTAAATCGTAAGAGAATTCTATTCTCTAAAATAGACGTTATTTTCCCTCGTTCCTACAAAGCCCTTATCGAAGTGCGAAGTATACATCGAACAACTTGTTTTTTCCCGCATGCCAAATTCGCATGTACAATTCAACGTAAAATGCAAAGACTGTGCGATGAAATAAGACGACAGGGTAGTGAATATTAAAAAAAATAATAATAATAACAAAAATAAAAAAAAACAAGGCAGAAAAAATTTAAAGTTTCCTCGAAGCTTAGACCAGTTCGAAATGTGAGCGAGGCATGAAGACATAAAGGAAGAGGCTAAGGAGTGAGAGAGGCAGGAAGAGGTTAGAATCAGGAAGGAAGTGCGAGAACAATCTGGGAACGGGCTTCTCTCCATCGGTAGAGTCGAAGGAGAGTTCGCAGTGTCGGGACTCTCAGAGGAGGTACTAAAGTTGATTTTTCTCCACGTTCGAGAGACTACGAGAAGAAGGTAAAACGCGAGGCGAGAAACATCGCGGAAATACCTCGCGCGCCTCTACTTTTCTCTCCTCTAGTTCTTGAGTCTTCCGTGCGCGCGCGTTTAAGACCCCCTCTCGGGGCCCCTCTATTCTTTCTGAAGCGAAGGGGCTCAGGGAAATGAACGAGTATCTTGTACGGGAACGCGAACTTTTTCGTTTCAATATCGCGCGCTCTCCCCCACGTCTCTCCGTTTTTTCTCACACGTGCGGGTCGAAATATTTTGCCACGTCATGACGCGTGTCCTTAATAGGGTTTTTCTAGATAGAATCCCTCGTCTTCTAAGATCATTGTACGATCTTATCGCCACTTTTTGCCCCCTTCGTTCGTATCTAGCGGGATACTTCTCGTTTTTTTTTTTTTTTTTTTTTTTTTTTTTTTTTTATTAGAATAGAAAAAATATTTATATATTAGACGATAGACGTGATGGTGTCGCACGATGACAGGTAATCAAAGATTTGTGTTAACGAAATGATTGTATTGGATACAAATTGAAGATAAGAATAACGGGCGATAACGTGTTCGATGTTATCGCTTTGTTTTTTACATTCGAATTTAACGTAACAATTTTGTTACCTGTCATCGAGTCAAACTCGTCTATTTTTCTTTTCTCTCTATGAAAAGAAAAAATCTGAAAAATATCGCGGATAAAGTAAATTGTGATTTCTGTGTCAAATTTTGTGAGGGACAAAAAAATTCATTTTTCTAAAATTTTAGACTCTAGTTTTTCGTTCACGAATATTAATTTCTTTTTTTTAATAACAAATATCGAAATCAAACGTAGATAAAAATCAGAAAAAGCGAGATGATACGATGTAAAAGAAAACAGACATTAATTTTTATTCAAATTTAAAAAAAAAAAAGGAAAAAAAAGTCGAAGAATCTCGTTCTGTCGGTTACTCGTCCTAACAGTATTTCCACTCAGTCTTAAATACGAACGAGCCTAACACCCGTCTCGTATAACGAACGAGAGATATCCGACGCGGGAAGCAATGCATTCGCGTATAAAATCGTTCGTACGAGGAAAGACTCTCTTTCACCGCGCGTTTATCGCACGAAGAGGCCTATACCTCGATTATATCGATATCGATCTAAATCGTAACGCGCGCAAGGTGAGCATCAGCCTCTCTCTCTCTCTCTCTCTTTTCTACGATCGTTGCTGAAGATCGAATAAAATAAAAATGAAAAATGAAAAAAAAAGAAAAAATTTACCCACCAGAGATAACGAGATAGAGAAAGAAAAACATGCAAGAAAGATATCTAATTTAGTGTTGGTAGTGGAGCAATACGGAAGGCGCTTCCTTCTTGAGTCCAAGAAGACAATTATAAAAGTCATTACTACGTAATTTAAGCATCACTCGCGTCGCTCGGATACAACAGCAGACACGCATATACTAATACATACATACCTAAATATATATACACAAATGTATGTACATATATGCGTATATAAACACATTTATATATAATAAACAGCTATAACTAGTACGCCAGTACTTCTTTTTCCATTTCCACCATTATAATTGAGTTGATGCAATCCTCGAGGAATTTAGAGAGACATCGTGGGTTCATAGTGGTGTCTGCGATACCTTCATGTAGAACATACTTATACGACCTTAATATATATATATATATATTATACCTGTCGTAATATACATAGTACCTCTATCCGGTGTGTAACGTACATACAATATATATGCATAGGAACTGGGAGAAGGCAGAAGGGGTATCGTCCGTTCATTGTCGGAGTCAAGAATGCTACTAGGAGAGCGTACTAATAGTATTTAGTTATATATAGATATATATCTTTATCGATATATACATATATATACAGGGTGAATTTCATAAGGTGTAACAGGCTTTATTTTAAGGTAGATGGGAGCATTACAAACAAATATTACAAATATGCATTCGGGATATTTTTAATAGTTTACGAGATATACATTTTTAAAGTTGGTCTAGTCACGACACGCCGAGAAGCGTTGGAGCCGCCCACTCCGGCCCTAGCCGTAGAGATAGTACAGTGTAGGGCGTTACATTTGGGGTTACACAATTCAGAGCAGTCAATTTTATTTATTATCCTATTACGCAGTCATTTTTATTTCTCGAGCATTGGCTGCTAGGTCGGAGAGTGGGCGGCTCCCACCCTTCGCGTTCTGATTGGACCAACTTTAAAAATTTATATCTCGTAAACTATTAAAAATATCACTAATGTATATTTGCAACTTTTGTTTGTAATGATCCTCATGTACCTTAGACTGAAGCCTATTACACCTTATGAAATTCACCCTGTACATATAGATGTACGTATGTATGTATATATGTGTATATGTATATACGGTTATATATTATGTTTACAGCGCATACTTCTCCTCGTGAATAATGGATAACCGGTATAAGTGAGTGTAATGAGAAACGCATCAATTAAAGGAACGAGCCCGTGCTTGGCGGGCCAGGGGGGGGGGGCTACGTAGTACTATTGTATGTACTGACCGAACCACTGTATATATTACGTACGATAGGTACACACAGCCACACACTCACACCACACACACACACACACATACATGTATATATATGTGTGTGTGTGTGCGAAGCGTGAGTTACAGATGGAAGCGAAAAAAAAGACGAGCCGCGATCAGGACGAAGATAATATACGAAGCGCGCGGGGGCGACGTGAAGAAAGCAAAGCGAGGATAGGCACACTGAGAAATTCTCGAAGCAATCTTTTTTTGCTGTCTTTTTGTTTGTTTCTGTTCTTCCTTTCCTCTTTTTTTGCGGTAACGAGTCATTCGCCGAGGAGTCGTAACGCCGGATTTTTCGAATGTCGCCCCGTTACGTGGCGCGCTCGGTGGCGCATGAATGCACTACCCTTCTTGGCTTCTTGTATATGTATATATACATATACAAGAAAGAAAGAGGAAAGTATATATATATACTTTGTGCAAATATGTATATATATATATATATATATATATATATATATATATATATACATATTTGCACACAGTTCTTAGGACTTTCAAGCGTTCGTTGTTGCCGTGCCGAATGACAGAGAGTCACGATCACGATAGTTTCGCGAGGTCCGTTAGGCGCGTTACGATCGTCACCTGAGCGGTGACCCCGATGGCGCGACTGTCTTGCGGGGACTCGGGCCCGCAACGGGGTCTTGCACACATACACACACACACACACATATATATATATATACGTACGGAGGTCTCGAGGTCTTTCAGACACGAAGATTCACCGTCTCGTTTTCCTCGCACCTCTGTATGCATACCTAATAATTTATTTATTCACCCGGGCGTGACTGGTTCGAAACGTTAATGTTATTACGACCCGTCGTTTAGTCATGGTTCAATATCAAACGCGTTCCGATGTTTTTGTTTTTCTTATTAAAATTATCATTCGATTCGTACATGACGGGCTCGCAATTTAATAACGGAAAGTCGATGAGATATACGAACGATCTTATGACCAGTAATCCCTGAGGAATGTCGTCTACCCTCACCCTCTGATCAATGCGATCGGTTCGATAGTTCGTACGAAAATTGATAACGCGTTCCGATATCGGTGAGCTTAACGCTGACCTCTCGTGAATACAAAAAATCGTCGGCGGATCAAACACGAAAATAAATATACGTTCCCTCAGGATGTAAAACTGTCTACATACATATGTGTGTGAAATTGTTACAGAGAGAGAGAGAGAGAGAGAGAGAAAGGGAGCGGGAGGGGGTGAAGAGAGATAGAGAGACGTGTATGCACGAGAGTGCGATTTTGGGTGTGGAACTTTCGACGTTTGCAAATTCAGAGGCAGCACGAGTGAACGCGAATGTTTCGGGCACAACGGTAGTCGATTCGTCAAACGAGAACAAAAACGATTTAGTTAACAGTGGATGATGCTTCGGGATGTGCGTCGGTGTACTCGATTTTCCAAATATCGGGAATGCTGGATGATTTTTTGTGTGCACTATTTTTCTCGTTTTGTTTTTTAATATTGACGAGAGACCAACTACGAGGGTGAGAGAGGGAGAGAACGAAAACGATGTATTCGCGGTGATGAACGGAACATTTTCGGTCATCACGTTATAGTCTCGATCACCCTAGAGCGCTTTTCCGGTGATTTTTTTCAATCGTTAAACGAGAATCCGGATGGGAAGGAAAATATGCACAATTTTCATCAACGATGTGTAAATATTGTTCGTTTACACAAACATGTTGGAAAAGAAAGAAAAAGCATTCGGGAGATCGCGGAATCGAACGTTTTCGAGAGACCCTTTCGTGTATCTCGCGTCACGAGACAAAACCTCCGAGTTATCGAGAGACTGAACGCGAATTAAGGAAGAACGAACCGAACTCGTTCGTTCTTATCGTCCATTCGTTTCCGTCTGGCGGAAAATCGAAACTAGACAATTTCAAGGTCGGTTGACGCCCATTAGACTCACGAGTGGCGCGGGATGCAGAGACGTTGGATCATTCGAGACGATCTCACGATGTATCGAGGAGTTCGACCTCCTAAATTTATCATACAGGGATTGGTAACGTAGCGACGATACCGAACCGCGGAGTTCGATCTTCGAGATAAATTAGATCGACGAAAATACTTTGCCGAAAGACAGTGATCGCGCGTCTGGTCTAAAGTTTGCGATTGTCTCTCGAGTTGTAATATCGATCGACTCGTTCCATCAGGGAAATCTCGCTCACTATGATTCGATACCGGAACGTCTTTACGATCCATCGACTCAATCATACTGCCAGGAATCGTTGTTAGAACGAGTCAATCTCGCCATCGTTTCCATATTCCACGTGACGTCGAATCAAGCTCGAATCCTCGATTCCGCAGTGTCAATGTTACGCTTCGTATCTTATTAGACTGACGGTCGCGGCTGGATGAGCACAACCCGTCGAGAGGTTCGCGAAGCGACCGCTGACGCACGGCGCGTCGCAGCGCCGTCAACGCCCTCTACCGTTCTCACTTTGTACCAGCGCCGCCCTAGGACTCCTTTTTTCGTTCTCTTCTTACTTCAACGTTTTCCTCCCATCGAGGCGAGGTCAACTATGCCGCGATGCCACGCTAATGTCAGATCCATCCCAAAAAGTGTAGCAGCGTGTCGAGAGGCGAGGCTGGGACATCGCGGGTACACCGAGACGAATGAAATCCGAACGTGCTTTTCTCTCGTTCTCTCGCTATATATATACATATATATATGTGTGTATATTCGCTAGTTGCGCTTCAGCCGTTGCGCAGCATCGGTTGAATCGTGATGGACGAGGTGGACGCGAGAAGAAGTCGAGTTGTCACGATCACGAAAGTTTCGCTGGACCCGTTACTCCGACGATAGGATCGTCGTCGCCGTTCGCTACGGACGGTATACCAACCAACCAACCCTCTATCTTTCTCTTTCTCTTCAGTGCGAGAGCAGAGAGCCAACTTCCTTAGTCTTTCTTCAGTTCTTCTGTCCTTCAACGACGGTGGTGTACCGAGAGATTCTTGTTGCTGTTGCCGTTCCTCTTGCTCCATGCTTGTCGTATCCTTCGTCGTGCCGCATCGCTACTCTTTCCACTACTCATTCTCTTACGTCCCCATCTTCTACATCAGGGATTCTTCTGTATATCCACGATGCTTCCTTGTCAGCTAAGCTGATGCAGTCACCCAGTCGCAAACACTTGTTCCGTCTCTCTCTCTCTCTCTTTCTATCGTTTTTTCTCTTTATTTCCTTCTCTCTTTCTCGTCCTCCCTCGCACACGATACTCGTCTCGTTTCATTCGTCTCTTTCTCTTTCTTGCTGTTTGCCACAGCCGTTATCTTCTCCGCCTGTTCTTCGATGTCCCTCCCCGTTTCGCTGCCGCGAACGACCGTGGTCGCCGTTGGCACACTCGTGATACCGCTAGTTAGCGATAATTAGTCGATTCGACGAGCCCCGCACCGAGGCATCGCCGATAGAAAGAGAGAGAGAGAGACCACGCGGCTTATGCACGAAGATGTTTGCTCCTGCTTGGTAGTAAGGCTACCGCATGACCATCGGGAACGCCCGACCGATGGCGATCGGATAGACGGTGGAAACTTTTTTTTCCGTTCTTCTTTTTTCATTCTCTTCGCGTTTTCTTATCTACCGTCGGCAATAGAAGCTATCGTGTAAAGGCCCTTCCTTATTCTCGAGCCTGAAGAACGCCAGTTTCTTCCAGATCTTTTTCCGAGGATGGCTCGGTTGTCCAATGTCAATAAAATTTACAAGTAAAATTAAGAAATTTATGAAGCTCTTTTATACTCTTTTATATTTTCTTTTTCATTCATAAAAATCGTAGTTGCCATTAGTCATTCAAAATATTATAAAATAATATTCCATAATTATTAATTCGATAAACAATACGGAATTTATTCCATTGTGGCATTTTATAAATAATAATCATTATTCTCAAAATATACAATTACGTAAAAGTTTTTTTCTCTTTTCGTATAAATTTGATTGTTTACAAATCATTCTGTTTACGTTTGTAAAAATGTTGAGAAAACAATTGGGAAAGAAACTTTATATTCGAAATCGATGTAGAACGATAGCGTGCACAGAAATTTGTTTACTTAAACAAAAACGTAGAGGAAAAAAAATGAAAATCCCGAATTAATAGCGGTCGTTCGTATCGCGAGGAAATTATGCCATTCTCGATCGACCGTAACGACGGCCTCGTAGGCGTACAAACGAGACGATCTTCACGATTTCATATTACGACCCAGACCGCGAATATTTCTTTTCACCATCGACTTGTAAATCGATAGTTCGATCCCGATATCGCTTAACCTCATTCACGAAGAATCCCGACGGCTATCGTCGAAATAACCTCGAGATCGCAATAGCAAACGTGAGAACGAGGACGATTCAACGATCTATTTGGCTTTCCTCGAGGAGAGAAGAAAACGCGGCGCATGCGCCCCGAACGTTTTGATTTAACTCACGGTAAAATAATACGAGTCTTTTGTTCATCCTACTTTTCTATATCGTTCGTGATTTTATTCGTCGCCCTCGGGGGGGGGCGGTTTTCGATCTCGCCACAACGGCGCGGCTGTCACGACGAGACGCCCGATAGACTGTTGCAAAAATAATCGCATAAGTGAATCCTCCCGTAATTTTGGTTGATTTATTCACCGACGTGGCTCATCTAGATGTTTATAAGAAAATTTTCATACCGAACACGATGAGGATAAACGTATAATCGTGATCTCCGTCTCGTTACGAGCGAGGTCGCTCGTTGGGTCGCAACTTTCTAACGATAGGCGGGATAAGTAGCTACGTAAAGTACGAGTTGCGGAGGCGCCAATCCCCGTAACTGGACGCCTCGTTCAATGTCCCGGGCGGATCCGGACCAGTGGCTAGTTAGAAACTGTAAATAATTCATTCTCGTACTATTAAGACCGTTAAAAACACCTCGTACCATTTTCCTAGACGTATTTCCATTCGTAATTAAAATTTCGCAATATTTTTTATCGTATTCGTTAGGAAATAACGATTCTCATTTTCCCAAATTAAATGTTTTCTTTTTCAATCTCTCGTTCGCGTAAGTCAGTAATGAAAAAAAACGTGAAAGGAATCGCGAGCGTCGATCGACGGAATTCGTGACGTTACCAATAACCGCGTACGATTCAACCAATATATAGAAAGAAAAATAGAAAAATCGTCGCGACGTACACGATCGGTTTTTCCGCGATTTTCCGTAGGACGAGTGCAGTCAACCGCGACTGATATCAAGTTCGCCACTCGCGTACTATCCCTTCGTATATCGTCTCCTTCGTGTCTTATCCTGAATACGGATATAAATATACCGTCGAGTAATCGGACCGAGGTGAAGCACGGTAAAAGCAACATCGAATGGCGCGACTGTGAAACTACGAATCGAGCATGGAAAAACCGGAGGCGAGCGTCGCGACGTCGAGTACCGCGCGGTTTACTCGGTCGAGAAATACTCGCGAAAAATCGATCTCGTTTTACGGCCACGAAACGAGGCAAGACTATACGGTGAAAACTCGATTTTGTCGAATGAAAAAAAAACAGAGAAAAAGAAAAAACCAGAAGAAAGAGAGAGAGAGAAAAGAAACGAGAGGAACATCGAGATAGTTCGATAGGAAGTCTTTAATGGTTCTTTCGCGCCAGAGCCGAAGAAACTTTTCTACGCGGTAAAGTTTATGACACAAATACACAGACACAGACCTTGATATATATATATAAAAAAAATCTGCATATATATTCGCGTTGCCTCGGGAAGAAAATAGGCCGAAATAAAACATGTTGAATTCATTATAAATCGAATATTCCGCATTTCCACGTCCCATCCGTTCGAACAAAATCGCACATGGTCGATAATAATAAATCGTAAGTAGGTCAACATTGTTCCCAAACAAACCTCGAAACTTTTCCACAAGATCTTTTCTTATCGAGGCGTAAAATGGATAAGAAAAAAATCGTGAGGAAAATATGAATTTTTTTGTTTCTTTCTTTCACGAATTTTTCAATGATGAAGGAGTCTCTGGTCTCATTGAGGTAGAAATTACATTGTGATTTATGCATATATATGTATAAATATCGTGTATCGTAGAAAGGATACATTTTAGAAAGGACAATCGAGTCGGGTAATCGAGCAACGAGTGCTCAGCCTCGACCTGACTCGACGAACATTTCGTGCATCCCTGACTGTCCCTCCCACCCCCTCGCTTATTCCCAACCCCTCGACATACTCCTAAACGCCCCGCCAAGCTTCCCAACCTCCTCGTCCAATCTGCTCGTCATCCGGATAAATCCGTTTATCGGAAACGTAATAAACCGTGTGCGAGCACGAGAGTTCGATGAACGCACGGTTCGTCCGCTCTCTCGCTCGTTGGCCCGAGCGCACGCTCATTGACAAATACAATGGTCGTTCGAGTGGAAGAACGACGAATTTTCGAGGAGTCAACGGCAAAGTATTCGAGGAATAATGCGGGTTGACGGGGAGGAGGAGGGAGGAGGAGGAAGAGTACGAGTGGGCGAGGGTAGCGGGTGACTCTCTCGGTTATTGACTCGGTATACTTCCTCCTGTTGACGTCATCCTGCAATTTTGTACGTTGAAATACAAAATATATGTTCTCAAACGTATCGAAGTATCGAGGAAGTGAGTTTCTTTCTTTTTTGGATGGTTTTTTGTCGATCGATATCGAAAACGTAATTTTGGAATAAAATTTATCCGAATCGAGTAGTTTGAATAGAAACATCAAATTTTCATACGATATTTATAAAAATCGAGTGGTTTTTGAGTTATAAGCAAAGTTTGTATCAATAATTTATCATAAATGTATGATTATCCATCAAAAATACATTTTCGTCGAGAATTTATTCAAACTGAATTTTCTCAATAAACAATTTATTCACATCGAGTGCATCGGATAAATAAATATTATTTTAGATCGACGTCGATCCTAATCGAGCATTATGAAATAAAAATAAAAAATTATGCCCAAAAATTATACAAATCAAATTTTTTAGATTCCAAAAAAAAATTGGGTTAAACGATTCGAATTTATCGATCCGAAAATGGCGATCAAAATTTGTTTATTCCCCGGACGTTAACTATGTAACGAACATAATTAAACTAACGAGAAAAAGTGAGTTTGAAAATGTTACAAAATTCCCATAAAACGTTGATTAGGAGTAATTTCATTACACCACGATGCGGCTAATAAACGTGTTATGTAATTGGTAGCTCGAGGGGTGTGTAACCCCCGGATAGCTTCTTGAGCGCAGCGAACGTGTTAATGATGCCTCGTAGGCTTTTGTTGCTCGCATCGGTTCAAAGCCTCGTCAGCGTTTAAGATATTCTCTCACGATGAACCGAGGAAGATCCTGGCAAGGTAAAAACACGTGTAACAGTGCTGACGCTCTTTCCCTCTCTCTCTCTCTCATTCTCTAACGTGCCGAGTGGCCAGAGCTCGATCCTTTTATTTTCTCTCAGGGATAAATATTCACACCTATCGTGTGTTGTGTCTCGTAACACCTCTATTCCCACTTGTTCAACCGGCGCTTCCTCGATGCGTGGGCGGCCTCACCGACACAACCGCGCAATCCTTTCTCGAAGCCGGCACGGCCTTGAGGTCACGTTCCCATTACACCTGCCTCGATGTTTTGCTCCCTGGTAACGTTGCGTTTAACCGTGGGCTATTCAAAGAGGCGTGAGAAATTGCAAATATTCTCAAGTTCAAAGTTTTCGAAACACCTGACTGCCGATATTTACTTCGTATTATGTATTCATCGTCGTTGGAATATTAATACGCAGTTTTAATTCAACCCGTTCGCGTGTTTCAGGTCGTTTATGTCGGCTCGGCAATCTCGTTAACGATACTTGCCTCGGGTTCGACCGGAATCTAATTTAGTTTTTTTATTTTCTCCCCTATAAATATTGAAAATTTATATTATTTTTCGCCCATCGATCGGTTCATTAACCTCTTGCATTCTCGATGGCACACAAACAAACAAAAAATACACTGTAACTGTATTTTTGAAATTTTCGACACCTTTTTTTAATTCGACTCATTAATCGTTCGATTATAAACCAATTCTAATTAATCAAACGAAAATAACCTTGAACCTTCAAAATCCAAATTTTACCACAGTCAAAGACAATTCTTATTTAAAACATACTGGAACAAATTGGAGTGTTAAAAAGATATTGGAACAAAATTATATTATAAAAATAAAATAAACAAAAAATAAAAATTGTGTGTAATTCATTCGATCGTAATGCGAAGCCATCGAGGTTAACGGGTTAACCACAGAAATGTTCCCGGAAGGTCAGGACGCGAGAGAGAGGGAGAGAGAGAGAGAGAGAGAGGAAACCGCGTCCTCGATTCATGACGTCGACGATGCCATTCGGTACACGGGACTTCGGATACACATATTTATTCACCGCAGGCACCACCCGTAGCCATCGGGTTCGTGCCGCGGGTTATTCACCGTCGCGTCGAGGAGAGCGCCCCGAGTCTGTTATAACGGGTCATCTCATGCCCGCGTGTGGACGAATACCGTCGTACTTTATACGCGATCACGGGCAAAGAAAAAAAGAACGGAGAATTTACTTCGGACCAGAAAACGGACCGATCTGCGCGTTGGATCTGCGCAGGACACAATTCGGGAGACGCCGCGCGCAACAATTCTCGCGACCCGCTTCCCCCACTCCTTCATTCTCGATTCGCGCGCCACCTGTACGCTTCACGCGAGAATTTCCGCGCGTTGAATTAATGCCGAAAGGTCGACACGGTCGCGATCACGATGAAATGTTGTTAATGCATCGAGGTCGTTTTTTTTCTTTTCTTTTTTTCAGATTTTATAAAGCGTCGTTTTCGATCCTTCGCGGGAATAAATATCGCTACGAGGCAATCATCGCGATCGCGAATCGTGTAGGTATTTGGGAGAGAACACGAGAAAATGCGAGGGAATACTTTGAGATTGATACGATTATTATTTAGACATTTTTATCAATTAATTAAATATGTGAGAAAATTTATAGAAGTTATTTTTAAAAATTCATAAAAAATTTGGAGAATCTTTTTATTGTAAATCGTTTTTTTCTTTTTTCTTTACTCAATATAATTTCGTCGTATAAATGAAAAATCGCGAAACAACAGTTGACTCTCGTCGCTTGTTGTCTCAGCTCATATTTCTCGATACGTATCGATCCGAAACGAAAGATAGAAAGAAAAAGCGCGCCGCGGTTGGACGAAGACAAATTTCAAACAATTTACGATAAATTCTCTTCAATCATCCTTACAATGTTGTAGAAATATTTTGCGGTGAGACGTCGAATGGAGAATGAATAATGGCTTATTCGATGAAGAATGTTTCGTACCAAAAAGTAAATCGCCCCCCAAAAAAAAATCCAAAAAAATATAATAACATATGCCGATTCGTAAAAGAACGATTGATTTTTTCCCTCTTGACTTTATTGTTTCTTTTTTCATTTATTTTTTCGAAAAACACGCCTTACCCTCGAATCAAATTCGTACGAACGAGGAACGAAACAAAAGAAGGACCGTTAATTCGGGCCTGATTTGCACTTGCGCCTGTACGTGAGACAACGAGACAGACAACTCGAAAGAATCGACGCCTCGTGAATCGCCCGGATCGTATGCAAGATCGGCCATGTACGCGAGAACGAGATAAAAGCTCGAAGAAGGTTGATCCTTCGGAGCGGATATCGTCGCGAGCTCACGTATACCGGTGGTTTTCATCGCGAGGAGCGAGAGGAAACAGGGCGTAGTCGCTTGGCTCGCGGCGAATAACTCTTCTCTCTTCCTTCTCTTCCTTCTCCCCTCTCTTCGCCGCACCTCGCGTTATCCTCTCTACCGTTTTAGCCCACATTTCTCTTTCTCGGTGTGTGACAAATTACACGTAATTCACGAGTCAATTTCACACGTGAACGTAAATGTATTTCTTCGGGGCGCGCCGGCTTGAGAAATTTTCAACGATATTACACATATGTATATGTGGAGGATGTATATATATATATACATATATAAAGAGGATGGGAGATTGACTATATCGTTATGTAATAGGCTGCGGTTCGTGCTAACTCGCTCCGAGACTGTAACCCAACTCGGAGAAACACGTAATCCCCGAGCGATTCATGCAAGTTATCTCGTTTCGTTTATCGAGCTTTTTTTCTCACTCTGCGTCAAGCCTGTTATCATTTTTTTCCTATTTTCGTCCTTTTTTTTACTTTGAAAATTGACAGGAGAAAAATAAGAAATAAGTTTTTCTATCGTCTTTATCTATCGTAGAAATGTAGCACATTTATCTTAGCGAGCTTTTTTGCTGGAATTTACACAAGAAAAAAGAAATATTTTCGTTGAGTTTTTGTGAAAAATAAATTAAGAAATAAGCTAATTATAAGAAAATACGTCGAGCTCGAATAAATCGAGCGAGGTATTCGAGGAAACGACCAATGATTTCGGCAGTTGGACTGGTCCCGTTAATTCGCGGCGAAACAAAGAGAGAGACGTACGTAAGCGTTGGGTCGTTGCCCCAGCACGACGACTCGATCTCATCCACGGCGTTGAATATTCAAACAGGCACGAAGACGGGAGTGAAATAACGAAAATTGTCTTTATACGGAAATGCCCGAGAAAAATACGAATTGCAGTGGAGGGAGGAAGGAGAGGGGGGGGGGGGGGGTTGGAATCGAGGGAAAAAGTACGAGCGAGAACGAGCAAACGTGACTCGCTATGGTTATTTACTATTTTTCCGACGGTGCCAAAAGGACGTTCGCAGTTGTTGGCAATGATACGAGAAAGTTTCCGGGTTGAGCTTTTTAAGGGTTCGACGCTCCTCGAGAACGTTGCATATACCACTTTGTCGAATATTTGTGATTTTTTAAAGACGGTTAGCCAATACAGGAACGATGCAAGCTGCCATCGAACTCGGTGCCAAAAAATTGAGCGACGTTTCTCAACAGTAGCGCAATAATCATAATTCTCGTCGTGAATATCAAAGTAACAGTCGTATTTCGAGCTTCGTTAGCGTTTTTGTACGAGCGATGTTTCTTAATCCGATGAATTATGAGAATAAAAAAGAACAGCACGGTATTGAAATTAACATAAGAGGGGAGTTCGATTTTCAAAAATTGAAATTTTATCCAAATTGCAATTTTATAAAAATGTATATGAATTAATAAATCGAATGAAATAATATCGAGAATAATAATAATTTTAATAATGATAATAAAAATCCAATTCACGTTAAATAAAAAAAAACTACTCAAATTTCGGACAAAATAAGAACAACTTCATCTTCACGTCCTGATCGAACCGAAATTCCGATTGTCGCCCCGGGTCCAATACACGGTGATAAAAATCAGGCGATTATTCTTTCCCACGACGATACGAAAGTTGCACTCGTCATATGAATGAATCTCGGTTTGAAAACAAAATTAAAGAAAGAGAGAAAAAAAACGAGCCGAACGTAAAGACCGCGCTCGAATGATGCGTGGCGCGTCGATACGTCGTACGGTCGCGTCGATATAAATTCGTCGCCAAGAGTTGGACCGAGAATCTCTCGTGGACTCGCCCTCGATTCGGCGAACGACCACGACCAATCGTATACATATATGTGCATACATTGAATACTGAAGGACCCACGCGGATTTCAAATAGCCGTGAGAAGCAAAACGTGTGGCGAGAGGCCGTGGGGATCGACCCTTGAATACTAAATAGTACGTATGTGCTCGCCACCTACTCTTGGGAACCCGTCTTGTCTCCCGTTCTCTATTTGCCACCACGAGACACATGGTTAACCCTCTCGATCGACTGTCGATGTACCCATAGTCTCTATACAACTATATGTCTATGTATCTATACATTTATATATATATATATATATATATATAATTATATATCTATATACTTAAATATTTATATATTTATCTACTTATATATTAATATATTTAAATATTTATATATTTATATTTTTATATATCTATATAATTATATATCTATATATCTATATATTTATATATTTATATATCTATATAATTATATATCTATATATTTAAATATTTATATTTTTATATATCTATATAATTATATATCTATATACTTAAATAGTTGTATATTAATATATTTATATATATAAATATTTATATATTTATCTATTTATATATTAATATATTTATATATATACATATTTATATATTTATATATTTGTATATTTATATATTTATATATTTATATGTTGATATATTTATATATTTAAATATTTATATATTTATATGTTGATATGTTGATATATTTATATATTTATATATTTATACGTTTATATATTTATAAATTTATAAGTTTATGCATTTATATATATTTGTCTGTTTGTAAACACACACGTGTGTGTATATGTATAAAGGAGGGAAGAAGTTGATAAAAATAATGAAAAAGAAAATATAGAAAGATGGGTAATATTTGCATGTTATATCGGTAAGGTAATCGATCGTGGAACGATGGTGGTACGGTTGGGTAGAACAGCTGGCTTTTCTCCCTCGCGTACGTACCTGGGAAGTCTCGGCCCTCACGTGAACTGGACACACGATGTCTGTACGCGACTAGCCAATGGTTACGTATCGAGTATTGACGATAGTGGCCGATTCTCGAACTACGTGCTCGATATGAAAATATATACGTGTACGCTTGCAAACAGTTCATTTTATATCGTGTAGCGAGCGAATATTTATAAAAGGCAGTTTGTACGAGAATTTTTCTACATGCACTGTAAAATCGTACGGAATTCTCTCGCGACTTTCGTTTACCGTGATCAACGTTGGATTTTGCGTTTTCTGACATTCCGCGAATTTTCCTGCGTCTCGGACAAAAACGCGATCGCGAGAGAAGAATTCACAAGAATCGTTAATACGAGGTTTTTTTCTGAAAAATTTATCAATACGAATGTAATAATACGGAGAATGAACTAAACCGTAAGATCACGTTCGCGAAAAAAAGATACGTCGAGTCAAAATACAAAAAATCTCAACTCTTTTAGAATTTCGATAAAACTGTAAAATTGAAAAAAAAAAGATAAACAAAAACCGAATCAATTTTTTGTTCCAATTTCATCGTTCTTCATTCCTTCCTCGATTGGTTTTTACATCGTTCAATCTCACGAGAAAATTGTTACGAAAGTACATTTTGTGCAATTTCGTTTTTCGCAATGATTTTCGTCGATACAAATAATTCTGTTTTTTTCTCCTGGAGCGAGTTGGATGAAAAGGGGATGAAAAACAAAATTTCCTCGACAAAAATCGTCGCTTTGGATTTCGTGAAAAATTGGCGGTGGGACGCGCGACAGGCCTCGCGTGTTGTTCGAGCATGAACGAAGCCAACTCACGAACATCCGACACCACGGACAACCCCGGACCGTATATAGGTAACGTGTACGTGTACGAACGTCGCGATATCACCTGGGTTCTTTGCCGTTCGTGAAATTTATGGGAGATCGCGTTCGAGAACGGCTTAACACCCACTGCCGAGGTAACTAAGCTTTCTCACACCCCGCGTCTCGTCCGGCTGAATCGCCATTACTGGAGGCCGCGCGGCAGTACCATACCGCACCACTGTGCACCGGTATACTCGCACGACACGGAATTTGCATAGAGCGCCAGCTCGCTAATAGTCCGTGATAGTCACAGACAGAAACGGAGAAAGAGAAAAAGAGAGAGAGAGAGATCTGGTAACGGAAGGAGAGTAAGAGCGATCCCGAGGAACCGGGCGTGACCTCTCTCATCGCGGGTGTTCATACGCGTCCGTACGGCATTTACGTTTTCACGATGCGCCACGTAACACCTACGGATTAAACGTAAGCTCGAGATCGAGAATTTCTCTCAGGACTTACATACTCGTATTACGTACATGACGTTGCACATATTTGTACGTACGTATATATATGTGTGTGTGTGTGTGTGTGTGTGTGTGTGTGTGTGTGTGTGTGTGTGTGCGGGGGTGTATATATTTATGTGAGAAGACGTATTTTCCATGGTATTGGTAACTTTCTATTCGTAGCACCTTAAGGAAATTAAAGTCTAACTTGTGGCAATTTTTATTAAATTCTTTAATTCAATTATTTCGAAACGAGATGTATTTTTTTAATTAATTTCACTCGACGAATATTAGTTTGTGGAGAATTAATGAAGATAGGTAAACTTGTCCTTTTTCACATTTTTGTTTGTATAGAAAAGTCACTTTTTTCATTGGGAAAGATCGAGGAGATTTTACTGTCGAATTAAATAAATGTTCGTTAATAATTCCTTAATTATGTAAGTCGAAGCACAAGTGCTTGAGTCAAATTCGAGAAACTGAATAATGAACATTGTTAAGAGAGAGAGAGAGAGAGGGAGAGAAAAGAATAAAAGAAACGTAGCAAGAATGAAAAAAAATTCATTTTACCGTAACCGTAGAGTCAAAACAATATCTATATACAGACAAACAAATAAATATATAAATACAAAACGGCGTAGCCGTACGCGTCCACGTGCGTTCGAAGACGTGAAGAATCGCCTCGAGTCTCACGCGCCCGAGGCGTTGCAAAATGGCCGGTAATAAAGGTACGCGCAAAATGTCGTAAAAGCGCGTTGGGCGGCGTTGCGAAGTATTTCGTCGATGCTAAAAGCAAAACTCGAGCTTTCGAGACCGTAAACGGATTCGCGGGAGCGGCAGCCGCGCCACGTACCTACGAAAAGAGAAGGTTAAGCGTGAAAATACGTCGGTTCTTCAGTCCGGAAAATGGAATATCCGCGAAGTTGATATCGGGTGAGGGATCGAGAGTCGGTACGATAGGACGAAATAACGTTAGCTCGTCGCTACTCTCGTATTATTTATTGTATACCCGTTGGCGTTGGTTAATGGGAGAGTGACGGTCATCGTTGCTCAGCGTCTTGGAAGAGACGTCTCTTATTCCGTGCGATATCCTTCGACAATGAGAGAGAAGAGAACGAAGAGAGAAAGAACGACGCGATGATGACTCGACGCAGCGTTCACCACTGAGCTACCGGTCACAAATACCTGCCGATAGTAAGACAGTTAATACCGATCGCCGGAAGCTCGAGCTGACCCTGCTATGTTGGACAAGGACAAAAGAGCGGCTGCAAACATCTCGAGATAGAGGAATGAGAGAGAAAGGGTTAGAAAGATCGGCAGTGAGATCGGCAGTGAGCTGTTCGAATTCCTCACCCGACGATCCAGTAGTCATTGGCTTCGATGGATCGAGCCAATTGCCACTGTGCACATCTCTCTCTCTCTCTCTCCCTTTCGCAGGATCTATCGCGAGTCGAAGAATACAATGATAAAACTATCTGGCATTCATTGTATCGGTCAAGATCGAGAGACTCGCCGATTGTTCCTTTTATGGTCGGGACGTCACCGGCCAAGAGGCAACGCCAATCAGCCTCGACCGTCTCTATTATAAACTCATATTCACCCTTGTCGTTCCGCGTATTTCTTTTTATATAAAAGAAAATATATATATATATATATATATAGATTTATATACATGTTTGTATATAAATCAGCAATCCCTTTATCTACTCATCGTACAAGTGCGATGCTTGATCAAGGCGATGATCGGACGAAACTACTAGTCATGGAATTTAAACAAAAAATGGAGAGAGGAGTTTTCGAAAAAATAAAAATTAGAATCGCACGTACGAATAAACAAGTATATCGTTGATTATGGAAATTGTGTATGTGTATGTGTGTGTGTGTAAGAGAGAGAAAGGGGATGGAGGTTTGCAGAAGAAGAGGGAGAAAAATGTTTCAGGCACCCGGAACCTATTAAACATCCACGTCGCGGTGGTAGAGAAGTAAAATTAAAGCCATTGAAAGATTCTTGCTATCCAACGGGTTCGTATCCAGGGATGGTATTGAAAGAGAAAGAGAGGGAGAGGGAGAGAGTTGGCTTTGGATCTTCTTCCGGAATGGTCGAGCAATACGAACTGCTCCATGGGTAGTTATATTGTCCAGCTGTGCAGTAGTAGCAATTTTACATTCGCATCTCTCAGCTTCTTCCTCTTTTTCTTATTCTTCTTCCTTTCTCTCTCTCTCTCTCTCTTTCTTATTCTTCCTATCCGCCCTGGACTCTTTTCCTCTCTCGTATATATCGAACTGTTGTATGGTACATTCAGCACTCGTGCATTCATCCAGCGACAGTCGAGTCTCGCTTCCTATTCACGATGAAACTTTCTGTATGAAAATTGAAAAAAAAATGAACAGAAAATGGAATGAAATGAAAAAAATTTTTTTTAATTTCGCAATCTCATTAAACTTACGGGCGTTTTTTTACGTAAACGTCTCATTTTTGTCCGAAAAATTCACCGGGAGTGAGACGGAGGGAAAATCATTTATCGATTTTTGTATACGATAAAGTTTTTGAATCAAATAAATAAACAAAATATCTAAATGAATAAATAATATTTATCCTAGTTAATAGAAAAGTGAGGAACAGAGACAAATTTCTATCCACGCGTCGAACATTTTCATCAGCCGTAAAAAAAAGAAAGTAAGGAAGAAAGGAGGTGCCAGTTGCGAGGTCGCACGGTCAATCGAGGCAAAAAACGAGGGAAGAAGTCGAGGATCGAGTGAGCAACAAATGACGAGAAAGGGAAAAAGGGCAAAAACCATGCGACGAAATAAAAGGAAAAAGAAAAAAAGATAGTGGAAAAAAAAGAAATGAGAAAACGGAAGAGAAAAGGCAGAAAGCGAGGATGGCACGAGGACGGGAGTCCGTCGTCTCGATGATCCGAGACGTTGCTCGAAGCAGAAGGGACGATCGAGCCCGGCTCGAATTGTGTTCGCGTTAAGGCTGAGTAGCGAGCGTGTAATTTGGCGTAACGTGCCGGCACGTTCTCCTCGATGACCGTGAAGCTTTCATTCTTTCATCATCGAGATCCTCTTCGTTCGTTGTCTCGCCCACGTTTTTTGTCCATTTTCTTTTTATTTCAGCGTGTTGGCTATGTTTTCGATCCGATCTCGTTACGAGAACGAGGGATCGCGCTCCTCGAGCCTGCGATACCTACGGTCGATAATGCATCGCGTACTTTGTTGCACTTTGCGTTGGCTTTTTTTTCGTCTCTTTCTCGTTTCGCCGATCGTTTTTTCACGCTTGTTTCGTAAAATTTATACGCCGAGACGTCGCATATTTTCTTTTGTTTCTTCGCTTTTGAGCACGCGAGAGTTTGGACGCGAGGATGACTCGCGTCGATCGAACAACTCGGATCTCGGTGTCGACGTTCGTTACGCCTCTCTTTAT
Organism: Netelia fuscicornis; assembly: GCA_946811545.1. Lineage (NCBI taxonomy): Eukaryota > Metazoa > Arthropoda > Insecta > Hymenoptera > Ichneumonidae > Netelia > Netelia fuscicornis. The sequence goes on from OX328014.1 coordinate 6,641,338, forward strand.
TCTCGTCCCACGATGTTTTTCAACGAGGAACGAGGGAATTAAAAATATGCGATGATCGAATGAAAAATTGAGTTTAAATTCGAATTTGAGGGAATTATTTAAAGTTTTTTTTTTCCCCTCAGGATTAATTTTGATTTTGAATCGAGATTTTGTGATTCAAAACCAAAGTTTGAAACGATTTTGGATTGAAATTTTAATCAGTTTGTGGAATAAAATAAAAATTCAAATCTGAGGAAAACAAAAAGAGGGAACGAACCAAAAAAGGAATCGACTCCGATTCCTAAACGGAACATAAAGAAAAACAAAAAAAGTTCAACGAACTCAACGAAACGTCCTCGTCATCTCCTCCCAAATACGACGAAATAGGCCAAGATAGAAGGCTTTTATCTTCCAACGAACCGTTACCCTCATGAGAAATTTCCGAACGAACTTGCGAAACGTAACCCATGAGAAAATTTCTCAATAGTCTTTCAGCTCATTCTCGAGAACACTTTGATCAAATTGAGCGAAATTGAAATTCTTCTCAAGCTTCTCTTGCGCAGGTTACAATTTTGTCAAACTCTGACGTCGCATAATGTGTCAATTACGGAGACATCGACGGAACTCGGCGCGCTCTATCGTTCCCTCAACCCGTTTGCTCTCACGCCGTGTTCTCCTACGTCCCTTCACTCCCTCTCGTCCTTCTTCATCCCTCTTCGCGCCACTCCGCGACTTTTCTTTATAAGCCAAAGCACCAGAGATCGTACAATGTATTCTCGTTCGCTCCTTATCTGTCCTCGACTTGGCTTCCAAGAGCCCAAAGGCATTAAGAAATGTCCTCCGTCAACTCGTTCCTCTATTTTCTTCTCTTCCTTTTCCGTTCGGTGCTCGACGTCATCTACGCTCTCCTTACGAGAAATCCTTGAGATGCGAACCGTTAGAGACTGCCAGAACACACGCTGTATATATATATATATATATATATATATATATATAGTGAAGAGCCACCTCCATAGAATATATATATATATAATATTATTCGTATTCTACAGAGGTGGCTTGTTACGTGGCGTATAATTCGTTTTCATTAGCTTCTTCGATCTTCGGTTACTCTCTTCGCTACGGTGTACGTAGCTCTTCGGAGACGATCGTACGATATTGGCAGCAGTTTCTGCTCTTCTATTTCGCTGACGCTCTTACACTGCCTGCGATATCCCGGCTTTGCTCGATGCGCTTCGGCGCATCTTCCAAAGTGAAATTGCTACCTTTTACCTGATCAAATCGTGTATATATATAAATATATATATATATATATACAGAAACTGAATGTATTTTCTGGCCGACTTTCCCGCGGTTGAATAACATCGCGATGGAGTAATATGGATATAGTTTGCGCGAAACTGAGAACAAAGATGAATTGCCATTTCTCTTTTTTTTTACCTGTTTTTTTTTGTATTGTCAATTTTCCCATTGGGCGAGGCAGAGAAATCATTTTGTAATTATAAGCTCGGAAATATTATTGTGAATTGGAAAGATCGAGTGATAAATTGAAATTCTTATATTCGCACAATTTTGTCTTTCGCTCGAGTCAAGAGGATTGCAAAAAATTGAATTTTTCCAAACAATGCACGATACCGTTAATATTTATTACCTACTTTAATTCCGTAATTCACAAGATGATTAAATTTTCGAAATTTTTCAATTTTTCATTCTTCGTTAAAGAATCGTTTTTTTTTCTCGTGTAAATTTCGTCCTTTCACAATTCTCGTTGCATTCTTTTCATTGACTCGATCATTCCTCGAAAGATATCCACCTATCCCTACATCGTGAAATCTCAGATTTTTAAACGCCAATCTTCTTCGACCGACCGAAGTTCCCACGATTATTGTCTAGTCTGCGTTTGCGCAGTCCCAGCTGCATTGTAATAACGTTATAATATACGTCATTTTTCGTCGACACTTCATTCGCCGTGTTTTCATTCTCTTTCTCTACAACCTCCCCCCGGCCACCACTCTCTCTGTGCCACGCTCTTCTCGCGCTTCTCGCTCTTTCTCTTTATTGTCTCGGGTACAGAAGCGAGCGAGTGATTTATGTTCTACATATTGCACGTTGGGCGGTACAAAGTCCGGTGACACAATGAACGCGTACACGTATATGTACGTTTTCATTGCACACTCTGACGTACGTTTCTATATATATATACATATATATGTATATATGTGTATATATATATACGGACTAGCGCGATCATTCCATGCGTGTACCGCTATACCGCGCACCATTTCTCTCTCGGTTGGACGGCAAATATTCAATTGCACCGAGCAACTGCGAATGAAGCCCTGGTGCGCTATTCAATCTAGCGGTGCATGCTTCGTACGGCTTAGCTATACCGAGCGTGTACACATTCAGGCGCGCGAATAGCTTAGAGTCCTTGCGGCGGGATAAAATGTACGTGTACCACCCGATAGATGTATCATTGCACTCGGTTGGGACACCCGGTACATCGCTCGACCACTTTAACATCGTCCACGCAATATGTGTTTAATTTTTTTTTTATTGAACACCCGGTATATTGGCCCTTCGATTCCCTTACGTAAGAGCCATTTTGCGCACAGTTACCGTGATCGTAATGCGCGAAAGACTGAATTCTGACTTCTGCGCATCTAGGGGCCATTTTGCGTACAGGTCCCATGACAATAATGCGCAAAATACTGAATTCTGACTTCTGCGCATGTAGAATTGCAAAACGCGTCAAGCGAACGTACAAACCTCGATATCACTAGATCATCGTTAAATTTGTGTAAAAGTACGTAAACAAGATTTATCAAGTAAATTCTGTATAATTTTATCTCGTTCGTTATTGCGAGCAGCATTGCGCAACGCGAGAAAAATCTTCGGTTATGAGAAACGCCCGAATTTAAAGACGATGTTCTCGTGAAGTTTCCATACGATCTACTGACCTACTTTCGCTAGTCGAACGCAAACAAGGGTGGCGCTGGACCAAAGTTGGGGATGCTGCGAATCCGCGATCGAGGACGACTCGCACGAACGAAGGGCGAGACGTCCTTTTAATACATAAAGGGACATCGTTACGTCCCTTTAATGCGCAAAGAATTTGCGATGCGAACGATGACCCTTTGTGCGTTGGAACGCACCATCAGCTGTAGAGACGGAATCGATAATCGCCCTTCACCCCTCCGCCACGTTCGTACGTGTCTCGGCCTTGCCCGGCACGTCCGCGCTCTCACGCAGTACCGACACGTCGGAATTGTTTTACGGTACACACCCTCCCCCTTCAACACCCAATAAAATACGAATTTACATTCCAAACACCATTCGTACGTTTCTTCGTTACATTATTTCGCAACAAACGACATCGACGCTCGCTTCATCAATTCTCTAATCCAAAACGCACGAATTTTTGAAAAAATCCGCTCTTCTTCCTCGACCCAACTTCGGTTCTTTCCGACCACGCTCGGGTGGCTGCGCGCGCAGCGTCGTCAGCGCGCCTGCGGTCGAGCGTCGTAATTAGCAAAAAAGCCGCGAAATTCAAACGCCCGTTTCGTCAATCGCGAATTAAGAAAGATCCGATAAATCGTACCACGTCAATAACCTTTAATAATTTCAAACAAATAATTTAATTTTAAAAAAATTCCTAAGACAAACAATGTAGATAAAAGAAAAATGATAAAATTCAAATTAAATCCGGTCGATTCGAATTTTGATAATTCCGTTTCCGGGCGAAAACACGATTCTCGCGAGACAAAATGAAGAAACGATTTATTCGATAAGATATTCTCCTGGCTCGAGTCTTTAATATCCGTGCATTGAACTTAGCGCTCGCTACTTAATACTATTTGCACGTTGAAAATTCCGAATGGACTTCTCACCGGTAAACCGGCGTTATGGTTGGCCTGCATCGTCATGCTATGTGCAAACTGCGAACGAACGAAAAAAAAGAAAACGGAAAAAAAAAGAAGAAAAAGGTAAAAACGGCCATGAACGTGTGGTCACGGGTATTAAATTCTTGTTGCGTTATACCCGTAGCTGACTCAAATTAGAAACATACCCGGTGAGTATCGCGTGCGGAGATGGAAAAAGTGGGAGACAGGGATAGGAGGATGGTGATGGGGTTGAGCAGGAGGGGGGAGGGGAGAGGGACGAGCGTTAAACGAAGCGAAAGAGGATTGAACATTGGAGCACTGTCTCTCCTCGTCTGAATCCTCTCTGTGTGACGTTGCCCGTACTTTTACCGGCAACCATGAAAACGTTACACGGCATGGTACATGGAAGGTAACAACGATTTTCTCTATTTTTCTGTTAATCCTCTATGGTTTCGTGTGGACATGCCATGACGCGCAGCATCAAACGTATACCGGCAATTTTTTTACGGCTTTGAAACCGATTCCGCTCTCTGTCTGTCTGTCTCTCTCTCTCTTTCTCTCTCTCTCTCTCTATCTCTCTCTCGATACGGTTCTTTTTCATGTTTTCTTTTTATTTTTTTTTATTTTTCATTTTTTTTTCGTTTCTTTTCATTCCCCTCGACGGATGCAACTGCGAACCATCGCGTTTGGTGTAGCTGTGCCGAAAAGATAGCAACCGATGAGTTTTCAAGTGGACATATATATGCATATATATATATAATGCTTTTTTTTCATATTTATTTTACGTTTTTTCTATACGCATGAAAAAATTTGCCCATCGTCCCTCGATGGTTCATGGAGCGAACAGTTTTTCGTTGGAACGATACGATTTTTCTCGAAAATAAAAATTTACGGTTCAACCGAAATCGAAGCGTGCAAAGTAACAAAAGAAAAAAAAGAACGTTAGGGACACCGCGGAAAAAACGGATATTTTGCGACTTCGAAGAATGTTTTTCCGTCACGAAGGTCGAGCCGTTTTTTGTTCGCGGTCTAAATTGTTCACATCCCATCAGAAAAATAATAACAATAATAATAATATATCGCGTCATTGTAAGGGCGAGCCATTGTCTCCAGTTTTATTAGAATAGAAAATACAATCTCCCTTCCATTCTCCTCCAATAATCAAACTCAAACTATACAAAACGTTCAAACAATGAATAATCACGAAACAAAAAAAAAACAATCTAAAAAAAAGTGAAAATTTGAATTTTTTTATTTTTTACCCCTCGTGTCCAATCAAATTTACGAAATGACTGTCCAAAATATTCGACCGAGTGGATATGTGTACAAGAACGTGACTCTATTACGTCGAATAATGCGCGTAGCAAAATTGAATAGAAAAAAAAAACGTAAAGTAAAAAAAGAAAAGTTACTCCGATTGAAAAACGTTGGCAGAGTTTCAAGAGTTTTCCCGAGGGCTCACTCGACGTTTCACTGTCCGTGGCAGCTTATTAGGCATCGGAAATACATTTTAAAATTCCCTCTTCTCTCTATCTCTCTCTCTGTCTCTCTCTCTTTCTCCCTTCCTTTCGCAGCGGTATACGAGTAACTTCGTTCGCAGCATATTCAATTTTATCCAAACAATATTAGTCCCGTGAGTTTCGATTCCGACACGCGGAACGGAAACATCGTGAACGAGTCACGTGAAAGAGAGATCGTTCGGTACGATCCCAGCGGTTGAATATCCATACGGACAAATATATTATAATGCGCATCGAGGGTTGGAAGAATCGATCCAAGTTTCGAAACATCAAGAATCGCCGGCAAGATTCAGATATTATCGTTCCTTGTGCATTGTTCATTCATTCTCCTTATTGTCCTTCTCCATTCTTCGATTCGAAACGCAAGGAAAAGATGAAAAAAAAGAAGGAAAAAAGAAACAAGAAATATATATATAAATTTATTCTTCATCGCGTTCGAATCCCTCTCATCTCTCTTTTACCCCTCATCGATCTCGATTCGCTGTACATTCTTCGTCTTTCCCATCAACCCTACGAGTATTTTCCCTTCGGCGAACCTACGTCGCTCGTCGGTCCAGGAAATACACGAGGAGGAAGAGAGACTGCTGCGATGAAGAAGGAGAGAGTGAGAGAGAGAGAGCGTTTCATGCCATTTATACTTGAATTGGAATGGCACGATCGCTTGAATCTAGCCATCAGCCATATATATATATGAACATTGGAAGAGAATATAGCTTTGAAACCTCTGAACTGGAGAAACGTTGATCAATGCCCGCATTGCCCTGCAGGTGACTGTTGCATCTGGCATAATGCTCCACGATTGTTTTCCGATCGTTGAGCAGTGTATGGAAAAATAAAGAAAGAGAGAGAGAGAGAGAGAGAAAGAGAGAGGAGGAGGGTTCTATGACGATATCGTATAGATATGTTTAAAGCAAAGTCGAGGACCACACCGGTAAGCGATTGATCACTCTCGATCGTCGATCGTGTGTCCGTTGTTTATTTTCATCAAATTATTTTTATTCCTTCTTATTTACTGCTTTTCTTTTCTTTATTTTTGTTTCTTATGATTCTTATTTTTCTTTCTTTCTTTCTTTCTTTCGTTATCACGAAACGACGATTCGAACGATTCGCCGGTGCATGATCCCGCGGCACGACCCGTTCCATGATCCATAAATATGATGATCGTTGAATTTTATAATCGCGATTATGCGATTGACCGTACGTTCGTCCGTACGTTATGTACGTACGTAAGGTACACGTGAGTTTTACCTGTAATAATCCTACTCGCTTGGAGAGACAGTCCTGGGCTATTTATATACATACATACACGCGCGCCGAGTCGACAAGAATTCCATATGGTTGGTATCGCGTCACGCTAAATGTCCTATTCCTTCGCTTGTGGCTTGCTGTTTCAACGTTCGTCGTGCTTAGGACGTTCGTCGTTTCTCTCGACGCGGTTTTCCAGGGGAAACGAGCCGCGACGAAGACAATTATGCGACTTCCGGCAGGGAATTCATTCCTTTATTATACAATATATATATATAGATATGTGTGCGTGTGTGCGTATATGTATTTATTTATATATATTTATATACATTTGTTTATATATATACGTATATTCATCGTCCTGAAAAACTGTGACTTTACACGGCACGTTGAGCTGGCGTAACGACCACCCACAATTACCACTACTATGTACTATCTTTTAACAGTATGTTATCATAGCTTCAAGTTTATGTCATATTGCACCCTATTTCCGGGTTGCTGGACAAAACTTCGTCGCGGCCTATCTCGGCATCGACCTGCTTGGCTGGCCAACGAGAAAATATTTCTACGAGATTCGAACGCGTATAAAAACGTAGGAAAAACGTTTTTTTTAAATTTTGTTGATTGTAATTTAATTTTGTTTACGATTAAAGAATATTAATTTTATATTTCATCCCTTAAATTTCAAGCTTCACATTGCACACTTCAAATTTTTATAATTTTTGTTTGCCAAGGGTCGAACACAGTTGGAATAATAGAGTTCTATCTATTTCCTACATTGAATCTCATTCATGTCGGATTTTTCATTTCGTCCCTTAAAACATACCCTCAAATTCCTACAAAATTGACATTTATAACGGAAAAAATACAGTCAACCCTCTAGAAAACAATACGTGTTGACAAGCTCGCGTGATGAAATCCGAATAAATTCCACGCGGTGTGTTACGTGTATTTCATACCGTAGGACTGAATTTTATTGCTCGTGTTCAATATCCCACGAGCCTCAAAAGAGGGTGCCACGAGAGAAAGAGCGAGAGAGTCGGGCATGAAGAAATCGAGTGAAGAGAATGAAAAAGTGCGGGAACGTTCGTTCTCTCTCCACCTTCGTGCTCGCCCGTATATGTATGTTGATTCAACGGAGAAAGAACGATGGAGTACAATCCAGATAGCGAATGGTAGAAGAAAGGGGAACCAAGAGGGTAAAGGTGGATCGAGCGAGGGTGTGGCGAGGGTTGAACCAGCTCACGATCGGGAATATCCGTCAAGACTTTACTACAATGTCGAGCTATCCTACCTCCCGTTTCTCTCGCGATTTACACACAGGAGTGACGTATATACATATAAGTTTAAACACACGCGTACAAATATGTATAGACACCTAGAAGGGTGCAAGGGTGGAATCGTGAAACGTCGATGAGGGAGAGGGTTTTCGCTATCGAGCGCGATCTAAAATGCGCCTCCTACGTAAGAAATCGATCTCGATATTCACACCGATAGATTTCTTTCACCTTTCGAACAATTTTCCATCCCTTATTGCTTTTTTTCTTCTTTCCTCTTGTCAGCTTCGTTCCACACTAGTCCGTCCCATCTCGCTTTCGTGTTTATTCGTCGAATATCACACGCAGTCGGTTTCTGTCGGGATCGCTGTCGCGGGAAGCGTCGAATCATCGCGCACTTACCATGAACAATTTCTCGCCCCTACCTTCTTGTGAGAAACATCATCTCCATTCGGTTACGAAGAGAAACGGGGAAAGTTGGGGATGTGGATACTCGACGCGTGTCTGGGTCGTTGAGCGAGATGACGCGTGATGGAGCAGACCGTCTCGTTCCTTTGGCCCTGAGGGACGAAATATTCGTCAGTACGATCGTCATAACGCATTCCACCTGTACGATTGTCGTGATGTTCGCACGGGGATGACGTACACGACATTTCTCTCCGACCTGTAAAACTCTATCGAAACATCGACGATATTTTTCATCGTACGTTTTTAGAATCTTATTTTATACGTCGGGAAAATAAAACTTCTTGCAATTAAAATGAAATAAAAAAATATGGAAGAATATTCGCTCGAACAAAAGCGAAGCCCTTCTTTTGTGAAAAAAAAAAACAACCCTCGGTATTTCCAGTTTCCACTCGACAGGACGATAAAACTTTTAACGAATGCAAACTCCTTCGTCCTTGCCACGATGGGGTGGTAGTTGAAAATTCTGCCCTGTGTAGTTCGGTATTGAAGACTCGTCAAATAAAATTGCATAATTAACGATCGATCGTCGCAATTATCCAGTTCTCGTCCGTGGGTACATTTTAGAGGCAAGCCGCCATTGTTCCCAAATTCTGTGTAAATGATGGGTTTGAGGTCGTGCGGTAGGTCGAGAGGGTTGTCACTGGGCAATCTACGTCCTTTCTTCCACGAGAAGCATGCATGACTCGTATAATCCAAGCGACTATAGCGTAAATTTGTTCTCGAAAATTCAAAGGTGTTTCAACAGTTTCCACCGCTAGCGTGTAGAGGGCGCCGAGAGCGCTGCGGCGCATCAGCCGCTCGACCGTTGGCTCTCGACTAGTACCGCCACCTATGGGCCACGGATTGTACCACGGGCACAGTTTTCCACCCGAGAATAGAATTCTTAATCGTGTGTAGACATTACTCCACCTGAATTAGAAAAGCGAGCAAACGAACTACTAACCGCAAGGTCTCGTAAATATTACAAAGGAGTTACATTGTTCGTGGTACTTCACAAGCCTCCAGGTACATGAGACCCGTGACGTTGGTCGAGGCGAGAACTTTACAGCAGCTCGAATGTGTCGATCGACACCCTGGTGAACATTGCGATTCATCATTGACAAGTGTCTTACGCTTCATACGTATGATTCTAACTTCGATCTCATCCAACCAACGATGAAATTCTCTTTAGAGCTGCAAAGTGCTTGGGTCCCCCGCCTCCCACCCCTTCGCCCACCCTCCCTGTAATGCCCCATTATATCGCAATGTGGTAGCATTATAGCGGTAAGTGGTACCTGTCTTCTTGGCATGTAAGCCTCTTCCCCGGAAGTGCGGAGTGCGCGGCGGTAACGAAAGCAACGGAGCATCAGCAACAACGGGCAACAGCAACCAGGAGCATGAGCAAACCTCGTTCCTGATCACTGTAATGCGCGGCTGTGCACCTTCTTGGCTTTTGCCGACGTAACCGTAGCAGCGCCGCAACCACGGCTTAACGAGTACCATCTTCCTACAATTTCAAGTTCCACAGGTACTACCCGAAGTACTGTAACTCGACTAACGTACGTAAGGTAGCCAAGGGTGAGCTCTGCCTCTCTCTCTCTCTCTGGCTGCGCGGAGTGATTAAAATCAAGCAAACCTTTGCGGTACCAATGTCCGAGAACTCTTGCTCTCTCTCTCGCTCTCGACCAAGGGTCAAGAAATTGCCTCGCTCCTGGTCCGTCTCCTCCGCGATCCTCATCTCGATTCTTGACCCTCCACTGGTCAAGGCTACCTACGAAACGTTCTCCACTAGCGGTTTGCGGTTCTACCTTAATACAGGTTGAGTGATGTTTCTATATATGCTTGTTCACATCCCGGAAGATTCGCCATCGCTCGGATCATACCAAGGGAAGCTGAAGCGAGAAAATAATATTGTAATTTACCGTTGATATCACGTCAGGTAGCTCGGCTCCAGGGACTTTTATTCACTGGGAGACATTAAAAATTTTACTCCGTTTGAAATATTTATTCGACTATTAGGACATTTTGTATGGATGGACACGTGTGGAACGAATTAAAAAGTTTTGTCGTTAAAGGAGAAATAACGGGACAAATTTACACGGATAATAAAAATTTTATAGATATTAGGATATTTTTTTCGGCAAGAAACTTAATATGAAATATTCAAATTCAATTAATATTCGATTTTCGCTATATATATTTTATTTGTTTCGTTCGCAACAACAATATTTTTATGACATTAATATTAATCCTAAATAATGGAACAAAAAAACAAATATTAATTAAATTATAAATTTCATACTAATTTCATCGCGTAAAAATATTGTGACGACCCCAAGCCATAACGAACAACAAGAACAAAAAAAAACCCAAGAAAAACAAAAAGACCCTTTTCTCTTTCAACCGATTCGAGTCGAACCATGAAAAGTGGAAAAACGATCGTAAATCATGAAAGGGATATGCGATTCCAGGAATTCGCGTGCGCAAAACCAATTGCTATAGTTTGCACGAGAATCAAGATATGTTTGCGGGTATGTGGAATTTTTTGGAACGATGAGGTGCGTGCAGACACAGTCGACATCGCTGTACTCATCAACTTTTACGACTGTGGCAGTGACACGATTCAACGTACTTTTTATCTGCCTCCTCTTTCTCTACCCTCTATATTCATATATATATATATATATATATATATATATATATATATATATATATATATATATCTATATATATCTATATAAATTTACATATACCAATATTATCCTCGTCTAACTCACGTTTTCTGCATGAATTTCGTTCCAGGCGCGCTGACTCAATCGCAATTCCCGGTGTTCACGATCTACGCCCAGAAAAGTTGTCTCGCTGTTAAGCCGTGCGAGAGAGCATGGTGCATCGACAGAGTGCAAGGACATCGTCTTCAGGGTCACACGAAGAGAAGCACGACCGCGTCGTCGCGTCAGCACTGCCTCGAGCTCTGTCTCGGCGAGCGAGACTTTCTGTGTCGGTGAGTAATGACTGCTATGCACCCCATCCTGTCTAAGTCACTTTTATCTTTTCATCTTTTATCCTTTTATTATTGTAATATATATATAGCCTTTTAGTATTACGTATATATATATGTATGAATCTTTTTTCGCTTTGGTCGTACGAGCGAACTCACTTACAGACACAAAATTAAAGGCAATCACCCGGCCGTGGAGATTCTTGCGAAGAGAGTCCTCCGCGTGCGATGATGCCGTGGAGATCCAACCGTCACGATTATATACATCGTGTGGCGCGGATCTCTCGGGGCGCACACACCACGCGTCTTTGCCCCGATCTCTGCCCGAGAAGCTCTTCGTACCCGAAGTCCCTCATCCGTACGGTGTTATTTCTCACCGTGCTAGGGCGCTCGGCATCGCTTTTACCCCGTTACGAAAGAGGAAAATGGAAAAAACAAAAATGAAAACGATAGAAAAACAACAACAATTTTTGCTACGCCGCGTAGAGATTCCCCTCTCGGAGAAAGCGTTCGTGTACCTGGCTATTTATATCCCAAGGCTTCGATGGCAAACGTCCCGAGTGGACGTTGAAATATCGAGAGGATAGTAATCACGCGGGATAATTAACTATGGAAATTTCTCGCGACAGCCAGCAATCCTAGCCTCGATGACGCATGCGCGTACAACGTAATTTTGACACGCGATCGACAATTTTAATTTTATCGCTTTATGTAGGTGGAATCTCATTTTTCTTTCGATAAAGTTCAATATTTCACTCGCGCATGTCGCATCCGAGATTATCATTTGGATTTGTTCACCCTCCGGGTATTTTTTTTTGTCTCGAGATTTTCGGAAGGACGAGGCTTTAAAATTGTTCCGTGAGACAGAAATCAACCCTAAAAACATTATCTTTTCCTTTATTCAACTAAAAATATCTCATCTGATTGAATTTATCTCAACTCATATTTTCAAATTCGAAAAAATACGACGTCTTATCGATATTTTTACTAGCGGAAAATCATAGTTACTCGCCCATTGTTCCGCATAAATATCTCAAACGCTAGAAGAGAGTGAATGATAAAGGACTATTCTTCGTTCTTTCACTACCCTCGTATCTTTCGCATCACGTACCTCGTTTTTCATTCTACCATTCTCGTACATTCCTCATCCCCTTTCTTCCTTCCGCGATGTTTTTAACGCCTTTCTCCCTTACAGCGAGTTTAACCGCGCGTAACCAGACTCAATTATGCGTATCAAGACGTTCTTTACGGTAGGTTATAAATAATAATACGCCAAGGATTCGCGTGTCCTGCGTATAGTTTATGCGTTTACATTAGCAATATTACCCGGTGTAATGACAGAGATGCTCTTTCATTGCCAAAGTACGTAGCTAAGGTCGTAAACACGTCACCCAGACATTGCGCAAAACGCAACGCGCATCAGAAAAAATAAAACGGTGCATTATAGAAATGTGAGAAAGATAAACACGCATAGGAAGTTGCAAGGAACGAAATTGTTGACGATTCTGAAAGAACAGCTGCGCGCGCGAAAGAGATAAAGAGATTTATTATGAGCCAATGGAACGAGCTGACGCCCGGGCGCGTCGCCCCCTGAAGACTGAGCACGCGCATGCGCGTGGATACGCGGCGCCTCGTACGCACGCGCGCCCCCACTCTTCCTCGCTTCATCGTCGCTGCGCGCTGTCTATTATAAACGGGTATACGACGCATTTTCGCCCACATTGCATTATAAATGAAAGCTTCGTGTCGGGGGGGTACGCCCGGGGGTAAAGTGATGCGCGCAATGCCACAAGGCGTTAACTACAGCCGATAAAATCGACGTATTTCACTTGCTTAATGTTTTTCAAATCGTCCTTTAATGGAAACTTGGAGTTTCGTAGATCCTACGATGACTACAAAGTACTTCGCATCTCCACGTATAACCCCCGATATTATACATACATCTATGTAATATTATTATTATATACATGTATCATTATTATTATTTATATATTATTATATAGATAGATATAATATTATATCTACATATATATAATAGCAATAATAATCATATAGTATAATATATTAATTTATTATTAATATATTATAATATATTATTATTGTTTTTATATATATTATTATATGGATATATATAACAATAATAATCATATATCACAATATATTAATATATTTATATATATAACATAACATATTAATATGTTATCAATATATTATATATATATATATATATATTATATATGTGTCTTGTACCACACAGTCACTCACTCTGTACACGTATTATAGTGCCTACTTCTACACAGTATTATAGCGCAGTGGCACGTACGAGACGTCTAGAAGCACCGAGATGAGATTTACGAGAGACTCGCGCGGATGCTGGGGCACGAGGCGAATCTCGAATTATCATACAGCTCTGGCTTATAGCTAACTCCCAACCCCCAGACCCGCGCGATTTGCCTTGCCTTTAACCCCCGTTTCTCCCTCTCTCTCTCTCTCTAGTCGTCATCTTTCTTTCCATCGTCCTGGCTCACGTGTACTCTGTCGCTGTAACGCCACTGGCTGGGAATACGTCAAGATCCGTTAGGTAATACGACTTGAAGCCACCATCGCTCGAGAACCGAGAGAGAAACGAGGGAATAGTGAGTTCGCATTGCTTGCACTGTTCGCCTTTTCCTTGGACGGACATGATTCGTATTCGAACCGCGAATGGCACTACCTCGATGGACTACTCTCCTTCTATCTCCCTCTCTCTCTCTCTCTCTCTCTCTCTCTTTCATCCCCTCGTTCCTTCACCCCCCTCTATGTATTTTCCTTGCCACGAGAGATTCGGGATCACGTGCGCGACGCAAGCCTCGCAAAAGCTTTCGATCCTGTTGGAGTCCGAGAAAAAACGAGGATATATTCGTTCTTCTTTGGATCTCTAGCGAGTGGACACGAGAACGAGATGCCAAAAGAGCACCAACGAAATGTTAGTTCGCATGCACAAGGGTGAATGGAAAAGAGGCATGTTCGATCACGGCACGACCTATGGCGAAGTTCTCGTGTCGAAACTTTTCAGGAACTTGGCACACTTCGGAACGAATCGTCTTTTTAGTGGATTCCGATAGTTCGTGGGAGTATTTGAAAGCGCATTCTAGTTTGGAAGATCGATGGTGAGAGGAACTATTGCGCTGGCCAAGAAGTAATTGCGTTTCTACCGAGCAAACGTGTGTGGCCATCTGTTGGACAAAAGCGCGAACAATTTTTAGCCAAGCTTGTAAATTAACTACGAGGCGAGGGTGAGTTCAATTTTCTGGATCGCGCAGAGATCGATACGAAATAATTGCCAAAAAACAAAACATTTTTAATTTATCGGTAGAACTTTCGATTCAAACAATAAAAAGTTGGAAAAATTCAATGTATCTGGCAAACTCGGGTCAGGTGTGAACTCCGGGCGGTCGAGACACGCCAAACCGTACAAAAACGTGCCAAGAGCAGAGTGGAATCTTTGCATTCTTTCAACGTCTTCAATTCCTCCATTTTCTTCATAGAAGTCGTCTTTTTTTCCTTCGCGTATCGCTTCGCGGCATTCCTGAGACAAGTGAAATGGAAAGGAAGAGGAAATGTACAGGTGGTATCGCGCGATCCGGGCGGCCTGTAAAGGTGGGTAAAATATGTCCATATATGTATGCGATGATGCAAGCATCGACCCGAGAGCCGGGAACGAGACTTTCGTGTGGCCGTGACCGAGGTTTCTCAGCCACGATTTCTGAGAATCTCTTCAAGATTTTGCGCCGGAAGAGGAAAACGCAAGGAAGAAGTCTTCGGGTGTAAACGAACATCTACACATATATCGTACATTTTCTTACACGTACGTTACGTAGCGTTGCTCGTTATGAAATACTTGTTAGCTCCCGGAAAAAGTGCAGGAAAAACTGCGACACGGATGAGAGGAAAGACGATTCCGCACGCGAATGCATAAAGCTCAGATTACAAGTAGTCGGTACTCCCTAAGAAACTACAAATTGTATAAATAATATCCATCCTTCGCGTTTCATCATTAAATGTATCCCGCGATGCATAAACATTCCATTTCCATTCACATTTGCCCACTTTTCTTTCAAACTTTCATTGACTCGAAAGGAAATTCCACCTACAGCAATCTCTCAAACAATTTTTTTTCTCTCATTCATAATCATTATATTTACATCCCTTTCTCACACGAAGATTTCGATTGCAAAAACCAGTATAAATTGCAGCTCGACGATAATATCACCGGTTTTGTTAAATCAAAGACCTTCTTATCAACGAGATTTTATAAGCTCCGATCGTTAAATACCTTCGACGCAAGTAATCGAACGATAATCATTAATTCCATCATCAATCTCGTATTATCAATGCACCAGTTACTCGAGAGAAAATTTCTCTCATCGCGATCTTGTCAACGATCATTTCTTTTTTCCTTTCTGTTTACAAATTATTGCAATACCAGGGGAATTTGTTAATGACCGTAGCACAGAGCTTGGGATAATCGTGTGACTATCGTGAAGATCGCGTTATGCTAATCAGTTTCACATATATGTAAAACTACGATACATGAAGCGTAAAAAAATGACCGACAGGGAGATTGATCGAGGAAGTCCCGATCGTATCTATCTAGTGTATAATGTATATATGGTATATGGGATATATTTTATAGCGTACGTATAGAGCGTGTACTCTGACGGTGACCGTGAAGGGTGGATGGGAGTAGGAAGTCAGGCGACCGAGACTTACCACGTTCACTGTTCGATGTATACGCGATACATACTCACATACACACCCAAACACGTTATCCTCTATGCAGGTCATTTCTATTCAGTGAACCTTCGGGTAGGTGCATGCTGCATACACTGGGAGCCGCGACTCTCCGAGAATTGGTCTCGTCTATCCGCCCTATTAGCACGCGACTCACGCAGCTCGCTTCAAATCTCATCTTCGTGTTTCACTCCCGCACGGTGGTTATAACACCAGCGACAGTTGGCGGGAAAAGACGACAGCCTCGAGGTTAGGTAGGTTGGAAGCGAGTTAACTCACGATTTGACGAACATGCTTCTCCCTGTATATATGTATGTCTGTGTGTGTGTGTGTGTGGTATATATATAAATGTCTCCGGGAGATACAGTATTCCGACACCTGAAACGGGTGAAGTGCAGTGGCATGGACACATCAAGACACGGCAATAAAGGCGAAGCTCTTACGATAGGGAAGGTAGACGCGCGTCCGCGATCTTCTCGTTATAGGGCTCGACTCCATCATAGCACAGTCTCAGCCATGCTCTATTCAGAAAGCACCGTGCTCCATTTAGAGAGAATATATGTATACGTAAGGAATCGGTTGGAAAGACGCGTCGAGTAGCACGTCACAGGCGCGAGCTGCGCGGTAGATCAACCGTGTGCGTGGTGGGGCTGCGCCGAGAGTGGGGGGGATTGCGTAACAATGCGCATGCGTGCGAACCCGTGGCGTCGCGAGCGAGCGACCGCGTAACAGGAGAGTGAGACGGAATCATCCGAGTGTGCTGCCAAGTTTGCGGAGAAAGAGCGCATTAACATTCTATGGGAACGGTATTTCTACCGTCCGAGTCTCGGGCGCGCGCGCATGATCGTCCTGACAAGACGACTCTCTTGGTGGCTTCTACTCTTTGGCTAACTCTTTCTCTCCTTCCACGCGATAGCTCTGCCGAGCGGACCTCATCTCTACTACGTTTCACGTTCTTCCTCGACGCGATGCTACTTACCAGTTTTCATACCTAGCTAGTAGATATGTCCCCTATCTTCGTTCGTGTTTGCCTTCACGAAGGATAATTCCGTTCTAGGATCTTTAAGGATGTACGCTTGGCTCCAACGGTTACCATAATGCGCCACGTGGGAATAAACGCGAGAACAATACCTCGTCTAATTTCCCTTACCGATCTTCCTTCCTGAACTTCAATCTCGTAAAATTCCGCCATATTGGAAATTCTTTAATCGATCGGAATTGCTCGTTTGGGTAATAAATAATTGCGTTTTTGGCTTTTTTTTTCAATCCGAGTCAAAATTGAAACGCGATCGATCGATCAGAGATCCTCGAGGTTTTCAATATGCGCGATTTTAATTGTAATTGATCTCACGGATTTGAGATAACAAATTTTATATCGAGAATCAAGAATATTTCGCTGTTAACTTCGCCATGATTCGCCTTAAGGGGCATGCGAGTGATCTCGAGAATGCTTTAACCAGCGGCGACGATTTGTTGGGAATAAATGGTAACGGGAAGCGAGTAGAGTGGGGGTAGTGAGTGAGCGTATGCGCGTGCGCGTGAGCGCGTTTCTCTAATGGAGGGTTCGCGTCACTCGAGGCGCCCCGACGAATGGTATTACCGGACGGATAGATCTCTCTCGTCGCAGAATCGATCGTTTTCCTCCAGGATCGATCGCTGTACGCACGGTACACTTGTATCTCCGCACCGGAATTCACAGTGTGCGCTTTATTCTCCCAGCGACGTGCAACGCTCGGATAAAAGTTGAAACTTCGAATGTTGGCCGATCGAAGCGACATCTTAGCGGTCGGTCGATGAACTTTTCGAATAGCTTGCTTAGATAAAAAAAATACTTTCAGGAACAACCGCATTTTTCGATTTTCGTGACGGCAAGGAACGTTGGAAAATCGCGATTTTTTTCACGCGGAATTTTCATTTTCTCAAAAATAACTTTCAAACGTCTCAAAATTGATCCAACTAGCTCATCTTCAATCGCGACAACGAATATAAAGTAAATTTATGTGCATGACAACTTTCCAAAGAAATTCAACGAATTTTGAATTTGATGAAAAACCAAAAAAAAAAAAGACGTCAGTAAAACGTCCTCGAGTCGAAAAATTTTATCGTCGTTCTCACCGAACTACCAGCTTCAGAAACTTTAAAACTTCCTAAACTATACCATAACGTTCTTGAAAAACAAAAATTAAAACGATTTCGCACATTTCCATTTAACATTCGCTACGAGTTCGCATTACTCCTGAGTAAAACGGAGTACGGATAGATTCAAGTAGTTTTCTCAGAATTTAAATACCGGCCACGGAATTAAGAGCGACGACTCGAAACGCGCGCGAAGTGAAGGAGAGAGAGAGAGAGAATACCCGAGGCGAGAAAAATTGTTTTTCATTACGTTAACTTTGCTCAAGTCTAGCGTCGAATTAAACTCGGAGGGTCGGCGCACCGTTAAAACGAGAAGAGAGGGTTTCGTCTTCATATATATTTTTATAATACTATTTTTCTTTTTTTTTCAATGTACCTCGACCTCTTCACGGCTTTTCCATTTCTCTGCTTTCTCTTGCCTTTCTGGTTCACAGTCGTTGGGCTCTATATTTCTTACTCTCTTCCTGTTCGTGGCCTCTCTACTCTCGGTGTGAGAAACGAGGTAGCCGATGTCACAGTCTCACGCGGAAGTGGGTTACCAACCCCCTTACGCCACGACCCCTGCCCTACACTTACTGCCCTTCTGTCTTCGTCTTTCCCTCTCTCTCTCGCTCTCTCTCCATCTCCACATTTTCATCCCTCTTACCCAGCGACTATGGCTCTCGGGCACTTACCATTAAGAGCACTGTCCGCGACAACGGCACATCCAATTATAAGTGTGAAATTCATTGTTCGTCGGGGCCGTCTTCATCCTTTTCTATTTCATTTCGCACTCTCGCGGGGCCCTCGCGTTCCAGTATTCGTCCAACGACCGACCATCCACGAAGGCTTGAACGTCTGCCAACTAGCCCGAGGCGAACTCGACGACGAAGGGATGAAGGGGAGAGGGAGAAAGGGTGAGTTCGGTGACGAAGATCAAATCCCCCGGCGCCGAAAATTTCCTACTCGAGTTAAATTTCAGATTTACAACGACGAATGGGGATCGTAAGTGGATTTCGATCGAGAGAGTCGTCCGAGGGTTGATGCAAAGGGAAATCGCAGAAATTTAAGTAAAATTGTGAAATCACCCTTGTAGTTTTGACCTTGGAGAATTATCGTAGGGATTTGAAATATTCTCAACAATGATCGAGACGATAACTTCTCGAGATGAAAAATTCCAGAAAATTTTCCATTAGCACGAGGAAGTTAGGGGTTGAACAAGTTATCATCCCCTCGAAACATTTCTATGAGAAAATATTATGTCGGCTACTAACAATAACTCTTTCATACTTAAAGAACACAGTAACATGTACTCGACAAAATCATTAAAAACCTTGAATCATCTCGTACAATTTTTCCCAGGGGGTTGAAATATTTTCGACGATAATTGTCGGGACGGTAACTTACCGCGTTGAAGAAGAAAAACTGAAGAAAATATCTTAAACTTCAAATTAGACCAGCAACGAGCTGGGAATAATTGTTTAAAGCGTCGACCCTTTTCAACCCCCGTTGAGGGTTGCGTCGTGACTAACTCGGGGGTTGAAAAAAAAAACTTCATCCCCGTTGACAGTGGAGAAAAAATATTATTTCAAAGCACGAGTCTCTTGTAGTCGGTGGGCGAGGGGACTGAGGGGGTAAAGTAAGATTTACTCGCCACAATAATCGTAAGAACGTTGAATCATCTTTTATTGTATAAAATCCACGGGGTCCCAAGCTCCCCTTCGGTTCTTTCCACCAGTATAAATAACCGTATACCACAATCTTTTATCCCGCGGACTGTTTCTTTTCTTCGTTCTTATTTATCGTTTATCCTCCATCTCATTCTCTTCCTCACTTCGGATGAATAATTCAACCTGGTGCAGCGGTGCACCGTGAGGCGAGCTTCGCAGCAAGCAAGGTACGGGCAAGCAGCAGCACGGAGCGTGTGTTTCGTTCGTCGAACTCTCGCGAGGAGTGGTTCCGGGCCAGAATACTGGTGGAAATCAGCCGTTACTTTCCGAGAAAATCTTCCGCTCTGCTCTAACGTACGAGAGCCACCTTCTTCCTTCGATGTTCTTTCGTTTCATCCTGTTTCTCTTCCTCTTCTTCTTCTTCTTCCTTCCTCTCTCGCTCTTTTCATCTTTCTCTCTCTCCCTCTCTCTCGTTCTTTAGTTCGGTTTAATTTTTATACGCGATGCTGCATTACTCAAGACCGGGGCTCGTGCGGAAGCTCGACCAACTCCGGCGAATCTCTGCGTGACCGGACGCATGCTGGAATCTCGCGAGATTGCGCGCGTTTCGATCTCGCCGTAGCGCACGCCGCGGCCCGATCGGAAGTCTTTCGTGTCCCGTTCAACTTGACGCGTGGAATCGTCTCGTGCCGTCACGACAAATCTCGATTAACGAAACAACTTTTTTCTGTTTTTTATTTGTTCTCTTTTTTCCTTTGAGTAACGATAAAACGAGCAAGAGAAGTCGCAAATGGCTGGGAATTTTCTACAGTAGTAAAGGTGGCGATGTCGTGAACGATCTAAACATCGAAACGAGGTCGATTGTTTACGTCCACTTGTTGAATAAGATTCGAATGAAATAATTTTTGAGAAAATTATTTTTTTTTATTTAACGTATATTTATTAATTAATTTTACTTTTTATTGCACAAATAACTTTCTGAGGATTCATTTATTTCAACGAGCGTGAATAAAAGTTTGATTTTATTATTTTTAGTGAAATTTTATTTTACAATTTTCCTTCTTAAGAAATTTTTTTTCTTATGAAAAATTTTTTATTTCACGGTATCGTTAATTTCATTTTATCTGCCCGAGGCATATTTATTCAGGTATAAATATATAATGTAGGAGGCATATGAATCGCGAGATAGTCGGATATGCCAAGAAGTGCACGCGCTCGTTCTTTCAGCCTTACCCCTCTCCCTCCTGTTCGCGCTATGGCCATTACGGGAAAACCGCAAGCGCATTCTTCGCATGCGGTAAGCCTCTCGCGCGACGGTCAATATCAGTAGGAGCGCAAACTCTACCACTACCGGTATATAAACCTCGACGCAGTCTCGTGCCGTTCCGCACTCGAGATTTCTCGTGTCTTCCGTACCGTGATGCGAGAACGCTTTACGATCAAATTGATCGTCTCGGATACAGTCATTGCTCCAGAATTTCGTATCAGTCTCGGGGCGAACTTGGATCGTTTGATCGTCACGATCTGACACCGTCGAGTAAAGTAAGTATATCGCACGATGAGAAATCCACGAACAAACGTAAAGAAGTCTCGGTCTCGAGTCCGATCGAGCCTCGTACATTGTACGTACGTAGTTATAACCCACGAACGAGGCTCCGCTTTTCCTCGTATTTATTTCCAACGTAGAATTCCCTCGAGCGTACGAGCGAAGCAAAAGAGTAGGAAGTCTAAGAAAGATACGAAGGTAAGCAAAGACGTAAATGTAATTCGGAGAGAACGCGAAAGCCTATGTACGTACGGTCTTGCGACTGGCTCGAGTGTACGTATGGAGCCGAGTGTTCCTTGAAATTGCGGTTATTGCATAATAATGCGGTCGATCGACCACCGAGGCGTAGTTTTTCAACCGGAAGTCGAGATGGAAGGGATTGCTCCGCGAACGGGGCTAAGAAACAGTAGCGTCTCGCGAATAATTTTTGCTTCCATTTTTCATATATATATATATATATATATATATATATATAAGGCCCAAAATCAGGATTATCAATATGAGGCCCAAAAAATTGGGCCCCATACACGAGGCCCAAAAATTGGGCCCGCGGATGAGGCCCGAAAATTGGGCCCACTGTTGAGGCCCAAAATATCGGGACCCGGCGTAAGTCCCCGTTTTGGAGCATGTAGGGCCCAAAATACTTAATCGATATAGAATGTCTATTTTGGGACCAGTTTTTGTGCACGAAAAATCATGCTTTCGCGATTGTTCGAACGTTATATTATAGTAAAGTGAAGATTTTAGCTCGAGCGAGACTCTCGTCGAGGGTCAAATCGCGATCAAGGGCTTAACGGTGATCCGAAGGCCGGGAGATCCCGGTAGTATTACAACGGAACTGATTCCTCGGTTCGATTCACTGCTAGTGTGTGTTTGTGTTTTGCGTCTGTGCGCAACACTTTTTACTTCGGTGTTCGTGCTTCCTATTGGAGAGCGCGATTTACAGGAGAGAACCGACGATGCCGGTATACATCCCCATCGGATATCGTTCGATTTGCCTTTGATTGCACGCTTGCGCCTCGTGCTCACATTATCCGGGCAAGAAATTCATAGTGTGGCTCCCGGGCACATGGAACTCGGCGAGCAAAATCTTACTGGCAATCGAATTGCCGGCTCTCTTGTGGCTCGAACCGCAAAGATCTATTCGAAGGAAACATTGTAATTCGAACATTACATACACCTGGAATATGGTGTACAAGAAGTTTCGCCCTTCGGGAATGCGATCGGAATATCCGTAGACAAGACTCGTGTACAATGGTAGACGTTTTTTTTCCTTTACGCTTTTAAAAAATTTCAACAAGAGCGCACCGCCCTTTTATCACAAAGCTCTAAAATTACAAATCGAATTGAATATAATGGGATTAAATATTTTTATATCTTCGATCCCAAATGTTTGAGTAAAATATATTTTATTTACAAACATTCCAAGATTTTAATCTTTGAAATGATTAAAAGATAAGGAATCGATGATTGAGAAAAAGAAAAACAATTTTGCGTAAAAAATTGGCATCGCGTTAGAATCGATCCTTCATCGATCAACAGCACACTTACCGAAACTGTAAACAGGACAAGCTAGTGCCGTTAACATCAAGGAAAATTAAGCACGAAGCGAGCACGTTGAAACACGGCTACGGGAAGTTCCGCGCGAGCTGAAATTAACCGCATCATGCGCATCGAAGTCGAGGAGTGGGGGAAAGACAGATAGAGACAGACAGAAGACAGTGAGAGTGGGGATGCCGCGCATGCGCAATACGGATATTACTAGTACACAGCGGCAGTCCCGAGTGGCGGTCTCGTCGCTCTCATAATCCATATACACGGACGGAGTAACGGTGGGCTGTGGGCTCTCACCCTGCACTCGTGGTAATTAGCCGAGGAGCTCGCAGGAAACACATGGACGACGCGAGTGTTTCACGAAGGTAATGAGCACTGGCAGTCCCGATGCCTCGGTGTGCGATGCGAACAGTAACGGAGACCAAGAGAAATGGAGGACGATAGTATGAGCGAAACGAAGATAGTCGGAAATCATACATACGTACATATCTATACACTAAATAAATATATATATATATACATACGTACAAACACATATGTAGCATATAAACCAGGCAAGTATCATGCGCGTCGCCCCGAGAGATCTTACGCCCTCGACAGCGACACCGTTACAAAACGCCCAGTGCGCCACCTTCCGGTACGACACTATAAGCTCTAGCTTCCCCCACTCTCGACCCATACTTCCCCCACCCGAAACTCTAATCTACCCATTTGCAATGCTCTCTCTCTCTCTCTCTCTCTCTCTCTTCTACAGACGGAGACAACGATCCACACCGACGGATCATCCGCGCACATCGTTGCGTGCTACACGCGCCCTTCACTCGGTGCTTAGCTGATCCTCCTGATTCGAGTCCGCGTGAATAGATGTAACACATACACTCGAATCTACACACGCAAAGCGAAACAGAGACGGAGAGACGAATTGCATATGTATCAGTTTATAGATAGACGCTATATAGAGCCTGACACAAGCAGGAATACTGCAGTGCAAGAAAGGGCATAGGACCGGATACCATAAACACACGGGATGCAAAGTGCGAATGGCTGACAGCAGCAGTCTCCCGAGCTGCTAACAGTAATCCGGCTTTGCCAGTTCCCTTCCTTCGTTTCACTCTTCCTACGTATATGAATTCACGTTTACATATATACGTATATAGTTCCTCGGTTGTATTTGCACACATTGAACGAGGGTGACCACCGAGTTTTCAATGAAGTTGACCGAATCCCTATCGGGCTTCCTCGTGGTGATCGTAATAGGCCGGTCAACTCCGAGCGAAAAGCCCTCGGTCGATTCTAACGATATAACATCGTCCCCTCTGCCATATATAGCCGTAACCATATGGTCGTACCATACTGGGCTCGGGAATTTGGAGATCCTGCTCGGGGTAACGCACACCGGACGCCTATCGAATTCCATGGGATGTGTGCAGAGATGTATGCCTTCCTGGAAATTACCATGATGATATATAAATATATATGTGTGTGTTTGTGGGTGTATGTAGGGAGAGAGGGGACCGGAGGTTCCTTTGCGAAATTCCGAGGGAGATGTAGTAACGAGTATTCATCCGATTTGTCAGAGGGCCGAATCGGCTGGATATCTGCCAGGAAAATACACTTGTCATCGACGCGAATGGTAACTCGTCTCTTCATCCCTTGTTTTCGTGGAAATGCAACCTTGCCTACATCGTTTCTGGCACTGGCTCGTTGTTCCATACGATAATCACCGGAAGGGCTTGTCTTTTCATAGATAAACAGGTTATTGATCATCGATGAGGCGTAATTCCGTTGTATTTTGTTTTTACAAGATTTAAATTTTTCATCTCTTTCTTTTATGGAAATAAATTTGACTCGAGTCAAATTTATTTCGATATTGTAATTAATAGTTTTTCAAAGATTCTTACAGTCGTTTGAAACGTGGAATTATCTTGAAAATCGCGTAATTGTTATTTACATTCTATTTTTATTTGTTTATTGCAAACATGCTTAACGATTTTTTTACCGTTATCATTTTATAATTTGAGGGTAGTTTTTATTGAATTTCGTATTTAAACTTTACAAAAATTCAATTTCTATTTTCATTTTTATCAAGCATAAACTATTTCTTAAATTTTACTTTATTCGAATAAAGTAATTATGAATCTTTATACATGACAAATTTTGTTTACTCCATAAAACTGTCAGAAATCAAACGAAAATTTGATTTTTACTTTACTCACTGTTTATGATAATTTTTTTTATCTCGATCCTTCTAACCAACAGTGCGATACGAAAATCGTAAATTTGAAGTTCCGAATGATAAGTGTGATACATCGTGTCGTATACAAAGTCTCGAAGTACTCGCGACTACGTTGGTTATCGTAAAAAGTCAAGCTGATAATTCGTCCTATCGATTATTCATCGTCCCAGTCGATCTCACATTCGCGAGTGAGCCTTTGCTATTGAGAACACGTCGAGACAGTCGAGGTGGAAGAGTGAGCAACAGCGATGGAGGTAATCAATTCCGCAGCGGAGAATAATTTCAACGGTTCACTCTGCTCAATCTCATCATCATCGTCCTCGTCGTCCTCGTCCTCGTCGTTCGCTTGCGGAATAACCGATACGACGTGCTACCGCCATCAGTATCCCTCTGTTCTCCATTCCATTGCCCACTTCTTCGTCCTATAGCGCGCGCGTTCCCGTTCCCGTCCTGCTTTCAACAGATGTACGGCTTCTTTTCCCATTTCTCATTTTTTCTTTCTTCTTTTTCTCTTTGTTCTACTCGGTGTCTTCGGTTGTACACCAGTTTCTTATTGCGCTCTAGAAATTAGCATCGTTCGAATTTATTCGAACTGCGTAAGTAATTGCCAGTTTTTAAACAACGTGAATTGGTTTCTTTTTTTTTTCATTTTTATCAAATTATCGCGAACGCGAGGAAATGCTTTGTTGTTTTTTATTTTATATTTAAAAATTTCCATTTTTCCTAATATTTAATTTGTTTGCAATTATTTGATTAAATTAAGACAGACTATTTTTAATCTTTACATTTTAATTGTTACAATTTGTTATTACATTTAATTTTTAAATGTCACAAGGTTTTAAATAGTTTCATAAAATTATTACAAAGCAGCTAAATTGTTTATTTATTTATTGATTTTTTCCAATAATCCGAGGATATTTTTTGATCGAACTTGATTATTGGAATACAGTTACGCCGACAAAGTACGTAGATACCGATTAGGACCGTACGATAACGGAAAGTCTAAAGTATCTGTTGCTAATAGCCACTATCAATACCCAGGGAAGTCTGGAACAGAAAAGGAAGTTCGTTTCCACCGGTGGAAATCAATCGATATAAATTTAATGAAATATAAAATTGCCAAGGTACAAAATTAATTCGTAACAGAACGAAAGAAAGACAAAAGAAAACGAATGATTAAGAATTATTTCCACCCTTGGACCATTAACGGTCGTGGCGAGTTAAAATTCGTAACGAAACGTACGAAGGGAAATATATAACGCGCGGGACTGGCGAGAGGATGCCGATTCTGGTATGACGCGCAATAGTGCAAGAGCGACAAGAATGATGAGCGAAAGAGAAAGAGCGATAAATAGAAAGAAAGAAAGAGAGAGAGGGGGGAGGGAAGCGGAGGAGGATAGCGAGAATCCACCGAAGCGATTTATCACGAACGCGATGTGATCAGGCTCGCCTCGAGCGCAGGACGTTAATAACGCTCCGCGGATCACCCGAGAGTCCCTCTCTCTATCTTCCTAGTTTTCTTTTGCCTTCTTCTTCTTCTTCTTCTTCGTCTTCCTCCTTCTCTTTCCTCTTCTTTTCTTCGTCTTCGTTTCGTATCGTCCACCTTCTCTTGGCTCGAGTCAGCACCCCTTGACTTTATATATATATATATTTTCCGCCTATACTCTTTTGCCTACAGCCTCCTCGGACTCTCATCTCTCGGTCCATCGGATGGACCCCCGATGTATTGCCTTCGTTTCTTCTCTACCGGTGTACCTGTGCCGTGGCTCGAGATCTTGCACACGGGGTCCTTGCCTCACCCTCTCTCTCTCTCTCTCTCTTTCCCTTTCTCTGTCGAGGTGCATACCTAATAAAGCGAACGCGCGCGGCAACTTCTTCGTCGGGGGCGCCCCCTTGCCCGAGCAGGCTCGATCTTTTCTTTTCATTTTTTTTTTTCGTTTCGATTTTCTTTCAATCAACCATGCGAGCTGCGAGCGCAAAAAGATCCATGGAACAACTATGCCGGGGCTTTTGAAAGAAAACGGGCAAGGTCGATCGCCTCGCGACTCGGTAACGAGACATGACGTTCGTCTAATGCAACGAGGGGGCTGAGAAACGTCCGAGGAACGATCTTGTAAGGTCGATTATATACGCTGTATCTTAACGAATGTATATCTTTTTTTATGGCTCTGGTTACGAGGGGATGTTTTTTTTTGAAGTTTCACAAAACTACCCCCCCCCCCCCCCCCCTCCCGCCCCTAGGAAAAAAGCGACGGTTTTCAAAATTAGATTTACTTAAATAATTCCAATTTTTTAAGAGATCAATAACGTTTACAGAGAATAATAAATTTTAAAGAGAAAATCGCGATGGGAAGTCCTTGATTTTCCACCCTTCGAAATACGACCCCTGTCAGAAATTCGAAGGGTTCGAAGCTTTTCGTAACGAACGCCTCGCAGAGTGAAAATTACTGAAACACGCCGTTCATTTTTCACTCTTTACAAACAAAAAAACCACCCCTTTGAGAAGTTCAAAGGGTTGAAAAATAACTTCGTTCGTAAACGATGACTCACGAACGAAAGCTAACGAGGGCAAATTTCCAATTTGCGACAGTATATTCCAAAGTCGATCAGTAACCATATTAGTCAAAATAACTACGGTAATTTCGTTCCATAAGTGGCACGTCTATCCTCGATGTACGCCCTCATCTTCCAGTCGCTCACGGGCCCTTGTAAACCGATGCAGATTCCATTCGTGATAGAACGAGCAACGAATAAAGGGAAGAACGGATCGAAAGGAGAAGAAGCGAGTGGTATACGGATGGAATGTGTTTATGGACAAAAGACAATGTACTCTCTCTTTCTCTCTCTCTCTCTCTCCCTCTCAAGAGAGACGTTGTCGCATGCCTCGTAGCAAACTGTTACCAAAGCCGCAATTGCCAGTAGAGATCTCTTCTTCGTTCCAAGCCTCTACTATTTATCCCCACTATCGATATAGTTTACCCTCGAGATACACGAGCCTGTGAATCTTTCGTTTTATCCTCAACCCCTTGCAACTCTCCTCTCAGCCCTCGCTCGAAATACGTGTTACGTATAAAACGAATCTACTCGAACCGTACTCCATTTCGTGCACGAGCCCTGGTGCGACTGCATGGAGCGAATAGATAGCGCAGAGGGATTCTTGCAGGCAGAAACAGAGGCGATGCACCGGCTCGTCCGCTGGCGAGTGTTGCATACCGGTGCATATAGAGAATGGGGAACTCCCGGATCGGTGCCCTGCCTTTCTTTGCCTTGCCGGTGCACGAGCCTCGAACGAGAAGGCGCTATGTATAACAATCTTGGCGATTGCCGCGTTGACCATGCCTGTAGCACACTGCCGGGTTCGACGCTCGACGGGACTCTGCGGAATAAGGCTCGAGACAGAGATATACTCGCGGATACAACGTCCCAGCATCCTTCCAGTTGTAGCTAGCCACGGACCTAGGTCCTGTACGTACACTCGAGATTTAATGGGAACAAGCTTCTTCCTCATTTTATTCTGATTTATCAATTTTGTTTCGATTTGTAACAGTTATTATTAACGCGACAAATCGCAATGACTAACGATTTAGGAAGGCAGAATATCGTTCGAGCATTTTCATTTTTTTACGGTATATCGTTTTTATTTTACTTGGATTAAATTTCGTTATTGTATGACGGTATTAAAGTTACGGGAAATAATAGGCAGAAATAATTGTTTTTTTTTAATTATTATACAGTTTTTTATTTCACTGACAACTATATAGACAACTATATATATATATATATATATATATATATATATATATAGTTGTCTATATATATATATAGTACTATATATATAGTACTATATATATATATATATATATATATATATATATATATATATATATATATATATATAGTACTATATATAGTACTATATATAGTACTATATATATATATATATAGTTGTCTATATAGTTGTATATAGTATAGACAACTATATATATAGTATACATATATATATATATATAGTTGTCAGTGAAATAAATATATATAAGTATATTTATATATTATATTTATATATAATATATAAATATAATAAATATTATTTTTTTATATATTTCATATACTGATATATATATATATATATATATATATGTCAGTGAAATAAATATATATAAGTATATATTTATATATTATATTTATATATAATTTTATAAATATAATAAATATTATTTTTTATATATTTATATATATATATTCATATATAATATATAATATAATATCATATATATATATATATGTATATATATATATGATAGGTAATTGACAATTATGAACAAAAAATTATATTGCATATTTAATTGCCATTATATAAATCATAAGAATGGAACAAATATATAATTGTATATGGGAAGAGAGAAATCGAGAGATAGAGAGATTTCCATAGAATTCGCGAAACGACAAATCGAGTCCTCATTTTGTTTCGACCGAACAAACCTATAGTATGGACAATATCGTGATGTTGTTATCTATACAATATCATACATATTCCTATGAGCCTCGACAGAAAAGCCCAGCTTGAGCGGAGATTGGGAGAGAAACGGGATTGCCGATATTGCTACGAAACGGAGTACGTGGAAATTGTGAGAGTTGGAGTGGATGCGCTTTCGCTCTAAGACCCGTGCCGAAACGTCGGAATGAGCCAAGGGGATGAACAGACACGAGGGAGAAAACGAAGCGCGCCGAACGAAACCATGAGAGTCGAGTGGTATAGAATAGCTTCGCTATCGAGTTCGAGTCTCTCGCCCCTCTGAACGAGTTGTGCAAACTGTTCTCTCGCGCGGACTGAGTTTGTGCTCCTGATGCCCGTAGCCGAATCGCGCTTCGGGCCAACTCACTTCACCGATGACCCTCGTCCATCGTCTTCTCGGCCCGGCCAAATATACGAAGCCAACCCCTCGACCCTCTCCCCCCCAACCTAACCCCCTTTTGCCAAGCAGGCCATGTAACTCCTCGAGAACACTTTGAGTACCCGAATTTCCTCCGACTCGCCGTAACTTTTACGAGCGCTACTCGTCGACCATCCTGATACACACCCTCGTACCTTGTCATTTTCAGCTGGGAATGATTTTCAGTTTGACACCGAGGGTGGTTTACAAGGATTCAACGATTGACGAGTAGTATTATATTTATTCAACCTTGATGGGGGTGCAAAGGACAATTATATAATTATCTCGTTCCACTCTTAACATAATTTTTTTTCATATTAATATATTTTGTTTATTGAATTTTTTGTTTATCGTACTTTTTTTCTCGTCGTATTTGTCGGTATTTATTACTCGATCGTTATTTATTGCCGGGAACTTCAATTTCGATACAAGTACTTGATTCAACTCGGACGAGAACGACCCTTTGATGTTTGCCCAGGCGAGCTCTCGAGATCGTAGAACGAGAAACTTTTTGTGTAGATTTTTCTTTTTGCAGGCACCAATCCCCATCTCCCTTTTACCTATTTTACTTTCGAACTTGCGGTATGGAGTCGAAGCAGTACGTACCAATCGTTCGCTTCGCGGTCTACCACCCCCGTGCCAGATTTCCTCTTTTCTTTTTCTACTTCTCTCTATTCTACGCTGCGTGTTTCACGCGAGGAAAATCGAAAATGAGATTTTCCTCATTGCCCTTGTTGTAACGGATGGAACATAAAGGGTGGAGGGAGAAGGGTGTACTAGTCTGAAACAGGGTAAGACGGAAAGTCGTACATTGGAACAGAATCGATATTTTGCCATGGCTCGTGGCACGTGAGAAACGATTTGTTCTTGGTTTTACGTACAGTCGTCAACGCGCACACACGCATCGCTCAACGATCCAACACGTAACACAAGATTTTACTCTTCACACGAGACTCGATCGTGGAACGAGGCTTTTCCCTCGAGAACCATTTTTCTTTCTCTCATTTCACACTGACGCGAGCAGCGTGTACGTCGCGTAAACTCTTTTCATGTTTTCGATTTGGATTGTGAGAAGTACAAGCACATCATAAATCATGGCTTACCGATTTTCGTCTGGATGCTATTAAGGTGTTAGCCTTACATAAAAGTAAAATTATTCGAAAACTCGAAATAACAACAACAAAATTACACAAAGGAATGAACGAATATTTGCTATTTTCTAGGATTGTATTAAAATTATGAGCTATGAAAATAAACGATAATTTGCAAAATTGTTTATAACAAAAAATACCTGGCATGGTTTGAAAGCGATTGCAGCTGTATCTTACATCTTTGGATTTTTCTATCGACTTACCTGAAACATATTTGGAAAAATAACACGATGTTAGTGATAATAATAAAAAGAAAAATCAGAAATAGCAGATACAAAAAAAAAGTTCTCTTCGTACGAAAAGACAGACCGTGAGATCAATGAAGCCGAAATTTGAGGCGTAAAATTAATTACTATGGCATTATACCCCATCTACTGAAGTAAATTCTTAACTTCACTGCTGAAGAATTCTTAACGTCGAGAGCGTGTCGAGGCCCCGAGTCGGAGATAATCTTGCCAAAGGGATCGATTAAAAAATTCATGTTAAGTTTGGCGCGAAGCCTGTAAACGAGCTACGCAGAAACCAACCTCGGCTTCGTTAATAGCCCCGTACGAACGAAAGCGATCGTTTTGCGCACTATCTTTTCATTTTTTTCGCTCACTTCGCGAACATCCTTCGAGACGAGATCTTCGTTCGGGACCCCAAATTAGGATTAATTCCAGGGTCAAAATTCTCGTCGATCGATGATGCATGGACCTATTTATGGTTATAAGTGGTGTATAATGAAATAACCCGACCCCTGCATAATTATTATTCTCTGCAAAACACCGTGCTTCTTTTTTTTTCATCCTTACTGTCGATCTTGGTAGAAATTAATTCGCAGCAACGTAGAAAAGGAAAAAAACGTTACTTAGTCAGAGTTGAAGGTGAAAACGTGAGGTATTATAGAAAAGTGATTGAAAATAAAAAAAAAAACGTCCATTCATCGTAAGCTCGACATTTAGATGATAAAATGATGGGCTAACTGGTATTTATAACAATTTGAGTGACAGGACACGTGTTGACCTTTGAGATCCTTGTCTATTCTAGGTTGAGTCCTGTCGATCTCTATCTCGCGCACTAACCTCCCTTTATGGGATGTTCCACCACTTCTATCTAAGCCACTGCACGGTGCTCCATCGTAATTACTAGTTCTGCACGCACGTTGCACGAAGCTGGAAGAGAGATCGAATGATGGGTTGGGATATGCTGAAGACGAGAATAAAGTGGAACGGATGAACGAGTCATGGTCGAAGTAATACAAATTTGAGAAATTTCCATTGCTAATATTTAGAGTTAGGATGTTAAGCGAGGGTGGGAAACATTTGAGATTCAGGGTGGTTTAAGGATTGTTTGGGGATTGAAAATTGTCGTTAGCTTTGATTCACTACTGCGCTAACGTAGACAATAATCTCAGTCCCGCTATTTTGTATTTTACCGATATTTCGAAGCGGGAATGCTCGACGAAGACAACTTGTCGTGTTTGTTTTGTTGTTTTATCAAACTTTGGTATTTCCACTACTCGGCGATAAGATAATTTATGCGTGCCATATCTTAATTGAGTTGTGGTGTTTCTTGGCTGCCTTGAACCGAGGTCTATAATTTCCGGTAATTGGTGTTCTTGCAACATGCACTGTGCATCCAATGTGCGCCCAAGATCGACCGGTTTTAACGGAACGAATGCCCAGCTAGTTTCTTCGGTATTCAGTCTCCCCTTTATAAAAGTCATCAATGAATCCGTTGCTGATTAAATCTGGCAACGGTGGCTATTTATATCGCCACATTGAATAGAACGTATTGAAAAAGTTTCATTCTATATCGAATTTTAGATGGACAAATTCCAATCACTTTTTTTTTGTGGCTAACGTCATACCCGAAATTCCAAATACGAAGAAAGAATGTACCGTGAAGCTGCTCGGGGTCGTTTTACCAGAAATTCCTGGTAGAAAATTACTGTCGTTGTTTTATAATCTATTGCATGGTAAGCAACGTGATTGCTACGACGCCAGCGCCGCCACCGGCTGGAACGCGTCAACTCAGGTGGATAAAAACATTTCTAAGGTTAAGTCTGACCAATTATTGGCCGAAATCGAATAAAATGCAACGAAGTTGGCTGAAACTAATCTCACAACTTTATTAAAGAATGAAGAATGCAATTTTTCCATGATCGATCCTGCAGTTTGGACAAAATAATTAACGGACGAAGTAATATAAATACATCGAATTATTCGCGGGACAAGAGTATGGATATCACAGTTATACTGAGAAAGCTGTCCGCAATTTCTAAATGGAAGCTACCTGCTCGACCATCTATCTCGTAAAGTATGCATGCACATTAGGTGTTCTCGAGATTGGTCCTGCGATATATGCGATGCAGCCGGTGAAAAGCCATGCACCGCGAGATACAAAACACATTGTACGATACGAATGGGCGTAACCAGGTTTTTATATACGTCCTTTTTTCTAAAATAAGGAGTAAGTACAGTACTCGTGGATTTGAGTAAGGATCCTGCTATGTAGGATCGCTGTATAAGCTCTCTCGGTGAACACGTATGGAGAATGTTATAAACGCGTTCGTATATTTTCATGGTAGTTGCGTATTCGCTCGCGGGTACTCTCTCTCTCTATGGCGAACTGGTCGTATTGTATTGGCTCTCTGTGCATCAAGGGCTGTTGCTGTATCGAAATACTCGACCGACGATGTTATCGACGTCGTAACGCCCGAGTGTTGCGAAACAAGCTTGCTTTACCAAACAGTCTTTATTGAATTTTCTACAAATACACAAGAATATCTTCGAATCCCATAAAATAATTTTTAATTAAAAACTATAAACAATATATTGTCCTATAACAATTATAAAAAATATTATTTTAAAACTGTAACAACAATATTTCAGCGAGGATTTAAAAATTTCCACACATTTCACGATGTAAAAAAAAATCGAACGAAAAATATACGCATGTGGACCGTAGCATGCATGCGTGCACACAGTACGTAACCGATCCGCGCGGCCGAAAGACGAGAAAAGCGCCAGCGTCATTAAATCTCACCGTCGACCTGTAGCGAAAAAGGAGCGTGGGTGTAGAAAAGAGGTAAAAGAAAAAAGAATGAATAACCGAAGAAAAAAAAATTCAACACCAGCAGAACGGCAACAGCAGCGAGCAGTAGAGCGGCATTTCCGTGCACGTGACGCTGCAGACCCGGAGGTCTCCGCAGCGGCAGCAACGATGCGGCAAATTCGCGCGCGGTTACCGCGGCCAATAAAGTTTAGCCTGCCACGAATTGCCTGTCCTCCCTGCTGCATCACCGCCATAGATATCCGTCTCTCTTACTCACCCTCTTTGTATCGTGCTACACCACGGGGGTTGGACGTTTGAGCGAATTTGACGGAAATACGTGACGGTTATACCCGGCAGGAACAACGGCGGAAACGACGCCGTGGATCCTCGCGCGAGCCTCAATATTCGAATGCAAGTCGACCGTCAGAAGTGCAACGTCATGCGTTTACGGCAGTGACGGGAAAACGTATTGTACCGGTTGAGCTCGTTTCGCGCAACGTTGAGTTCGTGCTCCTTCCGTGCAGATGGCGCCTATACGCAGTTCTGGCGGGAAAACTTATCTGGCACGAAACTAACCTCAAAATTTGTCAGACAATGTAATCGGTCGAACATTCTCTTCGTATATTCCTCTTTTCGACCTTGGTTTCACCTTTATATATACGTGAGCGGCTTGTTAAACACTAATTAGTCGATAGTTTGGAAATACAAGGATGTTAATTAACGCTAACACGAACTAATCCTTCTCAAGTTTTGCAAATCTTGCGCGTCACGATCCATCATCTTGGATCGTCTCCAGTCTACTAGCCCTATGACCTTCAACCAAACGCAGAAAAACACAAGTCGTACATCCAAATTGGACATCCCCACTCTTTCGTCGTCAACATTTCCGGGAATGGGACAATATTTTCCGATTCTCGATGCGTTCCTAAACCGTTTCGTTGGTGGCGTAGAGCCAAGATTAGCTGACGCGGGCACGTCGAACGAATCAATTGAATAACATTCCGTAACGTTGACCGACCCCCGCGAATTTCAATCGAAGCCTTACCGTACACTCGCGATTCCCATCGAGTGATACGGTAAGGTCTTTCCCGAATGATATACGACACATCGACTCGAATTACACTCGATGGAACTACCAGCGTCATCAACAAGAACGCGTCAAGCCCCTCGTTGCTTCCCACTTTTTTTCTCTTCCCTCACTCTCCACCAATCCTCTTCCCCTTTTCCATATCGATGCGTCCTACATTACATCGTGCCTTTCGCGAAAGATATTGGAGTTACGTCGAGGTAAATTGATACCGAGTAGACAGATTTATACGCGAGCGTGGGACGTGCGCGGAGATCCGCAGAAATTACTATCGATTGAACGTCTCTCGTTTCCGGTGGACCAGCAGCGAGTCACGCGACGCCGCCCCCCGACGAGATTTCCTCGTTCCTTTTTCTTCGCCTCTCTTCCTCCACTGGCATTCCCGTGGCTTTTGCACTCACCGACCAAGCCCCGTCAGAGTTTTTCTTCCATTTTCCGACCGAATGAACGAACGACGACAGGGAGAGGGTCGAACACAGTCCCGGGCGTATTTTCCACCAGAACGGAAGCTCGACGCCCCCGCAGCTGGCACATCCGCAGAAATCGAACATCCGAGTTCGTCCCTGGAAGAGGCGCATTACGTTCCACCAACGACGAGAGTAAATGACACCCGCTGCAGTGGCTTACCGGCTACTCGCATTCAGGATCGACCGAGATAATGTTTCGTCCTCTTTCCTCCTACCATTCTCGCTCCCTTTAAACCACTTATTTGCTTCGATCCCTCTTCTCTCCCTCTCTCGTACCTACACAGTTGATCAAACTTGCTAGGGGTTGAGGGTAAATGATGCTTTTTTGCAATTCACCCCTTTTTTACCCCAAAATAAAGACGATTCGATTCGGTATCGTTTGATGGTGGATAAATTATCCAACAAACCAACCCTTTCATAAAAATGAAATAAACTTTAACCATTCAAATTAATTCCTCTATTTTGCGTCAAGGGTGAGTAACCACTAACTTTCGCAAGGGTTGTAACGAGTCGTAAGAATTTTTATAACCCTGTTAAGAGTTGAAATAGCTTAAACGACCTTTCGGGTGAGGAATATTGAATAAATGTTTTATAAACGTAAAGTTGTAAAAAAGGAAACAACAATGGCCGAATATTTGTCGCGTTCGTCTTTACTTTGATGCATCTTGTACCCGAGGTAACGCGTATGCAAATCTCGCCGTTAAAATAAGCGACGGTATAATGCATAGATCGGCGAGGCGAAATAGGCGAGCGTTCGTAGAGAAACGAGCGATATATCGTCGCTGCTGTTTGGTTACCGCTGGATTGCGAGACCCATTAAGGGCAACCATTAGACAGTCGACGCGTCGAGATAACGAGCATTAGCCGCCAACGAGCGTACAACGACCAACTACTTCTCGCGTTACGAAATATAGTACAAAGGCTGGCCAGTAACGCACCGAGCGAAGAGCCGAGCAAGATTCGCGAACTAAGTTCTTCCTGTAAGTACAAGCTTTATAGCTAGGGAATATCAAAATCGTATTTATAAGGTAAAAGCTTCTCACTTTCGTTCTTCCCTTCTCAATTCGTACCATTTTCTCGTCTTTTCTCTAACGTCCTCGTCACTTATTGCCTTTATCGCGAAACACCAATGGGGTAGTTAAGGTTTTACCCTCTCGTTCATTTTTAGGGGAAGTTTTTAAATCCACAATTTTTTTTTATCTCGACGTTCATATATTTTTATATTCACATTTAATCGTCTGTAAATGCTAAACAACGAGCGTGATATTTCGAGAAAATAAACAATATTTTCTAAAAATGTAAAATCCCAATTTGCAATGTTTCAAGGTCGTTTTTAGATTGGCTGAATCGATGTGTATGTTTATTTACACGTTGACGAGACGAATATTGCTAGAAAACATGCGATACTTCCGAAAAACATGAGATTTTTCGCATTTTCCAGTCGCATCGTTAAAATACATAACGGAAGGAACTTTATCCATTAAACTGAGAATAACAAAGTTAATTTAGCTAGAAGAAAATTAAGGAATTTACCATTAATTATGCAAAAATTTGTACGTGTATCGTTTTGATATTTAATAACGAGAATCTCGAAATTTACGTAACCTAGTAGTCTCGTTTCCCGAAAAGACCGAGAATGTTAATATTAAAACAAATTTAAACGGATGAACAGTGAACCTCCGGTAACGGTTGCGCAGTAACGTGGTAAAAAATATAATAAAACGGTCGTAGTTCAGTAGCTTCGCGTACATTTTAACAACGAAGTCTGAGCTATGTCCAACTTACGAATAACAGAAAATTCATGGAATATAAACGGTATAGGGGAAAATACGTTATAGTGCGTTAGTGAACGACAGGTGGAAAATGAAGAACCATCAGCGTATCCAGCGAGTAGCGAGAATTCATGTTAATTCCAAACTGTTTGACTCTCCACCAGGTTGATTCCTCTAAAAAGGTTGCCTTTACATTTTAACCAATCCTCGTTTCACTGCCAGATTTTCGCTAATGTGCCGACGTTTTTCTGTGGTACCTGAGCAAAGGTACGAGGGCAAATCTCTCACACGCTTGTACGTATAGACACTCCTATTTTCCTGTACAGATCTTTCATTTGCGATATCGCGAGTACTGCAAAAGGATCCGAATGAATTCTACATTCCTGCTTCAGTAGAAATAATCCTTGAATCGTACAGTTTTATCCCAAACGAAAAGTGAATGAGGAATGAAACGAGCGGCAGGGTTGTTTCTTTTTTTTTCTGAATTTAACTAAATCAGTTTGTAGTGAAATTGAAATTGCTGCATTGAAATCTTAACGACTAGATAAAAAATATTCCGTTAGATAGGAATAATCGTATAAGGGTATTTTCATCCCCCATGCCGTGAAATTTTCATTGTCCGTGATAGCTCGAGCTGCTCGGGTGATAATCGATGAAGGTGACGAGTGGTCCGCGATACAGCTGTGACGCGTCGTTACAACCCCCGAGCATTGACGAGGACATCGAAATTATCCAGAACCCACTTGGCCCAGGGAAGCCGTGACATTGCCAGGATGGTGAAGGGTCGCTTAGGGAAACCACACGTGCGATTGGAATGTAAATCGACCGACGTTCGTTTGAATAAACAGTCAATGGGGACGTTGGTGTGAACGAGGGTGGTCATGAGCCAGCCGTAGGTACGTAGGTACCTGCCCGGGTTAACGGCTACGGTACCATGGGGTATTACTGTATAAACAGTAGCTATCCTATAGTAGCCACGAGCGTAGAATGTCGCAATCCTGTAGACGGAGCTTAGCTAGTGTTACGTTCTCTTCGAGGTAGAAAATTTATATCCACCTCCCTTAAAACCTTGATGTATATCCCAGATGTACTAAACCACCCCTATAAATTTATTTCAAACGATCGTTTATACGTCCCCTTGTGTAATTTTCCGCAAATTTGTTGTTCAAGGCGAAATAATCATTGTGAAAAATAATAATAGTAATAGTAGTAAATAATAATAATAACCCGCGTTACAAATTTAACCCGCGTAAATAATAAAATTACCCGCGTTATGAATTTTATCGTTATCGTTATTGATTTAATTTATTTTTAGTTATTTACATATTTTTGCGAAATAATTTTTATCGAAATTCACGAATGAGAACAACACATATATTGTATTATATTATAATATTTGATATTATAGTAAATTATATTAATATATACATTATAATATAATGTAATATTAAATAATATAATATATATTAATATAATATAATATAATATTAAACTCGACAATTTACTACAAACATTTTCATCCAGGTTCTTGATTAAATTTCATCGGTCGACTGATTGATTAATTATAAATCGATTTATTGATTATTATGATTGAAGCTTATTATTTTTCATTCATCTGATATTAAAATCGTGAAACAATGATGTAAATAAAAGGAGCCAAGTTTGAGAAAGATGAAGACACAATAAGCTGAACAATTTGTCGAGATTCTTCCGTCTTCGTATTTCCATCGAGACGTAACGTGCCATTCGCCACTGGGACCTTCCGGTCTAATAAATTCATGAGGCTCCCTCTCGATCGGTTGGCCATCGCTCGAGGGGATGTTTCATTACCGACCGTGGGTAAGACTGACGGGGACCAGGGACGCGATCACCGGGGAAGAGAATGCGAGAAGGGATGACGAAAAACGATACAGCGTGTAGTAGGAAGCGTCATAAGAAGCGAATGCCGTGGGCGAGCGAGCACAAAATGGGAGTTGAAAAGCAGCGGATATATAGAAGACTGAGTAGGGGAGGCGCGTGCTTCGAGAAGTTTGTCCAGGATACAGTGAATAAAGCGGGAATAGCTGAGAGACAAGGGACGAGGAGAATAGAGGGTTGGGATCGTAATAAGGAAAGTTTAGCGTGGCCACTCCACCGAGTAGCGAGTTTCCTCGCTAACACCGTTTACTACGACGACGAGGACGGTGACGTAGACATTCGGTTTCTTTCTTTTTGTTTCTTTTTTTTATGTTCGTTTTTTCTCGTTGTATCTTCCTCCTTTTTTTTTTTAAATCTTTCGTTCCGACCAACGTTAATTGCATTTCGCTCGCGGATGAGAGGAATAAAATCAGTACTAAAAAATTTCCACTACGCAAATGCGGTGGCGAATGCGAATGTACGAGTCGCGCAATCAATTTTTTCACATAACCGTATATTTCGTGATCTCCGTTCGATTGTTTTCAAATAATTAATGTTTAATTAATTGCGAACGTTGGGCGTGTATATCGAAATCGTGTCTATCACAGTTTAATTCCCGGTGGAACAATAAAATTACGAGCACTCGAATCGCTGAATAATATTTTCGTCCGACGATACTCTCGAATGAAATTCAAATATTGCTAATTGATTGATTCTCATATTGCTAATTTATTAGTACGATTCAATATCATTTCAAGTAATTTCAAGACAACATTTTTTACAGTCATACTCGCGTTACAAATTTTATCGTTATCGTTATTGATTTAATTTATTTTCATTTATTTACATATTTGCGAAAACATTTTTATCGTAATCCACGAATGAGAACAACGCATATTATATTGTATTATATTATATTATTTTATATATTATATATTATAGTAAATTATATTAATATATACATTATAATATAATGTAATATTAAATAATATAATATATATTAATATAATTTAATATAATATTAAATAATATAATATATAATAATATAATTTAATATAATTTTAAATAATATAATATATATTAATATAATTTAATATAATATTAAATAATATAATATATCATTATATTATATTATTCAATATTTTATGATATTATAATATATATTAATATAATTTACTATAATATATCATCGTATTATATATTATAGTATATATATTATATTATATTATCTATTATATTAAATTATATTAATATATATATATATAGGAGCAATATCGGCTGTTGGTTCTGCTGTTGCCATAGTGACGCAAGCCGGCACCGTGTTACGCGTGGCTCGCGAATCTCCGACAGTCGATCTGTGTCTACGGAGCAAGAGCAGCTGAGCACCAACAGTATGAATTCGTGGCAGAGTAAGGTAGTCGGTAGCCGAAGAATGCGTCCGGTGGAAGAAACGAACGTGGAGGCAGTAAACGACTTTGCTGAGACGTAACGACTTGGATCGGTAGAAAAGGATGCAAGAGATCGAGAGAGAGAAAGAGCTAGAGAAAAAGAGAGAGAAAGAGAGAGAGATGAGAGTCGACGCAAGGTAGGTAGCACGATACAGATAAAACGAGAAGAACGTACACGAAGCCAAGTCCAATGGATGGAGAAGAGATGCTAAAAGAAGACGGAGGTCGAGGCAAGAAAGTACGACGAGCGTGTAGCCGATTCCGCACGTAGAGCTAGGATAGATTTTCTTCTGTAACGGACGGTAGTTCTTCGACTTTTTCCCTCTCTACCGTAATCATCTCGACTCATCGGGGCGGGTGTAAACACCCGGTGTGACGTGCTTTTTCATCTCGTTTCGTCCAACCTCCCATCTTTCTCTCTCTCTCTTTTCATTCATCGTTACTTTCCTTATCTTTCATTTAAGTCACGATCTCATACGTTTGATACATAAATTTAATTTATCGTGCAATAAAATCCTATAGGAATATATTAATACGGGACGTTAATTAAAAATAAACATTGAACATAAACGACGAGGGAGGACGTATCAAAAATGTGTTTACCATTCGGATAAATTGATCGAACTTTTGAACACTAAGAATACAAAAATGCGACGTCGTTCGTATGTAAACAAACTAATAAAACCCGTCTGTTATATTGCAATTCGATAATTCAATTAATCGAAATGTCAAAAAATGAACGATAAAACTGATAAACGACTCGTTATTCAAATACGAAGACAGTAACGTAGGAAAGACGAGAAAAAGCCGGAAGTGCGAAACAATGTTCTGCAAAAAAAAAAGATCCAGCTTTTCTCTATCTCCCATCGTAAAGTGTCAAGATACCGAGAGAGTGTCCCTAATGCGCATGCGCATACGTGCGAAAAAGAAAGCGAGAGAAAGATAGATAAAAACACAGAGAGGCGAGAGAGAGAGAGAGAGAGAGAGAGAGAGAGAGAGAGAGAGAGAGAGAGAAAGTGCGGCGATAGCGTTTGCAACGTCGAGAAAACGTGCATACGCGCAGAAATCGGACCATTAAAATATATACTGCCAGTATGGGCGAGCTGACCGTTTCATTCTCGTATGGAAGTCCCGCGTACGCCAGAGAACGGGCGACGCGACACGGAAGAATTACGGCGAAGATAGCAATAAGATAGATACGAGTTTATCACCCGGACCGACAGCCAGGCTACCGTATGCCCAGAGAACACCGGCAACTCAGTGCAATTCACTGCGAACTACCCCCTACCCCTCTTCAACCCCCTGCCCCTCAGCAACCCCCTCAACCAACCTGCTACCACGCCGATCCTCAATTTCTGACTATATATATATATTGTGTATTTATACGCAGTAAACTACGCTAGGCCGGGACACGACATTACGCGAGCCGCATACGCGACGAGAATAAATAAACGAGAAGATTATTACGATCGATAAACAAACACCCTCGCGATCTTCCACCTCGAAGATTTTTCCAATCAACGTAAAAACGAACGTATCATCGAAGGATCGCTGAAGTTTCATTCCTCCTTGATCTTCTTTCCTCATTTTTTTGCTTTTATCACTTTGTCCTTTTCCATTATTTATCTTTTCACAAATTTTATAATACGCGATCGATCGAGGCTCGATAACTCGATAATTCATACAAGGTATCGATAGAATGGTAGTACGTATAATTAAGGCAACAGTACATAAATACATCGGGAGGAAAATACAGAGTAGTCCGATCGTCATGATCGATCGTGAATGCACGTGATAATCGTATGTATCGTCAATTTTGCAAAACGATCGCGCATTTATAACTCGTCGACTTTTCTATAACAGTGCCACACGCGCGAAGCCATAATTTCGACCATTATCTTGAGTTAGCTGTATCGCTGATAAGAGAGCGCGTATTCGCTGATAAATAGAGGGT
This sequence comes from Netelia fuscicornis, assembly GCA_946811545.1. Lineage (NCBI taxonomy): Eukaryota > Metazoa > Arthropoda > Insecta > Hymenoptera > Ichneumonidae > Netelia > Netelia fuscicornis. The sequence goes on from OX328014.1 coordinate 6,684,330, forward strand.
TCCAGAGGCGACGTGGTGCGGAGCAAAATATATTTAGATATATATATATATATATATATATATATATATGTATAAAAGTAGTGATATAGTTTCTATCCGACTGTCTGGCTTGCAACTTTTCCCCTCTATCTACCTTGGTCTTGCTCTTGCGTTCCACGATCCTACCTCAATTACCCATTTCTCCCTTGATTCTCTGTACTCACTTCGAGCTTCTACTCTCCCAGCTCCCTCGCTCCCTCTCTCTTATTCTACATATACATATACATATACAAAATCCCTCCACTCTGCGGCTACGCCACGCGCACACGATCGTCTCTTCAGCGTTGAGCACGATTTGCATATGTAAATCGCACGATATAAGTAATTAATTCGCAATCAGCCGGCGTAATACCGTTGGGTTATACGCGACAGATACAATTCATTAGCGAGTGGCGGGATATTTATTAATTAGAGCGAGGATCTCGTCTGTTGGAGCAACGTTAAAATTGCCACACGAGGATAACCTCGGGCTGCGTCTCCCATTCTCAATCGTACTTTACACTTGGGAGCAAAAATTATCCGAGTGTACGCCCACGATTGCCCAAATTCATTACTTACGATTTATATCGTCGTCGCCTCGTCACGAATGATCGCAACTCGTCGTTCTCACCGCGTCGAAATTTTCGTGGGTTTCAATTTTGCTTATTTACTTTCAATTTTATTAATGTTTTCATTCACGTCGATTAAATTTATTGTTAATTGCAATATCGATGTTCGATATTTTAATTACGCCCAATTACGTTAATTCGTTTCATTGCGAATGTATTTCGCACGAATCAAACATTGTCCTATTTTCTTCCAATCTAAAAAAAGTCAACAAAAAAAAAGAAGACAAAGAATCAATGAAATTTTTCCCACGAGACACGTACCTACATTCGTCGGATAATTTACGTTCCGTACGATGTTCACCGACGTTTATATTCGCGTAAACGTACGGCCGAAGTATTTGCAGAGGAGATAGTTCGGACTCGTGGATGATAGTCCGGTATAGCTTTCGCATTAAAGTTCGTAACACAGCTCGAGGTTGCAGCTTCTACTCCGTAGGAGGAGTGGAGAGGGGAGAAGGGAGACATTGCTCTCAGTTTTCACCGAAAGCGCAAAGCTCGCCACAGTTACTCCAGGCAGATTCTATCTCTCGCAAATTTCGGAAGCGCGAAGCCGTTCTTATCGTGCGTACAGCGGTTGGGCGAAGGCCGAAGGAGAGATGGGCTCGGAGTCGAAGCTGTGTGTGTATGTCTCTCTCTATGTGTGTGTGGCTGGCCGATGTGAAAAGCAAGGTACGAGGACCGGGGACCAACGGCGTGTACCGAAGTTCGCAGCACCTGTTACTCTCTCTCTGTCTCTCCGTGCGCTTTGCTCGACCTAACCGACCACCGAGCCAGCTGGTTACCCGCCACTCGTACATTAAGTTTATCGTAATTACATCGGGACGCGTACACGGTCTAACTCGAGACTCTGGGGAGGGTCTTACTCTCCCTCTCTCTCTCTCTCTCTTACACACATATGCGAACACACCAATTTACAACGATAATATATATGTCCATATATACCGAGATATAGGTTTCTTACATGGATGTATGTGTATATATATATGTGTGTTTATTTATATACGTCGACCAAGCAAATGCAGGAGACACAGATTGCAAGCAAAGGTGACGTTTAACTCCTTGTATTTGGCTGTGCTCTGGTTGCGATACGAGCCAAGAAACAGAGGGTGACTGTCTTAATCCTTGAACAATATTCAGGGGGATGATCATTGAAGATTGTACGCGAGGGTGAGATATAGTTCCTTTTTTGTTATTGTAAATTTCAACATGCAGCAATATCGGTTGAGAGACAGACCGCGAATATTTTCATACTCGAAGGGTATTCGGGGGTGCTGAATGTCCAACAATCCTCATTGACAAGGGTGGAAGATATGAGTCTTTGTTTGTATGAAATATTTGTTCCCCCTTGTTCTCGTATTAAAACGAATGGAATTTAATATAGAACATTATTTCATAAGTAAAATTCGTTTGCATGCAAAATTAATTACGAGTGTTTTCAACATTGGCGTAAAAATTTACAAGGATGCGATATTGCTGTTATTTCATAATGAATTTTTATTTTATAACGAGATTCTTGATGAATACAATTTTTAATATTGCTCCCGGGACAAATGCTATTTGCGTATTTGAGTAAATTTTATTTATTTACAACGCAGAAACGTGAAGAGCGACGTCAACGATTTCACGTACGACTCAGAATTTATCTCACGTGGTGTTCCAGCAAGGACATTTTTCTTGGAGGATACTTTTTATTTCACGGGGTCAAAGCTCGTACGACAAGGGTAGAGAGAAAGAGAGAGAGAGGATTGAGAGAAGGGGGAGGGTCGTCGGAGCGTATACGGAAGCGAACCGTGGACAGGATGAGTGAAAGGCTCTGTCGTCGTAAACGTCGATTCTCGTGGTAGAGAAACGTCCCAGGTCGACGAGAGTCCGTGAATTTTCACTGCCAGTTCTTCACGAGACATCACCGTTGGATAGACAGAGAGAAAACGAGTGAGAAAAGAGCAAGAAAAGGGGAGGGGTGGGAGGACAGAGAGAGAGAGAGAGAAGGTAGAGTGAGTGAAGTATCGAGCGAACAGTAAAACTAGAGGACGGTGCACTTTGTTGCCGTTTGTGCGGTGGTGGCTCATCGCCTCGGCATGCCAGGACACGATCGGAACTGTTCTCCCTCTCTCTCTCTTCGTCGGGTGGCGGGTTATGTATTGGCACATGTACGTAATTGTGGCCATTTGTCGAGCATCGAAGGAAGATCTGTCGTGAAACAAAGGAAGAAAGATGGCGCACGAGAATGAGAGAGAGAGAGGGAGAGGAAGAGAGGTAGACAGAGGAAGAGACAGAAGGGTTGGAAAGAACGGAAGACGAGGAGGAAGCGAGAGAGGGAAAGAATCGTTCGAAAATGGCACGAAGAGGAAGGAAAGAATCCGCTGGGTTGTTCGCTTCGTGGTAAAACCGGGCAAAAACGTACCGAGAGAATTTTTCGGGAGTGTCAAGGGTGGAAGTGTGCATCCCTTGGGCGAGTGGTGGTTCGCGAAGTCGCAATGCATCACCGGATTGCGTGGGCGACATATATCTCCTGGTAATAGCTGAAGAACATCGGTAGGAAAGAGAGAGATAGGAAGAGGGTGGGGTGAGCATGTGAGAGAACGTAACGTTGGTGCTGCAGTTGAGTCCTGGGGTTGGTGGCTGTACCAAAATCGCGTCGGGCACTCAAAGCCCTTGCCTCGCGCGTACTTACTTCCAGTGTCAAGTTGATCTATGTACTGGGCACCCTCGGGTCCCGCGATAATTCCACCCCATGCATTTGCTACCCCTAGTAGCTACTGCTACCCCTGCCATCGCGACGACAAACTGGTGCAAGGATAGTCGAGCCGTAGGTACTTAAAGTCTCGTACGAAGATTTGGTCAAGTCCTGCTGAAGATTTATTCGCTGGCTCGTGAAAAGCAAGAAAAAAAAAACAAGGAAAAGAGAAAAAGCAAAAGAAACTTAAAATGCAAATATTTCGGACGCTCCGGGTAAAATGTTTTTAACCGCTACGGCGGGTAGGTCACAACCCCGTTTGCCAGGTATCTCGCATAAATTGAGTTAGCACGTTCGATAAATCACCGACGCGGTCTCCATGGCGATCGATGCGCCCCGGGGTGTTTTCAATGTGAAAAAGAATGCGAAGAATTGTCGGGGGAAGGTGCAAGTGAGAGAGAAGAAGAGAAAGAATAGTTATGGTACGGAGAAGAGGGATGGTGAATCGCTTTGCTTATTCGAGGATCTACCTCGAGCACTTTCGTTCCGTATTGGCACCGAGGGTGAGAAGGGGATTGGCAACGGGCGCGAGGCAATCGTTGCAGTTCGCGGAGTCCAGGGCAGCCTTTGGACTTGCTTTCACCCGTCGAAAGAATAATTTCAGATTCATCGGGAATTCAACCCATCGAACAACTTGTAATTCTTTTCTATCCGTTGCCTCCATCCGGAGTTTTCCGATGGTCGACTCGAGGGTGCGAGGCATTGACTGCTAACTGCGACTGTCTCGACCCCTTGTTTTATTCTCCGGTTTGTTCAGTCTTGTTTTTTCTTGGGTCATCCCTTTTCTCCAGGATTGCATGGAAGGAAAAGACAGCTAGTCGACGATGAAATAAATTAAAACAAGAAGAGAGTCCAGACCAGAAGAAAATTATATAAAATTTGTTATACAACGATCGAGGGTTGATTAAACTCTCCGACGTGCTCTAATCTCCAAGGGCTAAAGTATCAGTTAGGTGAGCGTGTTATCTCGGTAAGTGGTGCTCCATGATGATTGTCAATAAACGATGAACGTCCAACGACTAGCATAACGTTCCGATAAACTCGAATTAGTCGAGCGAAACTTGGAAAACTGGGAAGACAAAGGTTCGTTGAAGAAGTGATACGGATGAATGCCAAGGAACGGTCACGATATTCCCTCTACTTCATCAATTATTAACTTTTCCTTTGCTAGAAGTGGCTCCATCCAACTGCGGGACTTTGTTAACCCGAGAAATAGCTTTCATTATCGATAATTCGACTTTAACTTTGATCGACTCTTTGATCAATCTTGTCCCCGCGATGATCGTTCGCGAGATGCCTCAACCACTCTTTTATCTCTCGATAATCCACGAAGCGATACGAAACAATCATCGCGAATCAGCCGGTTACAAATTTATCTGATTATTGGGAAAAAAAAGTGTGATTTATTTCCTACTCGATTGTCGAAAGCCTCGGGACCTGGTCGAGATCGAGACAGAGGATATAAGGTTTATACCGCAGATTTTCTATCGGGATGTTCCGAGTTGGTAGCGGTAGCTACAAAGTGGTATCTGGGCGAAACCTTTATCCACCGTCGGGGTTACGGGGTTCGCGTTTATACGTAATTCATGAGACAAGAGACGTCGATTCTGTTGTAGAAAGGAGGGGATTGTACCAGACATAGAAGAGAGCCAACGTCTCGAAGACGTCTCACCATCCTCGTACCCTCACCCCTAATTCTTATCATCCGTTTTCTTCTTTGTCTCTATTGCCACGATAATAATCAACCTTACAGCCGTTCAACTTTTATCGTGAACATTGCATGGAAAATGTGACACAGAGATCGTTTTTTTTTTATTATTGAAGCAAATAAATCTTCTTGGTCCTTTGAACTGCCTCTGATAAATAATTCGATATTTATCAATATTTTTCTATTCAATTTTTATAAGAATGAATCAAGTTATTGTCTATAAGGCGAACATAATTATTGTATTTTCTCTTGAAAATCTGGTAAATAAAAGCTTTCAATCTATTTCTCCACTTTTCTCGTTTCATTCAAAACGAGTTATCTAGTCGAAAGAACATCGTTCTTTTTTCATCGTTGGAGAGGTCAATCAATTCGAAAGTAAATTATTCACGATTATCGTCGGTAGGAACCAGCGATCCACGCATTCGTCGTGTATCGAGCTTCGCGATTCGCTCATGCGCAAAGTCGTATATAGCCCCGGTAGTTCGCGTCGCTACGTCGCGTCTCTTTGCACGAGATTAATCGAATCTATCACGGACTCGTTTCTGGCACGGTGGCTCGCCTTGTTCGTCCGGCTCGCGCGAGGGTACCCGAAGACCCGAGAGGGAAAAACTCGATTCGCGGATGCGAAGGTTGATGTATAAATAGAGAACGAGTGCAATAGGATCGAGTTGGTGGGTAACGTGTGGCGAACGGTACGAACGAGGAGCGCTCCAAGTATCGAGGTGAGGAGAATACCGCGTCTTCTTCGCTCTATGCAAGGATATAAAGAGAAAGAGGTGTGAGAACGTAGAGACGGTTCCTGGCAACTCTGAAAAGAAGATTCGCCCTCTTTTTATATCGAGAAAAATCCACGCGAAAAAGGGACCCTCTCGAGTTATCTACCATTCTCGATTATGCAATTCGGTTCTTTTCACCGTCCTACGATGATATATATATATGTATATGCGATATTCTTGATGGCATACTCGATTCACAATGAGATGAAGATGAGAAGATCCGAAGGGCAAGGAAGGGAGGCAGTGATTTTTCGACCATCGACCGTGATTCGTCGTGATATCGGGAAGAGACGCGTTGGGAGTAGAGAAGGGAGAGTCGCGAAGCAGCAGCTCCCTGTGGCTTATCATCGATGCCATAACCGGAAGGGGCGGAGGAGAGGTTCGGCTCATGAATATTATTCAGGTCTAAGGGCAATATAATCCCAAATCGATGAAATGAATTTGCTGATGGGATAGAGAGAGAACCGTGAGACGTTGAATGGAAAAGCCGAGGGGGAAAAATCTCGAGCTGCCACGGTCCTCTCGCGAGCCTCGAGATCAAAATTCAACGATTCTCGCGATGCAGAAATCAAAGAGTACTCGATCGAATGCGATCGTATACGGCATAGAAAAATTGTTTTTATGAAAGAACAAAGATGTCTTCGATCGATTCGGGGATGATGAGAATTTAAAGAAGCAATTTTGTATTATTTCTTAAAATTCTTTTTTTTTAATTGTTCGAGGGATTTTATCATGGGCAATTTTTCGTGATCGTTGTAAATGGAAACGTTAGTTTCTTCGGGTATTTTTGTTCCAGCCGTATGAATTAAATTATAGCTTCATCGAAGCGTTCTTAACTGAAAGAGAATCAAGTTTATGAGCTAATGCAGAAATTTCAATAACCAATAATTAGAAGGGAGACTTTGGGAGGTCCAATCAAGGCAACGGTTTCAGCACGTACAGAGAAAGAACAACGTAGGCCAATCTCTTTCTCTTTTTCCATCGCTTTTTATTCCACGCATTATATTTCGACTCCACCCTCGCAAAGAAACAAGCATCCTTCTTGTTTGTTCTCTGATTGGTTCCATTTACGGACCTTGATGGCGCATTTATTATTACGGCGTAATAAACTTCGGTTCGCCAATTAATTCGTCGTACGCGCTATTACTGTATCGTGTTCCATCGAGGTTCAGCCTACATCGACGTTTAAGTTTTTTAAATTTATATTGTCGAGTACAGGGCGAGACTTACACCTCTCATCACTCGCTCGTTCAACATTTCATTTCAATGATTTATGTTTCATATTCATTATTATTATTAATCAAGAATAATAATAGTTCGACAATAATAATAATAATTGATAATAATAATATTTTGATGATAATAATAGTTTGGTAATAATAATAGTTTGATAATAATAATAGTTCGATAATAACAATAATTTGATAATAATAATGATTTGATAATAATAATAATTAATATTTTTTAAGCTAATCAAATTTAAAGAAATATTTCAATATTATTTTTCAACCCCTAATCTCAACGACGGATCTGATTAAAAGCTCGCACCAGCGTTAAGAATGTCACGGGGTTATATCGAGAATTATCTTCGATAGATTTACGCGCCTTCGTCTTCGTTCGAATTGAAAGGACGGATAAATCTAAAATGACGAGGTGGATAGACATTCCCGCTTGTCGTCTCACCAATATTCCGTCGACAGCCACGATATTTCGCACTTTCCAAGCTAGTCTGCTAGCGACGGGGGGTGTGCGTTAGAGGGTTTGAAGAAGCTCTCTCGAAAAAGCTCACACTTCTATACCTCGCCGACAACATACCATCGTGGGATATTACCACCCGTTATACCCGATCTCCGCATAATATGAAAATGGGTTAAGGGTTGCGGGGTTTGAAGCGAGAGCGAGGAGGGTAAGCGGGTAATCGAGGTAGCGGAGGCTTTCATCGTGGCGATAGTGGCTGAGAGCCGAGCCCTCTTCAATATCGCGAGGCAATGAGAAATATATGCGCGCGACATAAATTTTGTTCGGTGTACAAGCTAAAAAAATCAATCGATTTAGCGTTATGCGCGATAATAAAATTGACCGAATTGTCGTACTGAAAAACGATGAAAAATTGTCAGTTTAATGTTAATTGTTCCAAATCAAAACTGTCATTTCCATGATAAAAATATGCCATTCTACTTATAAGAATAATATCAACCCCTACATTTTTCCTTAATCAAAGATCTTCGATAACAATCTAAAAACATCACCTTCAAAATCAACATTCCAAATAAAAGAAAACTCCCTAATAAAAATTGGATCAATTCCGATACATTGATCATCACAAATTTGTATTAAAAAATGTATAATGAACTGTATATGAAAAAAAAAACGTTGTTGTCTGTGAAATTGTCCTCAACGAGAAGGACACGAAACAACGGTCGTTACCGCCGTAAGTTAGTGGCGAAATACCGTACGGTACGGTCATTCGATGCGCACGGTCCCCCGGCAGCATGAGAAAATATGGTCGAAAACGCGATCCAACGAACAGACTCGGACGCGGCCGGGGAGCTTATGCTGTGTGGCACGCGAAAAGTAACGTGCGAGCCGAGAAGCAACAACTCGATGCCGAACACGCGATCTACGGCTTTATACGGGTCGATGTTGCACTTACGCCGTTTCTCGTCGAATGTACGGTTCGTCCGTTGTATCCACTGGTCGTATTCATGCATGCGAGCATGCGCTTGCTTCGGTACTCTTGTACCACCAGGGACGTGTACAAGCAGCGAACGAGACACATTTGCATTACAGGCTTCCCGGAACGGAGGTGACACTTTATGGTCGCCACGCCCTTTCGTACCTCCCGCGATTAGCGAATGAGATAATCAAGGAATTCCATTGACCGTATACCCACTAGCTCGCCAATTTTCTCATCCTCTTTTCTCATTTCGCAATTTCATCTCCGTGCAATTTACCCCCTAGATTTTACATTTTTTAATTTAATTTGTTTACAACTGTGTATATATTTTTATGAAGACGGGTCGACGAACTCGAACGTAGTTTGACGACTTTGTATCGATCGCGTTTGAATTTACGACGAGGTTACATTATCGAGGATAATGATTGATGTATTTATTTATTTGTTTATTTGTTTATTGATTTTGACTTTTTTTTGTTTTTTTTCGCTGATTGCAGATCTGCCAATTACGCGAACTCGACGAAGGAGTGCGAGCTCTCCGACATGGATAGATTGACCATTGCTGGCTCGAGCGCCTTTCAAACATCGAAGGGCTTCGACTACCTTGAGAATCATTGCGTCGACGAACCCGTGAAGCTTTGCGAGTTCAAGAAACTCACTGGTCGTATACTCAAGACCGTCGACTCGGTTTATCAGGACGTCGGTACATCCGAGGAGTGCCGCGAGCTCTGTCTCAACTCTCCCTTCCGTTGTCACTCTTACGATTACGGTGATACCGGTGACATGGTATGCCGTCTCAGCCATCACGCCAGAGCTACTCTTTCCGATATTCAGGCAAGTTTTATTCGACGTTACGTCCTTTTAATTCGTCCAACGTAAAAATATAAAACGTTCGCGATAATATCAATTCAGAAAACAAAGAAAGATAGTAAAATTCCGTACGTTGACAGCAACCCTTCAAAAAGGTCTTTAAACTTAAATTGATTGGAAAATTAAAAATTAAAACCTAGAGTCTTATACAATCTGATATAAAATGGCATTGGATTTTATTCATTCCTTTCTTTGCGTTAAGATAGAATTTATGCGATTTTTTTCAAAAGAGTTTACAGTCAATCCGACTCGATGTATTTTCCCCGAAGCTTCGGTTTAGAAAAGCTTTCGAATTCTATTCGAGTAAGTAGCACGTACTTTAGCATAGGACGGTGTTGCATATAGGGCGAATGGTCAAAGGGTTGAAGGGAAAAAAGGGAAGCGTAAAGAAAATCGAGTTTCCTTCGTGTTTCATCGGAAAGCCTCGTGACGGGCGGGAGAGAATGCTTTCCAATTCACCGTAGTATCGGTCGCTACCCACAGTATTCTGCTATGTACGTAGATATACGTGTATAAGTGTGTATATACATGTATGTAGTGTATTACACAAGCACGCAGAAGAGGTTGGCAGGCCACCGAGTGTGTTCCAGGGTAATCGAGTAGACACGATGAAAACGGGAGAATTCGAACACTCGCATTTGCGGAGAGTGGGGGCTGAATCACACGGATGTGCAGGTCGGAAAAGCATGTACGACACGTATGTGTTCGCGTTCCTATACATTGATATATACGTAGACGATGTAAATCGATAAACGTTACGAAAAGCACCGCGACATGCACGCACAGGTACGAGCACTAGGGATTGGGTACCCAAGAGCCCTGGAGCAAGGTATATCGGTAGAGAAAGGAAGGAGAGAGAATGAGAAAGAAAATCGGGAACACGATAGAAAATCCCATTCTCGCCAACCTGTTGAAGCTCAGCCACGCTGCTGTTCCTCTCCACCGTTTGCCTCGTTACAGAGGCAAATGTTTTTTCCTCGTGGGCCTGAACGCTCAGGACACTCGGTGAGATAGAACGACCAGCCGATGGAACGGGTCTCGCATCATCTTCGTTTCTCTTTTTCTTCTTTTATTTTAATCAACCCCGAGTTTCGTGTACGGGTGGGAAAAGGGGTGGTAGTTATGTTAATAAACTTTGAACGTTGGATTGAGCCCTGATGCAATTTTATTCATAAAATAGTGCTTTGATTTATTTGATTTTATTTGATTTTATTTGATTCGATTGGTTTCATTAATATGATTTGTTTTTTATTGACCTTTCTCTGGGTGTTGACACTTTAGACATGATTCGAATCTAATGGCAAAGAAAGTTTTTAAAGAATCAATGATAACGATGGAATGATTGTCCATGAGATTAATCAATCGTAATCCTCGTGTAAACAACTGATTATCGATTGCAGGAACCTTATTTGGACGTACCCGAGGCATCGACGTACGAGCTGAGTTCGTGCTACAACGTGACGATCGATTGTCGTGCAGGTGACATGGTAGCGAGAATCCAGACGAGCAAACTCTTCAATGGCAAGGTATACGCCAAGGGCTCACCAAACTCGTGTGTCCAGGACATAAAGGGCGCTTTAGAATTCGAGCTGCGTATGGCGTACGACGACCTCGAGTGTAACGTCAGGCAACAAGGCCTCGGACGTTATCTCAACGACGTTGTGATTCAGCATCACGACACGATAGTGACGTCATCAGATTTAGGACTCGCGGTCACTTGCCAGTACGATTTGACCAACAAGACCGTTTCGAACGAAGTGGATCTCGGTGTTCATGGCGATATAACGCCGGCATTGTCCGAGGAGGTGATCGTCGACTCGCCGAACGTAGCTATGAAGATAACAGACCGTAACGGAAACGACGGAGTGCCCTCAGCCGAGGTCGGTGATCCGCTCGCCCTCAAATTCGAGATTCTCGACCCCAACAGCCCTTACGAGATCTTCGTACGCGAACTCGTCGCTATGGACGGCGTTGATTCAAGCGAGATCGTTCTCATCGACTCGGATGGTTGCCCGACCGATCACGTCATCATGGGACCTCTCTACAAAACCCCGACCTCCGGAAAGGTGAGTTCTACCTCGCATTTTCAATTTCCTTCGCGTCCGGGCAGTTCCTCGGTCACGAATCATAATTTTTCTTGTTTTTTTTTTTTAATTTATAAAATTAAATTCGATCGATTAATTCAAACTGCTCGAAGGTCGCTCAAGGTCAACCCCTTCGATTTATCCCCCTGTAAATGTGCATGACAACACCCAGGTGTCTCGGGTTGACGACACCAACGATCTCCGCGATTCTCGTCGCCATATAGATACAAACTTCGTGATTATATAGCCGGCTCTCGAGTGACTCGACGCAGCAGCACTCTTTGAATTGATTTCCCAAGGGGAATCGCCGGTTGCGGACGGCGCGGGGTCGCGTCTCGACGCTTTCTCTCACTCGCGTGCTCGCACGCCCATTATCGTATTATCGTTAGGGATAATTGACACTGGGTGGTAATGGCCTCGCGACCGGAGTATAATGCTCTTTCGTCACGTGCGCCACCAATGCACCAGCGGACATATAGACACGGGGTAAACCTCACCCCGTGACATTGCATTCCACTGTATCGGAAGAATCCGGAACGGAACGAGAACATGAAAATTCAAACACTAACATTTCCAATAATCCAACGAATCATCAACTTTGCAGCTACTTGCTCCGAGGCAAGTAAAAAATTCTAACGACCCTAAAAACTTAAATTTCCAACGTGAACAGATTTACAGTTAACCCAAAAAATTCAGTCCGAGAGTAAACAAAAAACATCGTGTATCATTAAAAACCGCTTTGAGAAAAAGAACTGTAAACCCAGAACATTGAGTCGTCGTGATCAGTTGATAAACGAAGGAAAGCAAAGCCCCGCGTATAAAAGACCGGAAACTGTTTTCTCTCGACTCGGGGGCCCCGTGGAAAGATCGAAAGTGGGAGGAACGAAGGTAAATACAAATTTGAAGAAAGAAAGTCGAGAGTAGGCGCGCTCTATCGGTGTTCCCGGACGCTAATCAATCATACGGATGGACACACGCCCCTGTGGCTAGTTCAGACTGGAGGCTCTCGAGCAATTTGCCACGCGCAACTAAGCTGACGACGCGAGGCGCCTCGCGACACGCATGTGGGTGGCCACGAGATGATGTTTAGAGTTTTCAAGCCGGTCAAAGATCTTGATTCTATGGCACACCGCGTGCATAGAGAGACGCTGAAGAATTGATGAATAGAAAAATGAGACGCTACTAAAGTTCTTGGCTCGGACGAAGCGGGAGCGTGCGTTGTTCAAGAGGAACACACAAAAAAAAGTAGCTGTAAGCGTGTTTCCATAGAGTTCGTTTTCTTCGGTTATTATTATACGCTCGTATATCTTTTCTTCGTTTTCTATTCACGTCAGCAAACGGCCGTACGTGCTTCGTTAAGTGGCCTTCCGCGTCATATTAATTGAAGGCTCCGGTCTTGGTGGATAATCGCATGTAAAGAAAAGACGCGCAACGGCAACGAGAAGCGTGGAGATAATGAGAGAGCTCGGACTTGTTCGCCGTGATCGTAGAATGAACTATAATGTACAACTCTAACGAGGCTTTAACAGTTTCGTATGCAAATATTAGCTTTTCCCGAGTTGATGTACGCACAATGTTGGATCGGTATGGCGAGTCGAGGGATAAGTATGAGTGCGCGTCTGTCATGAGTCAAGAGAGAGAACGAGAGGAGTCATGAACCACGATCAATAGAACTTTACGAGCATCGTTAATCTTATGTTTTTTTTTGTTTCGTTTGGTTCGCTCTCTCAGTTTCGCTTTTGGGGTTTCTCGTTAATTTCGTAACAGATGCAACAACGTGAAACAAAATCAGTAGCTGGTTCAATACGGTATCGTTGAATTTTTCATGCTCTTTCTTCTTCGTTTACTCGTGGCTGATTGATCGTTCGCTCAACCGTTGAAATCTACTTTTATTTTTTTAAACCATCGAAGCTTCGTATTGGGATCGAGCGGGGGAGATTGAGGGCGGCAATATTGGTAAAAGTAGCAGGGTACTTTGAAGATGGAATATTTGATTAATAATGGAAAGCGTCTTGCGATTAAAAGCAATGAACATTTCATGCAAATCTTGGAGCGTTTCATCGATGTAGCGAAGTTTGGTTGGGATTTAAAGTCTACTAAAATCTTGGGTTTATAAAATAGTCAAGAAAATTCCTAACTGAAGTGCATGGAAGATGTAAACTAGTGGACCATAATGGCGTGTTAAAAATTAACAATGTTGGTTTTAATCCGAGAAAGAAGGGAATTAGAGAGATTGAGTTCGAACATAAAAAATTTAAGATGGCAGAAGTAATATGGGAGACTAAACAATAATTCAATGTAAACATGGAACGAATTTATTGTAGGCGTTATTTTGTTCTAAAAATATCTTGGCGTCAGTAATTAAAATGAAAAACCTAAAGTCGGCCAAGTTGTAATATTCCAGGAATCTCTAGTATAAGCCAGACAGCTCTTGAGCGTACTTCTCCTGGCAATTTAGCTCGATTTTATCCCAGCCTTCTCTACCTGGAATGTTGCAGAAACCTTTTTCCAAGAGCTACATACATTGCTAAGAAAATTCTCCGATCTTTCACCTTTTTGTCACTATCTTTCCGCGTAATTTGATTGATCCTCTACCACGTAATAATTTCGAAAAGAGCGCCTGACAGTCCCACCGTTACAAACATACGTGACACGATTCGCAAAGCAGGGAATGACTTCCAGGCCAACGGTCTAGCAAAGAGAATGGAGAGGGACACGACAGAGACGGAAGGAAGAAGGAAATAAAGAAAGAAAATGCAAAAAAGAAAGAAAACTGTTACTGTTCCCGGAGAATCCTCTAGTGTATTGGACGAACAGGACGAGAGTAAAAGCGAAAGATCCGGCGGTGTCAGCTGCGGCCAGTTTCCAGGCTACGCGCTTCGAGGAAAGTAATTTACTTGGCGCGCGTTCGAAGAGGACGTTGAAAGACTACGAGAGAGTGAGAGAAAAGCGACGATCCTGAACGCGAAAGCAACTCGGCCGTTTGCCGCACTCGCAATCTTCATTGGCAAGCAAAAATGCGAGAGTACAGCCTGCTGAGATAACAAAAAAAGAAAAAAGCAAAGAAGAAAAACTTGAAGTTTCAGCGGAGCGGTTCTAAGTCTTAGATATTAGGCCAGGTCGATATCGAATAGAGCAAAAGACTAAAGAAAATGAGGGTCTAAGTGTTGATGTAAAAAAGCTGTTGGTTCATTAACCTATACACTTGTGCATTATATATATAGTTTTGTTACGTTCCACATCATCGAACCGAAGTACAACGCCACCTGTTACATAATGCTTCATTTAACTTCGTTGCCTCGGCATTGATGATTACCCAGCGCCCAGAAGAACGGACGTATAAAAAGAGACTCGCAATACTGATAATTTTTTTCTGGGATAAAAACGCAAGGGTTGTTTTCTTCAATTACCGAGTTCCTGCTATTCTCGGAGAATACTTAACTCGGTCTAAAGTTTTTGGGTTCCCATAATTTGTTTAGAATTGAGACGTAACGCAATTGCGCCATTTACGATAAATGCATCAAGCTAATTGGATAAAGAGTGGTGAAACATTGACGAGGTAAAAGCAATTCACAAATCCCGAGATATCATAAAAATCGATAATAATGTGAAAAGTTGTTAATCGCACGGAAGACAGGCATTGTTGGGTTCGCCAATAATAAAGGGCGTGCCATGGAACAAGAATATTTCGTAATCGATGAACTTGCATATCCCATCCTATTCGAGTCGTAAAATACAGTGTTTAGCAAGAGGGTAAATGGTAAATCGTGACTCGTATATCGATTCGCTCAATCGCCCCAGCCTCTGGAACAAGGTGCATTCTGGAATCCACACCGGGCTCGCGAACCAAAAGAATTAAAGGAAATAAAGAGAAAAAGAAACGATAACTTTTTCCTCAATCCCGAATAATCTGACAATCTGGTATGGCGCGTTTGCAATTTCTCGTCGAAGAACGGACAAAGTTGATGCGTACTGTTTATATAGTTAGTTCGTGTTTTCCCGGTATATATACATCCTTCGGAACTTTGCGTCCTGATATTAATCCTACAGAAACGAGCTATCGTTGTTCCAGAGATTCCCGGAGACGGTCTCTCGAATACGTTGGAAATTATTCCTGGCTTTAACTATATCTGTATTAGGGTACATTCACGAGGCCGCTGGTATAAACCAGCTCTCGCTTTATCAGATGAAACGAAACTGCTCTATCCTCTTGAAAGCGCTTACGGGAGGCGGAGACCTCTAATTTCTGCGAGATTGCAAGGATCAATATTTGCATTCTCTATCTCTATCCGTCCAGCCTCACCCGTCATGACTTCACAAGCTGTTCGGTCGTACACGCCGAGGAGAAACTAAGCTCTTGCGTGCTTTCGGCATGTCGTTGCAATGCTTAGACACGGAATATGGATAAGAGTAATCGGTCTGCAGCGAATACGTGGGTGACTCTTGATTTCGTGAAAATCAAAGTTCGCTGTGACAACACGGTGAATGATAGCTAGCCCTTGAACACGGGCCCACATTGTATGTCTGTTCCATAGTTACCCCGAGTGTAACAAGTCCATCAACGATGGAAATTCGCTATGATCAATCAACTTTGGCGAAATGGTACAAGGAAGTCGTCAGTTGGCAAATGGAGGTAGTTTTGTTCGATCAGTACGGTTTTACTTACAGTTACGTGGGATATCGCAAACTGGGTACAATGTTGTAAAGAATATAGTCGAGGCTATTACCGTTGTGTTTTCTCGATATACCGTGAGCGTTCTTTCGATAGTTGCGTACCCAGAGGGGGTTGACTCTCGGGAAAGGACGATAAAACGTCTGCTGGCTGGAGCGTGTTATACGGCAATGGAAGAAGGAGCCAAGGTACCATCGGAGTATACAGGCTAGCAACTCAGTTACCAGAGCTAACTGGGTAGCTATATAAGCTAGCTTAGGAAAAACGAGGAGACTTGGGATAGTGGCGAGCGCGTGCGCGAGCCGATGAAATACGCGCAAGCACGGCCGTAGGAAACATAAATTCGCTGGTGCGGGCGTTTACCGGAGGTTCACGAGAAACTCCGGACGCTTCTGGTAGTGGTGGCACCAACCCAACCCCTTCTGCTTCTACCCTCTCACCCAACCCCGTTCGAACCTCTCACCCTCGGCCAACTTGCTCTTCGCTCAAGGCACCTATACGTACCATCTACCTACCAACCCCTCTACCCACCATCGTCCCCCGCCGCTCTTTAGCTTCCCGCAGGGGCGCCGCTCTGGAAGTTGATTTTATTAGCTGACTGGGAAGAGAAACGAGTCCACTTTCGGCCAGGGTGAAACGACGAGGAGCGACGCTCGCTTCTACTCTCTACTCCCTCTGTTTCTGGACTTTGCGCAGCGGCCCACAGAGAAGTGCGGTTGCATACACATGCAGACCAGCATTTTCCATCGCGTCGCGTTCTATTTCTTTCTCCGCTGTTTTTTTTTCCCGTTCCTTTCTTTTCTTTCAGGTTTTTTCCTCGTACTTTCCTTCTTCGTTCTTTCTTTCACAACCCACCGCCGTCTTTCGTTCTCTCTTTCTCGCCCGCCACCCTCCGTTTTTCCTTTTACGTAGTTCCGCAGACTGCCGAATTTCCACGGTAAAAGTTTTTCGCGGCGAAACAGACCGCGCTGTATGTCCGTCACGTAACGAAAAAAGAATAACGAAGGAGCAAAGAGAAAGGAAAGAACGAGAGAAAAGGGGATTTTGCGCACTGGCATTCCGCAGGGATGGCCCTCCCATCTTCGTATGGCGCGTCGTCGTCGCTTTGAACGAAATTGGATACGTTTCTCTCGTCGCACATACATAGATAAAGGCGGAAAACTGAACTCTCTCGCGACGAACTGTCCCTCTCGGTTGCACGTAGTCCAGTCGCGATACCGAAAAGAACGCACGGTCAAAATAATACAGCGAATGACTCTTGAAGACGATACCCATATCTGCTTATTGGCAGCTCGGCTATTTTCTTCGGTTGACCGATGATTCTACAATTGCCAGCAGCTGTATCGAATTTCGTGTGCAAATACAACGAGGCTGCATTTATACACGCGACTCGCAGTCATTTACTCAGCCCGTTTACACCGAGCACCATAAACTATATTGCCTACTGACCACAATACCGTAAACCGTGTATGTTTCCAATGACAGAGATGCCGATAGGTTTATACAACGCGGCAGAAAAAGACCGTCGACATTTCTTCCTTCGACTATAACTCGCGAAGTAAAATGTTGCAAGAATCTTTGATACGAATCGACTCTGGAAAAGATCGCCGTATGTGTACCGGGACGAGCGTTTATGACAGCACTTCGACGAGACCAACCATATCTTCGTTGTCACGGCATTACGCAACCACATACGCGACGAAGTTGCAACCTCTACGTGGTCTTTTTTCCTTCTGGTTACGACTCCTCAACATCGTTGCAAGGGAACGAATCGCATATAATAAGGAAATTAAAGCAGTAGATACGTCGGATACGACACGTACGGATCTTTTTTCTTATTTCCGCTCAATCCAAGTTTTCCGATAAAACGAGACGGCTTGCGCGTTGGATTAAACATATTTTTGCAAATTACGTCGGTTAATGGCTGAAAGACAGAGTTATAAGGATGAACCGAGTTTAAAATATGTTCGAGTAACTAGAAGGCTAGAATTTTCACACGACAGTTACAACGATCGATCTTCTCTCGTTGGATGAAAGTCTCCGGCGTGAGAATTTTCTCCGTTAATGGCGAGCATGGATAACGATTATGTACCGAAGGGAAGAATTAGTTATTCGTGTATACTGAAACTATTAACGAGCGGTCGGTACGAGTTGCGAGCTACTTGAGAACACGAGAAGGAGTAAGGTCACCGCATAATGACCGTAAGCAAGAGGAAGCTTGCTTGGCTTGATTCTCAGTTTTTTGTTATCCGCCAAGCCAGATTCGTTGTAGACTATACAGCTATAGAAGATACCACGGCACAAGTTGCGTGCATGCTGGTACCGTTAAGAGACTACTTGTGACTCGGTGGAAACGATAATCTTCGTAGAAGCTTTCACAACTTTTTATCACAAACATGGTCCTTCGAGAATTCAACACTGCCGTAACGTCGAGAGCGTGCAAGAGATGATTGATCGCTCATCTCTCTTTCTCTGTCTTCCTCTTCTCTCCTCTCGTCCTACGCATGGGCGCATGTTAACGCGACGATCCCTCATCGTCACGTCTCCACCAAACGGGAACTCTCTCGCCAGGGCGAGACGCGAAATCTTTTGAAGCAAAGTTTCTCGCACTCTCTCGCTTCTTCTTCTCTCTCTCTCTCTCTATGGTAATAATGCCAAAGTGGTCTGGGAGGTGGAATATTGAAACGAGAAATATATTAAAACAAAAGTATTTGCGGATAAAGGAAATAAGTTATTTCTTTCGAAAGATTTCCGATAAACAATTCTCCAATCTTTATTTTGTTTGGAACAATATTGAGATTTCTTGTCACTAATTGGACAAATACGAATAATCGTCAAAAAGTGTTCTTATATAATTTCATTGATGAATGTCATGTCGATAACTTACCGACCGAACTAACAAGATTTCTATTTCGTTTCCTTTTCAGATACTTCTCTCGCACTTCGACGCCTTTAAGTTCCCGAGTTCGGAGGTGGTGCAATTCCGTGCTCTCGTGACCCCGTGTATGCCGTCTTGCGAGCCAGTTCAATGCGACCAGGAGGAATCGACAGGTGAGCTTCGTTCGGTCATCAGTTACGGTCGTCGCCGAAGACGAAGCACGTCATCGCAGTCGCGGGAGGATCTACTGTTGGTCCAGTCGATTCAGATTACGGACAAGTTCGGTTTCGAGCGAGACGGCAAGTCGGGCAACCGTACGGCAATCGCCAAGGACACGACCTTCATCGAGAGCGAGGACCTGGCAACGGGTATATCGGGGGTTTGCGTCAACATGGGTGAGGCAATAATAGCCGGTACTCTGTTCCTCGTTGCTCAGATAATCGTAATAGCGGCCTGGACTTTCACCTGGCAACGGCGCAGACAGATACTTAAGCACCAAGAGGCACTCTCGGTCTCAGTCTCGGTACCGGGTATGCACAACTCGAGCGGTATGCCAGCACGTGCCGACAGCCTCTGCAAACTATACGACGCCGGTTATTCGCGCCGATTTTAACGCGCCCCTGTATACACACACCGTTAAATACGCGGGAACGGGAGCCGAACGGGCGATCGGACGACGCGGGAGATTTGAATTTTCCGCGTACGGCCGTCCTCCCTTGCGTTCGACGCGCCGCTTATCACACTACGCCACCACACTTTCATATAAATCTCCTCTTTTTTTTATTTGTTTTTTTTTTAATTCTTCTCTCATATCTTCACTTTCGCTTATATTTGTACTTGTCATGTTGGTATAGTAATTGTATCGTTAGACGCGCATGCGCGGATCATCACGCACGGATCTATAAAACTCCGGATACGCGGATGCTTTCTTTCGTAACGATAATGAATATTGAACGATAACGAGAATATGGTTGTTGAGAACGGGAAAATCGCGCGTTACCTCTCTGGCCTGTCAATCATACGTACGCGGCATATCGAGAATTGGAAATACGGTGGTTACTACCGTACATTTGGTATCGAGATGTACCCCGAATTTCCAGAATTCTCGATCGTATCGTCGCATTTTTTCTCCTTTATTTTTCTTCTTCTTCAGCCAATCTCTCTTATCGTTATCGAGCAACGCTGCCTGATAACCGATCGCCCCGATCGATCGTTTGAGATCGACCTAAGTTTTCACTCCGCCGAGGAGAACTCGATTCACTTTCGACCGGGACGTCGACGTGCTCTCTCACTCTCTCTTTCAATTTTATTAAAAATAGTTTTTGAACTTTGCAATTTTTTCGATACGTTTTTTTTCTACGATATATACACATATATATCGAGAACGATCGATGTAGGAGACTTCTCTCCAACGTCTTATTTTCTTCCCTCGGGACTCGGACGCGGTGGAGCGTAAAGTTGGTGCGAAATTCTTGGCGATCCAGCAAGAAGTTTGAACTGCGGGCATCACTGGATATAATTAAAAATTGCCCCGCAGAGCTATGAACGTTGCAAGTAGAAAATGAGGTGAGGAATTGATGGTGAGTGAAAGAGAAAGAAAATGATCAACTTGTTAACGGATTTGCTTCTCCGAACTGAGCGCGATGTTTCCTTTTCCGGGGGGGTTTTCTTCTTGGAGGAGGAGTTCATAATTATTTTTCCCTCCTCCTAGTTCCGTAATTGACGCAACGCGGCGACACGTACGTTGGGGTGAATGAGAACAGAAGTCGTTTAGGGGTTGTTAAGGGTTGAAACTCGAGGGGGTTGAGATGCAACCATCATCGGGGTATTGTCACGGTTTAAGTGGCCTTGATTCGTTTACACGTCATTCAAATTCCTGAAACACCCGTGGGGAAGGAGAACAATGAGGGATGAAAAAGTTCTCGGTGGGTGTCATCGAGCAAAGCTTATGCAAGGGTGTTATCATGGGGATTGCGAAAAGGGGTTAGATAAAGAGAGTAACGAGATCATAATACGCGAGGTGCGATACATATATAGATATAAGCTTGAAGGTTTACCCAGTGGCCAAGGATAAGGTGTCTTTCCGCAAAGATTTACGCCCGATTGAACGATAAATGTTTCCATGCCGTTCCTCTCCTCGTACAGTCCCTATCTATATCCCACCCTTTTCTCATGATCGTGAAACGGCCCATTACCCGCGCGCGTCCACGCTTTTCGTTCGCCTTTATCGAAGTTCACGCGGAGGCGTCGTTGAAACTGTTTTTGTTCAGCGCTACTTTTCTCCTGGCCTCGTTTGCATAGATGAGCGATATAAACGAGAGAAAGAAATATAAAAGAAGCTGAAAGGAAATAAAGAATTATAGTCGATTCGCGCAAGGTCCTAAACCGAATCTATCGCATTTTCTGTTGAAAGAATTCTTTAACGTCGATAAAAAAAAAATTTGATACGAAATACTAAGATTATGAAATCAAACGTTCCAAGTTATCCGAAAATTTAATCGCAAACTACGATTCTTACTAAAATTCAATTTTTCAATATCGAATGTGGACTTGAGGGATGGAAAACAATCGTTGCATTTGGGTATAATAATAATCTCGTTAACACAGTTGTCTCGAAGACATTGATCGCGAGACACACTCACGAGGAAATGATCGAACATGTTCCCAGCAGCGCCCTCTCAAAGGGTTGAAACAGGGTACCGAGGGTCGTCGCGGATTATAATTACCATTGGGAATCAAGCGTGATTATGCAGACGCTTCACGGAGCAAGATATCCGCCAAAGGATAGTGGAAGGGGGTAGCTGGGGTGTAAGGGTAGGGGTTGCGCATTCAGGAAACCGCGATTCCAACATCCAGCAGCGATACTGCGGGACTAACGGCGACTAGATGGCCTATGCCAGGGCAAGGGAGCAGGCGAGATCATCAGGGTGCTTACAGACGCGTAAAGGGGTTCGACGGTAGGTTAATTGCCTCTTGTGGCGCATCTGAGATCCCCGAGAGGATGAGAGAAGGTCGAAGTAAGTGACTTAAGGCAACGCGATGGGATCGTGGCAATGCTATTCTCGGGCCCTCTATGTCTTCCACGTTTGATTGAATTGGCAACGTGTGCCGATAGTCGAAGTAGATTCTAGCCGATACCGTTGCTTGGTTCGTCGATTGAACCGTATAACCAAAATGCATCGTTGCCACGAGGAACGTACATCCTCCCTCCTTACCGCCTTCAATATCCTCGAATCACGTCTTAACGCTAACATCGGGCCAATCCCTAAACTCTGCATACGGGCTTCACGGCTAATTTGCATTACGAGATTCTCTCTAGTGTTCTAACTACCCTGGGGCCTCGTTTATTAGTTAAGTCCAGTGAATATACAACGGATAAAGGGGTGATGTGGCAGATAGTGATTAATGTCTAAGATGATCGGAGGTCGTCACTTTGATTCCATCAATATTTGATTCAATAAATGATTTTAAGATTGTTTCAACCCTTCCTCGGTTTCGATCGAAAATGGATGGAACCGATGATCTTGTATTAAATTCATCGAAATCCTATTTAGCTAGGAGAGTTAGCGGTCACCTCCAACTTCGGAAGAGGGATTTAGAATTAGATGGAAATGGATGAAGAGTCTGTGGAAGGGACCCTTAACCTGCTGTAAGTTTGCCACTCTCGTGACAACTTGGCCACGTGGAATATCACCCTTGGTAAAGTTTACATCCAGCCTCACGGTTTCGCGAGGTAGCAATTCATTGGCGGGCACTCGAATTGGACGACCGAATTAATTGCTAAACTTGAAGATTAGAATATACACCCCTCGAGACAACCGTTCGGAGAAGCACCCGTGGATTATCCGACCCTCGTGCATGCATCGGTACGATTTCGCACCCAGTTTGTCTTATCTCGTTGAGGTAGGGTGCAGCTTTCCATTCCGGACTAGAAAATGTTCGACCTGTTTATCGACACAATAACAGATTTCTTTTCATACGACAACTTCAAAAATAGTCTTAAAAATTGCCTGTCAATGAGTCTAGTTCGAAAAAGTAGCGACAACTTTTTACTTCTTTGTTTCGTTCGATAACAACGTTCTTTCCTCGATACGACCCCAACTTTTTCTTGCAACGTTCACGGCTGAAAATATGGTGCACATCAGTAAATGATGACGTAATTTATAAGTGACTCTCAACGCATGTGTTTTTTAGAAATTAATTTTACTCTTAAACATAAACTTACGAATAATCTCCTTTTTTTTTATTTTTTACTGTTTTTTATCTTTGCATTTAGCGTTAACGCTGAGTTATCGTAAAAAAAAAGCTGCTTATGGTGCGTGGGTAGAAATTCATTTATACACAAGTTCGACGTAAACTCGGATCGCGCCTGCGCGCGCGGATAAGTGCGAGATTAAAGTACTCAGCGTTATCGTTGCAGGTACATGCATAGGATTTAAGAATAATGAGCGACACGCGAGTTTAAACTAAACAAAAAAACAATAAGAATCCTTGCTGCGTCTTCTGTTATGGCGTATACTTGCTCGTTTTATAAAAACAATAAAGCAAGTATTCGCGTATAATAGAAATATAAATAAGACGATGGGTGGCGCGACGAGACTCCTGGCAAAAAAAATGGCGAAATTTACCAATTTTTGGTAAACCGGCAAGCGGGCTTTGACGACAACAAAAACTGACAGATTTATCAAACTTTTCTCTCGTTTCCACTATTTTATTTCGAACGAACCGTAAAATGTACCGCGATATTTTGCCCGTTATGCAAATCGGGACGAAGGTTTGATGTTATTGCGCGAAAGACCGAGTGGTTCGCGGTGGTTGCCAGAGAAAATTTTGGTTTTCTCTCAAAAATGGATCTCGAGTCAGTGATAAAATACGACCAGTCGTCTACTCCTGCGACCAAGATGCATCATGCTTACTGAAGAGTCAGGATTTTCCGTGGTACTCGACCCTCTCTATTTTTCGTCCAGGATGACAAGAAAACTTCAGGCACTATTTT
Source organism: Netelia fuscicornis (assembly GCA_946811545.1). Lineage (NCBI taxonomy): Eukaryota > Metazoa > Arthropoda > Insecta > Hymenoptera > Ichneumonidae > Netelia > Netelia fuscicornis. The sequence goes on from OX328014.1 coordinate 6,708,375, forward strand.
TCCTGAATTTTTCTTCTCGCTCTCACGAAAATGCATTTTTTGTTTTCATGCACCGTAAACTCGTTCAGATTCTCGTCATAGCTCGCAATCCGGTCGAATAAAAACGTAAATGAACAATTTACAAAAAAAAAGAATGAAAGAAAAAAGCACCACGTGCTACAAGCCAGAAAAAATGCCAGTTTTCTCGCGTCACCTCAAAAAAAGAAATGCATTTGCAAAGCGATGCACTTTTCATCGAGTTGCAAGAAACACCGTTCGTCCTCGCGTTTTCGCACTTTCGATTACTTCAGTCGCCTCAAAGCCGATCGATTCGATAAATCCAAGAGAACGAACGGTCCAGTTTTCATTCAACTCAATGGAAATTGCAGATACGAGAAAGGAGTATATCGTAACAATACACGAAACATTAAGCATTCTTAAAAATAATCTTATATATCGTATACGATAATATTACGACAAAAATGTTCTTCCCTACATATCGTCTCAACCTCGTCCCTTCTGTTTCACAAACAGACGTCCCTTACCCGATTTAATTTTAGTCGTTAGAACGTAAGTCAATCCGTAATTTAATAGATTCTCATCGTGTAAACGCGATTTATAACGACGATTCATCCGAGATAATCGTTAAATACTGTAAACGGAATATTGGACTCGAGGACGACCACTGTGGCGAGACAAAAAACAAAACGACCCATCGTAATTTCGAGGGTAGTTTATGATTTCATTTAGTTCTTGTATGTTTTGCTATTTTTCATTTTTCAGTTTCGTTTATTTTGTTTGTTTGTTTTTTTTTTGTATTTTTTTTAATCGAGACGAAAACGGCGTCGTTCCTAAACTCGTTGGCGCTTCGCAGGTCGCTGTCTCTTCTCTCTCGTTAACGAGCTTTACATTTTTATACCTCATTCTACAACGCCCGACCGTTTAAAACGGCGAGTGGCCGTGCGTGAATCAGGAACGACGTCGCACGCTGCGCTTGTCCTCGAGCCCGAGGTGCGGTTCTGCAAGCGTCACAAGCTCGCGAAACTCGGCTCTGCTCTGTACACCGTTTTACCGTTCTCTTTTCTCATTTCACTGCAACCAACATTGTATCGTCGCTTTCAACTTTGCCGACCGTAGCCTCGCGTGCTTCCCGTTCACTCGTCTCTCTCACTCTCTCTCTTCATTTTTTAGTTTTAATTTTCACTTTTTTTTCTCCTTTTTTTCACTTCTTGCCTCCGTTATTGTCCTCTCTTTGTATTCTTTCGTTTGCGTTAAACGAGACGGGCTGTTCTCGCGTAGCGAAATAATGGGAGAAAAAAATGGTATTCTTACGGCTTTACGTAACAGTATTTACATCTGTGCGTACGGCTGTCAAGTACAGAGCTTAACCGACGAGCGGAGCTTGCCGCTATTATCGCACCGAACAGTATCGCTTATTTATTTTATACTTTACGTTAAATATCACATAAAAAAAAATAATAATTTCCACGATTTGCAATATTACACAATCACATTCTGCAATTTTTAATCGATTTTATATTTTGTACTTCCGGTCACCGACAAATGCAGGTTTAACAGAAAGAAGAAGAAAAAATAGAACGAGAAGAAAAAAACAATTGTAACTCGTCGAGCGAAACGTCACCTGTGTGCAATATCGATCGATTAATCATTATCCACCGTCGTCCGTTTACCCAAGCAGATCAATCCATCCCTCATACTCACGTAAAGTATTCATTACATTTTAATCGTAATCAAACCTCGAGCGGGGAATAAACTGCGAGGAAGCAAGATTCTTTTTTTTTTAATTTTTTTTTTTTCGTAACTCATGGATCACGATTATCGAGAGATCCATTAAGCGTTTGTGCTCAAGTATTCCCAGCTACTCCGTACGATCGTCCCTACTACTTTTTTTTGTATCCTCAATCAAACTGTATTCTTTCTTTTTTTTTATATCCTACCGAGTTTTGTGTCTCTAGCGCCGAACATCGTACTCGTCGGTACCGTAACGTTGTACATAGATCATCTGGTACAGAGAAATAAACTCATTTTCTAACGAAAAGCTTCGTAAAATTGTGTTTGTTTTATTTAACGTTTTTTTTTTTGTTGGTTTTGTTATATCCCTGAATCCTGCCTAACGACCCGTTTCCGATCTACGAGTTTTGTCCTCGTAGCTCTCCGCCGCACTTTCAAGACCACCGCCGCACGGTTAAACCCTGGGCTGTGAGAGATACGAATCTCAAACGGTTGGTGTACGTACTGCCCGTAACTCACCGTAAGATTATTATCGCACTGGTAATTGCGATTTACAACACATTGTGTTATTAGTAAGTGAAGGTAACGTTAGAGAACGATGTAAGTATACAAGTCGAATTAAGAAACGTTGGTTTAAACGAGGGTTGGTTCGATGGTTTGTGGCAAGAAGCAATTATAATTCGATTAAAATCAGGCCCTTGTAGGGTCGATCGATAAATTTAATAAATACCGTCACAGATCTAGAAACCGATTAACGTGTAAGTCATGGACTTGCCGTGGAGTCTCGCTGCATTGAATGGGCGCACCCCTTACGGAGCAAGGCCCATTCATCGATGGATCGTTCCAATCTCTCGTTCGTGTACCTTCGCGAGCGGTTAAAGCCTCTTCGTAATTTTTAATATTCGAACGAATCCAGCTCGTTGTAACTCCCTAATTCGAATCGGATGAATACCAGCCTCGTGGTCAGGACATATTCGCTGGACCCGTTTGCTGGATCGATAGTGCCTAACAGCAGCTCGTAATGCAAGTAACGAAAGGAATGGAGGCAATGGGCACAGTGTCCAAGAGGGTCGTAGAATTTCTTTTTTCTTCATTGAACATGCGCGAGCCTACCTTATTATCGGAAATAGTAACTCGCTCTCGTTTTAAACCGAGGAAAAGGAGAGAAAGAAAGATACGATAGGTTCTTATCATTGTTGGGAAGGTAAAGCCGGCATTAAGGGAAGCTCGAGGATAGGCTGGTAGCATGGCGACGACGTCCTCGCGATCCGTACACCGGCAGTGGCGACAACTTCTTTATTTTTACGACTCTCGATCTTTCTACTAGACCCGCGCTTATATCGGCAAATAAAGCAACAAAACCCACTAAGCGGGATAAACTCTTCGTTTCTTCGTCTCGGTCTTCTTCGGAGGATTGCGTTCTATTTCCACCGTTGCTCTCGTACCGAGTGAACGTATAAGACACCCGCGCGCATAGAAGTGAAAGAGGAGAAAAACTCATCAGCGATCGTTTGGCGTGTATACGCTCGCGCTTATGGCCCTGTCGGTACTTCATAAACGAGCCAGCGAAGTTTATCCCATCGGTATATTGTTTTTCCGTTGGCTAGAACATTATTACCACGGCTCTCGCACGGATTTCCGCCGGGATTTCTCGGTTCGCGATGTTTTCAGTGTTCCTGGAACAGGGTCGACGAGCTTTGGGAATGCCGTGGGTTGGATGAAAGGGTGATAAGGGTTAGATGGGTGGTAAAGTCCGTTTAACGTCGGGACGTAATGTACCGCCTCTAGCTAGTGTTACTCCCATCGCCTTTATTCATCATCCAACCTCAACATCATCGCAAAGTGCGTTGTTACTTTGTGGGGTTTGTTTGATTAAGGAATGAAGGTCATATGTAGGTCACGCGTCTTTGTCACACGTGACAGAGAAATTAATTAGCCTAGGGTAGATTGCTAAAGTTTCGTAACAATGAGTGTCTAACTTTTCTAAATTACACGACCTTCGTTGACCTTCATAATTCTTTGGAGGTTAAATAATGAATTAACAGTTACTTTTACAGTTGCTGCAACACGGTATCAAGGGAATCGAAGAAAGCCCGCGCGCGTCGTCGACAGGTTCGATGAAAACGATTAACGATCGTTATCGAAATTATCAAAGTTTTTCGCGATCGATTATAGTAGAGCCAATTTGGCGCCTGCTGGTGGCAACAATTTTGTACGAAATGTTGCTATGAACTGGGTATTGAAACGTTTCGCGGTAGTTCCGAGTGATAAGGCAACGATTTCATTGGGGATAAAAGGTACGACGTGAAAGAAGGTCAAGGAGGTAGGGTTGGACGCTGCGTGACGAGATTGGCTCGCCGTTATTAGAAGATTATTTCCCGACGGGTCGCTACGGGCACGCGTTCGTGCCCATCATTCACAACACGCTTCCACGAAGTCACTTCATCGTAACGGAAAGAACGAGGGGAAGGAACCGAAGAGACCGAGAAAACGAAAAGAGCGAACGTGGACTTGGGACGGTCACCCCGGGGTTGGTGATCTCGACCATTTGTCAAAAGTGGATCCGTCGGTCCAAAGCGATCGACGAATCTGTCGTACGTGCTGCTCTCTCGCCCCTCGATGCCTCGATCTCATTTTCTTCATACTTTTCTCTCTTGTTTCGCTCTCTTTTTTTCATGTGCCATTTCGTCCTCTTCTGCGTTATCGCTCTCTCGCCCCTTACCCTCGGTACAATCCCTATAATCCTCCATTATATCCTTTTATTTTTCTTATCGCATTGTCTCATTTTACGAGCTGCCGAGTGATCTATAACGGGGGAGATGATTTATCGCTATACGAAAAAGTACAAATTTATTTTCGTTCGTGTATCAAATATTCGCCGATCAAGGCAGATTTCTGTCAATTATTTTAGGGCGTGTATTTCATTCGATTGGACACCCTTGGAGAGAAGTAAGAATCGCTGCATCTCGATATATGATACTTTAATTAACTACTCTAATTGAAGTATTTTTGGACGAAAAAACCTCGACGTGTTAATTTTAATGATAATATATAAGACTGAAGATACTTCATATTTTTATATAATATGTTTCCTAAAAATGCCAATTTATTAGTAACAAATCATTATTCTTCATTTAATTCTACGTAGAATGCACACAATATTAAATTTGTTCGCAAAATATTGTCAAAAGTAGCCATTACACTTTGCCTCTTCGATATAAATTGCGTTTTAATGAATTGTCAGAGAAATCGTTACTTTGACAATTTTTTTAAAATACATAAAAAATAGTGGGCGAGCTTGACTTTCTCATACATTTAACAGCAAAGAACACGTTCTTCTATCGCAGCAAAAAAATTGCAATTTAGGATGTTAAAAAAACGTTACCTACAAAAAAAAACTTCCAAAACTTGTTCAAAGTAACCCCGTTTGACGGTATGAATCGAAATAAAACGCTCTAAAAACGTACAAAGTGTGTTGGTCGTGAAAGTGTCTACGGGGGACAGGGAAGAGTTTGTCGGACCATTATTGGAAAGTGGTGGTGGCTATCACATTCCCGAGTGGTAATAGACCAAACGATGGAACGAAACGAACCTCTGTTTCGATCTGGTCGAGCTATAACAGCGTGTTCTGGAACACGTGGTGCTACATAAATTCAACAACAAAAATCCCCCCTCTCGAGTCTACGTTCTTCCGCATCAGACTTGTGGTATTTTCTGTCCGCATTCTTTGAGATGTTATCAAATTGTGATTTTCGTTACGGGCATCGATTTTTCTCAAACTCAATATCGATCTATCAAATTATCTAAATGATACAAATAAAAATAATTTTTAGAAATTTATAGATTTTAGAAAAATTTTTGTGGAAAGGTTTAAGAAAAGTAGTGCGGAGGTAATTTTTCGGTACGCAAGGAAATTCCGTTACTCCAGGTCAGGCGGTTTCTCAGACATGGAGACTCTTGGGAAACAGCCTCGACAGAAGCGCAGTGGGGCTTTGGCAATGTTACGCGACTCCCTTGGGCAGGGTAATTACGGTGGCTGTAAAGCCATGTGGGGTACAACACAGGGTGCAGTTTCTCTCTCCCTCTCTCTCTATCGTTCTTCCCCTCCGTTCTCCATAATTCCAAGGGATTTACCATCGCAAATTCGCTTTCTGCTTTTGGCTACGTTATTTCCTTCTCTCGTTACACAGCAACAGAGACAATTCTTAACGATTGCAAGCAACAATTTAGTCGAACGATATTAGAAAAAAATATTATTAAAAATTTCAAGTTTCAATCCAATTCGTAACGTTCGTTTCGTATTTTGTTTATATTCTTTATCACTCGTGTTTTCCAAAAATACAAATAGATATCGTTGAATTTAAACTAAAATTGAAAATTCTTTTATATAGTTTTCACTGTGAAATCGATCATGCCTTCATCCCTTTGGCAAGAGTTTCAAATAACATCGCGCAGTCAATAGCTCGAGTTTTCTCGTCGGCCAATCACTTTAACGAAGAACAGTCCAAGCGAAATTTCCTGGAGATTCGGAGTTACGGAAGCTCGTTTCGGTTGATCGGTAAAATATTTCGAGTAATATAGGAAAACTCGACGGGAATTATGACCGAATAACTTTGCATATTTACTCGGGAATTTTCATCGCGGTTAAAATGGCGGGCATTTCCGTTCTTGCCTTTGACCAACGAACCGGGCACTTACCCCAAAGCTCTGTGAGCTATGTTTATCATACGTCGTATTTATATACGGCGAAGCGTGGAATCACCCTGGAAACTTTTGTACGCTCAAACACGCACGAATGCTTCGCGCTGTGAGTATACGCAGCTAATTATGATAATGGAGAACGAGCAGCTGCCAGTTAAAGTTGGAAAATTAAATTGGTCCCAGACCGACGACCAATTTCAACTAGTCGACGTTTGACGATATCCCAAGTGGTTCCACCTATAAACTGCCAACTTGGCACGTACAACAGAGCGAAGATCAAACAGTTGGACGAGCAGGACTCTTACATTTTGCTAATTTTAAGGTTTTGCTATTTTTTTTTTTTTTTATTGTAATATTTCGATATTAAGTTTATTTCTTTACAATATTTAGGAAGAAATATTCATTATTATACATTAATAATTTTCTTTGTAGTACGTTGAAAAATATGTTGACAATTTTTATTAGTAAAACAAAACGTATTGCGACGTCTCGATGTGATGGAAGTTCAATCGGGTTTTTATGTAAGACGATGCAACACGTTCCCTCTGTGTAACTATTGCTGTAAAATTGAAGCAACGAGGTCGCATTAAACAAAGGTGATATGACGGTAGCATGCGGCATATAGCGGAAATAGCATCAGCCAAATCCATCTCTAGAGGGTGAAAATTAGTGCCCGAAGTTTTTATTGGAGGTCGGAGAACAATAGCTTTCAAAAGCTTCTGCTACCGCATTTGATTTCCCATGGGGATCAAATCCTCGCCGAAGCACGAGAAAGAGCGAGCGGAATTTGCGGCTTCGCTGGTGTTCGTTATACACATTTACTACTTTGTACTTTTCCGACGAGTGGGTGAGACTCTCATTCCGCAGATATCGTTGGATGAACGAAAAATCGTGAGAGTCCGCGGAGCCAGGTCGAGATGGTATTGTCTCGGATACAAATTTTTTTTTTCGCCTTCTTTTCTAACGAGATGAAAGTTTTTATTTTATTATAGCGACGAGAACTTGAAAAAAATACTTTATTTTAATGGTAAATGCGTCGGGCCAATCGTTTGGTAGATCAATTTTACTTTTCTTCCATCGTCGAGAGAAGTTTGCCATAGTGCGAGAAAAAAGGTAACGTTCTTAGAGTTTTAATGGACGAGAACATAAAAGTGGAGGTAGCGAGGGAGAAGAAATAATTGTCGTAAAAGGACGTGCGAGTTTTTGTTTTTACATTTCTACGCTTATTCGTGGTAATCCCAACTTTTTTATGTCGATAACAAAATTTATTTTTCTTAAATTTTTATTGATCTCTGATTTTTTTTAAAGCCAACTCACATTTATCAGGCCTTAAATCTCAGAAATGTAATTTCCATGCTAGATGGTTATCAAACGTGTCCTTGTGACTTTCAAGCATCGACATACGATTTCCACGATATTCATTGTTGGGTTCGAATTCACGTAACACCGATTAGAGGAACGAATTGGCTTTTCCCATCCTGGAAAGCGATTGGTGAATATTGCAGTCGAGTACGATCGAGACCCATTCGGAATAACGCACGAGAATGGAACGTAGCACAACAATTTACGTAGGTCTCGTATGCGCCCGAGCTAGCACCAGCGGCGCACGACAGGTCTCGTAGATGTAGAACTGTGTAACCCGGGACTCACCCTCGCGTGGCCCCAAAATTTCCTCACCAAATTCAATTTCAGGCACGTATTCACGTTGCACGCAGAGTCACCGATCAGCGTCGCAGGCCGCTCCGTCTCGGCGCATTAACGGTATTCTAAGTTACGATCGTTTGAAGTTTCCATGCGCTCCGGGAAACGCATTCTTCCCTCGGTGTCGTGAATTTTCTCGATGTGTGTTATGCCAACTCGTGGAAATGGGGTCGTGGCAGCACCCTTGAACGACGCTCGTGCACACAAAATGCACCTGGGCCAACTTGTATAAATTGCAGTGTATAGCGTTGACATGATCTAACCCCTCGTTGTTCACGTAGCTCCAGAAATAAACTTAAAGTTTTTCTTTTTCTTTTAAATGTAATTTTGTATTTAATGGTTTCGTCTTAACATGGGAGAGAAGAAAAGCGAAACATTTGTTTTTTCCTCCTTAAGATCACCGATATAAATACAATTACAATATTGACATTTTCACTCTAAAACATTAATGCCGATTGAACTGGCGCATATTGGCCAATAACTAAAAAAGTGGTAAATTACGACTTAATTAAGCGTGGGAGCGAGGTAGAAAGCGGATTCGTTCTTGAATTTGCAATGATTTCTTGGTCATATGACCAAGAATTCTGTAATATCGTTCGTCAGGTATGAGGAATGACGGAGTCTGTTAAAAAGAATCAGTGAGGTATAAAACATTTTCTGGATTGCGCGAGCACGCATAAAACCAGACAGCAATAGCAGCCGGGTAGCGTTGAATCGTTACTGCAATTCTGTGTTTAGCCACAGACAGAGAGAGAAAAAGAAGGAAAGAAAGAGAGAGAGAGAGAGAGAGAGAGAGAGAGAGAGAGAGAGAGAGAGAGAGAGAGAGAGAGAGAGAGAGAGAAAGAGAGGGACAGAGGAATACCGACCATAGAGCATTCAACGAACGGACCGAACGAACGGCCAGTCGGCTAGTCGGTTGGTTCGCCCCGCCGTGGCAAAATTCCCACGAAGATCGAGCAAATCGCTTCCTGGAAACGAAGAAAATAAGACCGAAAGGGAGGGCCCCGAAGCATCATCGCGCACCACCAAGGACGTAGGAAGTGCTTGGGCCTGGGCAAAGAGAAGTTGCCCATCCCATCGGGTGAATGTCTTCGGTGTGTACCGGCTACGATGACCGGCCTACGTATAACAGACATTACATCGCGTTGTTGGGGCCTGTCTTGCTCTCTTTCCCCCCTCTCACTGACTAACCCTTCTCGTAGTAGCTGGGATCTCTCGGTTTCTCTCGCCAGGAGGCATTTCGCCGTCGCCCTGGTAGAAAAACCAGTTGCTGCGTGGTTTGTAACGTGATGGACGCACCCGCCGATAGTCAACGATAACGCGGACCCTCGAGTCAGCGTATGGGCTAGGGGCTATTGCGATCGAGGGTGAAGCTAGCTCGGATCAGCCGCACACATCATGGAAGCTCTCGAGGATCGTTCCTACGGCTAGCTCCTTGCTCACCGGCTAACCTGTTGGTAGATGTATATATTCGCGAGGGAGTTTCCGCGGAAGATACCATCTCCGGTCGGTCGTTTAAGAGGTCGTTGAATGCGCCGGGCACCGTTTGCCAAAGCGGCGCAACTCGACGTGGAACGCCGAGATATGTTCCAACCGATTCGTCGATGATTACCACGATATCCATGGTGACGCGTTGAACGCGATGTTTCTACGAATCGTTCTACAGGTGCCCGATTCCCATCACGTGGTTGCTCTGATGACCTTGAAGTTGATCTCGAAATTGATTTATTGACCTTCTTGAATACTCGTCTGGTTGAAGAGCTTGCATCGTCATCAAACAGGTGTGTACAATTCCCACGAGTATTGTATGATTCGGATTGTGAGATTGCTGCAATGGCAGATAAAGTTGATGACCGACTAATGTTTCGTCCAGTTTAAAAATCGGCTTTATCATCAATTACGTTAGTAACATTGTAGCACTGTTGGTGAACAACGGCTAGTTTCCATCTGAATAATGTCCATCGATATTAAACATCATATATGCCCATTCTCGTGATGTATAGCTGTACACACGGTGAATGGAGGATAGCCACCTTCATATGACATTCCACAGGGATTGTGTTCCATCCAGCCGGCACTTCAGGAATTTGCGGTTTCTAGCTTGCGTTTCGTTGTTTGTAAATTTAGTAGCTCAAAATTGTAGCTGCAATCACAACATAATTGTATAGGAGAGCACAGTGGCATACCATTCTATTCCGATATTTCCATCTGCATGCGTACGTTGAATCATCGCATATATTGAATTTTGCTTTATTGCCGGTAGAGGTGTGCTATCGGAAGACCTGGAATACCACGATTATTTAACGCACATAGCCCGGGTACGGTAGATGGGACACGTTTCGAGCGTAAGCATATTACGGGGTTGATTGGTGATAGAGCGACTGTTCGATAGACAAACCTGTCATGCTCGTTGATTCGGAAAAAAATGGTTTAATTACGATTCAACGAGGGTCACGTTCGATGATATATCGAACATTGGTACCATTCCGTTACCTCCAAGTGTTTAACGGGTGTACGATTGTTGGTATATCTGTCGAATAATTGGCGTACTTCCATCGCTCCACATTCAATGCGTTTCATAGGCTATTCATTATTGGATTGATCAATCATTGGTGGATGAATCTTTGACTGGACGATTTATTCTACGAGGTGGGGGGTGAAACATAGGGGTGGGACGACCCGTGTTGGTCAAACGCGACGCTTGGATTGGCTGCAATAGAATCAAACGGGGGATCAACTCGAACTGATCCATTGTCCCCTAAAGCTAACAGCCCTGTGTACAATGCTTACATCATTACCATCCCCTCACTTCCAAGCAGAAGGGGTTGTAACAAATTCCCTAAATTCCATTCCCATGATCACTAGGAACGCGTATCCCTTACATTCTATTGGATGTTCATCGAAAGTGTACAAACAGCAGGATTGAAAAATAACAATCTACAGATTTGAAGGTCGAATGAAAGGTCAAAAGGACAAAAGGATAAGCCAAAGGTCAAAGATAGCTTTGATATTGGAATTTTGACGTGGATATGAAATTATCCACGTATACAATTTTAATAAACACCAATGAGCTTTGCACTCAGCACAGCTGCGCTCAAGGCTCGGTCCGTTCCAGCTTCCACCATTCATTGATAATACGGCGGTGTAATTACGAACGCGTCACATTCGTTGAATACTTAACGAGGTAGTGAGACGAGACTGGACGTAACCACACTTACATGTTTCTCTGAATAATTTGTTATTGCGAAGTGTATTCAACGTGTCACGTGTCAGTGCAAGTGTGGCTAAACTGTTGAAACTCGTTTACAGTAGTTACGTACCTCTTGCAACAGACACGCACGAGCGGTGTAAAGCTCAGCAAGCGTCGAATAATGGTAAATGATCGAGATAAGAGTCTTTACAGCGATGGTTATATCTCGTCTCGACTCTCGCCGACTCAAGAAATCATGGAATATTTATATTCTTCTCTCACGCCGGTCATTGTCCCATTGCTCGTGCGTGTGTGCCATTGTACGATATTTATTCATCGTGATGGAATAAGTGTGCGAAGTAAGAAAGATATTATGAAAACTAATGAAGATAAATACTCGCGTGGTAGATGGTAGAACGATGATTAAATAGACGAAGAGCTACGAAAGAACTCGAATAAAAAGTAGCGAGTCTCGCGTTAGTCGCGACGCCATCTGCGCGAGGAAGTTTAATTTACAGGACGAGGGTGATGTTTGTTCGAGTATACGAGCGAACGATCCTATTTCTCGTACCTACAACAAACAGATAATGAGGAAGTAACGGCTAAGTGGTTACTTTAAATACAATTACGCGATGATAATTGTGAAGGGATTCAAGACAAACGGCTGACCTACCATACCACCACAAGAATCCAGCTTTAAATTACTCGTGCCAATTGTCAGTTGGTCTCTGTTCTCATCTTCTCTTGCATACGAGATGAGGACACATCTACGAAGGACGAGATTCGTGCCACCGTCTCCTTTCTCACCGTCGACTAATATGAAAACCAAACTTACCAAACGAGTTTGACATTCTAATCAGTACGTAACGAGACGAACAGTCGAGTTTGTCATGAAATATCAGCTAGCTAGCTAACTATTAATTCGAGTGTCACATTTCGTATATTTTACAATTAAACGAGAGATAAAAACTAAACGATCAGAATTTTTGCACATTTTCGAATTACACTCGCAAGTGGTTAAAGTCTCTCATAAAAATCTATTCGAACATCGTACAGGGGGTTCGAGCATCCTCCAATCGACATTCACCTCGGGTATAAGCGGTTGAAGAACAAACAAAAAAAAAAAGTGGAAATCGTGGAGAAATTTAGACGGCGTATCTTACGTAAAACGTGATAAACGAGGTAAAAGAGAAGGCCGATAAACGTGCCGAAGAGGCAAAACTACGGGTGGGCCCACGCATCGTGAAATGTTCCATAAATGTCTGTAGCAAGACCGGATTCCCGATGTCGGCGAGCCGCTCTCGCATCCCAGTCCGACTAATGCGATTGTTATTGTACGTATTATCTCCGAGCGAGTAATCATGTTTCGCATTACCGATCCCTCCTTCGTTCCACGTTCTCTCACCGACTTTCTAGCTATACCTACACATCTTTCGTCTCCACCCTCCGCTCGATTAGCTCGCGAGAGCCATTCCTCGTTTCGACGAAGCAAATCATCGACGGCATAAATATGCGCATGCCCGAGAAATATAAAGATGGAAACCGAGATGGTTCGAGGGAAAATCCAAGAGTGGCTATCGCGAGTGCGTATTTACATGCGATGTATTCCATATTACTCGCTGAACAAAATGGGCGCTCGCGCGGCCAAGCGAACGCCGCGGGCGATTGGGTACCTTGGCGATATTCAACGTTTCCATCCACGCCACTTTCATCTCACGACTTCCATCCGGCTCTTGTAAAGACCAACGAGAAAACTTCGTGCGAAGACCTTAGGTAAGGGGTTGCTTTGACGTTTTATCATTTTCTTGCATCTGGTAGGCACGTTACTCGAATGATCGACCAAATGGGGGAGGATTAAGTGGAAGACGAAGTATTATGGCATGCGGTGCTCGGAGCTTCCTGCTCATCTACGGATATCCACGGGCATACGAACGAAGAGGGGAGTGAAGATAACGCGTATACGTACAGATTACATTGCGCGTTATCCCAGCGAGCTTCGTGTCCTCAGACTCCCAAGGTATTCGCGACAATATTAATATCTCGGTATTAAGGCGATCAACGTACCACGATATTTCTAATGATGACTAACGCACATTTCTCGTGTACCAGGTAAATTTCTCCTATTACGAAATCAATTATATATTCTTCCACATTCTCGTGTAAATCATCGACCTAGGAAGTAATGCCAAGAGGATACGTAAGATCGCGGAAGAGGGTTCGCCTTCCTTCCACCTGGTCCTTTCTCCGATCGTGTCGTAGGTACCAATAATACTTATGATTCAAACTCTCGTCACGATCGGACGGTCGAACAAAGTTTTCGAGAGAAAAAGAAAGAACACTTGGCGAACGAAGATGGGGGATGGGGAGAAGGTTGGAGGAATAGCGTGATGGCTGTTGGATCTAGGGAAAACCGAGACTGATTTTTATGCCGAATGGGTACGAACGTACCTCTCTCTCTCTCTTTCGCTTTCTCTCGATCGAGTTCCCATGGGACAAACGCGGTACAACTCGCATGTGGACAGGATACTTTTTTAACGTTGGCAGTTCGTGGGATACCTGAGCACGATATACATTGCACATATATGTATATACACGTAGAAATACGTGTAACACGTTAAAAGGTATCGCAAAGTTTCTCGTACGTTGGAGATGGAACCTGGGAGGTAAAGAGGAGCGCGTTGAGGTTTCTCGTGGAAGTCATATCGATAACAAAGACGCTGGTTATTCGTGGTCAAGCGCAGGCGGGTATATATTCTATCTATTTTGAATTTCATCGAAATCAAAGCTCGAGTTTTTATACTCGTTTCGAATATCAATTTTTATCGAAACTGAATATAAAAAAAAAGCGATCGCTTTAGCTGGACCGTCGATCATTCGACTTTGAGTTACGACGTATCGAACATTCGTCGAATACTCGCGGTCTTATGGACAAACGACTCGAGAGACCAAAATGCGATTTCGGGGATGTGAAATTTTAGACAGGGTGGAAGAGTTATTGTTGTATTTGTAAATCGATCCTCGCCGCAAGTCCGACCACGTCTATCGGAAAGACGTCGAGTGGAGACCAACGCGCAACCGCTAGGATTTGGTTCGTTCTTTTGTTCTTTTCTTTTTGATATATTTCGGTGTGTGTGGCACGTTGGTGCATAATGAGATTTTGCAAAGGTCGATGCGGATCAGATTTTGCCAAAGCCGACACACACCGCAGCCTTTACTACCGTCGACGTCCTGTATCAAGGATTAGAATGAGAAACACCATCGGCAACCCACCGGCACGTCGTGCAAAAGCCCACCGTTGGTGCTCGGCTTGCCGAACAGACTTGTTGGTTAATACTCGCCGGATAATTAAGGCGAAACTTCTAATTATGAAAGTCCTTCATTAGTTCACCCCTCACGTAGTAGGGCGTTGGGTATTTGCCACATGCGCGCCCTCCTGGGCGTGTAAGTAACTGTGTGTGTGTGCGTGTATGTGTGTGTGGCTGAGTGTAAGGATCGTCTACGCCTATGGAGTGCACGCGCCCAAACTCGATTTTTTTTTCGAAACGACGCTGTCATGAATAAAAACGAAATGAAAATTCCGATTCGTCGAAGATCAAAATCGATTTTTTTTTAACTGCCGAAAAATTTAGATAGTAAAAATGAATAGTTATAATTATTAATTAATTAAGAGTGAAGGAAAAATGAAATTGTTGAGAAAAATAGTAAAGAATATTATAACGATGTATATAAATACTTACCTGCGGGGATGTATAGTTCATTGCAAGGATATTTGGACAATAGTCTGACTGCTGTAAATTTGAAGGGGGATGACAACGAAGAGAAAAGACGTTGGGTCATCTTGGAATGTCTCGAAGACACACGTTGTCATAACCTCCGGTAATTGACCATCACCGAGAGCTTTTCGGTTCGGGCGATGGTCGTGACGCAATAATATATCGAAATATCGTAAAGACCGTTGGGGAGTTTCAAGACGTTGTTCTGTGTTTGACCTGTACTTTCACGTCACTCTGTTACAGTTAATCGTGCAGAGGTTGGCGAAATAGACCTGTTGTTCAATTTTCTGTCAATGTTTCCTCGTCGTTCGTACTTGTTAGAAACTTGAAAGGTAACGAGTGTATTGTCATCGATGATTTATTTATTTATTTATTTGTTTATGTATTTATCGATTTGACTATTGAATTATTTGATACGATAATGGTTAAAAAGTGAACGGTTCTACGTTGCTATTAGTTTCAGAATAATTAAATGAATAAAACAAGAACGATAAATAAATTAATTTATTTATCGTTCTTGTTTTATTCATTTGACTAATTAATTTACTAATTTGACAAATTTACATTTGACTAATTGTTTATTCAAAAACTAATAAGTTTTTGAATAAAAAGATCGGACATTAATTGATTTATGATTTTTATAAAATTAGAAAAAAAGTGAGATAATCGTCAAGATGGATTGTCATTTGGTAAGTAATCAGTAATGAGCCAAGTTCGAAAATATTTTGTCGAAAGCAAGCATGAGTTACTTACGTATCGAGGATAGAGCGTTGACGATCCTTACGGATGCTTCGAAGGATCGTCGCCGCCCGTCTCATCTCGTTGAACACCATAATAACATTTCTATTTTCCACTATAATTAACCAAGCGAATAGAGGAACGAGAAAGGAGCCCGGCGAAGAGAATCCACAAATTTGCGCTGCCATGACGAAGGAATAGTCGTGAAAACGAGAATAAGAATATTCAAAAAAAGGAAGAAGCAAAAAAACGAAGTAAAGCAAAAAAAAGATGATGGTTTATGGGATCACGAGGAAGAAAACGGTACGAGATAGCTCTCAAAGTCCTCTCCTATAAGCTATTAATACACAATTTCCTAGAGATCGTGGAATTTCTTTTGTTGTGCATTCACTCCTGCGTACCTACTGCATTCCAAAACCGATGTGACAATGATAGCATCGCGAAATACCGGGTGAATTTTCCATTCGCGAATAAAGACCCTTCGTTAACGCTTAATCCCTCTTGTCTCGAGACAAGCGAGCGAAGCTTCCGTGCTTCGGCTTAAAATTCGAATTTCCACGTGAACGAAGAGGATTAGCAGCGTATGGATTGATGGAGAGACTGTTCTCCATGGATGAACCAATTCTATCAATAAATATACAATAGAAATATATTAATAATTATCGATCGTAGAAAAAGAAAGTTATAGATTAATTAAGGTGAATCAATCATTTTAATTGTGTGTCTGAAGTTATTAGCCAAAGGAAATGAACCAAAGGAACGCGAAGAAGTTACAATATTGAGGAAATATCGTCAAGACAGCTGTCTTCCAAAAAAAAAAAAGTGAAAATTCTACGAGAACCAATAAAACATGCGGATTATTGCCCTTCCCGAATAAATACAAATTTAAAAAGAAAAAAAGGTATACACAATTGGAATTAAAAACAGCGAAATGTCCAATCCTCCTTCGTTTCGTCTCTTATTCTCAGCCCTTTCTGAATTGATTCGTTCCCGCAGTCGAAGCTTATAAAACCTTACCGACGAATGATAAATGTCACTTATAAATAACCCTCGGCGAGTCCACCGTATCCTTTATTTGTAACTTAGTCACGGGTATGCATCGCGCGAGTTACAGCCTCGGTGCATAATTTATATGACTGTGGGAACGGTAATTTATTGGTTTACCACCGCGTTGCTGTCTCTGTGAAGACTCTTGCTCGCGCGCGCGTGGAAAATGTGCGAGCGTCGATTCGGAGTGCCCTCCTGCCACCAGCCACCCTGGATCGTCTCTCCCGTACTCCTTTTTTCCTCTCTCTCTCTCACTCTCACTCGATCCTTGGACGAAGTTTATGACGTGGGGTTTCGTGACGAATGGCAAGCGTTCGTTCCAAGCGCCTCGCGTTTTGCGAAACGCTCTGTGGAACTCGCGGGCTCTCTCCAACTTCGGAGCAAAGTCGTGCGCAACCGTGCGTTTTGCAACGACCAAACGCCTATCTTACAATGTTCGTGGTCGAGGAAAGCTTATTTCGTACTCACCACTCAACAGCACCCTTTCTACGTGCCCTCGACACCCGTAGCCGATACTTAACAAAGATGAAAAACTTTTCCAACAGACCGTGTCACACTTCTGATATTTTTACGAATTCTTTCCTTTCGCTGATAATATTCGCTGTCACGAGATGCAACGATGTTGAAACGATTGGAATGAAAATATAAATAAGTCTTGGCTAGAAATTTGTTTATCGAATTGATAGAAAACAAAACTGCTGAAATTTTATCAGATTATTTATTAGATTAAATATCATTTTTTTAAATAACGATCGTTGATTCTATTTTGGATAATTTTAGCTTTTATTACTTTAGATTGTTTATATCAGATAATGAAGCTTTTAAGGAGTAAACATCCTTGAACGGAAAATATGTGATACAATGATCGTGAGAAACGCGAATAATACCAACGTTCTCGAATAAATTCGTCGATCATCTTATTACCATCGTGCTCTCCGCAAATTACGATGCTATTGAAACGTAACTTGTTTCAACGTGGGTATCGCGTCATAGCCGTGAATTTCTGAGAGAGAGCGCGAGAGAGAGAGAAAGAGAAAGAGAGAGGGAGAGAGAGAGAAAGAGAAAGAGAGAGGGAGAGAGAGAGAGAGAGAGAGAAAGAGAAAAAGAAAGGGAGGGAGTCACAGAGAGAAATGCAACCAGGGAAACAATCGTGCGACCACAATTGCTCCTGTCCTGTTGTCCACCTTGCCAGAACCAAGGCGTATTCTCGCGAGCGAGAAGGAGGTAAGCAGATTATAATTTGCTTTGCGAAAGCAAACGCGAACTACCCTCCGGGCCTCCTACACCGGCATAGCCAGTGGCGATAACCGGTTGCGAGTCCGGTCATTGTAATCCCGAACGGTCGGAGCCAACCCGTGGAAAGTGCGACTGCGAAGCAGGAGAGCTAGAAACGAACGAGAGATATAATGGAGAAAGGAAGAAGAGAATAAAAGAATAAAGAGAGAAGACGAAGGAACAAAAAGAATAATAGTAGGCTCACCGGTAACAATGACTGTACAAATACTAATTTTACGGTAAATAACGCACAGACCATGGTCAGAATGGCAATGATGCTGTACGCTCTATGGCAAACCGTAGGGAAACGTTCAGCATGGACGACGGAAACTCTTGGTAACTATATGGAACAGGTACCGGGCCCTAGCGCTCGAGCGAAGAGTTTTCCTTCAGCAATGAATACCGAACAAACAGTAGCATCCAGCAGCAGCCAGCACCAGCCAGCACCAGGCAGCCAGCAGCAACCGAGTGGCTACGAAGTCACGAATGGACTGTAAATCACTTGGGGATTAAAAGGGCGTTACCTCGGCTACCCGACGGATTGAGTCTGGTTGCCGCGGTTGCACCACACCGGGGAGAAAATCGAAAGAGAAGTGAAAAGGGAACACAAGAAAGGCAGTGAGAGACTTCGACAAAGATCGATCTTGATGAAAGCAAAATAAGCGAACGAAGCGTAAATTACTTTCCAGGTCTCTATGTGCCTCTCTCGCTCTCTTTCACTCTCCATCGGTCTGTACAACGTCGATCCATTTAATCGCAATCTGTTTTTGATGATACGCTCTTGCTGTTTTCTATGCCGTTTCGTTCGTATTTTTCTTTTGTCCAACAGAATTTTCGACGTCGCGTTTATTTGGCGCGACGTCGATTAATGAGAAAAAAGAAACGCAATTATTTTTTGATCACTCCAACGTCACGTCACAATCGGTCATTCAACAATTTTTAGAGTCGATCGAGTTTCCAGGCATTTTTTTTATCGATATTCCCACGTTCCTCATCTTTCGAAAGGATTATCCTGTCACCGTTGTTCCAGTCGATTTATCTCGAGATAACGTCAAAATACAAACATCCTTACGTTTCTCTTCTTTCGTTTCCGCTAGGACTTCATCCTACGTTTTTTCATGTGACTTTTTTTACCCCCCTTTACAGGCGTGTGCGGCTTCCGGTGAATCATGCAGAGTACCGAAGTGTTCCATGGTAGCAGCGTCGTTATTCGCCTTACTCCTCGTCCTCAGTTACTCGGGCCTCGGGACCCGTCTCGTAGCTCCTTGCTTCAGCTTGCTTTCAATGAAGTAGTCGTAAAAAGTTTTAAGTACTTCGTCGCCAAGAGGTGCAGTAGCGGTGTGCAAGGATTGCCGAGGTTGCGGCATGAGAGAAAGAGAGACAGAGAGAGAGAGAGAGAGAGAGAGAGAGAGAGAGAGAGAGAGAGAGAGAGAGAGAGAGGAGAGAGAGAGAGAGAGAGAGAGAGAGAGAGAGAGAGAGAGAGAGAGAGAGAGAGAGAGAGAGAGAGAGAGAGAGACGATGGTAGGTGGTACCCGCCGAGGAAAAGGAAGGTGAAAAGGTGGATAAGAAATGAAGGGAGAGGTGGGGAAAGGACTTGGAATTGGTGAGCTCCGCATTGACGGCGTCGTCGTCGTCATCCTCGTTGGTCCATGTCGTCGTTTCGAGTCAGCCAGCTGCCGGTAGAATTCATCGTCGTTCTCGAAATGGCGAGCCTTCCAAGAAAGAGGCAAACCAACTGAGACGTGAGGAAATCCGCGAGCGCGGAAGAAACTTCCTGTCCTGAGTTCGGACCCGTGTCTCTCTCCATTGGGAGTGCTAATCAAAGGCTTGTACGCTCTCGCGATTTACCTCGCTTCTTCTTTTTTTTTCTCTTCGTCCTCTTGCTCTTTCCTTTCTCTTTATCTTTTTCATTTACTTCCAATGACGGGGTTCGCCGATCCGCTTTTCACTCCCTCGTGCCAGTAAGAGACGCGAGGGAGCGAGGCGAGTCTCTTATGCGAGACGACCGAGGACACGCCTCGGTAACGAGTTAGTTAGTTTCCCCGAGTTAGCATAAAGGCGCAAATATCGAGTGTCTGGATGAAACGTTGGACGCGAATTGGGCAAAGAGAACCAGAAAGGGTATGGCTGTGCAGACATCTCTCTCTCTCTCTCTGTCTCTCTCTCCCTCCATGTGACTGGCCACCGTCGTTTCCCTCTGATTCGGAACTTCGCGAGAGCAGCACTAATCCAGTTGCATTTTGAGCACCTACTTATACATGTTCGCAGATGTGCCACAACAAGAATGGTCTCTGATGGGAAAAATTAATGAAAATCTTGTACATCCGCATTATTCAGCTAAAAATCATTTTCTCCGACACCATTTGATTTCATCATGAATCTTGGCAAACTTTCAAACTATTAGACATTTTACGACGATATTAAAGCAATTTTTAACTCACCAACATCGATTTACTATAAACTCATTCTATGGAGGAACGTCAAAGTATCACGAACTGGGAGAGAAACAATGAATGAATATTCATCCGTTACTCACCTGAAACAAAAGAAAAAATATGATAACAATTTTTCGAACCGCTGTCGTACTTCTGTTTAGTATCAAATCAGATATATTCGGCGACTGGACAAGACGCCACATAAATCGAGAGTGCGAATAACGTAACTGTCAATTACGAAGATCGAAGATTAATTCCTATCCACGATACGAGGGGTCTCGAAATAGCAACGAATAAATGAAGTTTCGAGGCAGTTAGGCACTTTCATAGTACATTCCAACGCTGGAAGATGGCGATCCGATCGACGATCCGAGTTCTGCCCGGGAGCCACGGTCCTGCACGCCAAGTTCCTTCACTATCACGCGCAGCACGCGCAATGCTGCAGTCGCCCTCTATCGTTTATACAGATATATACGTAGTTGTAGTATCGAGTGAAGGAACGATCGTGACGTAGCTGATTAGCACCGTCTCATTCCGTTCGCCAATCCCGTTCGGTACGATCGGACCGATTGGTCGCGATAAGCGCGAGCTTATACGAGGCGAGGTCCACCGAGAATAATAGATTAGTGAGATCCGAGCAGACGCGGCGAGCTACCGGTGGACGAAAGCAACATCGTCGATGATCGTAGTGCGCTCCATGCGGTGTATACGTATTATAGCGAGAATATATAGCGGTAATGGTTAGCGCGCAGCTGGTGATACCGGACTAACCTAGGGTTGTCCGCGCGCAGAGGACTAGGAGTGGTAGACGTTAAACAATGATGGTCGACCCTACGCCGCCGCTAACCTATCCGCGAACAAACATTCGAGCTCATTACCGAAGAGCACTGGTCTCGCGTGAGAGCGCATATATACCCGCACTTATGCACTTGATTGCATTATAATATAACCCAGAGATATTTGCACTCGAAGTGAGCTTATGAATCCGCGGTGGCTTTTGATAGTTTGATTACACTCGTTTCTCGTGTACCCACCGGCTATTTCTACTTAATCAAATTTCACGCCGAGAACCCGTAATTAACGTTTATCGAATGATTATTATCTCTCCGAGGCCTCGACATCGGTTTTCGGTCTGATAAATCACGCTCGAATTATTTATCGATACAAAGCGAACGTTTGTGCGCTCGTTCCATTTCGTTCCTGAATTTCAATCGATGCCAACGTTTGATTTTCATGAAGATGAAAATAAGAGTTGGATTGTGTGACAAGATTTACTAATCCTAGGTAGAATCTTGCTAGGAAGAATTTTTCTTGAAACTAATACGACGTAATGAATAATTTCGCGAATGAAAAAGTGAGCTAGGATTTAGTAGGAAATTATATATCCTAGGGAAAGAACTCCTGAGAATATGTTCGGTGTCTGTTTCACAGTTGCACACGCGATCCAACTCGAGAAGGAAATATCGGACGGTATTCATGGTCCAGGCTGTCCGAAGAACTGGACAATGAAAATCTTGTATTATATACAGTGGCGCATGGAAGCTCTGGATAGAAAAAAAAGCTCGAATGGAATAGAGGAGGTAACGTACGGTAAAGTAACACAGTGTATCTGTTGACCGTGCTTTTCTTTTCGTTGTCTATGTTCACGTGTCATCAGTCACACGGGTAATGAGTGTCGGAAATACAAGGTTTCTCGAGTCGCCAGAAGGTAACGGCTAGAGAAAGAGAGAGAGAGAGAGAGAGAGAGAGAGAGAGAGAGAGAGAGAGAGAGAGAGAGAGAGAGAGAGAGAGAGAGAAAGATAACATAAGAGGGCAGAAAAGAGGTTTCTCTCTCTCTCTCGCTTCGCTCACCAGGACGCTATTTATTATCGTCGGTGCGTGAATACGTGACCGGAGAGTCGAAGATCGTAGCAGAAGCCTGAATAGGACGGTGGAAGGAATCGTTCGTACATCGGCAAGCCAACCAGCAGGCCTAGAGTGGCATATAGAGAGCCCTGTTGGTGCCCCTCTGTCGCTTCTCAACGTCACGAGAATGGATCGAGACGGTATAAGCTCTCGTCATATCGTTACTTGATCACCGACACTATATGCTCTACGGCGTACGTACAACCTCCGGCATCTCTATATTCTTCGTGACGGTGCGGGATAAGGATGTGTTGAAGCGAATGGAACGGAGCTTGGTTCGATCGAGCACCGAGGAAACTATATAGTCGTATATGTTACACATACCTCGGTAGACTTGATCGATTATTTATCGTCGAGATATAACCGAACGCTTCCAGATCAAGGGGGCAGGGCATGTACTGTATGTATATATTCTATCTCTGGTCTGATTCCTTTTCCGGAACGTAATATACATCGGTGATGTTTATCGAGATTAATCTGATGACTGATCACGCGGATACATCACTATTGATAACAACGTATGAAAGACGGTCGTAGATCCGTTGAAACTAATCTTTGCTTACGGACGATATTCCAAGATAAGGGTTAACATTCCACTATGGACCATATGGAATTTCGATACGTTTTCTATGCACGAAGGGTTCAACATTTTTTTAATGTCACAGAGCACATTCTTTGGGACACGTGGGATTTGCTAACTTCCGATGTATCGTACGTTATGGTCCTCGAATCTCCTGATTCCATCCTGATCCTGATTTTGAATAACGCGAGCCGCCAGAATCTATTCTTGATCACGAGTCTAAATCAGGGAGTTGAGGAACAGCCTCATCCAGTGGTTGATGACATTTTGATCCAACCTACGCACTTTCGATTGAGAATCCAACTTTTTTATTTCTGCCAATACGGTCGTAGGTCGAAATCTCTCTTCGCTCATGGATAAGTACTCCACTCGATTTGATTTACTCCCCAAGTAATCACGATGTATTTCCAGCGTTTGAACATTTCGTCTCGTTGCTATCTTTCCAATTCCATCGGTACGAAATTCTCGTCATGAGAATCGCAGCTTGATGAAAGTATTGTCAATCAAATCATTCCGTTCGATTTATAAAACGATTACAATCATAATCCACCCCTAGAATTATCCAACCGAACGTGGGCGGTCAGTAATTAGTGCCCTCGCGAGAATTCTCTTTCCTACCGTGATATATACGATTAAACAAAGTTCCCATTCCAAAAGATTCGGTCGGTCGAAACGGCACTCGCGAGAACGTCGTCGTTGGCTCGAGCTTCGTCCCGAGTGTACTTTTACTCGTCTCTCCATTTCCACGACGAAAGGTAATTTAATTCCACCGCTACCGCCGCACTCTCGCTCTTGCTCGATGTTTCTCTCCGCGCGACCTCTCGCCGTATCTTAATACCGAGAGAGAGATAATAATTAAGAAATAATTACGAACGGGGCAGAGGTAGAGGAGAGGGGGAGTGGGGGGGGCACCCTTGAGCGGAGCGAGGAATTTATAATTCGTTCGTAGAACGACGGTCGCCTCTGGCATGGCGCCTCTTTCGGCTCGTTTCGCTGGTGGCTCGCTGCTGCTCTTGTGCTCTCTCGTATCAGAGATGTTCTGCCCTCGAGGCGTGTCGAACGTTCGAAAAAAAAACCTGTAATAATTCACAGTACCAGATGTACATGTATCCATATTTACTTACATATACACATACTGTAAACATACAACATGGGTTCGTGCTACGCCACTAACCCCATTTATCGTTTTACATTTTGTCTTTCGTTTTTCGTACTCCTAAAAAGTGGCGCTCTCCGTCCAGACATTTACGAGACGATGGGATGCACCTGTTTGAATACAGTTGGAATAAACGATATACATATATACAGATATGTTGATATACGTGTGTATATAGGCGTATACGTACACCTGTAATATGAAATAACAATCAGAAGGATTTCAGTATTCCATTTCCTGGAATGCCCGGAGTTGAATAATATAATTTCATGCTATTAAAGTTTCAACCTCCAGCGCATTTATGTACATCTTGTATACACACACAGACATACACATATATATATATATGTATATATATAGTAATATTGCCCACATGTACAGAAGCTATAGTGTAACGTGCGCGCGTAATTTGTATACTTTGCAAATTCCCAATATTTTCATACCTGCCTTTCGTAGATACGCCCGATACGAGATTCCGGTGACGGTAAAACGTGCGTATATAGCGTACAGGAATTACGCATTACGGATGATATTATGCCTATGTTTTTCTTATTCCACGAGTATCTCCCACTCGTTTCTCCCTATTCGATTCAATTCAAATGTGAAATATACACGAGTAACGTATAATTCGTGAAAAGGGTTGGGTAAGGTTGGTGGAGTGAGAGGGAGAGAGAGGAGGGGAGGGGGAGGATAGTGAGGTCCTTGACGATGCTGCGCCGGTGCTATAAGTAGACACCTATACGTGAGAGTTCCTAAGTGAAACGAGCCGGCATAATACGATAATAAACTTGGGGGAAGGGAGAATAGAAAAACATAGAGAGAAGTCGAGAAAGAGAGAGAGAGTCGGATCAGCGACCTCGGCGACTTATTACACAGGAAGTATCTCCCACCCCCTCCCTCTCGTATTTGCCAGTTACTTCTTCGTTTCATGCACAAGCATATTTCTATATAAATATTACAATGTATATATATATAACTAGAGACACGTGTATACGTTAACCAACGTTTATACATCCACGACCGTGAACTCGATACAGTTATATTCGATATAGTATATACCAATCGACATATATATATACAAATAATAACAGCACAAACGATAGTAACGACGAAAGATATATATCTCGTGATCGGTCCGCATCTCGCGAGTCAGGATTTTAATTTCCCCGATGCTCGTGCCCGCGTACGGTGCCCCTTGTAAACTCTCCAGCTTCCCCTCCTCACCGCCCTTCACCTTCTGCCCTTCCCCTCGCCATATCCAACCACCCGTCTCGTTTTTACCCCGCGGCGCACGGTGACCGGGCCTCGGACGTCTCCAACGACCGCTGGCAGTCACCGGCAGTCCACCTCCGTGCACTTTGCGCCGGATGATGCACCGCGTGGCGATCGTGGTAACGGTGCAAACGCGAGGAGATACCGAAGTTTGTGCACGAAGGGTCGAAGACGTCCGCAAGCACGACAAGGGGAATAGAGAGAGAGAGAGAGAGAGAGAAGAGCGAAGGAAAACAGAGTGAGGAACCAAACGGCGCGTTACCGGTATTCACGCTGGTGTGCATGGTAACACACGGTTAGTATACATGGAAAAAAAGGAAGTTTGCGAGAAGAGGGGTTCGGGGTTCGTGAGGCATCGACGAGAGAGCTCTAAGGGCAAAACGAGAAGAGACTCGCGAGGGAAATCATTTCGTAATTAGCGGGCTCTTTGCTCTGGGTCGGACATAGCGGTATAAAGGTTCCTCCTTTGGAAAAATCTTTTGCGTTATATATATATGGGTATATGTATTACTATATATGAAGACCCCTTCTCATATGGTATTGTAGGGATAGACTGAATGCACGGGAAGGCTTGTGAGAATCGAACCCCTCGCTCCTCTCCCTCTCTCGTGTCTATAGAAATAACCCCACTCGTCGAACCGTATACCCGAGCTATAATTCGACGTGATTATATTATCCCTCCTAAGGCGTTTGAGAGACGAAAGAAAGAAAAAAAAATAAGGTTCTAATTTACCATCGATAACGGGCACGCTACATAGCTAGATAGCTCGCTCAGAACGAAGCTTTCGATATGTTCCAGCTCACTTTCGCAACTCGATCCATCACGATGTTTGCCAAGATTTTCAATAGATCGTGATTGGCACGTTGTCGTTCGATGGGAAATTTACATAAAGACACGTAGGGATGAAAGTTTTTCTACCCCGTAGCCGAGACGCGCTTGTCGGTACGGGAGTTGTCCACTTTGTTTGCGGGCGTATAACGGGACCGATGAAAACTAATGTTGGGACTCCGTCACGAACGTTTGCTTCCTGAAAAAGAGGTCGTAAAAAGGAGGATACGATAAGTCAGAGGGTTAAATTTTGCAAGAAAACGTAAGGATTGCCCAGATGCGTTTCCCAATCGCTCTTGGAAAAAAAAGATTGTGTCTACCGGTAAAGTTGGCATCCACTTTACCGGCGGACATGGAACGGGACGAGCGACGTTGAGTGTCGGGGGCTCGGTAGGGATGTTTGATTGCGAAGGGGTCGAAAGTGGAGGATATGGAAGGCGGTGAACATCGGGGAGTGGATACGAGTAGTGATACCAGGGTGAGTTCGGTTGAAGCAGCGGTAAAAACATGCATCTATTTCCATATAACAAGTTTATATATTAGCCCCACGTCACCGGCAGCGCGTAGTTACATTTGAATACGATGTCCCGGTGCCGAGCACGCTGCAACACCAATTCAAAACGGAGCTTGGCGCGGTTATAGCCCAGACGCGGATGGTTGGGCGCCCACAACGAATTAGAGGCGGACGAAGGGGTAGTGTAACTTCTAACCGCTGGGAATAATTGACTTGGGTAAGACCAATAACTAAACACCGTCTACGGTGTATTAGCGAGGTGTCAAAATTGAAATCTTGCAAGGACGCTGGGGTCGTTCGTAGGTCAAAGTTAGGACACTGGAATCAAATTTGCCTTAATTTTCCAAACCTGATAAAATTCTTTTTTTATCAGAATTGTTATTTATTTAAAAAAAAAAGTTCTAGGTTGGAAATTGCGTGAATTTTATGTACATTCATTTTTAATTGATATAGATCGTGACTCCGAGAAGTTAGTTGGACAAGTTTTTGAAAGTTGTATCAACGTTACGAGTTTGCAACGCCGTTGAAGATTCAAAGGCGGGTTTTTACTATTTTTTAAAAATATTTGCTACAAGCTGAACCCGCAAATAAAGCAAAATACGAGAGTCAAGAGGTTAAAACTCTTTCACCCCTCTGTATCATCCGTGCACCAATGATAATTCGTAACCGCTCGGTAGAGGGGCTCTCAGACTCACTCAAATTGCCTCGGTTATTGCGTAAAGATGCATTCATTTAAAATTTCATGGAAAGTCGGGATTCCGTTTAAGCACGCGTTGCTCATTGCACTGGCGCGTTTGATAATAAATGTGCGCATGAACGCCGGGGCCCCCACGGGCAGCAATTAATGTTTTTCGCTCACAGTCGTATTATGCTCGTACGTGTAAGTCCAGTGGTGGGTGATGGATGTACTCACGGACGATAAATACACTCGTAGAGAACGTTAGAATTACTCTTCATTTTCATTCGTTTAATTCGCATCTTCATAATTGAAAGTCTCTCGTCTTTTGGTTCGTATCGGTTGACGATTCCTGGAATGAAGAATTGACTCATCATCGACGTCATCGTCAGCGACGTTGCGAATAATCGATTCTGCGAAAAGTGAGGACAAAAGGCACAAAGATACAGCCAGAGAAAGAGAGAGAGAGTATGGCGAAACGAGAAATAGGGAAGTAGTACATTTAGTGCCCACCCCCTGAAGGAGTGGCGCTGCACGCTACGAGCGACTGACGATCGACACATGCGCTCATCACACTCCTCTTCCTAATCAATGACCGCCCTGGCTACCTTACCGACGGCTGGTAATACAGATTGTGCTCTAGATAAATTTTATAACGAAGCATGACGATAGTAAATATACGAGTTACGAGATGGGGGCCTGGCGCAATCCTCGAGAGGAAGAGGTGAAGTAAAATGGAACTAGAAGGATATAAAAAGCAGCGAGGAGGACACTAGAGAGGGATAAGAGACAAAAAGAAAGCGACGGAAAGAGAAAGAAAGAGAGAGTTGGGATAGGTGGAGGGACGAAGAAAGAACTGGAAGCGAAGAATCGAGAATGAGAAAGACCGAGAGCGCGCGTACCGGCACGTTCCATCGGCAAGTAGACGCGCGCGCGACGTACGGGCCACAGCGAGATCGTTACGACCAATTACGAACAATGGAGAAACGACCCGTATATACTTATATCTATACACACACATACACACATCTATATATAGTCATGTGGGTAGATCGTACGCGAGCATGGGCACAAGAACGGAACGTAACATCGATGCAGTTCAGCGGGCTGGCCCAACGTATAAAACGGCGAATCAATTGTCGAACGGACGGTATATACGTATAACGTAGTAAAGATATACGGCAGGCATGCAGTAGACTTTAATAGACCGTACGGTCGATGAAGGTATGAAAGAGAGGATAATCCGTTGGAAAAAGTAAGATCGGTAAAGGTGAGGGGAGGATAAAAATTGATACGTCGCATTGCGTTTTAGATGCGGTGAAAAGTGATCGGGGCTTTAATTAAATACACGTAGGTACCTAATATTATAGACGGATAGAACTAAGAAGAAAAAGGAATATATGGTGGGGTGGGTAATGTGGATGTGCCATAGCAGAAATTCACTACAAACTCGAGCAAAGAGGAAAAGATATACATACTCGTATGTATCTTGTATAGGTGAGTGTAGAGCTTGTGTACTCAATGCCAGGCGAACTGGTCACAGGCTATTATTAGTGCTAAAACAAACGGCTGCAACGTAATTATCGGTCGGTAATGTTGCTCCTGTTCTGTTTGATCAGTCTCTACCGATTTTCACCCGGTGTTTCGCCTCTCAGGGGCATTTGTGTTCGGGCCTACGCCCTGAAAACGAGGACTCGATGAACGTTGCGTCACGAACAGAACGACAAACGACGGGGCGAGAGCGTCTCTAACGGATGGCCAGGACGAATGTCCCCCGATGGCGACAAAAACGTA
Organism: Netelia fuscicornis; assembly: GCA_946811545.1. Lineage (NCBI taxonomy): Eukaryota > Metazoa > Arthropoda > Insecta > Hymenoptera > Ichneumonidae > Netelia > Netelia fuscicornis. The sequence goes on from OX328014.1 coordinate 6,737,692, forward strand.
AAAAATCCGAGGGTTGAGCTAACAATCGCGCGGATCGACACTAGCGCTATCTACCGACCTGTCGATTTAGTTTCCGTGAATCGGCGCGGCAGTCGTCTCGGCGCGACGAGCCTGCAAACAATACCTACGCGCGATACCCACCGGGTGTGCCACAGTGGAAAAACCACTTGCACTTCGTTATATTTGGGCAAATGGCTCGATCATTCACCCGTTCAACCGTTACGAAACCAGCAATGCACGGTTTTGGTGTACTTTGGCAGTTGCTTCGGCACTCGCTGCGTTCGCATGGATGATCTGCCGTAGCGACTTTTTGTGACATCAACTTACCCCTGGGCACTTGTCACATGGAATTCACTTGATGGTATAATTCTTGCTCGTTATAGTTCCAAGATCGAAGGAATTCGTTGGGAGAGCAAGATCTGCTTTCAACGTGAATGTCAGCAACTTTTTCGAAGATATAAATTTTAGAGAGTTTGAACTATTTCAAATATTCCCTGTTTTCCTATTCACCAATTTCATCGGGTCACTGGGTTTACACATGCACGATACTGATAACCGCACGATATTCGCGAGAGTACACTCGAATTGGTGTGTCAACGAATAATACAAATGTGAAGAATACACCAGTTAATGCGTTTATAAATTGATCGTAGGCAATGAAGTCGAATAGATTTCATCCATTTCCAAGTAATACTGGGTGTTGGTTGCTAGGGAGCGCCAAAAATCCCTGGTATCGATAATGGAATAAATAATTTAATTGATTCAATCATTTGTATATAATTCCGCCAAGGACACTGGAAGGCCGTAAGTATTCTCGAAGGGATAATTAACTTCTCCCTTCGTTTGAATTATAAACGTTAAACAGAAAATCTGTATATGCTCTTTGGACATCGCACTATGTCCCAGCAATCGCATTTAACTTCTAGTGGGAAATTGTCCTTCAACAGAAAGGCGGAAGCATTTTCCGCATGACCACATAGCTCGATAAACGCCTCCAATTTCTTCGATGCACCCATTTTTTTGCCATACGATGAATCGGCAATGGTGATAAACCGGTTTTTTTATATTACAACTAAGTTGATAAGTGATTGGATTGCGCCGGGATGCCGACGCAATGAGCCGAGTCCAAGTCTGTATAGCTCGTATCGTGTAGGACATGTAAATCGCCCTGAGCGAGAACATCCCAAACTGGTTCTACCGCCACGGAAGTTCTGGAATTTCTAACGCCGTCGTTCTATAGATTAAACTATAGGATCGAGTAAAAACAAAATTTGGATCGTTCCAGTTTATGAATATGTCCATCCCACTTCCTCGCTAATCGCTCAATGGTCGGTGCTCATCGATATAGCACGTAACCGCACGTTTTATCCTGATGCTGCATCGCGGCTTAGGTCTCCCGTGGTACGCACAGGTACGCATATTTTCTTTTTCACTCGGCTGATATCTCTCTAGCTACCTGAAGCTCGATCGCCAATGACCTTCTCGCCAACTTAGGCGTACACGTTCGTACGCAGAAATCCTTCCACCCTCTGCGCCTCACGTTCCTCCTTGGTACTTCGTTTTATTCTTACCCTTTTGTACAGTGCGGGCTATGGACCGCAAGATGCTAGAGCTACCTCTCCCTCTCCCTTTCATTTGCGTTTATTTTCTCTCTTTACGCCACATACTATGTTCTTATCGCGCTTCCTCTTCTTCCCGCCAGAGTGCGGATGGTGTGCCGCGGCCTTGCAATGCTGCTGCTATTGCCCCTGCATCACCGCGTCTTACCACCGATCGGCCCCCGCTACCGGTCACCTATTCACGCCACCCTCGAGCATGACTGAGGGATCAGCACCGAGCACCATCAGCGAAAAGAGGTCCGACGAAACTTGCAGCACGCAACGAGTCTTCGGTTTCAGTTTCACCGTCTCGGTTTCTCAGTTTTCGAGCTAGATAGCGCGATATTTAGCGAATCCTAGTGTCGAACAAAATGGCCGTGCGTCACGAAATGGCGTCACGCGGGAATTCCATTCATCGATGATATCCTCGTCGTTACCGACCGTCGGTAATATTCGCTTTTTCACAACAAAACTTTGAGTCTACCGTTATCATTTATTAATAAGTTTACGCTTTTGACGAAATTACTAGAAGGAAAATTCGATTACAAATGGAATTATTGACTCTTCGCTCGAGGGAAGACTCTTATAGCTCTTTGGAAACGAGCATTATCGAATAATTATGAAACGTGCCAAGGGTTGAACGGAGGCAGTGAGAAATGAAAAAACGACCCGAGAGAGGTGCCGGATATTCGAGTTATCGATAAATGAGACACTCATCTCGTAAATGGAAGCGAGCGTAACAGCTGTGCAACCACCTAGCGTATAATGACGTTTCTTTTTTACCTTCTATTAGATACAGCGAGGGTATACACGCTCTTTCCGTCACTTTCCGTTCTGCCTATACTTTTACTTTGTGGATAGTCGTAGCAGGCAGTAGTAGTATCGATAGATGTCGGTAGTGGTGGTAGAAATGCACGAGGACGAGACATTGGCTTACCAAGCTCGACCTTGCCAGTTCGTTACTCTTTCCTCCCGGCTGCTGCTATTGCTCTTGTGCATTACACACGGAGAAACCGTGCGCAGGTAGATGCTGAGGAGAGGGGAGAACTATCTGCCTATCTACCTGCCATCTTACTCTTTTTTTATCTCTCGCTTCTTCTTACTTTATTCTTTTCATTTTGTTCTTCTACTTACTTTTTTTTTATCTCTTTGTTACTTTTATCATTCTCACTGCTTATCTTCGCCTTGAGTGCTCGCTACCCACTGTTCCTTTCTCTATAACTCCACGCACACGATTCGTAAATATATATATATACACGGTACATAATTTAATTCCAACATAATACAGATACAATATGATTTTTATTGCTCTCGTATAACGCGGTGAGAAACACGCAGTGCTTTATGACTTATTTCATAATTAACTCCCGTACCGTGTTACTATCATAAATAAGAACGCGAGTTTCGCAGATATCGTGACGAATACGCTGCGAGAAAGTGCACAAGGCGTGTTATAATCGAATTTAATGCGAAGACGAAGAGGAAAGAGCGCAGTTTCTCTGGCACTCGGTATCTTCGTCTCGTTTTAACGTGACTACTATTTTAATCCGTTGGCCCATTCGAATGAACATCATCCACGTTTATATACGAATAATAATATATTATAATATAATAAATAAATATATAATTATACATTATTATTATTACGCTCGTATACGTAAGAGAATTATAGTAGAATTAGCAAGCAGTAAGACTTAATTTCAGAGGGCAATATAATTATAGTGGAGGGGTTGGGGGGGGGGGGGTTAATTGATGTGCAAGTTTAAACATAACGATCGAAATCTTTATTGTGGCATTGCTTGGGTACGCTGCGGGTCCAAGCGACAGGTACCTAGCCCATGTCAAATTGTAAGTCGACGTTATCAGCTTCATAGCCATGGAGGGATATCTGCTGTTGTTATCGATGTATTCTTCCTCATCCACCTTTCACGTTGGGACGGATGTTGAATGGTTCGTTCCTCCTCATGCCTAGCCACTGGGCTCATCGACCCTATTGTTCCGCGATGCTGGTGGAGCTTCTGTCTATGCTCGTTTATGGTGGAAATACCTACAGGGTTACTCTTCATCTTGGCTTCATTGTCAGTGTCGAAGCCACCAATGCCCCTCCCTCCATTAGAAATATTTTTTCTACTCGTCCCAACTTTTGACGTTGGGACGGATGTTGAATAATTCCTTCCTCCTCATGACTAGCTCCTGGGCTCATCGACCTTCTTGTTCCGCGATGCTGGTGGAACTTCTGTCTATGCTCGTTTATGGTGGAAATACCTACAGCGTTACTCTTCATCTTGGCTTCAGTGTCGAAGCCAGCAATGCCCCTCCCTCCATTAGAAATATTCTTTTTTCTCGTCCCAACCTTTGACGTTGGGACGGATGTTGAATAATTCGTTCCTCCTCATGCCTAGCTACTGGGCTCATCGACCTTCTTGTTCCGCGATGCTGATGGAGCTTCTGTCTATGTTCGTTTATGGTGGAAATACCTACAGCGTTACTCTTCATCTTGGCTTCAGCTTGGAAGCCACTAATGCCCCGCCCTCCATTAGAAATATTCTTTCTACTCATCCCAACCTATGACGTTGGGACAAAATAGTTCGTTCGTTCTTGTACTTAGCCAGTGCGCTCATTGACTCTCTTATTTCGCGATGCTGGTCGAACGTCTGTCTATGCTGGTCTATGGTGGAAATACCTACGGGGTTACTCTTCATCATGGCTTCAGCATGGAAGCCAACGATCCCCCCTCCCTCTATTAAAAATATTCCCTGTCTCTCCTTCTCTCCCTACTCTCCCTTATCCGTTTGTAATGTCGAACGCATCTTATACTTATAAACCATAACGACACGCGAGACTAACGGATTTGGCCGAGTTCATGGCTCGTATATGCGCCAGCGGTATTTGCGGGTGTGTATATACATATACGTAGATCGGTAGAGAGGAGCGCGAATAATTTCTTCTTCTACATCCGCATGGAATGGTCCCATTCGATTCACTGCTCAAGCTTTATGTCATGAACCTTAATATACATCGCACGCTTTTTACAATACCAGTTTATAAGGCATTTTTCAATAATGATTCAACGCTGAAGCGCAAAACTGTAGGCAGGTTTTAATTCTTCGCGTTTCAACAAATTGTTCTTTTTCAAGCGATCGGGTGTCAATTATTTTGCAGCTATTTTTATTTTTCAATAATGCCAGGTATTCATTTGTGAGAATTGATAGGCAGTATGCTGCCTTTTTTTTCGTCATTTTCGAGAGAATATTGGCGATATCGTAAAATCATCCCCATCAGCTGGTCGTACAGAAACGCATAACTCCCTATTGTCCGGTGGGCGAACAGTCGAAGCTAAAAATTCAACGTTTTGTAGAATCGAACCTCCATTGTTGAAACCTCGCCAAATTGTACGTCGAGCATTCCCTATTCCACTCTGGACAGGTATACGCGGGATTACACGTATTGTTTCAAAAAAAATGCAAAAATCGTTGATTTTTTCTCTCCTTTTTTTTCCATTTTTTTCCTACTATTTTCCCGATAAACCTTTATCAGTTTTTCGCTAAATCGTATTTGAAGAAACGTATAACCGGTTTCCTCGTGTTCGTTTGGGTTTTATAGCGGCGAAACGGTTCGTTACCCACATTTTGCATTTGCATTTTACCTTTGACCTCAATTATGATTTGATTTTCATTGTTTACGAAAATGAAAAGCGCGATATTTTTTGCGTCGATCGTACACTTGGCTAAATCAATTTTCTATTTTCACATATGTTACGGCGAACGTGAAAGAGAACGTTTCTTTTTTTTCTCCCTTTTTGTTCTTTCACAAATTGCTTCCTCCGTACTCGTGATGGCAGGTCGTTACTCATGGCAAGGTTTTCACGCGGAAATACTGTTCGCGGCTGAATCTGGTCAATTCGTACGAGTACGAAGGGGAAGATCAGACGTTACGTTGGAGAACTGTTGGTACTGTACACGCCCCCGTTGTTTCCATATTGCGATTCCATTGCGGTTATTCCCATACTGTTGCTGTCAGTGCCAGGAACGAGAAACATACACGTAACAAACGAGAAACACCGAGATCAATAGAACGTTTACGTGGCGTACCTACACGACCACGGAGATATATCTTTGCGCGATAGTTGGCGTTGGATGCATTCGAGCAAAGACCCGCGTCATTGACTGGTAGTTGATCGCCAACTGGAAACCGATAATCATCGCAACTGCGAGAGGATTTCGCTTCGCACCTCCTCGCGAAGTAGCGAGAGGAACTTTTCCTTGGATAATCTCGTATTTATGGACGATAGGATTCGACCACCTGCGCGAACTAAAGCCTGCAACGAAACATTTGCATCGAGCGATGGAATATTTCGTTAGGGGATGAAAACAAAAAACGTCACTTTACTATGCATGACAAAATAATTGCTCGAGACAGCGCGGATTAGGGAAGGATACTAAAATATTTGAGATGACGATCGTCTGGAATCAATCCGGGAATTTAGATTTTACAAAATTTAATTCCATTTTCAATAAATTTGAGCTTTTTTTGAAAGAAAAAAAAATGAACGAACGAGGAAAACAATTTTGAGAAAATTTAATATTTCACGGGTTTGAATGTACTTTGTTTTTCAAATATAGGAGAATTTCAATCGATAACGGGATCATAATTGAAAAAATGTTGTCGTAGTGATAGGAGCTTTGACAATGGATAAACACAAGGAGAGAGCTCTAGGCGCATTTGGAATTGCATTTTTTTATGTTTCTCTTCATATTTTATTTAATTGACAATATTCCCCGTGGCCATTGCGTTTTAGCGGAAAGCACCGACTATTTTGCAGCCACCGAACGATCGTGATGCATCATCACGTACGAAGCTCGCGCAGAGGCGGGGTCACCGGTGAAGAGAGAAGAGCTTGCAACACGAAGTACGAACGTCGCCACGATCGATGGGAATATGGCGGCGTTGAGGTAGGCAATGCCACATTGACCTTCCATAATTTCTCCTTTCGTGCATGAGTTTTTCATATTTTTTTCTTTGTATCTCTCGCCTCCTCCCTCTTTCTCTCTCTTCACTTCTCCATCGATACGAATCTGGGAGGAAATCATACCGGAGATCGTTCCATGCCGATAATTTTCAATAGGCTCGCATGCGATATCGAGTTCGTCACGAATAGTAGTATTATAGTCCGAGTGAATCTGATGCCGCCAAGGTAAAAGCCTCAGCTGCGCCCCATACGTTTGGTTCCGACCAACGGACGGTAGAGCGCGCGGGTCGGTTCGCTCAAGGGCTTTCGGCACGTGAAGCCGAGCGCGCGAAACAATTTCCCTCGCGAGTATACATTATATCATACGAATACGTATATTCATACTTCCTCAGGAGGGGGAGTTAGGGGAGGGGGAGGGAAGGTAGTCAACGAAATAAAACGTTCGATGAAAAGTTTTTTGATACGCCTAAGGATAACGGCGTTCTTACGGTAGACTCTTGGATTCGCTTCGACCAAGGTGCGTAAGAATATCGGTGGGGCTTGCAAATATCGATCGGAAAATTGATACGACCAACGGAGGAGCGTGTTCGGAATTCCTTTGAGCAACAAGATTTAGCTTCGAGTTGTTTAAAAGCGAAGGAGGAAGTCAAACCGTAACAAAGTTAGAGCCTCTGGTGTTTTTATTAAGAAAATTCCACTCGTTCCACGAAAGAACCATTAATTCTGATAGGAAATGTTTCGTTCGGATTTCCCTCACCTCGAGGTCTTTCTTATCGACTTATCGAAACCGCGATACAGCTGGAACAAGCATGTATCAAGTCGTTCTACAATGAGGTAGAAGTGTATAGAAATCTCCGAGTGGCAGAACGATCGATCTCAGCCAATGAACCGAGTAGTTACGAGATTCGTGTTATACGCGATTCCACGAGGAAATTGACGTCAATATTAAACTGTCATGGTTATTCTTTTTTTTACATCGCGACACGGTACGTACAAAATGGAGGGAAAGGCTTGTGCACCAGGAGAACGTATAGATCGCCCGCGGCATCTTTTGTGGCACTGTGGTACCGTTTGAGGAGTCCGCAGATGAGAAAGATAGCTCGGACATGCAGATATGTTTGTAATACCCGCCCTTCCAGTACATGATTTGCCTATTTTGATATGCCCCATAGCGTAATAAGCTTCGCGTGTATTTGACACGTTACATAAGCTTTGGGAGAAGAGAAATATGCACGGAACGGATGGGCAGCGCCGACCTCTCGTAGTTCGTACAAATTCGTCGCGCCAGAGGGCGCGTCTCACCGCATTGAAAATTCCGGGGGGATTGGAAGGTTCGCCGGGGTATCGGGCGTCATGACTGGTTTCGACTCGTATACATACGTTCTAGCTATACCTCCGGAGGGATCGATTGTACGCTAGATAATGCCAGGGGTACCAACGAACCTATGTGTACACGAACGTGTGGCCGTTAACAGAGGTGAGGGAGGCGTGTAGTAGGAGTAGGTATGATTGAAATCGACATAAATGGAGGTTTGACGAGCCGGACGATATAATAGTCGTTGTCACCGTTGGCGCATATATGACCGTTCCCATCCGTCCCTTGTCCCATTTCATCGTTATTCTCTCATCCTACCTCCCACCTCCGGCGCCCCCTTGTCTATTCGACGATTTTCGCGCATCTAACGCAAACCGTTCGACCGTACGTTTGACGTGTTTTCAACATATTACGTGTCGCCCGTGTATCTAACCGAATTAACCGTAAATTGTTTGATCGAAAATTAGTTTGTCACGGAAACGCGTCGTGAGCGAGCGGGCTCGATATGTATGTAAAATGAATAGATAAACCTATTCACATATATTATATGTATATACAGATTATTTTCATCCCCCACGGTCATCTATTGTTAACGAGAGCTTTGGACCATACGCGTTCCATTTGCATCACTAAACTCTCGATAATCGAGAGGTGACGTTCATGGAAATGCGGCCACGAGCCCACTGGGAAAGTACTCTTCCTGTTTTGCATCAACGTGTCATGATGGAGATGCATTTTTGTACGATTTTATGGTTTTACGAACTGGTTTGTTTTCGTAACTAATTGAAGATGGAAAGATGTGATAATTTTTAGGTTTTTCAAGTATTCGTTGATGAATTGGTAAAAACCAGGATCGAAAGTATTCTAGTCGTGCTGTACGAAAAATTTCCAATTTCATAAACCCACAATAAAGTATTTTTGGACAAAAATAAATATCGACTCTTGTCAAGTGTCGTTGGTCCACATTCGTAATTCAATTACGAGACTTTCGGAAAGAAATTTTTAATTCCCCGTACAACACGAATATCGCATTTCTAATCTTCCGCTGTTCCAATTTGTCGATAAAAAATTTTTAAAAAAGAAAAATGAATTTTCACGTTCTCTCGCCTCTGCGGTCAAACCAATAATAACGTCTGGCCAATAATAGGGATACTTTATTATAGACCCGAACCCTAGTAACGTAAGAAATTGGTGCGAATATGTATAACGACGTACTAGCAAACTACATAAAAATCACGAGAGCCAAATCGCTTCTGCGAGAATCTAGAATAAAAAAAAACACATAATGAAGCATCTATTGGCCAGTAACTATTATCCGAGGTTTCACAAAACACTCGCCCAAGCTCATTCACGAAGACGAGAGAGTTATGACTTAATCCAAGCGTTATGCCGGAGATAACTTCGGTGTTATAACAACGATCCACGGGTGAATGGTATATGGATAATGTTGGTGTTTGCGTCGGTGCGAGGCCAAGCCGCGCGATGATGATCCTTTGAGTATTTTTTTTCCTCGATCGCGCGAGAGACTACCGACTGTATACAGGTGGTGCGTCGTATTTAACGTAACAGGTCGGTATAAAAGGGGATGCGTTACGTAAAATACGAGGCGGCAAGCTCTCGCGGCGTTCGCGATATCAATCTCGTAGATCGAATCTCCGTCTCTCGTGTGCGACGAGGCGACTGCAGAAACTGCATGTGCTCTTGCCTGACGCACCTCCGGGAGTTGTTCATCGTGGCGAAGAAGGAAAAGAAGAAAAAGGGAGGTAAGGAACGGAAATAAAAGAACGAGTAGACGATAGGAAGAAGAAGAAGAAGGAGAAGAAGAAGAAGAAGAAGACTTAGTGAGTGAGATGGCCAACAGTAGCGGTGTATCGATATGCAGGATCGATGGTACGGGGACCTCAAGGGAATTCAAGCTCCTTTGGCCGTACGAGTCTCGAGAGAGGTTGAGTCTTTCCATGCGGTCGGTAAGAACGTCGATGCATGCTCGCACTAGAAGCTTCGATATTGCTTATACGCCGGACGCTTGCACCTTCCCTGCTGCTGCTTGCAGGATTTTTCCAACGTCAGGGGCTTCTCTATCTTCGGACCGGTGGCTCTCTCCTGTGTTTATACTTATGGTATTACTTTAATACGATGCGATCAATGATGAGAGGAAAAGAAGAAAAAGAAAAGCATAAAATGAAAAAAAAAAAAAAAGAAAAACGAAAAAATAACGTAGAAAACGAGAGGAAAAAATTTTTAGCTACCCTCTCGGGATTTAACAACGAACCTTGATAAAACTTTCGCGGTAATTTAAAATTACCTTCGGTATAAAATAATAACCAATGAGGATAAAGGTACGAGGTACAGCGTGAGTTTGCTATCCCATTGAGTACGGCTGCTGCGCGAGATGACTATATATATATATATATTTATATGTACCTATATATATATACATATATGTATATATGTATTCACCCTACATCAGCGATGCATCTACCATACCGTGTATCGAGAAGGTGGGATAAGCGCTTTTATACTACAGAAAACACACGGGCAATTTTCTCAACGCCAATGGCGTAAGCGAATCGTGCCTCGTGGTGGCAATTCTCGGGAAGACTCTCGATATGGAATGAACATACGCGATACGCAAGCACGCATAGTCGTTGGCACTTTTCAGGCAATTTTTTCAACAATAGGACGAGAAATCATTAATGAAAATTTTCAGGGGAATTTGGGATATAGGGTAATTTCAATTTCCACGGAAAATGTCATTCCCGATCATGTTCCACTCATCCCCAGTGTTTATAATGTAAACTAAAAGATAAAAAAGAGGTTGATATAGAATTGTACAATTATTGATGGTTTTAATCCAATAGTTGGTCCAGTGATTGGCACGTTTCATCCCTAGTGAATTCCGTTGTAACGCGATGTAATCGTCGCATCAATCATAACCCCGTAATAAAAACGTTCATACGCCAATATTTCACGGAAGTATTCCTATTGGCGAATGATAAATAATTGGGAACAAGTACAGCGACTCCGAGGCCAATCACTGTATCGACGATTTTATTGACATCGTTTTACTGCCGTGGCAAGCATCGCGTATACTTGGGCAATACCGGGCTACGATATACCACATTCGGAAACAATTTAACGGCGCGTGATAGGCCTTATGCTCTCGGGGGCATTCAATGGCGCGTGAAGGTGGTTTAGAAGCGGCACCGACACGCATCCCCGCTCTCGCCCCATGGGGTAGCTGGGTATTACGTGTATACCCTACCGGACGAGCGTTATACAAAATACAAGAATGGGACGAGATTGGTGGCGTCATTACGGATCTCAGCGGTGCACTGCTCACCGGTCGTACCTCTTCCTTCATTTTTCTTCTTGTTTTGTGTTTGCTTTTTCTTTGATTTTTTTCTTCACATGATACTCTCGCTCCCTCGCTGGCGTGCGTGCCGGGAGTACTTGCAAGTTTGCACACACGACGCAATGATCGCACCAAGATCGGAGAGTTCGTGTCGGACGCTACATATTTTACGAGAGGGAATGAGTTGAGAATCTGAGGAAGGATCGAGAGGGAAGGGTTGACGAGGAAAGAAGTGCTCGGTAGCGCTCAGGGCGACCCAGAGGAACACCATCGGCTCGTTCGCGCTCCTTTTCAACTTCGTTCTAGGTCTTCCAGTGTACAACGGAATCTTGGTCGTTCCATTCTTCTTACCCATCTTTCTTCATCAATATTGTTCTTGAAACTCGCGGAACGTTTCTTCGCTTCGATACGTCGATTCCGATCGGAACTACTCGCTCTCGTACTCACGTCCGACATTGGCTCGGCATCGTGTTTAGACGCGTATCGAAATAATATATTTCATGAAGCTGACCCAATCGCCGATGATCTTGGCTGGTGGATCGACCAATGGACTCGGTCAATTTCATACAATTTCATCGTGGATGGAAACGTACGTATGGAATAGTATGGTGTACCACGTAGTCGAGTTGGATACCAGGATTCGTCCTGTAATCTGGTTTTATTATCGACCGGGGGAAGAAAAAGACCGCGGGCGAATTGGGTCGGTGGTGCGAATTACTTTGGCCGAGAACGATCCCGCGGAGATAGAACGACGACGCAAGGTGCATGGCTACGAGAGAGAGAGAAAGAGAGAGAGAGAGCGATGCTCCTGGGGCTTCTCTATGACTCTTGTTGTTGATATCAGATACCACCATTGGGTGGTCGGGTCGAGGGCAAGTAGAAACGGATGTACGTGAGCGGACCTACACGAGCGTATGCTCGTAGCGTCTTTGTTTCCAGCTTCTTTGAGAAAGAGGGGTGGGTGCTTCCAGGCAGGAAAGTCAACTGCGCGGATTGATTTGTCTTAACATCAAATCATTAATAGCTAATAATCTACATAACACTATTTTATAAAAATATTTCAAATATTATAACAATCTTAGAAAAAAAAACGTTTATTTTATGCTCATGACAAATTTAATTTAATTAACTCTCTGAGTACTTTCAAGCTTATGTGGTCCGCAGACGCATATGCTGACGCATATATGCGTCCTTAGGGCTCAAAGGGTTAATTAGTACTTATAATAAAAAAGAATCGACCTTGGGGTAATAATAATTGAGAAATAATTCATGAACGATGTTAAATCGGGCCCGGTTGATGGGAAAGAAAATCCAAGCGATAAAAGAAATGTGAGAGGTGGATGATGACGTCTTATTTCGTGGGCTATGTTGCACGCTACGAAATAAGAAATTGTCCTCGCTAGAAACAGTCGAGGAAAGTCGAGAGGGAGTTGAAACAAAAAGGATACCGTGGAGGACGGCTAGGAAAACCACGATATATATATACATGTTTATACGTAGAGAGAGGACAACTTTGAACTTTTTAGATCTCTATAGAGGGCATCACGTGTATGCGCTTCGAGTCACCACTTGATAAATATTTCCCGCGCTTCCTTCACTCTCTTTTTCCTGGGATGTATTTCTTTTCGTTTCCCTTCCACTTTGACCCTCATAAGGACTTCTTTCTTTCTGTAAACATTGAAGGTATCCACCGTCTTGAAATTGTTCCTCGTGGCTACATCTCGGCTCGTTGAAAAATAACTCGCCCGCAGATTTATCGTCGGCTTATTTCTATTCCCTATTGAAGGATCTGCGAAGTAATACAAACGCAATATAATAAAAATAAAAGGTTTTAAGAAAGTAATATGCAATATTTGGCAAAAAAAAATTGTTTTGAATATTTTTCGTAAACTGTTAGCAACTTAAATCTTTTGTCAACCTAGCGGGTGAAATCATCCCCCGTGAGAAAATACTCGATGCGATTATTTATCGGCCATCGAAATAAAATTATTTACTCGAACTTGCGAAATTTGTTTACCGTTGACAACTTTTTTTTATTATGAGAATGTAACGCGCGGCGTTTGCGGTGGATTTAGCTCTCCCTCTTTACCGCGATCGATTTAATCGACGGACTCCAGTGTTTTCGTATCGATCACAGGATTATCTGTGACAGGACTTAATTTATTTATGAACCGGAAAATTTTTTGTCGAAATTTATTTATATATTCTTTTTATTTTCCGTTGGATCTCCTCGCTGGTTCGCTTCGTGTGAGTCCCGCGACGTTAATGCGCGCACTGCACGCGTCCATTTGCAAGCCACAAGTAATGGGTCTGGCGCGGTACTGGCAGAACCGGCTGGCCGGTCGCGCGTTATTTTACACGCGCGAGGGTGAACGCGCACACGAGCGTCCCCACACGGCGGACCAGTGTCCGGACATGAGACATGGACCAATTTGTTACCGCGTGCCCAGTGCTACGTGTATGCACGGGGAAAAAAACACGCATATGCCACCTAAAATTGGCTGCTATCGCCAGGGGTAGGTTGACCGCTGGACTGTTTTTTTTACAGGAAATCGCACCAATTCGTCGACAATTAATGCGTAATCGATCCTCGGCGTACATCCGAGGTATACACGAGTGCGATATCGATGGTTGCCGGAAAATGACGTGAAATTTCAATTACGAAATCCAACGTGAAATATGACGTTGGCAATGACAGAACGATGATCGAAAATAACGATTTTTTTTATCGACGAGAAGAAACGAATTGGCAAGGTAAGAAAACAATTTTTTGTTTGGCTCGTTTGAAGTTTAACTGCGTGTCTAGGTTGAATGTTCTATTAATTTTTACAAGAATAATAATCATGCTACTGCGAAACTTATTCTCTTTCGTGAGAAGCGCGAATGGGTAGTTAATGTCGTCTCTCGTTCGCGTATCCTCGGAACTGCTGGTTCTTGTCTCGTTCTTCCAGTCTCCTCGTCAATTTTCCCTCGAAGAGTGATGAAAATTGGACGCTTTACTTTATTCCGTACTAACCGATATTCCCGCGAACGAGAGGGAAAAAAGAGAGTCAAATGGGTCGATGTATAAACGCGACGAATTTTATCATAAATTAATAATATAGAAAGCGTTACTTTCTAAAATAAACAAATGCCAATAAATTCGATAACAATACGAAAACAAATACACGATTTCAGAAACAGAAAATACTCGAGCGATTATTTACATTCGTTGAAAATAAATATTTCGTGCAACGATATGCTAGGCTTGCCATATTTGTATAATAAATTGTGTGTAAACGTAAAAAAAAAAAGATTGAACGAAAAAAGAAAATAACAGTAATAAAAATGAATAGGAAGAAAAAAAGAAACGTAAACAAGTTCACTGGTACAAGCTGTTGCGAGGATGTGTTGGCGTCGTAGGAAGAAGATGGGACGCAAGAGCGATCCCGGTATCTGGACTGCTGCTGCAGACCTACGAGCATGGACAAGGTGGAGTTGCCAACAATCCCGTAAAAAGGAAAAGAAAAGAAAACAAAAAAAGGAAAAGTAAAACAACAACTCCTCTCATCTTATATCGCATCTTCTCGTTCTCCCTCGATCCCGTTCGCTCTCTTCGGGTTCTTCGTAGCGTAGAGCGAGTCCCGTCTTGCTTTGTCGCGTACTTGCGAAGAGAGGGAGGGCAAGGTATTCCTGTCGGGCTATTTGGACACAGCTCGTAAAACACGCCAAGCTCTGGGGCCTTTCTCTCTCTCTCTCTCTCTCTCTCTCGCTCTTCCTTTCTTTCTTGGACGTTGCTGGTTTGAACAAGCCACACCGCTCAGCAAACACACATTTACGGGCTTCTGTCGGACTTTCGGGAAAGGCTTCTTCTTCCTCGTCTTCGTATTCGCAAAGCAAGCGATGAGAATACTGCAAGGACACGACAAATATTTTAAAGAAGCTGTATATATATATATATACACACCGGGCGATCCAGAAGTACGTTATTCTCTGGTCTGGGTCTGGATGGACGTACAACCATTTACCCATGTTTACTGGACATTTTCTCGTTCAAGTTTCCTTCAACGATCTAGATTTTTTCGAAACTACTTTACCGACCGATGATAAGTAAAAAAAATAATTCGAGGTAAGAAAGATATGAGATAATGAGCAAATGAAACAAAATGGAAACTATTTATCACGGTTGTCCTAATTCCCACCACGTGATTTTCATAAAAGTGGATTTGGATAGTTAAATAGAAGTTGGGACGTATTAAGACGAAAAGGTGAAGGTCTGTTCTTAGAATAATACCAGTGTACGGTATAACCACGAGTTCTTACTTTACAGAAACCGTTGCATATATATCTTCGGTGCATGTATATCCGCTAACCGCTCTAAGTGGTAAAATCTTCCGCAGCGCCAGAGGTACAGAATTCTCACGCGTCTCTCGCTTCTTCCTCCACCCGGTCCTTATCCTTCGTGCTTGTTCCCCCGTGCGGTGATTCACTTCTACCTACGTCTGCGGTTATGCAAAGAGTCGGGGGGCTGGGCAAGGAGATGGGCGTACGAGGGGATGAGATGAAGAGAGAGAGAGAGAGAGAGAGCGAGAGAGAGAAAGAGAGAGAGAGAGAGGGAGGAAGGCGAAGAACGAAGAGACGGCGGCGAGTGAAGGGCGGGTAGAGATAGAGGTCTTAACGCGAAGCGCGATGCTTTCGTCCGCGATTAGGGACTAACTTGGTCGCTTCCTCGTGTCGGTGGGGTAATTTCTTACTTGGCACACTTGAGCATGTCCGGGTAATAGGGCGAAACGCGCTGCGAGGGCGATAAATCTCAACGAAGCGGGTCTAACGCGTCCGCACGATCCAGGGATTACCCTCGCGGCGAGGATTCCTTTGAGTCAGCGGTCGGAACGATGTAACAACTTTGTCACTAAAATCTAGGTGCACACCTAGTTTTGCCAGAGGACACTTGATTCTTCATCGGGTATCAACCAAGAGAAGGTTTTTATCCCAAGTCCTATTCCACGAATTAACTGTAAGGAAGTGTGATTCTCTGGATTCGGGGATACGTACTTTTGTATATAGTACTTTCAGTCGGTGGTCAGAAGAATGTAACAACTTTGTCACTAAAATTTAGATACTAGTTTCATCACATGACACTTTATTCGTGATCGGACATCATGCAGGAGAAGATTTTTTCCTAGGTCCTATTTCATGAATTAACCTTAAGAAAGTGTGGTTTCTTTGTCCCTGACTTTGGCCAATTGAGTAAAGTGATTTTAGGCAAATTGGCCAAAGGAACGAACAAAATACGATTGTCGGACAACAGCTGGAAAACAACAGATTCCATGCAATGATTCGCAAGCGGCTATCATAACCCTCTGGAATCTTTCACGTATTGTGCAACCGCTAGTCGTAAAATGGTTTAGTCATACATACGCACGCAAACGTTTATGTTCGTATAAATAGATACACGAATAGTGAAATGGAATACGGAGCGTTTAAAAACTCGAGGATCTGGTTTCTCTATAGCACGGGGACGATTCGGGCTAGGATAAATAGCAGAGGTGAAAATTATGTAGGCGGCTGATATATGTCCCATTCACCTTGGATTAATGTATCGCCGATATTACGGCGATGCATCAAAACTGCCCGAAAATTGCGGCGTTGATGTATAGGGGCAAGGGGCCAACGGATAGCGGGGTGTAGAGCGAGAATGAGGGGGAAGGGAATGAGAGAGGGAGGAAAAGTACGAGAGTTAAAGTCGGCCAGCGGGACGGTGAAATGTATCACCGGAACGCAGCACGACACCACTCGGTGGTAGCTCGGGGGTTGTCGGTGGCCCTCCCCGCCTATGATACCGGTGGATGTGTATGTCGGCGGTTCGGGAACTCTGGGAGGGAGGTAAAAGTACGTACGAGTGGTAATACGTGTACGTATGTACGTTTATATAATACCCGGTTACTACCACCGTTGGTGAATGTGCAGCGGTGCGAAAGCTTTCGTTTCTGTGGCTTTTCCACAACAACAGCAGGAGCACGGGCTGGCAATGCGCTCTCCCGTAGTACGTGAACTGAACACTCGCATCACTTTTGGTCGAGATTTTTATAATTAATTTCCACAACAACGCTGCGCACCGCTGCACCCTGACTTGCCAACCAACGCGCGCTATTTCGCCCGTGCTTCAACCATCCTATATCATATTATGAATTCATCCTGTATGTGGGTACGTATTTATACGCGCGTATAGAGAAGAGAGCTGCGTAACAGTTTAATGCCCGGGACATATATGCGCGTGGTCCTCGTTAGAAATTGTCGGATAACAAACAAAAAAACAGGCGCGTTTGGCATAATAAAATCATTCGAAATGCCTTCTTTTACCGAGGGAGAGAAGCTGGTTGGAAACGAGGTAAAGAAACGAAAGGAGGTGGAGACGGTCGACAACGACGACAACAACGACGACGACGACGAGGCGTGGAAACGAAAGAGCAACGAGATGGAGGAGGCAACGGCCAATTCCTGGAGTTTCTGTGTGGCAATTAAAGGAATGGCTACCGTAAATCGTGTAAATGTATGTGCGTCCGACGGAGACCGAGTGCTCGCGCGCAACGGCCCCACCACTGTACACTCCTCTTTTCTAGACCAGTAAGCTGCACCACCGGCACAGCGCATAGTTCCTCTTTTGCCCCGTTCCGTTCTTTTTATTTCCTGGGCCATTGCATATTTATCAGGTTTGTCGGAGAAGGAGGAAGTAAAAAAAAAGAAAAGAAGAAAAAACGAAAGGGAACTAAAGATAGAGAACGAGGCAGGGCGAGCGGACCATTGAAAAAAAGGCTACAGCAACCCATTCATGGAAGTCTTGCTGGGATTACGTTTACTTTTGCCCACCCTACAGTTTTCTCATTCCCTGCACCTTATTTCATCAGACATCCCGGACGAAAGTAGAAAACTTGAATTCCACCCTCGGGCGTCACCTTACGGGTCCTGTGTGAAGATTTACTGGATTATTTATATACGCTTTCTGGCCAACGAAAACCGGGTGTAAGACCTTTTTTTCGAACGTTTAAGTTTGAGCACCGGAATTAAGGTACAAAAATTACTGCGAAGAAGAAAATGGGACGTTCATGGAACCAAAGTAGATGAGACTAGACTTCTTGAGCACAGAGTCCACCCTTGTATTCAAACCTGCTTTAATTTGCTTTTAGTTTTGCTCTCTCCGCAATCTATCTAAATAAAAGACAACCGGGTCGCTAAGGGTGTACATAGCGGAGATAAGAGGGGAGATCAGCAACGCTTGACATCTGAGCGACCAACCAACCAATAATTCATCAAAAAATTATTTTCCAACAATCGCGTTCAATTATATTCCGGGAAAGAACTTAGCGTACGTTTTGATTCTAAGTGGGGACGATTCTGATTAATAACAGCTTGATACACTCGTAGACATTCGGTGACTAGTACGATGTGCGTAGAATATCATTAGAGCGTGTAGGGTCAGATTTCCAACGGACGAGCGAACTATATGAAACACGACCACCAAATTTCCAACATTCTCGAAAACCTAGAGAGACTGAAGCCTGGTGTGTCCACGGAATACGATGAGCCGATCGATCAACCGCTCATCTAAATTATTGTTCGCGTCCAGCACGTCAATGTTCACCACAAACGGGTTAGAGGACGAACTGCTGTTGGGTGTTTGTGATGGTATCGGATCGCTATACCCTCTCCCGTTCTGTACGGCTCCCGTTTCAAAATCTATCCGTACCCTTCTCTACCGGCACACGTATTCCAGCTGTTTACGCGGTCACCGTCATTTTCGTGCTCGAATAATAATCACAAGCGTCGATCGGCGCTTCACTATCGAGAGAGGGCTGGCCACGCGTTGATCGTGAATGTCCCGGGAAAAGGAGATAGAACTATGCCTATATCGATGCCAGGCATCGTTCGTTCCGTACCGTTTCCCGTATGGTACGTGTTCGTACTACATCGAACCTCTACACATTCGGCTCGTTCTGATCAAACAAACTCATAGTCCGTTAATGAACAATACTAAAATTTGAGAACTCATAAAAATTTGTTCAACACGTATCGAGGTTTTTGAAATTTAATCGAAGAAAAATGGTCGAACGAATGTTGAATTTGGAACGTTGAATGACCCAGGTTTCTAGCAGTTTTTAATTATGTAGGATTAAGTATTTTTCACGTAGGCACTAAGATTAATTTCTTATGGAAGTCATGTCATAGGGTGAAACGTGGCGTTTTAAAATCTCGGAAAACTGGCGACGTGACTTACTGTGTTACCGATCCGGCCTGCTCGAGGTCAGGGCGGAGGTAGTTTTGGAAAGTTGCGACCATCGAGAGGGTAGCTATTCGTCGTGGATACGGGTGGACGACGAGGCGGGCCTCGGGTAGTTCACCACCCTGCGAGCCTAATTCCTATTCACGATCCGTGCGGGCGACCTCCTTAATCGCGACCCCACTAGAATTTAGGATTTCTCAAACTGCCGTTGAAAAGGGATTTGAGCCATCGGCGAAATCGTGCCCCAGGGTGATCCTTCGTTTCGATTCTTCCAAGTCCCTTGGAAGCACCGAAGCGGTATCGACAGTGGCTAGCGTATACGCCGTGTTCTCCTACGACCCCGTGACCGTTTTCACGTACGATCCGACGATAGAACGACTGATCTGAAAATAAAAGGAGAAAAACCGTGCTGGTACGATATACAGCATGTGGGAATTCCGATAAAGGAATGCTGTTGCCGCTACCGCCTTCGTGTTATTGCTCTTTATGGCTTTACAATTTTCCTCTTTTGCGACGTAGCATTCGATTAAATTCTGGCTGAAAGCAAAATAATGCGACAGCACTGTGGATGTAGCATCGAAAAATAATAAACGCCACGAAGCACCGGTTTCTCGTTCAAGAGTTCACGAGAAATGGAACGAATATTCTCGATGAAATGGTCTTCCTTGGATTGTTGAAGTCGTTAACATTCGTTGGAAAGCGCAATTGCAAAACGTAGATCGATACTAGAGACAAAATATTGTCTACTATGAAGAGAATTGAGAGTCTCGAGGCGCTAGTAAGTCGCTAAAGGAGTTCGTATCAACGGGGCGCGATTGCGATCAAAATATATCAATGCTTTGAGAAAATACCAAGAAACCTTCACCAAAGCTCAAGGCAAGTCGTCAAGTTCTTTGATGCGACATACTGGGTCCCACTGCCTAAAGACGATTGGAACTCGTAGTCTAAGTCGTTCGCCTCAAACAACTCGGACATCAATGGGCATCGGGCATTATGAAATGAAGACGGTCGTATAAGCCGGGCGTCTAACTTTCATATCTCAATTGCTCCCGAGCGGATCGAGTCGAGAATTCGCTTCACGTGTGTCTACGTTGCAACCCTAATGTACCTATTATCGGTGAGGTATAATACAAAGGAAATCCGC
Source organism: Netelia fuscicornis (assembly GCA_946811545.1). Taxonomy (NCBI): domain Eukaryota; kingdom Metazoa; phylum Arthropoda; class Insecta; order Hymenoptera; family Ichneumonidae; genus Netelia; species Netelia fuscicornis. The sequence goes on from OX328014.1 coordinate 6,758,333, forward strand.
GAGGTTCTACTACCTTACGGTATGCGCTTAGACAGTCAAAGGGTTATATTTCCAATCGAAACCACGAACAATCGAGAGTGGTAGCGTGGGTCTTAAGAGGGCTGTAGTACAGTCGAGGAAACGGTACGGAGAGTGCATTAATACCGACGTTCTAACGTTATAACCCATTGTTCCAAAGAGTAAGAGAGCCTCGAGTAGTGCCTTTTCCCGTCTCACCCTGACCCTCTCTCGTCCTTCTCGAATGCTCGTCCCGTTCCCGCGGAACGGACCTCGATCGTTGTTTGGTTGCCAAACGTAGGTACTCTCGTCCCCACGATTCAAGGACTAAGCTCACTGAACATACTACGCAAGAACCGAGAGACATGGACCAAACCACGCGTCGAGTCCCACGATCCAAACCGTGACCGGACAATTGTCGTCGGTAGTTGCACGACGATTTTAAAAGTACTTGTACTTCTATAAACCATAAACCGTAAGTATTCACTAGTTACCTCCGGGTGCCCAACTATGTTTAACTTTTTCTACATAAATATGCGATTCGTACATAAATATACAATGCCGAAACTAAAGATACCAGTGGTAAATATCCGTGTATGGCGTGTGTATGTTAAACTGTGCGGATGGTTAATGAGAAAGGGATGGTGAAGCGGGAAGGAGCGGGAGATGCGTGGTGGTTAATGGGTTAACAGGACGAGCCAAGCGTTTTGCGGTTGAATGTTGATGTTGCGCTTAATTTACTATTCGTGGAAGCCACTTGGGAGATACGCAGGAAGCTGCTACAGCCGCTGACTACATATCTATATACATCTATATATAAACGTCTATATGTGTTTACGTTGGTGTACTCGAGTGGGGTTGGTTTTCAGCGTGTTGGAAAATGGATCAGGCTTCGAGTGTGGAAGTGTATTCGCAAGGGTACCTGTGTGCAAGTGAGCCTGGTAAGCCTATATGTGGAGTGAACCTATTATAGTCTCAAACTTGCTTGCTAGAGTTGCTATGGTGTAGACTATGTATCTTTGAGAAGCAGCTGTAGCAGAACACGACAAGGATGGAGGGAGAAAGGGAGAGAAAGAGAGAGGGAGAGACTGAAAGATATAGAGAGAGAGAGACTATGATGAAGTGGGATGAATGCTCGAGACTGTTGGAAAGCGACAAACAAGAGAAACAGGGGTTGAGAACGAAAGAGCTTGCGGGTCGGCAAGGAGCAGAATAGATCTGCATATACGTTTACATCAGCGCATATGTATATATATACCTATAGAAACCTGCAGCAAGGACTGAAAGGAATCAGAGAGAGGCGCGAATGTCTAGCCTAGTCCCGACACATAGCCTCCTGCCGGAATCCTTACGCGAGACGAATACTCTCACCGGCAATGTTCCTGGGACAAGACCGGTAGGGGTGACACAACTGACACCTCGTAATACCGGAAGACTTGGCGCATCGCCAGTTTGCATAAGAACCGCGCATGGCACAGGATACGCGAGGGACAAATAGAGAAAAGGGGTTGAACGATGGACGAACGTGAAATCTTCACGAGGATATAGGGAACAGGGCTCATCCTGAATAGTATCGTTCCATTTTCTTGTTCACGACCAGAAACCAGCATCGTGCTTTCACTGAACCAGTTTCCGGACTATATACGTTCCCCTCGTCTAGCCACTGACTTTGCTTCTGGTACGTAAACACACATACGCCGGAGCTAACTCGCGCCCAACCCTCTCACAGTCTCGAGAGGGATGAGGGAACAGCGCGTGGGGCTTCGTATCTATTCGATAGTCAATACTACGTGTTACGATGCCATATACGTACCGTATATGTATGTATTTATACAGAAACTTATAGGAACGTATAGAATATCGATAGATACGTATACAGAGAGAGAGAGAGAGAGAGAGAGAGAGAGAGAGAGAGAGAGTGGTCGAATGCCAATGTTACACAACCTTTATCGTGTCGATACCAACCAACAGTACGAAACTGGTTGCTTTTTTCTATAACTACCATGCCTGCAGCTATCGTGCTTTTCTAGGCTCTTCAACCTAGGAAACCACAGTGAAGATTTCATACACGACTTATTCAATCCCGAGACATATTCTTTTTTTTCGTTCCAAATTCGTACAGACTTTGGCATCTCTCATTGTCTGGTACCACTTGACTTTCATCGGTTCAATGGAAGGTTAATTTCATTTTTACATTTTATCATTGAATAAAACGGAATCTGAGAATCACGAGCCTGCAGCTATCGTGCTTTTCTAGGCTCTTCAACCTAGGAAATCACAGTGAAGATTTCATACACGACTTATTCAATCCCGAGACATATTCTTTTTTTTCATTCCACATTCGTACAGACTTTGGCATCTCTCATTGTCTGGTACCACTTGACTTTCATCGATTCAATGGAAGGTTAATTTCATTTTTACATTTTATCATTGAATAAAACGGAATCTGAGAATCACGAGATCGGCAACGAGTGATAAGACTAAGGAATAGTTGTAAATGCGTGCTGGATGAATGTTCGCCACCTACGTATTATTCGCACGTTGCATAATATTGTTGTTCCGAGCAGTGTGGATGCGCGTTGGACAGCGTTTGTGTGTACACGAAGATGCGCCACACCGGGGGTACTTGTTCGGCGCTCACGTGGCTATATCCTCTTATTTCTATCTCGTTTCTCGTTCCGTGTATAATGTTTCTCATACCCGGTGACCTCAACCGAGTACAGGTCGAGCGAGGACTCCCCAAGGGGTCAAAGGGTTTTTCGAGTCTCGAGTTTCGAACGATCTTTTAGAACGCGTATGGATATCGAAATGCGCAATAACACATGCTTCAACGTGTGTACTTAGGAGTATATATATTTATATATGTATACATATATACATCTGTAGATACATAGACATATATATATATATATGTATACAAGAGGAGCTCACGATTGAGCCAGCTATAGAATATCGTTGGTGCTCTCACGAGGTCCTGCAGGACTTTTTCCGGCAGGAAGACTAATTACCGGAGGATACTCGTAACCACAAGCCGCACTGCGACGAGTGCCGCAGCGCGACACAAATACCCAGACGCTGGAAATACGAGAAGGAAAAATCACGTTTCCTGGTTGAATGTACACTAATTCTAATCAGCCGTGATTCGCAATCGACCATGGAGCGAGTATTTAGATACACCCCGGAGCTTTTTTGACGCAGGATTTTACAACTTTTTTTTGTCGTTGAGAGCACTTCTTACTTCTGACTCAAGGATGGAGGGAGGTGAGTCCTTAGAAGATCGTTGATCGTGTCTGGCTTCTATACGGATACTTCGACTGAATTGATAATGGAAATTGCGCCAAAGACAGTATTCCAGTGGAAATTTATGCCCTCTAGAACATTTTTCGCTACTTCTGCTTTCGATCCAAATTCTGTCCGATGAGACATGGAAAAGGTTCATTCGGAGATTGTGTAGGTGTCATCACAGTCTTCTCTCTCCACTCGGAATCCAATGATGTCAATTTAGAGGTTCATCGAATAGCCTGACAGCTACGCACCACTTAGATCGAAACGTGTTCCAATTGTCCAAAATTTTTGATTTAGCAAGACAGTAAGCCTCCCTACAACAAATCTTGAATTAACACTTCAATAAAAACGGTGCAACTCGATCTATGAATTTAACCGTTGGAAAAAAACAAATCTTGATATCAAGCGTAAGTGCTTCCCAGCGCACATAACACACAGCTATGAACAGTAATTCACGGATTTGCTTTCCTCATATCTTATTTGATTCGCGTTCATCCAACCGTTATATTACTACGCTCTCGTTGAGTATCGACCTATGATAAAGGATCGAGGAGCTCTGTCTCAAATTACTATCTTATTCCCCAACGCTCGTGGGACTCCATTAATTACGGTGGCTCCCTCGGCTTTCTCGTTGGCGTAGTCTGAAGAATAACTCATTCTTTTGCGCCGCCGGCCGAAAATCCCTATGTCTGGCCACTGCCCCTATACCACACCATCTACCCGCGACCTTGTTCACAAACGTCGTAAAGCTTTCTCGCTCTCCTCGTGCCCCTCGCGCAGACTGTAATTACATATCGATTCGAGAAACGTATTACGCGCTCGGTTTCTTTATCTTTCTCATTTTCTTCGGCTAATTCGATTTGGTGCCGACGCCGTACTACATACCCTCCCTAGCTTCAATATCTTACTCCGGACTTGATGTAAATACGCGCGTGTATACAATTTACGTACATTTTTCAAATTCGTGGCAATCGATTATTCATATCGCATTGATATATACGACTCATCGAACCTTTTAGCCGATAAACCACTTTTAGTCACACGCTCGAGCAGGAATTATAATTTTTTTTCCCGGTAATCGTCGGATCTTCGCCTCGGCGTGAAGTCCTTCGCTCAATTTCAAACTCTTCCTTGCCTCCAGTTTCTTGTTGTTCGATGCGTTTTGATTCTTTCATTTTTTTCTTTTTGTGAAATCAACAACTTTTCGTTTTTTTTTCTCATCGAAGGTGCTGAACTCCAGATTTCCAAGGTTAGAGGCAATTCCGCACGCGCCAGACGGGGTGAGAATGTAGCTCGAGAAACCTTCTTTCATCGGGTGCTAAATTTTCCATGCAGGATTATACGCTCGCGCGTCCCTCGCTACTCCAGTCTGGCCTCTCCGACCTCTTATTCTCGTTTTCTCTATCCCTCTGCCTTTTCTTTTTTCTTTATTTTTTTTCCTTTCGTATGCTAGCGATGAAAGAGGATAGCCAGAATCTTCGTTATAAGAGAGCAATGAACATTTTTCAGGTCCTCTCTTAGTAGCTAGCCTCTCATGCGGAATACCGAACATCCCGCGAAATTACCCATGCATCAACGCCAAGGAAATTTAGTTTTCTCCCGAGACTTCCACCGGTTTCTCTCTCACTCTCTCTCTCTCTCTCCCGAGCTCTTCCTTTTTTTTCATTATCACGAGAAGATCGCGACGGTGCTAACATTCTCGCGTTTTATGAATCACATATTATTCTCTGCGTGGAATTCACGATGAGGCACAAGCGTTTTCCCGAAAAAACACGAACTTTCGATATTTTCTTTGCCATTGGGTAAGACAGAATTTACTTTTATTAAATTTATAGAGATTAATTATTATAATCAATCAGTTTTTAAGACAATTTCTCAAGGTCACGTTTTACTCCCATTTTTTTGAAGGGCCACGACGTTTGTCGTCCACATTCCGACTGCCGCATGTTTTCGTTCCCTCAACCACGAGAGTTTTATAGAAACCTCTTGATCCAAGACCATAAGATCCAGAGATCTTGAAGATCTCGAAGGTAAAACTCGTTCGCGCCTTGGTGAACATACGCTCGAAATGTCAGTTCTTCTCGAGAGATAGCGAGGCTGACGATGAAGGTAATAAAAAACTTTTTAATTCCCCCACAAGCCAGGGCTGAAGAAGAGGCGAACAACTCGACGTAGAGAAAGACGTTCTATTGCGCTTTTTCTCGGAATTGCTCTTTGGCCTTCTCGCCCGGTGGGGCAAAAGAAGACATACGTCATGGGCAAAGCTTCGCCCGCGAGAGAGAGAGAGAGAGAGAGATCCGGAGCTTTGAACAGTCCGGGCTATCTTAGCTCGCACGACCTTCCTCCGCCATTCATGCTTCTCGCACCCTCTTGCGTCCTGGGTAAATGGGTTCCAGGGTGTTCACCAACCATCTCGTTTCTTCCATCACTTCGCCATTCAGCCGCGATCTTTCATTACATACTCAAATTCCGCGGCAAAAGTGGAAGGGCAAAATAGTCGGGAACGAGTCATCTCGCGAAGTACTCGCTCCTTCCGCTCGCGAAGATATTACCATTCGGCCGTATTCGTGGACCAAGAATTTCCATAGGAACTCCCTTCTCTCGACCATGGCTTCTCTTTATCTCGGTCTTTTTTTTATTTCTTCTCGCGTCCGCAAAACTTCGTAACGAGTCGACGAGATTGGCGAGGATCTTCGTCCCATGGTGCGATTCACGCTTCACCATCTGGTGAGGCGATTGATAAAGGGTCATTAATTCCAAGATAATTTTGACGTCATCTTGACATACTTATCGTGATTTGCGAGATCGACTTCGCGATTTCCGGGAAAATTCACCCAGCGAGATTGTCACTGGGTGAATTTAGTACAGCCGGAAACTCGTCTAGGAAGATTCAACTAATTAAACTCCACCACATGGTGACGATTAGGCAAATTATCAATTCTTCACAAGACGATTTCTCTCCGAGCGAAAAACCTTTTTATTAATCGATAAAATTCGTCGACATTTTTCGACGTTAAATCGCGTATAAAAAATCGTTCTCGATGAAGAAATTAATTTAACGACGAGTATAGGAAGGAAGATGGTTCGTGTCATCCCATGAGGAAATAACCATTCGATTAACGGGTCGTCGTTTAATTAAATAAATTGGCCAACTGATCGTTTATCAGTGCCATCATCCCGTATCCATCTTATCGATCTCGTTCGATCGTAAATATCGGCTCTATCAAGCTGACGCCCGAGGATTCACGCAACTTCGTCCTTTTTATCGCGAAATATATTTTTATCTCCGCTGAATCATTCATCGCTTCCAGCAAGTACTATGTTCCAATAAAAAAAAAGAACACAAGTAAAAAGCGTATGAAAAAAAGTGCTATGTACCGTACTCGAGCGTTTCGACGAATAAGAATTACGGTTATACCACGGGGGAGCGACTACCTACCGCGGTATACGGATTGAGAATCCGCATTCGAGCCAATATCTAATTCAGCACTGAATAGGCTCTTTCCACGAGAATACGCTACGGGTTTTTCCCTCTTACTTTCGTCTTTTCGAAAACTCGAGTCTCGTTTCCTTCCAAATACTCGCGTGTCCGTACCATACACGTTTTCGTAGTAAAAGGTGACTCGAGTTTACGAGCTTCAGACTATCGAATCGTTGAACCTAACGCAGGTTTCACCCAAGGCTTTCACATTTACGTTTTTTCGCACCCACGGGCGGATTTAATGCAAGTCAAATTTTTCTTACCATAGTCGATTCACCTAGCGCACATCCCACTTTCCCATTTTCACTCAAGCCTTTTCAACATAGAATCCTAGAATCTTCTTCAAGAAGGTATAGTTTCTTGTTACAATCGACGAGTCTTTTTCAATCCTTCGTAGACTTTGCGAATTTCACGATGACGATCGCCAACCATTGGCTCAAGACCAGCTACAATTGGTCGAACACAAGAATTCATTATCGAATCGATAATATAATTTTCCACCAATGCAGCTCTTGGACCCGGATGGTGGTAACAGCGTTTTGAAATTCGACCAATGGTTAACGGAGTAAGGTTTCTCGAAACTCGTATATGCGGAAAGGCAGAGGGTACGATAAGGGAGGTGTGATAAGAGGATATTACCGTAGGTCTCCGTGTTCCACGTACTTGTGTTACCGTTGCTTCTAGCTTCGAATATATTTCTGATTCGATGTGCCGGGTGTTCTCGGTACCTCCGACCTCCTGAGTCAAACCACGTTTGGAACGGTGAAATAGCAAGCAACCAGGACAGAGGTGGAATACTATGTACGAACGTATCTACCTGCGGTGCCGACTGGGGCAAGCCGCAAAATCGTACAAACTTTGCTTTCCAGTAACGACCTGGCAACCTATCGTTACGTTATATATATTTGTATATGTGTATATAGACATATATATATATATAACGGAAGGTAAACCTATTTGAAAATGAGGCTAGGAGCTCACTGGTAGCAATGAGACCTACAGGGACATAGCGGACTTCTCGGGGAGTCTCCAGCGACGCCTCGGGCTCTTGGTTGGCTCCGGAAGAGCAACGATTTCGAAATGCCTCGCTTCCGGCACGAATGGCAATTTTACTTTGCCGAGTTAATTACGACTTTGAGCACGGGTCAGAGGAGTTTGGCGCGTTAATGGCGTTGAAAAAGTGAACTGGAATCGGTAAACAAAGAGCAGTTTGGTGGGTCGAGGGATAGAGAGAGAGAGAAAACGGAAAAAAGGCGATGGTGGATGATGAGTCCTAGTTCCAAGAGTCCTGCCGTGGAACGAGAAGGAAAAAAAGGTAAAGAAATAAGAAAAAAACAAGAAAGCAAGGGGAATTCCCGAGCTCTACGACTACTTTGTCCCCTCCACTCACCCCGTCCTTTGCTATTCTACGATGTACTTAGAGCTTTCGCCCACTCTCACGACTCTTCCCTCGGTCTTCCCTCTCGCGGACACTTGACACGAGAGAAAACTTGGGCCATGCCTCGAGACACTCAAAGTCGTTAAGAGTTAGTCGCAACGGGGTTTAAATTAACGAGAACGCCCGGTAGTGCAGTAACCCTGTAACAATTTATGCCTAGTTGGGGACCGGCAACCGTCGCATTCTCTCGTTGCGACACTCGGGTTGTCCTATAGTCACTTACGTCTCATCTTCACGCTGCTTTCTTCTACTTACGAATGAACACGTGGGTTACGGATCCATGCTTTGGGAATCGACCGATGGAGAAGCCCGCAGTGTTGACGGTCTCGTTGAGGTTGCAGGGAAAAGCATTGAAAATGGTTCGAGGAAAATTCCTTCGACGAGTGGACGAAAGGTTTGTCTGAGCTGGAGCGAGGAAGTATCAACCGCGCGTGAGTTTGTCGTTTCTTCTTGTCTTTATTTTATTTCGAACGTACCATTAGTCGTTAAAACAAGGATCTGGGAAAGTAGACAATTAGGTTTCTATCTTCGGACATTTTTTTATTTTGTCAATGTTAATTCACGAGGATTATACAGGCAGGGAGAGGAAGGTTATTAACGATATCAGTATATACTATGAGTTCTGCGTGATGGTTTGAGAGGAATGTCGAATATGCGAACGGAAATACCGGCAGTTTATTGATTTTGCGTAACTCGTTCGCGGTCTTGCGGAATTTCCGGGTCAAGAGTATAAAAAAAGATAATAATCATTCTCCCTGTTATCTTTCGACCAGATTATTGGAAAATATCAGGATCAAGAATGTTGTGTTCGTTATCCGCGGAAAATATACGTTCGGGCATTATTAAAAACTGCAAAAGATAAAAAAAAGAAACAATTTTTCATCTTGAAAATTTTAGGTATTCGTGGAACTGCTCTGATGGGTTGTTCAATTTAATTTTGATAATAGAGCCTTGAAAAACTCGGCAGTAGATATAAAATATACGATTTGATTGCTTCCAACAAAATTTCATGGAACTTGCGAATGGAAGAATTTTCAAAAATCAATGTTGTAGCTTTACAAATTTGTAAGAAATCAAAGTAAACATTTTGCCATTCCCGAGCTTGGACGATGATAAAATAAACAATCTGTAGAGTAATCAACCTAGCGTGATGTGCAAACATAAGACACTCGCAAACTTGTAACTGGGGAATTTCTCAGAAAAAAAATGAAACGAAACAAACAAAATTTACTTAACACACAGTGTAAACTAGAGTTGCCGACTAGAGATGACGTTCAACTCGAGCGACTACAAAATACATACTTTTTATGGAACGCTGAATTCTGTTAGTGTCTTCTGCTTCCGTAAGATAGCGATACTTTGAGAAGAGCCTCGCATCCCTGGGTGCCGAGGTTCGGCGAGCGATCAGATATCAGATCTATGCGGTACGGGGCCTCGACACTGCGCTGGAACGTACGTAAGAACAACGCTGTCTACCATAACGTGCCTAGCATTGGTTATATCTATAGCGAGGTACGTCGTGAAGATCGAGGTGGAACCAGTTGTAGAAGGTGTATAGAATCGGCGAAGCGCGGCTGCTTCCCCCATCTCTCCACCCCTCCCTCCTTATACCCATTCTCGAATGGTCAACGGAAGCGTGAAATTCCCAATTTCTTTTCCTTCACGCCGAGAATATCACCAGTGCTTTCGTCCACTCGCCCAATGTCCTCTCTCGTGCCCTCGTCTCGATGCTTGTTCCCTTTTTCCACGAGCCAAGATGGTCCGGTATAGGAAAGGAGACAATATAAGACCGTCCGGTATCTTCCAACGTCGCATAACTCCGTCCGACCAATACCGTGAGAAAAGTATGGAAATGTATATATATCAACAGAGAAGTTTCGAACGCTAGGATTCAGGACAGATTCGTGTATGTATTCTTCCCTGGATCTTTATTTTCACTGTTCATTGAATTTTTCACACTGGAGAACAAACGCTTTGTGCCTGGGACATCTCGTACGTCCCGAATAAAGAGTATCGAGTTCAATGTATCTACCGTTGATCCACAAAATTACAGAAATTTTGAATTTGACCTTGACATTAGTCGTAAATTCGGTTACATCGGGCTGGGAACTTAATGGAGAATTTTGAACCATCCTAATGGCAATGAATCGAGATGCGCAAACTGTTCCATGCCGCAAATCCCACGATCTATTTCGAATTCCCAAAGTGCATGGACACTTACGGAACGTGCACCTAATCAGTTTTTCTATCAAAACGTGTACTGCTCGTCTGTTGCTATGCGGGAGTTGCGCTATAAATAGGCCATTCCACTTCGTCGATCCACACGGCGTAAGCTACGTACCTTTTTATTTCTCGTTTTGTCCTGTTGGCCTCTCTCAGGGGCTTACTACAAGTCCAACGGAGGCGGAAACAGCGATGCACGAACGGCGGGCACAGTGTGGACATTCTATCGCCTCGTTCTATCGTGTCCCGGCAATACCTTCATCCCTGCTCCTGTCGTTGTCCGTTTTCCTACGTTCTCTCGGACTGTCGTTTCTGTATTGCCGCCGGTCCCGATGGGGCAGGAATTCCCTCCCTTGTTTTCCAAAGCTTCTTGGGTCAGAAGTATATCTGCCTCCGGATCACGCGCGGACCGAGCACATCTCGCAAACCGAGCCGCTCCGGACTCGGCGAAGACGAGGCGTTCGATTGAAACGTCTCCGCGTGTTGCGGCTAGTGGCCCCTTTGGTTCGCGGTGAGCTTGATGCTGTGTTTCTGTCTCCATCTTCGTCCATCACCGGTTTGCGCGCCGTAGAATTGTCCATTCTGCCGGTTTTCAAATTTATACAAACGTTCCGTTAGCATGGACACCGACGCGCTTTGTACAACCAACGTTTTCCTTCGCGAAAGCCAGGATGAGATAACGCTCCACTCGTCCATTCTACGACTACTTTGCTTTTTCGCGCGTTGCTGCTGTTTTTTTATAGTTCCTCGTTTTGTTTCTACTCTTGGATCTTACCCTCGGTGTTTATGTATCACCATACGGTAGCAAAGAAGATCATTCACCCTGTGGAGTTATAGAGGTTCTTTGAATTTATGGATCTAGGGTAAGAGGGTTGGATTTCTTCTTTCATATTCTACATCGAAAGTAAATCCTGGCCAAAACAATTCAACGTCGAGGGTCGTACATTTGCTTCATGAGTCGTAATGTATATTCTCCTTTGAATGGCCGAGAACCTATTTTCCTTTGGAACACTGGAAGTCACTGCTCCTTGTCAATGCTACCACTCCCTATTTGTACAATCCGATGCTGTCAATAACCATCCGAATATTCCAGTGTGCCCTCCATCACTGCTCTTCAAACTCCTTTCGATCTCAAGTCTGAACAATACAAGCCTCTAGAGCCTCTACGACCTTTCCTGCACGTTGTGTAGGATTTGTAACAGCCTTCACACTCTCCTTTGAATCCAAGCGTTAATCTTCTAACAATTGACTAATTCATCGAAGGAGACCCGGCTAGTACGTTCCCTACAGGTTGAAACCTCGTTTGACTCCTCGATACTCCACTCGATTCGATCAATTCTGGAAGCGAATTTGGACTTGGGTCACTGGTATCCTCGCATGATGCTCATGTGGCATGAACCATGGTTGCATAATTAATAACGCTCAAGTGGACCTCTGCCTCGCTACTGGAAGTGTCCGGTATGTGGAACCGAGCGACATGAAGGGAAAGGGACGTACGATGTGTGATGTCCTCTTACCGCCCATCTAGGATGGAAAGCGGTTGACTGCTCGTGGGTTACAGACGTCACATTACATTCCGTCCGCTTTCTGCGATGCTCTGCTCCAGTAGAAACGGACATGCATCTAGACGATCCCGTATGCACGCACAGTGGGCCTCGCGTTAACGCCGAAGAGTCGTGGATATGTCGCGTTCCAAGGGATGAGTGAGACGTACGCATATTAGCGAATAATCCGTTACGAATGCGAGTCTAACCATGCGATATTAATTCTCGACTTGCCAACCATGCGAATGATAAACTTGTTATACATATATATCGAATAACTGTCGAGAGTTATACAAAGTTATGGCAATTTAGAAATCACAATCAACTTCAACGAAATATTCTGAAATGTTTGGGAATTTTTTCATTCCACAATTCTCTCACTGTTCGTTAATTCTGTTTATGAGATTTATTTATTTATTATTCATATCGTTTATTAATTATTTTTTTAGTATTTTTTTTCCTGCGGAATTTGATTACCGACTTCCTTGATATTTCGGTGAATCAATCAAATCTCACCATGCGTATGGAACGCGGAGCAAGAAAGAGTGTGCCTCGTTACGGGGACATTAATCAAATTCTCATACGCGGCACTCGAGTAATATCAATCGATTAATCGTAATGGAGGGTAGACACGGAAGATGGAGATGTATGTTATGCAGATCTGCGTGAAGTGTATGCGCATTTGTCAATTAAACCGGTAGAGAGACGGCGTTTGCCATTAGTGGGCTAGGAGTAGTATCATCTAATTCCGCGGTTGTGGCGTGTATATAGGGAACGTTTTGAACACGAGACGAGGGACAGATGAGCTTCCTAGCTCGAGAGTAGGAATCGTGTGTGGTCGACGTGAATATAATACCTCTGTAGGCTTTCACGCGTTCAAGGTGTATCCGGCATCAACTATTACGTAGCGCATGATTCTCGTACTGCGACCAGCGCCATTTTGGCAAGCGATCATTGCTACTTCTGGCATTAGTCCGAAACCCTCCGGGCATTGAGAGTTTGGTCACTCTGAGATCAAACACAAAGGCCTGGATATTGGACCCGATAGGAACACCACTTCGAACGTCTAATATCGATTAGTGATGCCCGTTTGATTTTCTTCGAAGAGACAAATTGCATCTTTTCCAGTCGTCCAAAATCTCTTGCATATTCTTGGAAAGTAAAGATTCTATAAGTATCGATAAATTTTCCAATCGATGACATCTAAATTATTGACGAAAAATTCAGACAGAAAAATTGAAACAAAATTTTCCCGGGCTAGTTTATTCTTTACTGGTAAAAATCCCGAATAAACTGTGATCATTTTCAAACACGCCAGAAGCTGGGAGAGAAATCAGTCGGAACGTATTCGTTCTCCCTCACCCAATAATATTTACAGCTTCGTTCACTCGTCGCGTATTCTCCACACACCTGCATAATCCCCTATACCACTCGTCTCGTCGAGCGATCGCAAAATAACGAAACATCGTTTTAAAAACCCTCTAGGGTGTGTCGGGAACGCGTTGCGTCCAAAGCAAAGGTTAATCGAGCCGTTTGTTCTCACCCGTTGCAAAACCAACGAGCCCATCGAGTTTCGCATGCGCGACATCGCTCGTTCTCGCGCAAAGTTACCGAGTTGAAACTTGGCGAACGTTGAAAACCTTCCAATTCGCGCTTAACTCGCCGCTGGAGATCTCGATCCAACTGTTATCTTCACCGGGTTAAGACTCAGGAAGTCACGTCGCAATCGCCTTTGATTAATCGGTTCGCGCGTTCAACGTCCATAAATGGACGACCATTTGTCTAGTCGAGATCCTACCTAACGTCGCTGTCATCTCGATGTTCCGCAGAATTAGATAAAACGTCACACTTCGCCTATTTCTTCATCGTATACGTAACAAGTTTGTTATTTTCAATGAGTAGGTAGAGAGTTTTGTCGTATGCAAGACGCATCGCAGAAATAAATAATTCACGTAGGTACACCATCTTCCTGCTACCCCCTCCTACCTCCCTCTCTCTCTCTCTCTCCCTCTCTCTCTCTCTCTCTCTCTCCCTCTCTCTCTCTCTCTCTCTCTCTCTCTCTCTCTCTTTCTCTCTCTCTCTCTCTCTCTCACGTTATATAAATATATACATATATATACGATATGATGTATAGTAATTCAGTCGGGAAAATATAACTGTGTTTCACCCCGATCTACTCTCTTGCATCACAACTATATATATATATATATATATATATATATAAGTATAGCGCAAGTATATATATATATATATATATACTTGCGCATGTACTTGCTTCCTTCCAGTACTCCGCGGGCTAACTGTTATTTGCATATGAATCACGATCAGAGAAACACGAGCATTTCCCAAGCGAGTGTGCACAATTCCATAGAGTATACGGTGGTATATGCTTTCGTGGACATATACGTATGGGGGAAGGACGGGGGGGAGAGGGTACAATTCCGCGGGACGCGGGAACAAACAATCGCTCGCAATTATGCAAATAACTCGAGGCACGGCAACTCGTGAGCGAGTCCGGCGAGAGAGAGAGAGAGAGAAAGGTGTCTTGAAGAGAGACAGAAAGGAGGGTAAAAAATGAACAAGAAACATAGCGGAGGTAAATGCGGTCGTTACGTAACAAGGATAGGATTGCGGCGTGTCCACGAAAACGATGTAATACGTATCGCGACGGGTGGATAGAACGTGGAAAGAAATAAGGGATACGTGTTATACGGTACTGAGGGATACTCGGACAAACTCGAATTTTTTTTTTTCACCCTCGTTCTACCGACGAGCTAATGGCGAATGGAGGACAAAAACGAGAGTGTCTCGAACGTTTCGGGAAATTGGCGAATGCTCTGGAGAGCAGACGAGAGAGGGCCAGGGAATGGGAGGGATGTCGCGTTGACGAAAAAAAATAACGTAGCGTCGGAGATGAAGCAAAGGTCCGTGCAAAAACGCGACGCGGAATACAAAATTCCGATCGACACGGATTTCATCCGAATTCCGAGATGTATTGTCTTCGCTTTTCTCGATAATCCAGCTGTCGTTCCGTATAAACGTTAATTAAAGACAACAAACAAAAAATCGATCCTTTTTTTCCATCGAGCAATAAACCGGTTCCAACTTTGTCAATGCGATTTGTCGTTTTGTTTTGTTTTCTTCGTTTTTATATTTCCTGAACGCGTCTGTTTTTTCGACTCTACGGATATATTTAATTCTTGCTCTCATTTATCGTTTCGTCTTTTTTCCACACGTGTACCAGTCACTCGATTCATGAAGAGAGCCATAGACATAGAGAGAAGAATAAAGAGAAAGAGAGAGAGAAAGAGAGAGAGAGTGGAGTGTCCATCGAAAGTGCCAATCTCCGTTCCGGTGTGGCACACGCTGAACTAAAAATCTACTCTCTGTCACGGTAGAAGAAAAAGGGAGGGGGAGGGGGGTTAGTCGGGGGTGCCATAGGACCAGTAGCACCCGAGTCAGCCAACCAGCGAGCTGGCATGATTTGCATATGAATCTAAAACGGGCGTGAGGAACGAGGAAGGGTGAAAGAGCCGGGGTATAGCTGGACGAACGACCTTGCGTGTTCTCGCCCGGGCGTGTATGTGTGCGTTGCGAGTCTTTGTACGTATGTGCCTGTATGAGGAGGAAAAGCTCCCGGTACGCCGGAGCTCTCGGTATGCAGAGTTTTTGGTCCAAGCCATCCAGGGGTCGGTCATGAAGGGAAGGAAGGCAAGCGGGGATGGGAAATGTGACAAAAGGAAAAAGCCGAAATTAGTTAGCTCTCGGTGCAGTGACGATGGTAAGCACGAGAACGCGGATACGAGACCTGAAAATATAGTAATAACGGTCGACCTCCGTGCGAAAGCCCGGAATGGAGGGCGACGAGAGAAACGCTCGAGCCCTTCCACCTTCCCATTTCGCAACCCTTCCCAACCAGCGAAAGCTCGCGAGGGTCTCCAACGAGAAAGAGAGAGAGAGAGAGAGATATGCAACGGTGCTGAAATACATAGGTAGCATGTGCACCAGGCTTTGGTGTATTTTACGTATGTGGTTGATACATTTATGTATGCAGCCAGTGCAACCAGACACCGGTGGAACCTTCGACGTATTCGTGATACATTTATATCACAGTTGCCACGTAGCTATATATCTTCGACTCTCGATTCAAACCCTTCTATCGTATAATAATTTTCCATCCCTGTTCGTCGAGTTTAGTTCATCCCCGCGTTGCACCTATGGCTTCGTTTCAGGGGAGGAGTAGATAGCGTCGAACAATAGGGAGATCGAACTGTGAAAGTGGCAATGCGATTTTTAACACCGTCGAACGTCGATGACGCGACGTCACTACTAACGTCGACCATTTAATAATTAGCTCGCGTATTTACGATGATTTTTCGTTCGTTTTCTGCATAAATATCGGGCTTTGTATCTCCGGGGACCGTTTTAATTATATCGCGGTCGTGATTAATTGGGGGGTGCGATATCGACGTGGAAAAATGTTTCGTACATGACGTAGCTACAAGTGGAAATGTTAAAAAGAAATTGTAAAATATCGTAGAATGAAATGATCGAGTGAAATTGCGATTTATGATAACCAAGAATGTCATTATTACTCGATGACTAACAATAACCCTGCATCACCTTCGACACCAGATTCCCAGATTTTTACTAATTATTGAATCGCTTGACATAAATTCGTAATCAATTTTCAAAAATATCAAATCTCGTAAGTTTCCTCACGTTTAAAAAAAAACATATTTTCGTCACAACTAAACGCTCCTCGTCATCTCGATTGAAATTTTTCGTACATAACGATGCGAATGCTCCTTAGGGACGAGATATAAAAAAAGGCGAATGGAAGAATTGAAATAAGTAAACGTAAAAAAAATAACTTTCTCGTCATTTCTTTTTTTTCTCTCGTTTTTACACATAAGTTGATAAAGAAATATGGAAAAGAATTCTTCGTTCAACGATCTTTTAGATCGTACCTTCCTCAATCCCTTTTTTTAGTACATCCGCGAGTTGTATAAAGACGAGTGGAGAAAATCACGGAAATTTCAAAGTGCAGTAGCGAGAGCCGAAGACAAGCTGACGCAAGAGATGTTAATGCGACGACTGGGGAAAGGACGATGGCTCTACTGGGGATATGTGGGGGAAGATTTTACTCGACGCCGTGTAAGCGCACTCAAGGAATCGTTATCGAATCACAGTGGCTGTCGGATCATCCGCACACGTGGAACGACGTTGATAATATCGGTGGGTAGTGTCGGCGTTGGTTGAGAAACTTGATTTGCATATAGAACTCTATCGGGAATCGGTTCCCAGCTAGTGCCAACGTTGCGAAGAGGAAGAAGGTAGAACGGGTCCGGAGGTTGAATTGAGCCAAACGCTAACGAAAAGCGAGCGAGGGTGGAAACCTTCCAGACGCTATGTAGCAATTGTGACGAATACGTTTCGACGTGTGGTGGAAGAGAACCAAGGTGATGACTGAGAAAGGGCGAGAAGGGACAAAAGGGAATTAAGTTCGACGGACATTCTGACGAAATGGACTTTATAGAATTTACAAGGATCTAAACGCGTTACGAGGAAACAGAGCTTGTGGGAAAATTGACAATGATATTGACATCGTCCCTCAAAGTTTAAATTTTTGGATGAAAACGTGTTTGTCCATTTTTTTTGTAAATATATATTTTTTTTTAAAGTTTAAGGAGAAGGCTTTTTTTGATTTTTGGCTCTGATACTTCATAGATTTTACGGTGGTTAAGACGCTTGCCCGCGCGAGAAATGCAACGAGCTCTGGGTTAAGACCGGGAAGGAGTTGAGAGATGCGCGCATTCATCGACGTATGCGCGAAGCAATCAATAGAACGTCTTCTATATACATCTAGCGCACTCTGTTGCAACGTGTGGAGACGCGGAGTAGCGAGAATGAGGACCACCCATTTCCATCGAGTTTAAACCCCTTTTTGCTATTAACTCTACTTCGTACAATTTTTCCTAAATTTATAAATACACAAGGAACAAAAGTGCTTAAAGGAATAGTTAAGGGTGGTTTGTAATATTTTGAATTAACGAGGAAAACAATTTTCTTTCCGATATTATACGTAATTCAGATAATCGAAGAGAGCCTAAAAGTCGACGTAATTAAAAAATGTTAACTCCTTTTATTTTATTTGATCAAGTTGATTTTGAGAAAAAAGAATGTGCTTAGTCAGCCCTAAAAAAATCCGTAATCCATATTGGAAGTTGATAACATAGACTGATGAATGCAAGGAAAAAAATGATCGTGTAGGAAAAAAGATATCGATGAAGAGATTGAGCTTGTTCGATTAAAATCTAAAAATAAGCGAGAACCAAAATGGTTTCGGTCCATGGCGCATTTTTTTTTTTACGAACGTGGACGAGTCGCAGCGCAAGATAGAATGTTATGTGCGCCAGGATGGCCGGGGCGAGTGAACTCTCCCGCGCCATAACGCATCGGATATCTCATCGATATTCTATCGCGATAAAACGCGAAGGTGGGATTAATGAAATCACAAATTCATATAAAATTTGGTAGGGATTGCGGGTAGAGAGAGAGAGAGAGAGAGTGAGGTAGTGTAAACCCAGTGGCTCGAATCGATATAGATAGTTTTATTAAATCATTGCCCGATAACATTCAAAAATATTCGCAGTTAACGTTGAAAATGACGTACTGAAAATCATGGGTTAATAAATACGTTGTAACGATGCAGAGACGGCGAATTTTCGAAATTTTCGGCGTTATGCACGATGAATCGTTAAAATAATTGTCCATCAAGATTGAAGGCTGCTTCAGATTATACGGCACGAACTGTCACTTAATGGCAATGGCACTTACCGGGACTGATGCGACAATTTGATGCGTTTGTTTAGATTGCACCGGTAGGCATTTGTCATGGACCAGCAAAATATTTGTGAGAGTGCAGGGACGAAGTCATTCCGCTAATCCGCTGCATTGCCAAAACGTAGAGATCCCTGTCGCTTAACATGACCACTAAGCGCTGAAATCCATGCTATGCGCCCACTGAAATTCGCGGAGTTGTTTGTTCCAAGCTGAAGCCTTTGGCTCGGAAAATCAAAATTTTTGAAGTGTCGTCATGGCTATGAAAATGGAAGTATCTGGACATTCCATGGCTCAATCTTCGCGTCTCGGCGAGCTCTTCAAAAAGTTACTTGGAAAATTTCCTGTCAGACGAACGAGAAGGGAGAAATATCGCAAAAAGTCGATTTTTTGAGATTTAGCGATACCAATCAAAATTGGCCATTTTGAATTCCGATGAATTTTCATTCGTTCTCAAGCTCTAAGGACCTAGATCGATCGCACATTTTTTGTATAACAATAAAATCATGGTTTTATTGTAGAATTTTCCGATTTTCTCGACCTTAAATAAATAAAACGTATTTCATGTTTTTTAATTTTTTTTCATTAGACAAAAATATATCAAACGAATAAAATAATATCGTAAAAGCGATGAAAACGTAACGAAGGAAATAAATTAAACTACAAATTGAAAAATAAGCATTAATAAAACGAAACGAATTGTATAAAATCGTTCGAATCAATCTTAATCGAAGACGATATGCGAAACACGTCGCATATTGTGTCACGAGCACCGCGAATATAACGAGGATGTTATGCCGAATCGGTACCTGTCCTCGTCCTGTATATAATATAATATGTGGATATCCACGCGTATACAGTCACTAATGATGGAGCGTTAGAAGCGACGTCACGTCGACGATACGTCATATCGGCTGTCTCGTTATTTTTAGTGATCTCCGCCAGCCAGTGTGATACGAAATGATTGATAACTACGAAGGATTTGTCCATCCGATCGTGGCCCGAATCGGTACGTCGATAGGTCGAGATTCTTTCGGTCCAGAGACACTTTCGGTTCATAATATCGCCGCTAGTGCCATATCGGAAATGGCACTGGATATAGGGAAATGGTATTCACGTATGCAGGCAGGACTCTCGTTGAGTTGCGGCCAATATGAAAGGATCCCTGTCGATATATAAAAGTCTCTCTATATATATATAACAATTCCGATTTTGTCACCGGTGCGACCGCGCCATTTCGGCCTCTCGCTATACCACATGGTCTTCCTCGAGTCGTTTTCCAATTTTTTTTTCTGCCCCTCTTTTTCGCCTCTTGCCTTTGTCGAGAAGCAACGGAGGAGACGGCTGGCTCACGGAATCACGAAGTCACCGGCAAATCGACATATCGGTGTATCGCCTCTGGTGGCATTTTCATCGTCCCTCCCTTTGGCTTCGTCACGTCACAAAGGCCCTTTTCGTACGAACCTGGTCCCACACTCCCGGTTGTTACCCCACTTCTCTCGCGCGACCTTTCTCGTTCTCCGCACTCTCGACCGATATTCAACCATTTTCCATCCGGGATATTTTTCAAACGGCTTTTGAGACCCCGTTACTACCGACCTCGTGCCTCGGGCCAGGATAATGAAATAGAAGCATAGTGTGTCGATATCGAATGCAGTGTGTGTATACACGGGGTGAGAAGCTATCGTTATAGGTTGATATGAACGTATTCCTTGGTGAAGCGTACACCTATAGTCCCTTTGCTCGTCCTCTCGTCATACACACGTACATACAGACAAATATTCAGATACGTATACACACAGACATTCGAGGATAGTGAGCTCGACTTCGGTCCTCGCTTCTGGTCTATGCTCTATGTGCTTCCATTTCCATTTCCTCGTGAATTTCACCCAGCAAATACTCCGGGTGTAGAGAGTCGACATGAGAGAAGAGGGCAGCTGCACCAACGCTACGGGTAGACCATCAACCGGCGAACAGTCGGGGGTAAAAGGCAAGAGAAAATGGACCGGAACGAAATAGAGCGACGGAGAGCCGTATGACAAAGTTTTAAAAAGTCAAAGTTAATTGGGCTTGCGTCGCAAATTTAGAGACTTTTCCCAACCCTTTTTCGACAAGGGCGAATGGACTCTGAAAACATAACAGACCGAGGTCAATCAACGTGGATTCAGTCAGTAACTTCGGGATGACAAATTGTCCAAGATAATTCAATTTTTGAAATAATTTTCTCTAAGGAAAGATAAATATCATTTCTTTGGTTTAAATGTTTCTTTTTGATCGTTGAATTTGTCTGCGGAATTGGAAATGAGGAATGTTATTAAAAGTTTACAGTTTCCTGAACGAAGTAATCGTTAGGAAGTCTTTAAGTAACAGTTTCGTTAGCGAAAAATCTGGCCCGACCAAGTACTAAACAACGTGACAAATGGCGGGAAATAATTTTTGCCGCTGTTTGACACGCTCGTCCCGTTGTTTCGCGTGCAATAGCCGACGCGCGAGAGCAACGCCCCAAACACTGTGCCTTTGGGGTACTCCGGTCCGGGATAGCGCGTAATCCACACGAAGAGATACGCACGGTCCTCGACACGAGACTGTTTTACGTGTTATTAAAAAAAGGCAACGAAAAAATAACAAAAATGTTTTCATAATTTACAGAGAGCTGGTGATAAATTACGGAGGAAACTACAACCGCGGAAGAGAAGATGAAAAAGAGTGGAACTGCGTACGATCTTTTCCTCTCTCTCTCTCTTTCGCAACGCTCCGGATTTTTCTATTTTTTTTTAAACTCATTCTTCTCTCCTGCCGTCCATTTTTCTCTAATTCTGTTCTTGCCTCTGGGTTTTTTTCGACAAACTCTCGCCGCTTTGTTTTTGGCGCGGTGAAACACGATAACCCTGCAGCTAAAGCACTCTCATTAAATGTCTGTTTCGAGCGATCTCACTGCTACCGTGTTTCAAGAATTCCTAGCGATTATGCGTATGCATACTATTTATCGTGCCTGATGGATGCATTACTCCGTATTCCTATTTTATAACCGCTACGGGCGATTATGAACGTAGAACGTACGGCGAAGCGAGTTAAATAGCGAGGCTTGATGACGCGTGTGTTTTACAACAATGATTTTCTAATAAAAATCTCATGAAACTGCAAATTAATTTTCTATTATCCATCTAACTATCTATTCAACAAAAATCTCATTCGCAAGAACCATTCTTCATTTCAAATAAAAAAAATAATCTCAACCGAAACAATGTAAAATAATAAAGTTCGATTGAAAACACGCCCTGCCTATTTCTAAAAAATATATTCCATCAAAGAGTTAGGAAAAAGTCATTGGAAACGAGCAGCCCTAGAGATCTGTGAAATTTAATGCATCGCTCGAAGCTGAAAACAACCGGTAAGAATACGCGAAGCGACGGAACGAGCGTGAAAAATGAACAGGAAACTGAAAGACGACGGCGTTGAAGCCTCGAGCGCACAGTTCCTTCATAGAATTTATGTCGTATGTTGAATACTATTCACACGTGGGTTTGCCAGGTAGGTACTATGCAACCTGCAAGCTCAAGAGTGTCTCCTTGGCTCCGGGCATTCGCGCAAGCATGCATGAGCATATATATATATAGGGTTGACGTATAACTCCTCCCCCCTCTTACTTCGCTTCCCCCACCGCAGTTACCACGACGTGCGCAGTCGTCGAGCGCGCATACACCGTAGTGTCACACTGTAGGTCTCGATTCTTCTAGATCGCATGCTCGCTCTCCCCCCCACCATGCTTTCCTCAAGATGCGCGTAGCGACAGTGCGCATATACCAGAGAGTACCACACTGTAGGTCTTGATTCTTCTAGTTCAGACCTCCGTTATAATTCACGCGCAAGTTTATTCATAGATACGATCGCCATTTAGATCGACAAGACAAAAGGCAGCAGCGCGAACCTGAGGCTTGGGACACGTATATGAGCATGTACACATACACACACAGACATAAAGCCGAAACTGTATTTACCAGATGTACGTAGGGTATACCAGAGAGTACACGGTATATGTGCCACCAATGGTGAGCATGCTACGTACGTTTGCAGTCGCAGGTTCGAGCTCGAGAACCCTTTTTACATAGGTTTTATATGCTGCGCCTGCGGACCGTATATTATTATCACGTGTCCCTTTTGAATTAAAGCAGGCGTGTATTATGCGGCAGATGTGAGGGGCGCGAGTATGAGACTTTCGCCGCTGCTGGCTAGTAAAATGCAGAGTGCGAAAGCAAAATCAGCGTAGGAAGTAAGAACGAGAAGAAAAAGAATGACAAATACGGAAACGGGAGGTTCGTCGACGCTGGACGACGCTTGGAGGGCGAAAATCAAGTGTAAATGAAGAAGGTGTGAAAGGCGGAATATTGCACGGTTTCATTTTAATTTTTGTCGAGGGGAAAGCTATGAGAGTCGACGAACGACATAGAGGGAAGTCTGCGGTGGATTCTTTTTTATCGTTTGGAATGGGACGAAGGGTTTCTTGAAAAAGCCAAGGGTGTCCTTCAACCCGTGCTAGGTCCGACCCTCAAATCTTCAATGTCTTTTGTGGACCAAGCGAGGTACTTTTTCTTCGTCAAAATATTAACAAATGTGGTATTCCCTTTCTGAGATAATAAAGAATATTTAACAAAACCAGCATTCCAGCGTTCAAAATAAAAGATTACCTTTGTGAGCGAGACAAAATTGGAAAATCTGCTTTATAGTAATGGACAAAATTGTCATGATTAAAAATTGGCATAAACTCCACGGCGAACGAGAAATTACGATTGATTAGTTGGTGGCAGGATTATAGTCCCGTGACAATGTGGATTATCGCTATAAGATATTAGTTTACCCGAGGCTGCCGCCACGAGCTGTATCAAGACTATGTTTCGTACATAGCGCGATATATAGACCACCGATCTATATACGTTAGGTCGTCTATAGACCGTGGAGCGAACAAGCCTTGAGAGGGGTTTCTGTGGCAGCGGGGGCTGTCGCAGGTCCTCTCAAAATTTATAGCTGGCCTCGGACCGCCGGACATGGGAGTCAAGTTGATGGACCGAGCTACGATAAGGTTACGGAAGGGAAGCTTCTCGAGCTTGGAGCATCGAGACTCCGGTCCCTCTAAGCCCTATGCCATACGGACCAAGCACACCGAGAGCCAGAAAGCATCCAAAACCAGTGAGGCTTTACGTAGTCTCCTTGGCTACGGAATACAAATTCGTTCACGATGACTGATGCCGAGAACTTTCCAATTCGTTTTTCATTCCACCATCCGCATCTTTCCGGCGAAGGGATTGCGCCTCTTCTGGATGAATATCGTATACCATCTTCCACCGTCGCTCACTTAACCCAGCCCAGGGCACTTTACCCACAAGCCTCGTAAAATTGCTCGTGGGCCCAGCGATGATAACAAAAATATATATATGTAGATTTTCTTTTTTCTAGGATCGTGCTATTCACGCGGTCCTTTTTTCCCTGGAACAATGACGGAAGGTGGAAGGCATTCGCAAAATTTGAATCAATAAATCTGAGACGGTGTTGCAGATGGCGAGAGATGGAAAGCGGAGCTTCGCGAGCCACGTAAGTCTGCTGGGGTACCAGATGCGAGGAAATCGACGGTTATTTCCCGTTTCTCTCAGACTATCTCCCTCTTTCTTGCTTCTAATACGAAGAAAAGTTGAATAAAGAGAGGGAGAAGGATCATCCGAATGGTCTGGCACCGAATGTTACTGTTCTACTTCAACGACAGTTTCTTCGGCCTTTCTTCCAGTAGGCTGTTTCTACAGCTCCTTTATATTTTACGATTTTTTTTATCTTGCATTAACGCGTCATTTCACTATCGTGCAGTGCAACGAGATTTCCATAAAACTCATGATCATTTCGTAATTCTTTCAAGGGTTGATTAATTCACCATTATCAAACCCGGGAGTTTTTGTTGTTATCTCAACTTTGACAATTTCTTGAATTCATTCAAAGCGTGATTAACCCTTCCAGGCCCACATTATAGTAGTAGTAGTGTCTTTCTTTTTCCAATGTATACCCTTGCGGGTTTTTACATTCCTCCTCTCTTACAATCACCGCGATCCTCATTTCCACCATCAACCACTTCGGTGGACCTACAGTTTTTGGTTAGGTGGGTTCCGAACCACCGAGAGCACAGAATAAACACAGAAAAATTCCATTGGTGCCTGCGGGGAATCGAACCCGGGACCCCCGAGTTGAGAGCCGAGAACGCTAACCCATGTGCCACTGCCTCTCTTACCATTGGCCCACATTATATTTAGTGTGTTAAAACATTTTTCAAAAAAAGTCTGAGTGTTGTACTTGCGAATTGGCGCTGTAGATTCATCAAATATCCGGACAAATGTTTAACTCACCTAAAACATAAACAAAATTACAAAATTAGGTAAACAAATCATATGAGAATTTCGTTGATGGATCAATAACTATTGATGTAGGACAAACTATTAATCACTTCTAATTTCATAATTTGCGTATGTCCCGTGACATTTTTTTCAACCAGCCGATAAGTAATTCAATGCGTAGTCACGAGGATGTTCATTAACATTAACAAAAAAAAGGTTCAAAATAATTGAAATGGGCCATGCAAATAATCTGGATTAAAAGTACGAAATAGCGACAAAAGCTGATTAAAAAAAGGTGAAAGAGAACACATTCGACACGACAATGCACCGGGATTCGGCAAGAGGCTCAGGCTGCCCCGAGAGGGTTAACGGGTTCACCCATAACATGGAAAATTACGGCGACTAGGGTAGACAATCTTGTACGTCATAAATCGTTGGGTGTTAACGGGCAACGTCGGCATACCTCGCACTGGGAAACGCTACCACACAGAATATTAAAGCCCTTATACACGCCCATATACGGTCGGCCCGCGTGAATTTTGCGTAACTCGAATGTTCGATTGTAAAACACTGTCGTCACCAACATGGAAACGCTCACTGACCTGACGTTAAATCGACATCCGAATTGTTTGCGGTTCATATCATATAGAAACGTTGCACTCTCGGGAAGGTTTCGTCGTTCGATCGGCAATTTGCCTGGAACGACGTCCGATGACTTTCGGGCGTTTAGGGTCCATCGGCGATGCTTCAAACACTAACTAAGCAAATGCATCCACAGCGAAGACAAATTTGCTTCCGGTATAACTTCTTCTGGGATCGCACGTGACTATCGAATTTAACCTTTATCGTACAACGTGTTACAGGCTTCTGATGTCTTTTATTTATATTTTGATTTACGTTATTAATGGGGATAACAGATTTGGCAATTTGTCGATAAAGTGGCTAGGTGAAAAATGGTGAAAAATACCCTTAGGAAAAAAATGCCACAATTGCAAGAAAAAAGAGAGGGCTGCAAGCTGGATTGTTTTATAGTGCGATCGAGTAATTAGTTCATCGCGTGACTCACGATGAAGCTGATATTAATCAAGGAGTTTGCATATTTTACTTCGTACATTGGTATTCTCTCGAACACGCCATAGGTAGGACGATTTGATTGCATCGAAATGGATAAAACCGCAATATCGAATAGTCGCCGGACGATCCTGGGAAGACAGATGGAACGTATATTCCGTGTATTCCGCGAACGTAAGGGGAGGGATGAGAACGTGGAAAACGGGACAGTGAAGGGAGGAGACAGGGGATGAGTATCGAAGCGCCACGAACGGACGCTAATATCCATGTGGGAGGCTGCCTCGACTCAACGGCGAATATTGGAAGAAGCAAAGTAACGAGGAAAGGGAGGTTCGTACGATGGAATGCGAGCTTGCAATGATAAAAAAAAGAAAAGAAAGAGAGGAAAAAAGAAACGAAAAAAAAACGACGGAACGAACCGCTCTCACCATTGTGGTTGTCACCATTACGTACGGGAATGCCAGGGAATTCAGGGAACACGGATGTGTAACGAACGGCGCTCCGGAGTCGAACGAAATCGATGGAAAAAGGAGGGAGTGAGAGATAGAGATAGAGAGTGGAAAATCGGAGGGAAAGGAAGAAAAGCAGTAGTGAGCAGAAATGCTGTGACTGAGAAGAGTGCCAGTGGGCTATTAGCTAGGCGTGCCCCCTTCCAGCACTGTCACCAAGCTTCTTCTAACAATTCCCAAACGATTTACGATCTTCCCTTTCCGCCTGAAATTTCCACCATCGCCATAGAAACTTTTCTTTCACCCTGGGCAACATCCCTCTCGTTCTTATCGCTCATCGCCAAAATTCGGTTTTTTTTTATTGTCTCCTCGGTCTTAGCGATTTACACACGCTTAATCAGGTCAGACCTTCGTCCAATGTCCGGCTAATATCGACTTCTACGTTTTTCCGAAGTTGTTTCGTTTTTGGCCTGACGTTCGATCCTCTTTTCTCGTATTTATCTTTCTTCTTATTTGTTTCGTTCTCTTCCGTCTTTTTCCTCGTTCCTCCTCTTTCTGATGGGGGAGGAAGCCCAAGATCGTTTGGGACAATAAGCGAATGGTTGTTTTCATGGTGCTACCGGGTACGGTATATCGTACGGTAACAGACGTTGTACCGGAAAGAGGTCTTTCGGGAATCGAAGCGTTTGCAGAAATGGTGCTCTTGCTGATGGTGCGCGATATGGGAGGAGGGAGGGGGGGATGAAAATCGCGGCGAGACAGGAGAACGCATAAAGCGTCGAAGTTTGTACGCGTATACGGCAGGACGAATGCTTTTACCGCCCACATGACTCTCCGGGGAAACGTTAATAATTACTATTGGAAACAAACACCCGGGACAACCTTCAGGACGCCCTTTATGCCAACTTTATCCACCCCGCCTCACCGCGTTCTTTACCTCACGGACGATGGTAACATTCGTTGTTTACTAAAATAAAAATAAAGGAAAAATCCAAAAAAACAACAAACAGTCGACAGATTAGAACGGAGGAGGATAAAAACGTACGATGGTACCTAAACGGTACATGAGGTTGTGCCAAGTCCGCGACTACCCCTGGGAGTAAGTGTTAACACGTATCCTACCGAACTTCTTTTTCAAACGTAGAAACTGCTTGAAATATTTCGCCTGGACGTCCTACCCAACTTTATATTACACTCGACGCAGCTAAAATAAATTCTCAACTGGTTAACGCTTCGTTGTTCCAGGTTTTCCGGTCGTGCCGATCGTAGATTGGAAACGCGATAGAAAAACCGTGTCATCGGAAAAAATAAACTGCAAAGTGTTTTTTTTTGTTTCAAAAGGCAGAGGAGATGCGAAAGAGAAAAGGATAATCTATGGACAGGGGGATATAACAATGTTTCGATATCTCGTTCAATTATCGGATGTGCATCGGATCGAGAAATTTGATTAAAAATGATACGCGCTGGAGTTCGATCACAAAAGTTTGTGATTCGATGAATCACAAACTAATGAATAATTTTCGATGATTAAGCCAGCGAATTCGACGTTCGGATTCGAAATCGGATTCGTACGGGGAATGGGCAGCGACACCCGATGTGATTTAAATTTTTTTGGAGCATTGGAGAGGTCGAAGTCATCCGAGACTTTTAACTACAACGAAAAAACAATATTTCCCCGTTGTAGGAGTTGCGGTGAAAAGCATCGAGGTTAAGGGAAAAGATCGAGGTGGTGGTGGTGATGAACGGGGGTTGGAAATTCGTTCTCCTGCCCTTTCTCTCTCTCTCTCTCTCTCTCTCTCTCACTTCGGTTTCTCTATCTGCTGGCCACCGTTAGGTGATATCGATTCCTCTCGTGAAACGGGATAGAGTGCAAGCGGTCGTTCCGCGCCATACCCTCCCTGTGGTCGCATTCCCATATGCCGGCCAGAGAGCAGAATGGGACGCAGAAAGGGGGCGAGAGGGTTGGAGGCAAGGGTAGTTCCGTAGGAGTGGGAAGAAGTGATCGATTTTGTTGCCTTTGGGGCGTGGATCTGGCAAAAGCAATTCAACCGTACACCCGGCTATATCGTTTATTGCTTTCACGATCTGAAAACAATGCCTTTAACACAAACGTAGAGGACAATGATCGACCGAGTGGAGACGAATTTCATAACATAATTGCAACTGTTTTAATGCGATTTAAATTTTCCCAAAATTGCAACCTGGTGTACTTGTTCTCTTATCATGGATTCATCCTAAAAAGCGTCCAAACATTCGTTCATCACACGAGTTTACAGAATCTCCCGATTGGTGATCATCCTCAAAGGTTCATCAACGTGGAATGAGCTAGGATAAAAAAGCTGGATATTTCCTCAAACCGTCCCACCGTCCATTTTCGTTATTTAACTCTCGAGTATTCCCAAATGGCAGGGTATGTCCATAGAAAAATTCACATGTTCAAAGCCGGCTAATATGTTTATGGAATTCCACGAGCTATTTCGACGTGCTCGGTTGACGAGTCACGTCCCCGATTTGACCCCTGTTCCCCAAACATTGGTATGCACGTGTCGGTATGCGTATAGTGTAGTGCGAGGTGGGAATCAGTTCATAGGACGAAGGGTGATAGGAGCCCTAATACTGGGTAGGGCGGATGGAGGTGTAACCAGAGGTTGGTGTACAGAATAGAATGGAATGGAGGGCTGGGTAAGGTTTGTATGTACGAGGGGAGGGGGGCGGAGATATCTCTACCAGAGAGACCACCGATGTGGGGAAAGTAGTCCAGCGTGGCTATCCACTGGCTAGTCGTACTATAAGTAGCCTGGTCTCCCTAGGGGAAGTTGAAGTGGTCCTATCGGCTACTCTATTGCCCATTATGACATAGCGGACCAAGCTCAAACAAAGCCCCGATGCGCAATGCTTTTCTTACGGTTCTAATCTGGCTTACGAGGGTGTACCCAGTTCGAGGGCCCTGGAAAGGACTAAGACCATCAGATATACGGTGAGAGCAAGATACCGACGAGTTAGCAAGCGGGCTAATGCGGTCGATTGCCAAACAGCAAATAGACTAAATGACGTCAGCGAGAAAGCCACCATCACCATGGGAATACAGTCTCGAATAACCTATCGAAGGCAGAGTGATGGGCCAACTTTATTTAGCGGGACAATAGGGCACTGCGATGAGCGATATCGAGTAAGGAACGAGGCTTATCTTGACATCGAGTTTCATCTTAAAAGTACGAGACAAAATGAAGACTAATTATCATTCCCCTTTTCTTTGATTTATTGGATCGTTGGATAAATTAGTATATCGACTATTTATGTAAAATAATGTAATAGATTCAATTTTTTGCATGGTTTTAGATTAAATATACACACGGATTGGAAATAATTCAATCGAATTTGTTAGAAACAAGAATTATTGTAATCACATAGATTCCGTTACATCGTTTGAATAGCCATGCGTACACGAATAAATTTCTCCTCAATGGAACAGGCCAGCTGTAAATCCGATTGGTAGCACTGGCGTCAA
Organism: Netelia fuscicornis; assembly: GCA_946811545.1. Taxonomy (NCBI): domain Eukaryota; kingdom Metazoa; phylum Arthropoda; class Insecta; order Hymenoptera; family Ichneumonidae; genus Netelia; species Netelia fuscicornis. The sequence goes on from OX328014.1 coordinate 6,788,543, forward strand.
ATCCACTTTGGCCCAATGATAACCCGGGAGAGAAAGTCAATAATTTCGCGTGCAAGTCTAAAGGCAGGTATATCGAATGAGCGCGTACGCTTCGCGGAGAAATTTATTAACCGTGCAAATTAGCATCGCTAAACGATGAGAGCGGCAGACCGTTCAAACGAGCGTTAGATGAATCATCATTGCTAAATTCCTTTGGGATATGAAATACAAATTCAATATTCGGGAAATAATTTTGATTAACTTTTATTTTAATCAGCCAAAGTTGATGAGGAGCCAGACATGCGGAGGGAGCCACTTGCGGCGCCTAGCGGCGACTGTTTGCACTACGATCTAAATCCGCGCACTCTCGTTCAATTACGCGACGTCGAGGGCGCTAGTGTAGTAACGAGAATGTCAACAGCGGGACCCGAGTGCATCTAAGCCCATACCATACTTCGCGTAGTGCGTATAACTGACATAAAGAACACGAAGGTGGTATACAATAGCGTTGGATAAAATTGATGCGAAAAAGTGTCGAGCACCTAGAATCTCTAACTCACAAGTCTCCCTCCGTACTACTTTTCTCTTTCTTTCTTTTTTTTCAATTTTCTTGACTCAACTTGTTTCTCTTTTCCTACATTCATTTTTCGTCACCTCGTGCCCTCTGCGGTAACTGGCGAGCATTCTTCGCGAAAAATGTATACACATACCATCACCGAGCTATTGCGCCAGAACCACTTTCGCAGCTTGTTCCCATTTTTTCCGCATTTTGCTCCCTTTCATCAAGGAAACCCTCTTGAACCCGTACTGGGATTCGTGGTACGAACTCCCAGAGCTACTAACGGCACATCTAGAAACTGTACGATAGCGCGACCAACGTGTGTACGAGACGTACGCTCGTGCGAAATAAAAGAGGGGTCCCTAGGTCTGCGATATATACGTAAAGATCGTGTGGATTCGTTTCGTTCGGCTCGAAAAAGGCACTTTACGCCCTGGCACAATAACTGGCCACTGTTACGTGCTTGAAATAACGGACGATTCCACGCGATGCCGGGATACTCGTCGGCCAATCAAGCTCAGCTGGCTGATACGATGGGCCAGGACTCATCGCGATATGATCTCCAAAGATTTCAGGTTATTCTTCCCTACCCCGGCTAGATACGATGGATCGACCCTCTTATCATTTCGAATCACTGCTATTTATCACTTCTCGTGCAGACAATTGATGAGAAATCATGACCGCTGTTTTCCAGAAATTTGTTCAATGTCACATCAGTTGGCATTTAACTAAATTCCTAATTAAACAAACTCCATAATTCATTAGATAAATGACCCATCTCTTTTTAATCAAATACCTGATACATTCTTCAATCATCTCGATCAATACACACAGAATACGACCCATCCTTTGCAAATCGGACACCCGGTATATTACGCCTCCTATCTTGTACATAACGGTGGTGGCAGCGAAATCATTACATTATAAAGAAGGACCGTCGGGAAAATCCAGGGGTTTTGGCAAAGAATATGCAAGAGCTGAAACAAAGAGCTTCCATGTTATAGGGCCGGTTATAAAACATATTTGGCGTTTTGGTAACTGCACACGAGCCCGTTGTATATCTTCGGATAAGTGCCGGCGCGGGCTCTAACGCGATTACGATAACGAGGAATCGATAAGGAACGAGCGGTGGAAGCGAGCTCGGGAGGGAAGGATGAACGATTTGCAAATTGGTCCGACACGAGTTCCCGGATTATGATTAATAGGGCGTACCTAGCGTGAATTAAAGCGACCGCTTACATTCCAGCGCTTCGCATTTTTCGCGTAGTTACCACAAATCTTTCCGGCTATTCTTTTTTATAGCTCTTCCGTCGAGTTTCATTTTCTCCCTTCGATGTATCGCCCATTTATTTTATCATGCAGGCCCTAGGACATCTTTCTGTCAACGAGGGTTGATCCGTGGACGAGGCAAAAACTAGGAGTTGACAGAAGACACTTATCAGCAATTTTTCTGGCCGTTCGAACATTCTCCGCTTCATCATTTATTTAAGTCCCTAAGAGGGAAAACGAGTATCGAGAACACACGCGCCAAATACAAATGTGTAAAAAGGCTTGCAGCGATTGAGGACAATATTAGCTTTGCTTTTTCGATATGGAATTCAGTATGGAATTCTTGTATCTTGTTTCATTAAGGGAAACCAAAACAAGGAAAAAAAAGATGAAACAATTTATTTGCAAACTTTCTTACGTTAAAGATAGTCTCGACATTCCATACACCATCAACAAAGCATCAACCGGGAAGTCGAGAGAAAACCTTCTCCCGAACGCTTTGTCGGTCAATGTTAACTTTCTTTTTGTTTCATACGGAAGAGAAAAGTTTTCTTGGGCGGTCACGATGTTGGTAAAGTCTCAGGGGGAAAGTTTATCATTTAGGATAAGACCTGACTTATCTCGACGGAGATGGCAGGTGTTGGGTAGTTGTCCGACTTTTCAAATTATTCAACTCCACGTGTCTCAAAATTTATTCCGACAACCTCGCTGCACACTAAATAAAGAATCTCACCCCCCCCCCCCCTCGCCGCGCTATCTCTCGCTTATCATTACGATTTCATACAGTATAAATTAACTTACTCTCTTTAGTAGGGCACTTTTTCACGAGTGTTTTTTTCTTTCCTTTGATCGAGATATTTGCTCGATTTTCCAAAATCTGACGAAATCAAGAAAATTATTTTACTCAAAAGACTTGCAGGAAGAAACGTTCTACATTTTATCGAAGACTCTGTTCTATCTGGAACAATTTATAAAGTTAACGAGACCGAGTCGACTCTATACGGGAATGGAAATATTATGGCAATAGCCGTTGATACCGGTCAGCCAACATACGAGCACGACTCTGTCTCTGTTATCGTTTCTAACGAAAGTACGGAGGTAGTTTTATTCCCTCGCGTGAGTGTGGAAATGAAAAAGAGACGGAAAACACGAGCATCGACGCTTTTTAAAAGAAAATCCTCGTAGAAAACGTTTCATCGCGACGACTGCTTTGGGTTTTGCGGTCTTCGCGCGACCGTTATCGTCGGAACATTGGGAAGAGCGATGGAAAATCTTGTACAAGCAACTTTTTCCTATCATCCAGTTTTCGACTACAACCTCTGACTCTCCTGGTACAGTTTCTATCTTCTTTTTTCTCCGAACTCTCTTCACCGCGAACTTCTTTATTCGATGGTTTTTTTTCTTCTGTTCTCGATTTTATTCATATTTATGACTTTGAGTACTTCATTAACCTTCTTGGAGAAGATAATCTCAGGTTTACAATACGTAGGATATCGCAGGCAACTCCGATGTATTCGCGAAGACATTTCTTTACCGTTCGGAGAAATAAGAGAAACGTTTGGAGAGAAGAAATCGCGAGTCTGAAATTCGAAGTCGCGAGGTTTTATTTTTTTATTTTTACTTCGCCGTCTCTTTTCATTTGTCCCGAAGCCCAGACGTAGTTATACCCAGGGTACGCGTCAAAGGGATTCGAAAGCGTAGTATTTCGAGATAAAGTATAAACAGGAGTTTTCTTATTCGCTCGCAATCCGAAGCCGTGTGTGTTTGTGTGTGCCATGAGGCACGTGTCAACAGATTTTATGGAGGCAAAGAGGAAATTGGGAAAACGGCACGGCTTGGAGATTGCTTTTAAAACTGTACGATGGAGAATCGGCGCGATTCCGTCTCTCAGCCGCAATAAAGCTGGTATTGCGAACGATGAACAATCCCGTCTGACGTTTCCGCATCTTCGTTTTATCGCCATTTTTCCGCGCGAATCGTCTCTCGCCTCATCGAGGGTATAAGAAAATATTTCAAATATTTTTCGATTTTAAGGAAATTCACTTTTTTTATTCTTCTAATATCGGAAGAAAAGAAAATTTGTCGCGAGCTGTTATCGCTCGAAATGGCAACCTCTAACCTACAAATCATAGGAGAAGTCCGCTATTTCACAAGCTGCCGCGTGGCGCCCTTATTTTTCCAGTGGCAATTTTCCAAACCTTAAACACCAAATCCAAAACAAATCGCCTGCTTCATCGTCGATTCTTGTTCGAGTGAAAACCATTCAATTAATCCAGATCAAAGCACGTTCGACGATGTACAACGTGACGAAAGGATTTTTTTTTCTTTCTTACGCAACATTGAATTCAACCCTCTTATAAATCGCTATGGTTCGTCGTTCGCCTCTATTGCGGGGAAAAAAGCTCACTGAATAACATAAAGCGTGTGGACCCAAATAGCGGTTCGGGCCATTCGTCCCTGTTTTCTCTTATCTCGTTCTATGCGCGACGTTTAAGGGGGCTCGAAGGGTGGTTCGTGGTCACGTCACGAAAGTAGATGAGACGTGTCACGCGCGGAAACATGCACGTGGTACTTACCTTACCCTCCGTGCTCGTGGCTACTTTTATAATTTTGTTCACTCGGATTACGTCGAACGAGGCTAAAGGTTTATCGTGCAACCCAACGTTGCATAAAACACGATCAGACACTTCCAGACTGTGCAAATAACATAGAAATACAAGGATGTCTTTCAATGTTTATTATTATTTTTTTTTCGTTTTTTAAAACGCAATCCTCGTTCTTTACGATTTCTTGCGACGAGAAAAGCAGCATGAAGTCAGGAGGAAAATTTCGGGCTCGATAACGATTAAATAAGTATAAAGGTTATTCTTCGGGGTTGGATTTTTATTGAAATAATAATAATGATAATTCAGCGAAGTTCGTTTAGCTTCGAGACCGCGAGCTTTAATTTCCAGTCACGTTGAAACGAACACGCACGTGTGACCCTTTCGAACATCATCCGTACTTGGACCATACATTTTGGACTTCATCCTTTCACGCGGCGTTTAATTGAATCATCCAAAATTAATCTCGTCCCCCGAGAGCGTGAGTAACCCAGATTTCCGAGACTTTGAGCTCATCCGCATGGACGTGGTCGTAAAGATCGGAGATGAAGAGACGTACGCTACGGTAGCGGTTCGGCCATTTTGTACGATGATGAAAGGACACACGGAAAGGGTTCTTCGGAGAGTGGACGAAAAGCACTCTGAAAAGCTCACGTAGTATTTCGTAAAATTGATAACGAATGTTGGTTTCGTTACTGAAAATCTTTACTCGGGAACTTTTTTTTTCTTGTACCAATATCAAAAATACGGAGTAAATTGACAGACTGTAAACGCAAGGAAAATTGTAAATATACATAATTCGATCATGGTAAATTCTTGCGTAGAATTGAAATTTCGAAGATCGGAGATTTCGAAAGATCGTAGATGAAGAGACGCACGCTACGGTAGCGATTCGGCCATTTTGTACGATGATGAAAGGACACGCGGAAAGGGTTCTTCGGAGAGTGGATGAAAAGCACTCCGAAAAGCTCGCGTAGTATTTCGTAAAATTGATAACGAATGTTGGTTTCGTTACTGAAAATCTTTACTCGGGAACTTTTTTTTTCTTGTACCAATATCAAAAATACGGAGTGAATTAATAGACTGTAAACGCGAGGAAAATTGTATAAATACATAATTCGATGGTAGTAAATTCTTGTGTAGAATTGAAATTTCGACGATTATTAATTGAAAAGCGATTTCAATTGCGGTTTTCCGCATGTAATCGACCAGACAAATTTCCATTTTTTTCATTCAAATGCGTGCCCTACATACAAGTGCCATTTATTCAATTATCCATCAAATCAGCAATGCCACAAAACAAAAATCAATTCGTACACTCGGCTTGTTATTCGCGCCTACTAAAAAGCTTCTGTTTTTAAAGTTTTAACATTCCTCGAAGCTCTTTTCCATAAAACCCGACGACAAAATTTTATCTAATTCCGTTTGAATTCTGCTATTTTCATTTAGAATCAGTAGAAACGCAAGCCTCGAAGAGAAAGGATAAAAATTAAGCCTTTCGAGTATGATAAAGAAAAATATAATATCGCGACTCGATAGTAAAAACTGAAAAAAAGGAAAGAAAAAACAAAAAAAAAGAAGAAAATACCATCAGCACCACATTTCCAGCATATCCGAGTCCGCGGTGTCAGTTTTCACTGGCAGGCGGAAAACCGGAAGGTCCCTCGATTCGTTCGAATCGATATTACCCCCTCTCCCTCCCGGCGACCAAAAGCCTTCGACTCATTCGCCACACGACCTCCGCACCGCGGGATTATCATACAAAGGATTTCCCGCATTTACGTGGTATGAATGCAAATCCCTCGGTGTTTTCCGGCTGGGCTTATTCTTTTTTTGTTTCCTTTCTTTTTTTTTCGTTGATGTTTTTTTTTTCTCCTTTTTTATGTGACCCCGTAACTACACTACATTGGCCCAGAGCTTTTTTTTCACGATGCGTCGGTTGTTGCCAGCGTAACGGGCAAAATCTGTCGAGTCTCTCGATCGTATTTTGGTTCCGGAACAACGAACTTCGCGCACGCATTATATTCATGAGATAACGGACATATTTCGGTTACAAAAAAGCTCGCGTCATTTTTTGTGTTTATTTTATTAGGTGGCGGAGGACAGCCATTAATGGCGCGTACGAAACGCGATTCGTTGCGTGTACACGTTTACAGCCGTACGTTTCGGAATATCGAGAGAGAAAACTTCGAAACGAAAAGAAAGCTCGCATTGTCCTAATTTTATACGATCCCTCGTGCTCTGGCTCGTACGGTCATCCTCAGCGTTCGTGCCTTTTTTCACGCATCAATTTATCTCCTGGCTTGCCGAATTTACGATATCGCGATGCCGAATATGCAGCGCGGCAAAATTATTTGGTAGAAAACGAACGTGATGGCTGACTGGCGCTCGGCATCGACCCGAATGTATGCATCGACCCGACTGTAGTATACATCGATCGAGTCTGTATAGAATCGAGAATGCAACTCCGGAGACTAATAAAAATGTCGATATTTTTTGTTCACTATACGGCATAGTCGCGTTTACGGGGGGTGCAACAGAGCGGGTATGTTAAAGCCGAAACCTGGGAGACCGAGGTACCTAGCTATCTTTACCGGCTTTTCGACGCAACGATCCCCTTTTACAATGTTTGGCTACACCACCCTTGGTGGTGGGAACAAAGGGGAGGGAATAGGGGTGGCGAGAACACCTGGAATAGAAACATTCCATTCAATTTTTCCTTTCTCTTTACATTTTCGGTAGAAGAGTGTCGTGCCGTATGCAACCACATGTCTGATGGAAAAACGAGGATGCCTGTGTTACCGACGGAGCCGGTCTTTTAAAAAAGCTCCTCTGGCCAAGTGCGAGCCGGGGCAAAAAAAAAGTACGAGAAAGCTCGAGTCTCGAAGGCCTGCGAATGGGGATGACGTTGGTTCCATGTCTCGCCCACGTTGTTTTGTGAAACGAAAGCTTCGAAAGCTTCGTATATACACAACTTCTCATATGTATGTGCCGATTCTTATATTTTCACGTGGGCTTACCCTCATACATTCAACGGGGGAACAGTGGTGTGCGAGCTATTAGGAAGATTAGCAAGTCTCGACAATCCTCCCATTGTCCGTTCGTTCCTCAAAACGCAAACCCGGTTCGTCAAGTGACAATTTTTCCACGGAAATCCGTAGTCAAATACGATGAACTTTTTAAATTAATACGAAACTACGCATACACGAAAATATGTGATATTATTATCATCTACGGCATCTGGACACGGTCATTCGAGCGAAAAAAAATAAAAGTCGCTCCTAGCTGCTCATACGGAGGTTGAGTAGTTTTTCCGAACTTATCCGAATAAAATGGCATTCCTTGTCTCCGGAGGGATTCCGGAATACCGCGAACATATGTATATTACGGTATGTATATCGTACAAGGGGTTGACACAGGGAGCGTTGAGAACGATAGAGAGGGCGACAGAGAGAGAGAGAGAGGGGAGAGAGAGAAAGAGAGGAAAAAGGGGGTCTGGAAGCTTCTAATTGCGGTTCGTCCGGGAGAAGAGGTCGTCGTCGAGAAGAGGAGTCCGGTGGTCGGGACGACTCGCCGAGCAAACGAGTCGGATTTTCGCGAAACGCCGTTCCACCGCTAATTCCTCTGCCACCGTATATTTCCTTTCCCTCTACGTCGCTCACCCCAACTCCCCCTTCACCATCCCCACGTACCGACATTTGCTATCCCGTGCGCCGACCTATATTGGTGTTTTAACGCTGGAGGGACGATTCCGCATCCTCCCCTTTGCCTACTACCCTTACCACCCGCAATTGTCCTCGTACAGTTCCTCGCAGAATCGTCGTAGCAGTCAGTTTGGTGGCCCCGCCACGACCTCGCCACGAAACACTCTTGGCAAAAGCTTCAATTAGACCGGGAACGCTACCTGGCTGCTACTGCGCTCTGGCGGTAATACTCTGAACTAGAACTGGAGGGTCACATGGAAAAGGACAATGCGAACAGGAGTGGGGGGGAGGGGAGGAGGGAGGCTTAGATCGTACAACCGACGAGACACTACCGGGCTATAACCCATGACTTGAACTCACAAGCTTTCGGCTCGGTGTGCTTCGTTATACGTATATATCGAGGTCTTCGCGCTTTTTGTATCCGGTCACATGTTCGTTTTATGGTTCATATCTCCATGGGTATTCGTGCCTTACTGGTGAAACTCATGAATTTATGATCGTTGCCCCCCGCGGCATGAGAAAATTGAAGAAATCGTAAGGATTTATATTATCGACGATTTGGAAACAAAATGGAAGTTTCGAACCGCACATTTTCGTACGAGCGATGGAAAAAAAGGAAGCTCGAATCTCTCTCTCTCTCTCTCTCTCTCTCTCTCACGATTTTCTCTGGTAACGACGTTAATCCTGTCGAATAATTCAACCGATAAAATTTAATTATGATCGAAACGTCTCTAACTGTGGCGCGGAGTCAGAAATGAGAAAATCGGAGAATCAGAAATCTCTTGGCGAATGATATCGGGTTAACGCGTTAGCTCGCGATTAATTTTCGACGTGCGGGGATATTGAAAGTCTTCCGTAGCCACGAACTTTCCTTCTCCTCTATCTCTCTCATCCTTGGGCTTTATTCCGCGAAAGACCGAACGAACGAAGGATGGGGTTTGAAGAAAGAGAGGGTGGTTTTGCCACCATTATCGTCGGATTATCGTTATCGTTACGCGCCATAAGAGGATCCTCGAAGAAGCACGCTTTCGACGAAAATTCGTTCATTCAAAGGCAAATGCTTCTGGAACGATTCGCTCCTCGGGTTTGCTAGCAACGGAGCGAATTCCATAGCTCGCTCAAATGGAAAACCTCGATTCCCTTGAAACTTTCCCGACACTATATTTATATGTGTATTTGCACTAAAGGTATGTACACTTAGATGTCCAAGTGTAGATGCGGCAAAGGGGTAAAGAGTGTAAGTATCGAACTAGATATTGACTTGGTAGCAATAACACTTTCGATACACACATTCGGGCAAAACCACTGTAAAAATACTCCTGCAAAACCTCTTTACGACTCACGTCTACGTTCTTACGAACATAGTTATACCTTTGCGTTTACCACGACCACAAACAGATGGTGCAACGTGCCATTTTCCCCTCGACCTTGCGTATTATTTTCGATAATAATTTTTTATCGTTGCGATAACGGCGTTATTAGAAACGAATCGCTAACGAGGCGAATCTGTTCTCGGTGAATTTCCCAAAATGTTAACAATTTTGTAACGAATAATCGATACGTCTCGATAAATCACAATTGACACAATAACAGGCAGGACTTCAACATCGGACCGGTTCCATTATTGAGATGGAATATTGGATCGATACATCTCCTAACGAACATCCCTCTGTCGATAGGGTGAAGGAATATCACCGAGGGAGAAACGATGAACGAAGTAATCTCATTCTCCTATAACTTGGCTTTTTCCATTTCAGCTGATCCGGACGAATACTTTTAACGAAAGATTTTTTTGACCTGTTGGGTAACAGGCAAAGGAGGTAGAGAAAATATATATAGCACGATCGATTTTCCGGATCGTCGATATCGTCGTTGCTGAAATAGGTCCAGGGGTTGACCGCGACTCACCCACCCCAAGCTGCATCGGTGAAATTGTCCTCGGTACACCTGGTCCTTTTTCCTAGTTTCTCTTTTTGCTTGGCCGTTCGTACAGTTCCCGAGATTCATTCGTGGCTACTACCTCCCCGATCCACTCTCGTAACCCCCGTACAAGGGTGGCCAGCGTATAGCTTATAACTGGAAAGTTGCCGTGTGAACGGTATCGTGCGCGGACGAGTAAATTAGAATGTGAATGGGCGTGGATACGACCCAGTCGAGTAGAGTATACGGCGTACAAGAGAGAGATAGATCGAGGGTGAAAGAGAGATGAGAGAGGCTGAACGCGACCATCGCTTTAGTACTAACGCGCTCACACCGTTCTACGAATTAATTGAGTGTACGACAGTCCCGTTGCGCTTCTGCCTGGAATTCCTGTCTACGAACTCGACAGACCTCGACGGGTTTGTTCCAAGCTACACAGTCAGCCCCAACAATGAATCTAAACGCGTTTGACTGTGGTTATAAACACTGTCTCTCTCCTGCTCGATAGTCCCGACCTATCTCAAATCCTGATTTCCATTATGTTCTTGCTCATCCATGCGTGTATACCCAGGACCTCTCGACGATATTGTGAATTATTGGTGAACGCGATTTCTAAATAAAGCAACGTTTGATACTTCTATTATCTTCGCAACAAAAATTCAATTATTTTTCATAATATTTTTTAGAATATATTTAATTTTAAATGGAATTGAAAATGTACCGATGTACAAGACTTTTAATTATTTCGCGGATCAGTGAAACATTGTAGGCGATGGGATATTGCAACTTTGTTTGAGTTGCCTCGTTCGGGACAGCTCGTTTTACTTCTATTCCACTTTGCGAACCACGAGAGCTTTCGGAATATGAACGTACGACAAACTCTCAAGAGTCGAGTACTGCCACGTAGGATATCATTTTCAAGGGGCCGATATATAGATATATATAGTCTCCTTGTGTGTATATATGTATATTGATATAGGAAATATCGTGTTCCATTCCTGAATCAAGGGGTACCCTCGTCGCTTCGTAAGCTGATGGCGTTCTGTTGTTTTGGCTTGTGTATGCGTTTACCGAGAATACCGGTCTCGTCTTGGCTCGTGCCAACTATTTTGCTTTGTCCTTCTCTTGCGCTTTCTCTTGTACCACTCTTGATATAGAGATGGAGAGATCTATATCTATCACGTTGGCACACGTTTCTAGCTCACCAAACACAGGCTCATACACACATGCGCATATACTCGTTCACAGCTCAAATACACAGCCTCCGGATGCTTCTAACAGCTCCGCGAGAAAAGCAGCTTGCCAAATATCCACAGGTTGTTGATTTTGTACTCGCACTAGGAGGATGTACGTGGCTCAGTCTGTATGTGTTTACGCGCGTGATGATGCACGCGTGCGCGTGTACTTGAAGTGCGCAGGCGCATGTGCCTAGATGCCTACGCGCGCATGCGCATGTGCGAGGTAACTTGAATTTTCGCGAGACAGGGATAGAAGCAACGGCTTTTCGGTATTGGAGTGAAAATTTATATTATTCGTATTGTTCGTCTTCCATTCGCTGAAAAGCTGGCTTCTATATTATATGAATCATATCTTCATAGCCCTCTAGGGACAGATCGAAGTCGTCGAGGATTTAACCTCGACGCTAATCGCATAATCTTTCCTGGTTCATATCTTTGCCAAGTTTTAGCATAATCTGACTAAGATTCCGAACGAATGGTGGATGAAGGAAACAGAAATATGAAAGGCAGATTCATAAATAGATAAAATAAGACAATTTTCTTCTCTCGCATTGCGTATATGATACAACTCTCGCAATGTCAGAAACTCGAAGGAATTAAACGCAATCCGAAAGCGTAATCACTTTCAAATTGAGCTGTTCGAACGCTGTATGAAATATACAGTGGATTTCCAGCAGGTAGAACAATTTTGAGATATCCCGTGCGACGGTTAGACATAAATTCTGTATTAGGTACTTGGCCTACTCACCTGAGTCACCTCACCCACATATTCTCCATCCTAGAATATCACACCCATCTACCTACTTGACTTACCTACACAGGTAGGCAATATATATATACGTATATAAGAGCATACATGCTAGAGATTCGCAGACATAAATCTTGCACTCTTGCGGATGCAATTCTCGTTTAAGGAAAACCTCCGCCGTTAACCCGTAGCGATAAGCTACGAATGTCGGTTGTACCAGTAGGATCACCGCAGCGGCAAGGTTGTGCCACGAGCACGAGGTGTAAAACCCTCCTCGAGAGATCGACCAAACCACACAGTATAGGGTTCTGGTGAGTGCAGCGTATTTGGTGCATGTCGACGTAGGTACTAACTGAGAGCTAGAGAGAAAAAAAGAAAGAAAGAGGGAGAAATATCGAGCCTTAGTTCGAGGTAGAAGGATCGGATTCCATGGGGACGAACTTCAGGGTGAATAGGAGGGTCGTTGGATAGGTAAAGCGTAGGTATCGGGTGAGGTGTATTGAGGGATAGAGAGTCAAGAGTAGGATAGCGTGGGGCAGGAGAGAATACCAGACAGTTAAAGTACGTACTTGGATATGGAAATGGGGGTTATGCCCGCCAATGCAAACCTCGAATCTATCAATTTCACTCTGCCATAGAGTGAGAGAGGGAGATCGAGGGGGTGATGCTGCAGGGAGAAGGCTCACTGCAGAATCGGTGGAAGCAGACGTAGTTTCACTACTCCATTCCCGCTCGCGCGCTTTGGTCGATGGGAGCTTCGGTAATACGTTGATTCGATCGGCAAACGTAGCAAATACAAGTACAAGTGTAGGATCAGGGTAGCGGGGAGAGAGGGGCTCGCGAAGGGTTGAAGAGCTAGAGATAGGTGGTATAGCAGGGGTCTGTGCCGATGGTAGGATCAAGAGCGACGCATCGAGAGGGAGAATGAATTAGAGAGGATGTGTAGGGAGAGGATTCTGGTGGACTCGATAGAGTAGACCAGTGTGCAACGTGTACCACGGCTGGCACATTGTGCATTCCAACGTAACGGCTCTTCGTCTCTCCTGTATATCCCCTCTTATAGCCGTTACAATAGTGCCAACACGACGCTGCAGCCTGAACATTACAGCGGGTGGCGTATAGCGAGACCCGACTCGCCGTGAGCGCCCTCTATCGAGAGCCTTATGTACGAGAATCTAGTATACCAATGTTAAGTCGCAACGACGAGATGTACGCAACCGACCGTGTACGGGTTGCCCTAGCGGACCATAGGTACCCTACCTTATCCGCAAACTTGAAATACCTCTTGCGAAGTATTTTGACGTTGTTACTAATGCCTCTATATATGAACTATTTACGTATATAGAACATATAGTAACAGTCTACGATATCAAACGGTAGTGCGACGCTGCGTTAACTCAATCCAAAACTAACTTTATTCCTCCGGAGTTTCCAAAGTACGTGCTACCATACCGTCGTAACTGCGATGTGTACTTAGGAATTATCGCTTCTCTCACACTTTCAACGGCCTCTCTCATGGCCTTAACGCGCTCCCGGCATTCGCAGTCTCATCTCGGAGTGTTCACTTTCTCCGCAGTTACCTCATTTCTTTCTCGGCTTCCCTACATCTTTCGATCCTAACGACGAGTAACCAAGCTTTAAGAACACCAATGCGCGACGTCAAACCCGCTGTCACCTGGGCGTAATTAGTCATGATTGATGCAGTCGTAACGCTGATGACTCGCGGGAACGTTACCGTAATTTTGTGGCATTGTAGACAGATGGGTTGGTAATTTTATACGCAGCGAGATGAAAGAGAGGGAGAAAGCGATATAGATGGAGAAGAGGAGCGAATGCTAGATGTATGGAGTAATCGGAAAATCGATAACGCATCCGCCCATGGAGTTCTAGGTAGGTTGGTCTAGTCGTGGGGCATGGTTGTATCTATCATTTGAATATGTGTAGAACAGGACGTATATGCGATCCAATATGTACTGTATTATGGGAGGACCACGTGCGTGTCAGTGCGAAGCACGTTAACGTCCCCTATACAAGAGCATCTGCCCTCGTCCTGTCGATCTGCCGTGAACATGATTTTGTGAGCACACATACTTGCCCGAATGCTCGTACGATTATCGAAGCGCAGCTATTGAGTAAACGAGAGATCATGAAGAATTCAAATGTTTTAAATTCCAAAAACAATGAGGGTTTTCGACATTTTTCCGAAAATTCAACAACGATGAAGTTGATATAAAAAAAAAGATTTCATTTGTTTAAATCATCTCGATATATTTATCCCGTATGCAAAAATAAAGACAGGGGGCGATATCACGGAGGCAACATTCAATATTCAACGATCTGTCATATCACCCAGCGGAAAATCCGAAAATCGATGAACTACAATGTCACACGAGGTCGTATGAAATTTAAAGTCTGTCATAAGTTAATGCACCCCCCGTATTAGATATTCCATTTCCAGTTGTATGTATGCGATTCCCGTTTTATCGCACCGGAGTATTACCGCGTATGTCAATAGATTATCAGTCGTATCAGATTTGACTGACACTCGTTAAAAATAGATGAACAATTTTCATAATAATGAGAGTTCTTCGACGGCTGTACGATTAACCGTTCTGTTACTTTAATTAATTCCTACCTCTGTGAACTACCCACAGTTTTATCGAAATGCCCGTAAGGTAAATAATATTTCTACCCAGAATTTCAAAACTTGACTCTGTGAACTTGGAAAGTAGCGTGTTCAGCGAATAATTCGTCTTCCGGACTGTCCACCATTTGGAGCTTTCAGTCCGGATCAGATTTTCGATGCTGACAGCGTATACCTATACGTAATCGTGCCACCTCATCTTACCATTTCCACTACTCTCGTACCAGTTGCCTACCACCCTCATCCACGTTCCTCTTTCCCTTTCGACTGCTTTGAAAGTTTCAACAGCAGTAGACAAAGTCGAATAGTAATAGTACCCACTAGTCGCATCAGCAGCAGTGCAAACAGAGAGAACGAGAGCAACGGCCCTGTGCGATCCGGCTACCTCGTTCCGGTACCTCGACGGGAACTCGCTCCTGGGGCACGATTACCTCCGCGTGATGGCGCCCAGTATTCACCAAAAACGACGAGATCCGTTCGAGCAAGAGGTAGAAATGGAGAAACCGTGAAAGAGGAAGTCAGCGAGGTCTTCTTCAGCCAAAATCTTTGGTGAAATCCTCTGGCAACGCGCTGGGTCCGGCGGCTCGACTTCATTCAGCGAATCTCGTTTCCTCGTTCCACCCCTCACCCGGCAATCCGGTCGCTCCGGGAGTAATCGCCTTCGAGGATTATAGCATGGTATGCCCATACGTTATAAACTATAAGAGCGCATATAGTTATAGTGTACGAGAGAGATCGTGTTTCTTGGACCAGTCGGTGTATGTCGGGGCACTTCCGGTTGCAAGTAACGATATTCAGCGCACGCAGGTAACCCCGCGAGCGCTCACGATTTTTCTCACCCGGACAAGAAATTTACCATATCAAAGTACCATGACTGCGTTCGTCTTCCCGCTTTACCCCACACCCCGCTTATCATTCGCTCTCTCTCTCTCTCTCTCTCACACACACATTCTCTCTCTACCCTAGTTGATCGTGTGCATGCTCCTTCTCATCGTCAGCTTCTCGCTTCTATCACTCAATTCTCGATGCACTTTTTGTCAAGCATTTACATGGACGTTTACGCCCGGTAATAACCTGCGATGGAGATGCAATAAAGACGCACGGTAAAATCAATGCTACAGCTCCAGTCCTTCCAGAAGAAAATCCTTCTGACTTACATATATGTATATACATAATCCGTTCAACGTTGATTCAGGGTCCATTTCTCAAATGTTCGTCGTATAAGTCGGATGGTCGAGCCGGCGGTGATGAGAAGTCGCTGAATTACCGCGAATCAAGAGACTGGAAACGTTGATGGGTCTCTAGGAAATTATTAGTTCTATGTACATATTAAGACAGCCAAGATTCAAGAAGCAGTTCCTTGCACCGAGGATTACCACTTCGAGGTTGCGCAACGGAAACATTCTTTGTTGTCGCTATGGAAAATTAAATTATGAAGCATTTTTCATTCTCATATTTTATCAATTTTAATCGCGACCTTTTATCAGTTTTAATCGACCACCTTGTTCGGGAAGGACATATCACCTGAAATAATACAGATCGTCGATTGATGATCGTTACACGTACCTTAACTTGGGAAATAAACTAGAAGTTGCAGAACGTATCCATTTTTAGACATCGTTAAAAAAATGGAAAGTAAATGGAGAAAAATTTTTAAAAATTAATTAATCAAAACAAGTTTGAATTGAATTGAATTAAATAATTGTTTATACAAACGTGGCCACGTGGCCATGTAAACGCTCCTAACTCTCGTCTCCCATATTGACTTTTTCATATTCGTAAAATTGTTCGTACAAACCGAGTTCGTCCTACTTTCTTTATCGTCTCAATGGCACAAAAATCAACTAGACGGTTCAGTTTTTTATATCTCGTGCAAAGAGTTAATAAGATATTTGCGATAAGGCTAGACAGAAATGAGAATGCTGCAACAAAGTAGAAGCACGCTACGGGGCTGGTGGAAAGAGTAATAACATTAATTTAGTTCGAAAAAGAAAGAAGTCAATACAATTATGAGTTATACATCGAGTGCACACGATGCGATAATAATATGCACGTTGGCGAACCGACCGCATTAGTTAAACCATTATAACTGGATATATCCTAGTTGACAAAAGTTGTTTCGATAACGATATACTTAACCTATACGATTATTTTGCCAACAGCCGAGTCTCGGTGTTATCGCGAAGGTATGTGTGCTACAAACGATGTCCCTCGAGCGTTAAAAATATCGTTCGATCGAGTCCGGTGCGAGAGGGTTAACGATTTTTAATTAAAAGCTGTCGAGATCAAGAACTCCATCCTTGGAACTTTGAAACCGGAAATGTAATTGCGCGAACGACTCGATCGTTGCAATACACCGTACGAGATAATTCCAAGAAACGATATCATTGCAAACACTTCTCGTCGATTTGTGCGCATGGCAGGGTAGATATGGAAATGAAGAGTCATCGTCATATCGCACGATCGTTTAGTCGAGTCAGGATCGAACTTTTCTCGATCTCACCTACAACACGTAACCAATATCTCATCGTCTTACGCGTATTATAGTGTTTACTTCCTCGTATCGTCTAATCTCGCAAATATCCAGGTATAACTGTTATTTTTATCATCCAGACTCCGAGATCGGACAAATCGGCATCCCGGTTATAGAAATTAATACGACCGGACGCGCCGCGTCCGATAATGGTGACGAGGGATTAACGGATTAAAACGACGAGGACTGTAAACGTGGGTCAAAATAGGACACGTCGCGAATATTAATTGAATTTCGTGTTTCGTACGATGGTATGGAAAAAAATTGACAGTGTTGTATGTAATTATTACACGGGGAGACATTCCAATAAGTTTAAATCGGTAAAAACTCGCTAGTACAATAATAAACCGCCCAGTCAAGGAGAGGCGCTGAGATCGCTCTCGGGCGATTTTACCGGCACGTTCCTACCGCTGTTATGTTTGGCTGCGTTTGTTCTGATCCTGGACCACGACGTTTTCTGTTTTACGTCCATTCCTCTTCATCAACGGAAACAATGTTACATTAATTAATTGAAGGGTTTGCTTTGGTGAACATTGGGAAAGGGGTCGGAGGATTTTCGGGTGTGTTTTGTACGGTACACATTAGGAACCTCTCCAGTGTTCTATGAGAACAAACTACCTTGAGGTAGTCTAACAATTTGAATGAACCTCCATTGCGATGTCGCGAGTTTCAACGTAGAGGAAGTCGGGTGTAAGTTGTCAAGGTAGTTAACGCTAATGTACTTAGGTGGCGCTGTATTTACACTGCTCTTCTAATAGTCCGCTCGTCAGCATGAAATTGCTGATGCACGTGTACAATACGACCTCGTATCATTTATATTAAAAGCGAAATTAATACTCGCAGCTAAAATTGAAACATTGATTACCCCACTTCGAGTTTATTAGTATAACTCCACTCCCATTCCTCATCCACGATAAATTCCATATTGTTAACGAAACAATAACCCTGTGGCAATTGAAATTAATTAAAAATTACTTTTATTATCCCAACAGATTGGTGGCACGAGGAAACATCGAGACAAATCTCCCGACGTGTTTCACAAGGTAGAACCTGTCCCATATACCATTGTTTCGATCGCGTATGCAAGTAAGCGTACGGATACGTGGAAAAGGTTGTGCCGAAGACGATAGTACCGAGGCACGTGCGAGAGTACTTGGATTGTCAGGAGGTTGGGGCATTTCATGAGCAGTAACGAGAAGCAGCTGGACAGCACTGCAGGTATGGTGGAGGTAGATATAGGTTGAAGAAGTGGAGAACGGCGTGTGGAAACGCCATGTGGAAGTAGATATCCTCTGTACGTTATATGAGTATATATATATATATATATGCACAGCGTAGGTGTGTGTAGGTAGTACGTAAACGTCGGACGATCCACGAAGGCAAGTGCGCGCGACCATTTCACGAAAACGATTTACTTCTTGAGTGCCATGAAACGGTGAGCCTTGTGGCTCCCTATGCCCTCCCCCCTTCGCCCGCCCTCAGGCCCGTCTCTCTTCCTCTCATTCGGTCGTCTCCCTCGCCGAGTACTTATACCCCGACCCTGGCCGTGATATTATGTCCCGCACAACGCGCGGTAAACGGCCAGTGGTCCGCACGCGAACTAGCCGAGCCGAGAAAGAGTCAGGTTCTAGCACCAGGAGCACCAACCGCACACACCATCTCGACATAGTGACCACGTAGCAACGTTTACGGTCGATTTTCAGCATCCTCGTCGGTGCTTTCTTATTAAACGGAAAGTCCCGAGACTTGCCAGCCTGTGCGCCTCTCTTCTCTACTTGGCGGTCCGCAATTTTCCACCTCCAGATATACCGCCCGACGTCTATGTTTACACTATACATGTATATAGTAACACTTCCTGTCTACCCGCCCGAAGCCACCTCTCAAACTCTCGTCTCTTCCTCTCTCCACTCTTTCCCTCGCCCTCACTTTCTCTCTGTTCGTCTCTTTCCATTTCTCTCTATCTCACTCACTCTTTCACCCTCTACCCGATTCAACTCTCCAGTGTGCTTGCACTCCTTACCGCCGGCAGCGCCGAGTACGAGAGCGTTGAAAATAAGTGGCGAACGAGGATCGTTAATTTTCAGAGCTCCGCACACTCTTCTACGTACGTGGTAAAGCGTTCGGTTCTAACCTCTATAACGCCCCCGTTTTCCGCTCTTATCCTCGATGAGCCATTAATTAGCTGCTGTTAGAGGATAAGCCCCCTCTACATCCCGGGCAATCGCTATTGTGATGAAAACAAAGAATCTAAAACGGGTGGAGGAACAGTCGGGAAAAGTATTTGATGGTGATAGCGATGGTGGTAGTGGGTGGTGGTGGTGGTGGTGGTGTATAACGTAACGTAGTCTGAGGAAATTAATGTGTCAGAGTGTGGAAGCAGAAAGAAAAAAAGATTTTCCTCAGAAATACTTGGTATTTTTACCGAAAGATCTGCCATTGGTTGAACTCTGCGTATAACGTTTATATTCTTGGGCAACCGGAAAGAAGAGAGAAAACACTCGAGGGGTCGTAGCGGCCGGCTGACGAAGGATTCTCTAAGAAAAGACGTTGCGCTTAGAGTAGATATAACTAGGTGTGTATGTATGTGTGTGTGCGTGTCTGCACGTGCAGGCACAGACGCGAGACGAATTTTATAAGACGTTGGTGGTGCTTTTCCTACTACTACCCGCCTTCGTGCACCCGACGATCGCATCGTTTCATTCTCCTCGGGACATCCTCCTGGTCCGTGATACTTACTTCGCTGCCAGGGAGATTAGTTTCAGGAACCGTAGGAGGATTCCGCATCCCAGCGGGTCGAAGTGATCGTCCTCTACGGAAGATCACTGGACTCGGTGAGTGTGTGGCACACGAGACACCCGGTGCCAGGCTCTTACGTATAGATGTGTGCAACATCATGACTTATACGTGGAAGTGAACACACCAGGAACGATTCAAGAACGAGATGACCAAGGACCAAACTTTAAGGCGTTCCTATGAGATAGAGCTAAAACATCGATAAAATAAACTTTTCTTCATTTGCTAGGTAGGTACTGCAATATCAAAAAAGAATATCAAAAGATGGAAAACAATGTTAATTTCCACTCTTTTTCATATTTTGTCCAGAGGTTTGCAATAAAGTAGATATGCGAATGTGATATTCGCGACGTACGAGAAATTTCCGGTTCCATGATCCTCGTACGAAGTTTTCTTGGGCAAACAAAATTTTGTTCCGTTCACCTATGCTAAGTTTCGGAAATCAATCAGGAATGGACAATGATCGATTTTTTTAAATCCGGAATGACGTGATTATCTTTTTGTGGAATTGGAAACTTCGCGCGGAATATTAATGTAAAATTCCATCGATCGTTGTCTATAAATGTCCAAGAACTTAATTCTTCCACCTTTTTCCATCAGAAAAATAATGTTGTAACAATGGGTAGATGGAGCAGTGTATAAACGTTTTAGGAGAGAAGACTCCATTAGTAAGAGGCACGTAATAGTTACGTTAGGTACGTGCCCGTTTTCCCATTATTATTACCCACCTTGGGTCATAGGGAGTCCATGGTTCGCTATTGCTGACTAAAGGCTCGGACGCGTTTAGAGTTTTACGAGGAACCGGCGTAAGAGGGTCGTCCGCTGACTAATTGACCGAGTACTCGTGCCACGTTTATAGCTGGTACGGGTTTGCACCCTGACAACCGAGGGTTACTACGTCAAATCAGACGACAGGTATCCATCTCGTCTATCATCACATTTCACTCGATAGTTAGTGTCAAAGGATGAATACGACCCTATTTTTGAATAGTTGATAGAAATCAAATGTCAATCCATCACAAAGATCACCTGAAGGTTAAGTATTAAAACTTACTAATTAGTCACTTCTAACGTTCACTTATGCGTCATCATACCTAAAAATCGTGACATCCAATCCTATAAAATCGGAGATGGAATATACCTTAGACCAGGCCAATTTTCAAGTGAGACCGAACGCCAAATATCAAATACCTATTGCCGGAACTTCGTGTCCCTGGAAGTTCGATCCATGTCAACCTTGCTGAGAAGGAAGCTTCCATCTTTCGTCTCGTGTCCATCTAAGACGTTTCAGGAAAGTGCTATTGAGCTCTTGCTTAAATTGCCCGTTTGTATACAAGAATATATAGTCGACGTATGGAAGGCACACCAATATGGTACATCGCAGCAAAGTGAGAAGCATCGATGCACCTCGCTTGATCCTTCTAACAGTATCATGAATATTTACGCACCACTTTGCTGAGGGAAATCAATATATACTAGATCGAGATAGCTGTACCACTCGTGCATCCGTGGCATATATACGGTTAGAACCCAACCCTGGAAGCTGCAGTGTACGGTAAATACCGAAAGCTCGATATATAACCGCGCCGTGTATGAAGTATTTATACGTGTGCACTTTTGACTGCGATAAGTGGCTCTATTTCAGGGGTCGGATATCGTTACCAGCACCGGGCCAACCTCCATCCTCCTACCAGCCGTTTCATTCAATCGAGTGGTTCGTGTCCGACAATTCGTGATATACAGATCGAACATCGGGTTTTAGTAAAAAAAATTCTCGTAATATTCTTAAAGCCACTTGCGCTATGCGGAACAAATAAATTTCTGTTTTCTTCCACTCATTCTGGATTATACCGGGATATAGTCCAGAGAAAAGTACTTCGACAGGCGATCGGAATAAAATGAAATTTATGACAGTCTTCCCCCTGTGGTATCAACAGTTTTTTTTCGTCTCCTGTATTCCATCTCCACAGCGATGATTCTTTCATAAATGAAAAGTGTCCCGGGGGGGTCCCAGGGTGGAAAAGCATCAAGGGGAGGGGAAAGCGAAGGGACGTTCCACGCTACACTGCCGATAATCTCACCACGTTCTCCCTATCGTGACTTCCTTTTTCTCCTCCCACCTTGCTCCCCGCTTTCCATTTCTCTCATTCCAAGCTTCCAACGTCAGCGAAACGAATTGCGTGGCTCCTCATCCCCACAATAAAGCTCATAGCAGTATACATTATATACATATTATAGTATATGGAGGCGAGGAGTAGGTGGAAGAAAAGAACGGGGAATGAACTCTTAAATATTTCATGACGGCAACGAGACGCCCGAGACGAAGAAGAGAGTCAGAGTAAGATGTGAATTACGTCATAGAACGGCGGGAAGATGGCGAAGAAAGCGGCTGGGGGAACTGGAAAGAGAAAAGGGTAAACTGGGTTGATGGTGAGGGACGAGCCGTGGTGGAGCTTCGTGCAAGAAGAACGCGCCGGGTGGATTCCAAGAACAGGGGCGACGGACTTGAGAGAGGGGTCTGAGGGGCAATGGAGAAAGCCCAAGCAGACGGTGAGAGCTTGCAAGCCGGGTTATGTTGGATGTGGGCGGTATAACTCGAGTGTGAGCGTGGTGCGGCATATTATGCCGTTAATACAGTGCATATCGGGACACTAGCAGCTGGCGAGGGAATCAGAAGCGTCTGCCTCGCTCGAACCATCATCCCCCTTACCAGCCCTATATCCACGGTTCAGCCCGAGCAACCCTCTTACTCTCCCTATTGCCAAACTCTCGAAGTGCCCGAATGCCCGGTAGATGGCATATACCGATTACGGCCATGCCATCTAGGCTACGGTTCAACCACATCCCGACGTCATCAGCCTCTCCTATATCCTTTTCATCCTAAAACCCGGACTATCCTAATGTGGCCCAAGGGATAAACCCATACAGTGATAGGCACATTGACGAACCGATTGGTCATTGGTTATTGGCATACGTTCCTTCCCTTCCGTCCCAACTAATACGTTCCGTTTGATATTCACCACTACTCGAGATGTCAATCACCAGCTCTCGTGTATTCCTACCGACTGGCAAAGTTTACTTCGGGGTTTGCAGCTTCCTAGTCCCAACATCGACCCGCATTAATATGTGCACGTGTCGCGTTTCGCGCTTTCTACACACGACTGTCGAAACTGCTGTTACAAGTAATATTCCTCGTATTGCCAAAGCAAAATTTTGGCATCGCCAAAGCACGTACCTGGAATCCACGATCCACACTCGTTCCCTTTCCCCAAATCCGTTATCACCCACCACCAACGAGTACCTACGTGATACGTTCGAGCAAATCTGGCTGTACCCTCTAATATTCTTGACTTTCGACAGAGTAATTTCATTTTGAGATTCAACGCAATGGGACATGACGAGACTCGACGCTTTCGATAGTCATTGTCCTCTTGGTGTTTTACTTGGAGAATTATTCTAAGCCATATTGTTTCAACCATTTGAACCGTTGGTATTTATACGTGGATAGCAGTGTCTGAAATAAACAGTTTCTCTCGCAGGTACTACGTTCTCATCCGACGAACGAAGATTTTCTTTTTTTTTAGCTTTTGTATAGAAATGGAATTCTTTAGCTGATTTCGCATTTCGAGCCAACGTCATTCTCAGTCTACGACTTTTACGCAACTGAGAAAGACGAAAGACAGGGCGGTAGTCTGACAGGAGAGGATGATGTAGTTCAATGGCTTTGCAGAAGCAGATTTCACGAGGCAAAATGCCGGAAGAAGAATGGGACGTTAGCCAGAGCAAGGGTCGAGCGAAAAGCCTTCGAAGCGAGAACGGATACCTCTAACAATAAAGCGTCAAGCAACGAAACCACGTTTTCCCATTATCCATTAACCTAATTAATTCGGATTTTGCGGTATCGGGAGGTTCGGTTCGTCGGTCGGGGTTTGGCTCAAACTTCGGCAGACTCCCCTTACGCTCTGTTTCACCGTTCAACCATTCTACATACCTTGGCTCTGTTACGCCCGCACAAAGTTCTACGTGCAAGTTATATTCTCTGGGATATGCCCGTATATAATGCTATAGATAGCTTACACAGCAAATAAGAAGACGAAGCTTCCACCATCGGTTCGCACGGGAATGAGCTTCGGCTGTTACATAAAGGATCCATGGGTTCGGGGATGAGGCGAAGATGAAGTTTAAGTACGGGAGAATGAAGATCAGGCCGTAAGATCGTCGGAGGCTTCATTCCGTCGTTTGTGCAGGAGTGAAAAAGAAGAGTTCGCGTGATAAGAAAAAAAATGAAACATTTTGGTAATTTACGGACTGTTATAATGACTTGGAAAATCTGCAATATACGAGGGTGTCTCGTGCACTCTTCCGTGTCCAATTTCTCACCTGGATATTTCTCCGTTTCATTCTCATCCGTCTTTCTTCTTTCGTTCGTTCATTCATTCATTATACCATCCCCACCCCCCGAGAAAGCACTTCTCAAGCAAGCAGGGATAGTTTTGCCGGGACATGGCGATTTACGCTTGACGGAATTTAATCTACAATTCTGCGACCTCTCGAACTGACAGGGAGAGCACCGGGTTGCAGACTGAGAGCAAAAGAGAAGACGGGAGGAGAAGACAAAACACAACTAACGACGAGAGGTTCTCGCACACGTAAGGGTTTACCATTTCTTCATTAAAAACTTTAACGAGAAGCTGCGGGGGTAAGCGCAAGGATTGGAAGATGAGAAAGGGTGGTAGTTGGGAGGAGAGGGTGAGAATCGAGGACGATAGCACGCGGCTGTTTCCTGTGTGGCGGGTGGGGCATTCGCGCCTCGTCGGGTCCACGCGAATCTTGCTCGTTCTGGATGCGCTAATTAAATCCTAGGAAGGACCTTCGAGTGACGGAGCTGTATATGTATAGCTCTCCCTCTCTCTCTCTCTTTCTCTCTCTATATATATGTATATAGATTCGAGTAGATAGAGGAACGTCCGAGGCGGAAGGAACGGCGACGCGCCACGAGAACGTATACCTACTCGTACACTAACGGAGACGGAAGATCTCCCAACGGGGTAAGCGCCCACGGATGGTTGGGCGCGCTTAAATGCAATCTGCATTTCATTAATTCACCACCGTCGACGTTCCAGATTTTCTTGCCTCGCCGTGCCTTTCCCTCTTTCCACGTCGTTCCTCGTGCTTTCCTATTCTCACGCATATTTTTCGATCTCGAGCATACGTGAGTCTGGCACGGTCGTACGAACGGATTCGTGCGAGAAAATTTAGATGGACGATTAGCAAACACGAGACACAAGATCGCTCGTTGTATATTTATATCTATTTTCAAGGTGACAAGTAATTTTCAGTACAATACTCGACGCGTTTTTCTTTCTTGTTATTTATCTCGTCCGTTATAGTTTGTGTTTACAATTTCTGTCAATATTTTGTCATTATTATTCGTGAAAACAAAAAGAAAAAGAACACTTTTGATTCGAAGGTATATTCGCGTCAAGGAGACAAATAAAAAACAAAGTTGTGGCACGAGGGTCAAAAAAAGGGGAGATAGTATTGGAAAGTCGGAAAGTTGCGGTATCGATGTGACAGCCGGTTCGATGGAAAGACGATCTTCACTGAGAGATTGGCTAAAGAAAACAGTGAGAGAGGACGATGTAGGGAGGTAAGAATGGAAGAAAATAAACATAAAAAAAAGGAGATTCACAAAGTGCTGAAACCCGGAAGAGGGAGAGAGAGAAAGAAGGAGAGAAGAACCGAAACAGGAGGAAGATGCGAGCAAGGATAGCTCGTAAACAGCGACGAGTCAGGGACAGATCTACCGTAGGTTAGGCGCTGGGGATCGGGAAATCCGAGTCCTGCGGGACGGGAGATTTCCAGGACTTCGAATCCTTTCCGGGCGTTCTTCCTCGCTTACGTTCACCGAAAAAAACACACACACACATACACAATCCAAGAAGAAAAGAAAGAAAGAAGCGGAGAGAAAAAAAACAAGAGAAAGAAGAAGATGCGAAAGAAGAGGCGTGGTTGGGTGGGCCACCGAGGTAAAAGGTTCACATATCACGACTTCCTCCACCCTTCGTCTCTCCTCCTCGTTCTCTTACCCCTCTTAGCCACGTGACGTCGTACGAGGAAGGGAATACCAGCTTTTTGGTATCCTCGCACAACCCTCACCAGTCCCTCGCCCACCTTTCCCATTTCGCGAACTGCTCTTATCTCTCGCGTCCGCCATACTCCTCCTTCACCTGCAAAATTTACTCCCTACGATGCCGCGACCTTGTTCCATTAGAATTTTTTATGTGGCACACTGTGCACCACACGCAGAGCTAGTTTCGACTAACTAATATCTCCGCATGACTAAACTGCATCGTGCTCGCTCGGTTGGTTCAACATTCCACCTCATCTCTCTTTACCCTTACGGTTCGCTATCATATTCAGAAATATTTTATCCCTGGGGGAGAATGCTTCCGTCGTGAGCTTCCGCAGCTTCGTGTTTTAGATTCAATCATTTTCGTTTCTGAGTTTTTGCTATAGTGATCATAACTGTGGTAGGCACTTCTCTGCGGTGGGCTTAATAAAATATTCAAAAATAGCTTATTATTAGGGTAGGACACGTTTAAACTTTGTTCCAGATCCCAATAAGTTTCTTAGCTCTTTACTATTATTATTATTATTATCGCTGTATTCCACGATGATATGGTTGGATTTCCAACCAAGTTCCTACATAACCATCAACAACGTTGAAGCCATATTTTTTGACAGTTCGATCACGTGCTCAAGGAGGAAACAAAACGTATTGTCGGACTGTCCATGAGAGGCACAGCCTGTCTGAAATAGATAGGGCTCATCGCCTGCGTTCAGAGTCGGAGATACGATATACAATATGCGACAGTAGCGTGGAACAGTGGTATATCAGTGTTTAGCCGAGCGAGACCCCACTCCGAAGGGTGTATCTGTTGTAGATTGTATTGGCCGCGGGTATGCAAGGGCTAGTGGTATGTACAGCTATGTATATCGAACTGTTGTGACATAACGATATAACCTAAATGCGGTCACTTTGAACGTTGATGACCCGAAGCGATCACCACCAGAAATGACAAACTGGCGTGGACTTGGCGCTGTTATTTGAATAGAGATCGCAGGTGCACCGCGGTTGCAAGACAACGATCAAAGTCTCCGACTCCTTTGTAGAGACAAAATCTAGTTCGTGATGTAAACCGAACGTTGTGTGAATATTCTTGAGGTTAAGGGGTCAGAAAGTGGCTTCGAGGATCTTCAGAAGTCGGGGCAATGTACATCAAGGATTAACCAGTTCAGCTACCCGAACCAACACTTCCATCGCGAAGTTTAAGGCGTCTGTCCTTCAACGGTCGTATCGTGTTTGCGTCTTGGAGCCCTGCTACTCTCTTCGCCCAGTGGCTACTACCTAATATCGCATTTAAATAAGGGTTGCCAGACTCGACAACTATGCACCCCTCGACTCATTCTCAACTTGATCCGAATGCCCGCTCAACCATAGATACGTAGGGCGATACTGGACCATCTGTCTAGACTGCTCGGTGCCGACGCGGATACAAGAGCCTGGCGTTATACCTCTTGGCTACGAAATTCCTAAATCTCTAAATACCGGTCGTCTGAACTATTTCCACTATTACCAAGATTCTTCATCTCTTACAGGTTATAAACCGCAATTCTGATGGGTTTGCAATTCCATCGATATCGGCGCGGATCCATTTGATCGGGTGGACATCTGGAGATCTGAGAAGCTTTCGTTGAATTAATTTATCAATTATAAAACATATATTAAAACAACCGACGCATAGAGACAGTGATATATTTTTTCCCTTGATATAAGTACCATGATGAAAATTGATGAAACTTTCTAGCTATTCGCAATCAACTCCCATACTGAGTTAAGTCCAGCGGAGGGTGCATGGTGGCAGATTACCAGAACTCGGAGAGCTCTATGGTCACCATGTTTACGTTGCACCTGTTACGACTATTTGTCATTCAAATGTATAATACTGTTGAGAACTTCTACCGAGGCGAGGCTTTTGGTCATTGCGCTCTCACAGATGTGGAACGGACTCGACTACTTCGTAGCCATTCTATTGGGCTGCAACAGCAGCTTTCCTTGATCACTTTGACATAGGATTGAGATTAGAGCCATCGCGTATGGTAATATAGTTAATGATTCACTGGTAGGTAATATCCAAACTACAAATTCGAGCAAATCCTGAAGGGGCACAACATTTTGGCTAATCTCAAAAGTTGTAAGAAAAAAAATCAAACACCCGAAATCATGGTCTGTTACTTTAAAGTGCTGCCATTTATCTGAAAATTGGAAGCAATATTTCCTTCCATAATATAGCAGGCTTTGGGATTTCAAAGTAAACAATGGACAGACATAGGTAAAGAGCGGATTGGATGAACAGCAAGTTTAAATCTAACGAAATTTGATCAATTTCGATTTAATGTTAATATAATAAACAATACAGAGTTAATGCACTTGCACTTTGTTTCAAAAGGTCGTTGATGCGTTCCATAATTTGTATAAAATTGGTCCCTTGTGAGTCGTGACTACCTTTCTTTAATTACAAGACAAATAAGGAATATGTCACTTATAACACAGCAGCGTTTAGGGTTACACAGTGAGAATGAAAAATAACGGCTAGAGGTTAGGTAAGGGCGCGAAGGCAGGAATGAAACCGAAACTTCCACTATAAAAATTCCTCTGCGTTTGTCAGTAACGTCCCTAAATGGTCGAAAGACTCGGCGCGTTTCCGTTCCGTATGTGCAAACAGCCAGTACGTGCTCTCGGGGTTGACGTTTCGTGAGCCGGAACAAATGGGCGTCGGAGTCGCGAGTAGCGGGGTTGTTTTGTACGGGAGCTTTTTGCCAGGAGACATAAAGTCCACAGCGGCAAAAAGCCAGCAAGCTTCTTTTCATAGTTGCCAAAAGACTCTTGTCTCGCGGTTCTACGTTTCGCTAAAACACCGGACGAAAAGGATACGGCTGTGACACACCTCGCGCGATATTATTTCTTGAAAAGGTGGCGACAGGTGTGTCGCGGCTACACTAATGACGAAGGCACCACCGAAAAAGATATACCTAGCTTTTGTACATTATTCCAGACCCCGAGAATTTTATTACGCGTTTCAACGGCGCGTCGAAGCAAGGTTAGAGGTTGACGCACTTGTTTCTCCTCGGCCTTTACTTCATCCTTGTTAATTTCTCACCCCGAAGGTTCAAAAGCATTTCTCACCCGTAAGGTTAAAATCATTTCTCACCCCTAAGCTATACATATTGCTCACACTCGCAAAGTACGAAGAGATCTTTCACCCCGAAGGTAGAAAAACTTCTCATCCCCTAACAAAGATACGAAAGGGTGAATTCCTTTCGTATTTTTGTTTCAACATTTTTTGCACCACTGAACCGAGAAAATTTCAGATCGACTCGTCGTTTCAGGAACAAAAACCTTGTTTCTCTCGTTCGGACGAATGGACAAAAAAAAGTCGAAAGAAAAGAAGAAATACAGAGACAGAGAACGTTAAGGATAGAGACAACATAACCAGGATTTGCATACGATATTGGATTATTATTTTTTAGTTTTTCAGCTTTCGCGCCTGCGGGATATCACTTGCGAATCCGAAAGGCCGCGCGATGAAAACATTTGGGAAATCAGCTCGTGGTACCAGAGACATATATCGTTTGATGCATATTTAAATGTTCGCGCGGCCGGGAGTCCATCCCTCTTGTCGAAGTTAATTTTCACCTGTGCATACATGGATAGCAATATTAGGCTACAAAAAATAAACCATAAAAAAAGAAAGGTGTGCGATGTCCCGTCTCGTTTATTTTTCATTATAGAAGCGCGCATAATCATCGCTGATGCGGAGCGAAGCTATCACGTTCGAAGCAACGGGGAGGGTTCGCAAAATGGCAAACTACTTTCAGGGATGGCGTGATAAATAATAAAAGCATAATAACTTTCGACCCGGCACACTCTCGAGGTAGCCTCATTCCCGATTTTCATCATCCACTGGTCCCCTCTCGTCAATAGCAGAAAGCGAGTCACGGGTGAATTGTTTTTTGTTTTTTTTTGTTTTCCTTGTAATTAAAATCACAGCTAGAATTTAATATTGCTCCCATAATTTTTCCGGTGCAACGAAGTCGGGAGCGCACGGCCGTTGCATCCCGCAATCCCGATTCGCTTTTAGTCTCGACTGTGCCTTACTTCCCTACGTTCGCATCCCCCCCTCCCCGCTTCCTCCCTCGAGCACCCTCGTTGAGATTCGTGGCGTGGCTTACGTATAAATCTAGAATATAATTTTATAGTAGAGAGGCGGAGAAAAAAAATTCCTGCCGGGATAGGACATAGATTAGACTCCCTTCGAGAGCACGGGCGAGTCGCTGGTTAAGAAAGGGAGGAAAGGAGAGAGAGAGAGAGAGGAGAGAGAGGAAGAAAAAAGCGAGGAAAGTAATAGGCCACCGCTCGAATCATTTTGACCCTCTTTTATAGCTACCATCCTTGCCGCTGGTTCGCGTACAGGGCTATATCGAAAAAAAGAAATGAACAACATCATTCTTAACGTCTCGGAGATCGAATAAAAACGGTCACGAGAGGGATTATATGATATTTTCTAGATTTTGTTATTTACGCGGTAGATAAATTTCTAAATTTTTAGAACGAGTGTAAATACTTTTTTAATTATTGTTATTCAAAATAAGCATTTTTTTAGAAACGTCTCCAATCACAAGAAAAATCTAAAGTTAAAACTTTTTTAGCATTGACAATTTCCAGGATTTCTAAAATGGAACTATTTTGTGTTTTTTCTTTTACTATTTACAAAAATTAAATAATCGATGTTTCGAAATTTGAAAAGAATAAATATGTTTAAATACATACATTTAAATAAAAATGGTCGCCAGAGGGAATATATAAGATTTTCTAGATTTTGTCATTTACGCGGTAGAAAAATTTCTAAATTTTTAGAACGAGTGCAAATACTTTTTTAATTATTGTTATTCAAAATAAGCATTTTTTTAGAAACGTTTCCAATCACAGGAAAAATCTAAAGTTAAAACTTTTTTAGCATTGACAATTTCCAGGATTTCTAAAATGGAACTATTTTGTGTTTTTTCTTTTACTATTTACAAAAATTAAATAATCGATGTTTCGAAATTTGAAAAGAATAAATATGTTTAAATACATACATTTAAATAAAAATGGTCGCCAGAGGGAATATATAAGATTTTCTAGATTTTGTCATTTACGCGGTAGACAAATTTCTAAATTTTTAGAACGAGTACAAATACTTTTTTAATTATTGTTATTCAAAATAAGCATTTTTTTAGAAACGTTTCCAATGACAAGAAAAATCTAAAGTTAAAACTTTTTTAGCATTGACAATTTCCAGGATTTCTAAAATGGAACTATTTTGTGTTTTTTCTTTTACTATTTACAAAAATTAAAAAATCGATGTTTCGTAATTTGAAAAGAATAAATATGTTTAAATACATACATTTAAATAAAAATGATCGCCAGAGGGAATATATAAGATTTTCTAGATTTTGTCATTTACGCGGTAGATAAATTTCTAAATTTTTAGAACGAGTGCAAATACTTTTTTAATTATTGTTATTCAAAATAAGCATTTTTTTAGAAACGTTTCCAATCACAAGAAAAATCTAAAGTAAAAACTTTTTTAGCATTGACAATTTCCAGGATTTCTAAAATGGAACTATTTTGTGTTTTTTCTTTTACTATTTACAAAAATTAAAAAATCGATGTTTCGTAATTTGAAAATAATAAATATGTTTAAATACATACATTTAAATAAAAATGATCGCCAGAGGGAATATATAAGATTTTCTAGATTTTGTCATTTACGCGGTAGATAAATTTCGAAATTTTTAGAACGAGTGCAAATACTTTTTTAATTATTGTTATTCAAAATAAGCATTTTTTTAGAAACGTTTCCAATCACAAGAAAAATCTAAAGTTAAAACTTTTCTAGCATTGACAATTTCCAGGATTTCTAAAATGGAACTATTTTGTGTTTTTTCTTTTACTATTTACAAGAATTAAATAATCGATGTTTCGAAATTTGAAAAGAATAAATATGTTTAAATACACAAATTATTCAACTCGAGCAACCGCTCGATAAGTAATACAGTAAGACTGGTAATTCTCCAGTCTTCCGACGTTTCTTTCAAATGCAAAAATGGGCACATAATCAATTAAGCGAGACTTTAGGGCGAAATACTATGGAACATTCGCTCGTTTCGTGTTGTCTGATGAAAAAATTTTACTTTTCACCGCAGTCCTCGTGCCGCACTGTCATGACCGTGCAACTTGGAACGGGACCGAGTCGGGACGCATATTAATCGAATCGTTAGAGGCAGAATACTCGGGGATATTTCTGCACTCCGGAATAACTGGCGCAAGGAATAGAAGAGCGTAGAGTTCTCGCTTGATTTTAAATTTGAACGCGCTGTAATTCAACTACAACCCGTCAGCGAATGAAATAGAAGGTAAACGTAGAAACGAGAAGCGACGAAACGGGACGTTTGCATATCACTTCCGTTCTAGGCATCTACTTTCGTGAAATTTTTAACGCTCCATAAATTGGAACTCGAGCATGTAACCTAGGTCAAAAATAAAATAACGAAGTAAAAATACGACGTATAGGACTATCACGTCATTGATTTCAATTTTTTCATCCCTAACGCTTCCATATAATAATAATAATAATAATAATAAAAGAGACGCGACGAAAGAATAATTCGACAAAGAACCTCACAGGATAGACGAAACGCGAAAGGTTTTTATTTTCCATGTATTTTTTTATTCAAGAAAATATCGAGTGACCGGTCGAGTTAAACTTTCGCAAGCTCCGGCACACCGACGAAACGTTCGAACGCAAGACCAAGAGAGCTTCCACCTTCGAAGCGCGAAATTTTTCATGATGAGTTTCGTGAACGAACCGGAAAACGGAGATAGCGGGATTATGAAATTGAAAAAAAAAACAACCGAAAATAGAAGAAAAGAATTTTTTAAAAAAGGATGAAAGTCGTGATTGCTTTTACCGACGGAGCAATGTTCGAACGTAGTCGTTCCATTCACACCCGTCCGGCGGCGCGCCACCTGTTCTTTTTTGTTTCTGTTCGTCGCGTCGCGTACCTCGGTGCGGAAAAACGATCCGAGCGAGAGAGAACGGAAACGTCAATTTGCCCATTGCAGTGCAAGAGCGGAACGAGTGCGAGAGGGGAGCTTCTTGCTCGGGATGAACTGGGCTAGCCGTCGGTGAATTCCTGAAAATTTTTTATCGACTCCTCGGCCTCTTGCATCGTGGTGGAGGTTGGCCGAAACGATTCCGGTGGAACGCAGCTTATGTTGTTTTTTTTTCTTTGTCTCGATCTATTCTACCGGTCTATTCGGTTGGCGATGCACTTCACTAAGTGCGAAAATACTGATAGAGAGAGAGAGAGAACACTCCTTCCGCTGACGATCCAATTTGTAAGGGTGTCATGGAAAAACCACCAACGAGCTTAATTGTAGGGTGTCGCCTGAATAGCAAGGAATGCTGAAAGAGTGCGAAGTTACCAGCATTCTTGAATCGCGAAGAGAAGAACGAGAGACTTCGAGGAAAAAGAAATTCTGATCTAATACGCAAAGACCGCGACAAAGCAAAAAACATTATTCTGCCAGAGTAAAAGCGATATGAAATTATGGCAAATGGAGAGTGAAAGGGGCAATCGAAAAATCTTAAAGAAAAAATCTGAAACATTTATCCACTTACGGTCGATAAAATCTGAAAATTCCAAAACGAAACTTTTCCTATTTTTCGGGAAATTTGCGATCGACATAAATTCTTAGAGCCTGAGAAATGATTAAAATTCACTGGAATACAGTACATCGCAATATTGATGGATTCGCGAAACCTCGAAAAATCGACTTTTCGCGAAGCTGTATCTCCGTTCTCGTTCGTCCAACAGAAAATTTTACGAATATCTTTTTGAAGAACTCGCTGAGCACTCGGGAACCCGTTTAGAACCATCCAGATAGCTCAATTTTTGTGGCCGTGGTGACACTTCGAAAATCGCGATTTTCGGGACCCATAGGAGGGGACCTGCAAAAAAACGCCTCGGCGATGAGGCCGAAATTTGTTTTCCTCCAAAATTCCTTTATTTCGTCATATTCGTGTTACGCGGGAAATTTCCGATTCAGAACTAGGGCTACAAAGTATTTTTGGGCAAAATAATTTTGACCACCTCCAGACCCCCCAAAGTCCAGAAAAAAATGCGAATGTCGACTGTCGGCACCCACCAAGGGTCAACATTTTTTTCGTCAAAAAAAGCTTTGTAGGGTGGTTACGGAATCGGAAATTTTCCGCGCAGCACGAATACCCCCATCATAATATCAATATATTGTAATTTACGGAAACATCCAGTTTTTCGACCTTTTTGCCGCTGCGAAAATTTTTAATCCGTATTTTGATACTAAAAAACTGTCAAAGTTGCTCGTAATGTCAATGTAACCCCGTTTTACGGTACCGAGCACATCAGCAGGTACTGATGATTACTCACATAAACACATCACACCTACGATGACCTCGATGCGTTGTGCAAGGACATCGCCATGTTTACCTACAACTCGCTCGCTCGCTCCTTTTCACTCTCCAACGTGCGATAACTTACCCAATCACCGCACCGTCAGTTACAATCTACCGAGTCCGCTATCTGTCGATTTATCTTAATGAAACGTGATCGTTATTTATCCCTGTTTTCAGTCGCGAGTACCGGTCCGATTTCTCTCCGTTTCACTCTAGGTGTACGCTTAATACGATGCCCACAGGACGCATGAAGCATTCTCTATCAATTCCACCCCTATATGTCGCATCCCCTGACCGCTTACCACTCTTATTCATTATAATCAGTTTGTCTGTACTAATCGAAAATATTTTATGTAAATTATTACAATTTGGTTAATTCAACCAATTTTAATTAACCTCCACATTTATTTTTTTTTCAAAAAATTTATTGCGAACGTGTCTTGAAAAAATACAATTTAATTTTTTAACCATAAAATTTATCATTCGTACGATTTTTTTTTTTTTTTTCAAACAATACGAAATTAAAATAATTTTCTTTCTTGTATTTGTTCAATGCTATGTCAATATTAAAACAAGAAAAAACGTAATTCCCACCGTAATTCATATAAAGGTGAGTAAATATTGGAAATAGGGAGAAAATTTCGAATAGTTTTCTACGAGCGAGGGAAACGATGTGTACGAGCACGGTATATAACAATACGTCGGACTAACTTCTCGGCATTCCTTATCGGCGTCGACAACGCGACATTTCATTTGTCACCCCGACCGTACCATAAACGTCACGGAGTGTTGCTGGTACTACAAGAGCGGTGGTTTTGCCGGGCGTAAACTTGCGTTTTGCGTGAGCGTCTGAGGGTAGAGAAAGGGGTGGAAGGAGACGAAGCAGCACCCGGGTCACAACGAACCTCCCGTAGGAAAGTTGTGCCCTCGTGCCGACGTCGACGGCGGAGACGAGCCCGACTGTTCTACCCTGTTGTTCATGCTCCTCTCTCACGTCTCACCCCTGTACCTACCCCCCACGAACCACCCCTACCGCTATCTTATTCGCTCGGTACACGCGGAGGCCTTAAACCGACACGAGAGCCTTAATGTACCTCGAGAATTTCCTCGCGGAACTCGAGAATCTCCTCCGGCTGGCGTCTATCTTGAATTTTTCTCACGCCAACGCGAATTCAGCACCTCTCTT
Organism: Netelia fuscicornis; assembly: GCA_946811545.1. Taxonomy (NCBI): domain Eukaryota; kingdom Metazoa; phylum Arthropoda; class Insecta; order Hymenoptera; family Ichneumonidae; genus Netelia; species Netelia fuscicornis. Next base: position 6,824,322 of record OX328014.1, read on the forward strand.
CGCGAGTTAGTTGGTGTGAATTTAATATAAGCAGGCACTCTCTCACCCTCTCCCTCTTTCTCTCGCACTATCACTCTTAACACGATAAATAATTTCACGTTTGGGAGTTATTCATATTTATGAACTTAAATTATTGTTGATGCAATAAAAATGAAAAAATGTTATAAAAATTGTTTTATACTTTTATATTTATTCCACTTGGGATTAGTGGGGAGTGAAATTTGTATTGAATCGTTTGATTAATTAAAAATCGGTTAGGGCTCTTTTAGATCCCACGTGATTGCCAAAAGTGTCACAAAGGACGATTAGGGATAGTCCAGATTCAATTAGGGTTACCGACTGATGGTAAATTGATATGGATTCATGAAATTAATTATAATTATTAAACCTACGTTAACGAGTGATTTTTCGTCCATTATTTCAATCGAATTTTTCTAGAGGTTGTAAAAAACAACCCTTGCGTTTAAATAACAAGAAATAATTTCAGCTTTATTGCTTTTTACGATTTTACGATTTTAATCAAACTTTTTTAATCAAATAATGAGCAGTAGTTAATTAATGTACATATGACTAGCCCGGAAAAACATTATAGTATTTTCACCACAGCTTCCATTTTCGGTGCTCACAGTTTTACCATCCGTCGGTAAAAAAATTTTCACTCATTTAGCTTCGAGCACGACCGTAAATATGTAACTTTTCATATTTACATTCAACCCAATTACAATACTGTAATCACGTATACGTTGGTTCCAACGCACTATTACAATTAATGCGTACCAACGTTTGACATCTTATATTACAGGGATAAAAAACAATAAACGTAATTGTAAATTCTCAGCCCCTGTCCAGCCCTACACAAGCTCTACGATATTACAAAAGTCGGTGACCGAAACTCGTCGTAAAAGCTACTAGCGAAAGGGCTTGCAAGGCTTAAAAAGGAACGAGTACAAAATCCACAATATCAAGGTGTTGTTCCCCGGGGTAGCAGGTTTTCCTCTGTCGTACCATCGTTTTTCCATAACTCGGTTATTGCAACTCTACTCACTATACTTCCAACCCCTCTCCCTTCTTTTTCCAACCACGCTCGCAACGGTACGTAAATTGCGTCCTGCGCTCGTCGGCCTGATCCTTCCTACTGTTTCCACCATGTGTATAAAACGCCAACCGCTGCGGCCAGTACCGGTAGAGGGAACAATAATTTCATTTCCTCGACGTCACACAGATACGTGAATATAATTTCGCGACTCGCATTTTTCGTCCTCAACACGATCGTTAAATATTCATCAGAAAATACCGAGGCTCTCGCCCACAATCGCATCGAAATAATTTCACGTCCACTTTTATATTCATCCCTTGTCGTCGTTGATCCTACACGACGTTTTATCCAAGCTTGGCACATTTTTTAAATCCTTCAGAATTTTTAGTCACTTACTGTCGTTTTTTTCAATCTTTTCCATCCTTTTTTCTTATCAATTTTTAATTCGATGTGTTATCGTTCTTTGTTGTCTAGGTTTGTGGACTTTTCTTTTTTCTTCTTTAATTGGACAAGTTATATGTTTGTTATTGCATCGAAAGCGTTGTGTAGAAGATCGTTGTTTTAACAGATTTTAATTGCATTCTCCCCATTTATTTAGAATTTATTCAGGTCGCTGTCACTCGTAGCTTCCATTTAGTTTCCTGTTTTCAGACGCGTCCAACGGCACGTCTGCTTCGTTAATCCGAAGCCCGGCGATCTTCTTCAAGGTGAACGCATAAATCCGCGTCCTCAGCTTCGTGTCAGCTCGAAAGCATTTCCCACTTGAAATCACAATGCGACGTCTCGTCGAGTCGCGATAAACCACTCGTGTCGTCTTGTTTCCTGAAGATTCAAGCGTGAATACGTAAACCCGAGGAGAAAAGGTGGACGAGGGGACAATATTTATGAGGAATAATGATTATTTTCAGTTCCAGGGTGATCGAAGTTCGAACGAGATCGAGATTTTTTTTTTCAGATCGTACTTGGTTCAAGGTCTCTCAATGTCGTACATCTCGTAATTTCCAGAACGAGCGCTAAAAAAGGCAACCAGTTTTTTTATTTCTCTCCAAAGCTTTGAATCCGAACCCGGCGCGTAACCATTTGAGGTCTCTGTAACCTTTCTACATCCTACCCATCTGGCTCACGCTGGCTTTTTAGTCTTTAGAAAAATCTCTCACTTTGCCATTTCTTCTACCATCGTCGACCCGAACCTCCGTTTCCTCAGCTTCCCTCTGCGACTAGTTTACCGAGCTTTCAAACCCTCCAAGTCCCTTGAAAGCTCACAGTGGCAAAGCCTTTTGAACAGATGGAAACTGAAATGCCAGTGTGTATCACCGCCTTTCAACCCTCTCTCCCCTCTCTCTCCCTCCCTCTGTTACTCAAGGGATGTACTTCGCCAATTGCAAAGGGAATTTAAGCTTTTCCGATTACTTTCATAGTCTCATTTGTTTACACGGTCACCAAGACTTCTGACACCGTTTCGAACAGACGTTTCAATAAGAACAAACTGATACATTAATTGTCTCGAGTCTTCGTTCGACCCTAAATTTTGATAACACTTCAAGGGATGATGTTTTGTTTGAACCATTTCAAGGGCGTATTTTCCACGATGTTTTCGAGCGGATCTTTTGAAACATGACTTCTCGAGAACGCACGTACTGTTATAAATTTCCCGAGGTAGATTGGGGTAGGGGGTTGGCAACGAGGCAAAGGGATGGAGAATGAGAAACGGAATGGTGGTGTTGTTGATTTACGAGGCGAATTAATAAGACACCATCAGTGGACGTGTATAGATGTGTACAAGGTAACGCGTCAAAGAGGCTGACAGGAGTGTAGGAGCTTGATGTATTAGAGCGTTGCAAGGGTGAAGAAGGAAAACCACCGTGACAGGATTACCAGAAAGGCAGTCTCCAATTTTCTCGCGCATCCAGACACGATTTAGAAAGTGGACGGTTTTCTCGGCTTCCCAAAAGCCAGGTTGCTGTCTTCTTGAACGTAGCTGTTTCACGTGCGCGATATACATTCTCGTTTATTGGACAACGACCTCTTCCAGAGCTGGCCAAAAACTCGAAGACGACTCGAAATCGACTTTCATATCTCATTTTAACCAGCGACAGACCGGCGCAGGTGCTACTGTTATGAAAACTCGTGGCCCACTCTGCGGATCTTAGCAGACGTAAAAGTTGATGAATGTGAAATGAAACGTGTCGACCAGTTGGGCTGGAAGAAACGCAATCCCTGGATTCCGCGAAAAACGACCACGTTGTTTTGTTGCTTTTAGCAAAAGATTCCAACTTATCAGTAGTTAGTTTTTCTGATAAGCAAATTATTCTAGAAGTGAAGAGTGGTGAAATATTCTTGCTTATCTCGATTCTTATCACCAAGCCTATAAAATAATTCTTATCATTCGTCAAACATAAATCAATCAAACTAAGATAACTCTACGAAAATCTACAAAAATGTGATAAATAATAATAAACAATCAACAGACAATTAACAATATTATAAATAAAATTAATCTCGATGATCCGCGTTCAATTTTTCAAACTGGACAAGCAAAAAAAACTCGTACGACATCGCTATAAAACATCCCCATCGTTCGTACAATAATCCCTTATCGAAGGAAGCTGGAAAACAGGGGCAAAAAAAGAGGATAAAAACGAGAGAAACGAGCCAATAAAAAAGAACACTTCGCGAAACAGCAGTTGGAAAATTAATAGGGGTCGCTCGTGGAATAAATTAGTTTACGTACTGGCCAACTTGGAAAAAAATATCGTTGGTCGATGCGACGTTTTGTTTTATTCGAGGATGAATGCAAAATGCCTAGCTGCTTCGCGAGTCGGACCTAGTAGAGATGAAGGTGAGCGAGGGGTGGAATTAGCCGGGGTACGATGAAAATTCCTTGGGGGACGCGAGCGATTTTGCGTGTCGGACGAGGCCCGCGGAGGATCTCGTTGCAAGCGGCCAGGGATCGAGCGGTAAATAACTTGTAATACCGGGGGCTTTCCAATTCCGGTACCGTAATGTTGGTACCATTGTATTCCATGTGGAGTGTGGCAAAGCTCTCCGCGCAGATTTTGGCACGGTGGTAAACCCTTCTCCTCTCTTGGCGTACATTTAACGATTCCCCAAGCGAGATTATAACAACGGCTACAAAAAATCGTCCGTCGAACATTCAGCGACAAGGGTGTGTATTCGAACATTTCGATTCCATAATACCACGTGGGAAATGGACAAGAATCGACGCCGTACCGCGTTATAATGTAAAAGCTGTAACGTCGCGAATCGCGAGCTCGCGGAATTCGCGTTTATTCTCGCGTTAAGCGGTCCGTTGCTGGCGTTTTATACGGCCGTGAAGGGATTTGAGTCATTGCCGTGAAAACGAGAACGCGCTCGTGGCTCTTGTTGTAAAATGAGAAGAGAATGGGGAGACGAGTCGGGGAAGGTCGGGCAGGGTTGAAGATATAAAATTCAAATAGAAAGCTTCGCCGAACCCTCCATACCTCGTTTTCCATCCGCGACGTATATACGGCAGCCATGGAAAACCCATGAAACCGTATTATTATTCCCGTAACAGGACACAGCGTGTCACGTTCATCGCTGCTCCCTCTGTCTCTCTCTCTCTCTCTCTCTCTCTCTCTTTCTCTCCCAGATTCCCATAATGTTTATGCATTCTATTTTTATACGTTTTTTACTCGATTCTTTCTTCTACGTGTCTCACCCCCTTGGGGTGCATGGAACCTCGAGCTCTCTTCACGAAGTTTCTGGATTTTTTACTCTTTTCCTTTTCTCTTTATGTCACACCTATAAGCTGAAGAATACTCACCGATGACAACTTTAGTGTTGCTTTTTTGTTTGTTATTTTTTATTGTGGGCATATTGAAACGGTGGTTGGTTATAGGGGTGGGTAATGTTGGGGGTAATCACGTGAAAAATTGCATTTTCAAGTTGATTGCTACCTAGCAGTTCAGGGGTGGATCGGAATTTTCGTACTGAAAATTTGTGCACGTGGGGAGCGACAAGGGGTGCAAGCTTGCAAGGGTGCACAGGTAAGGGTGAGAATGCGACGTAAAATAAGAAAACTACTTTATGATAAGATTAGAATTTTAGATAAAAGTGGCAAATGATTTTTTTACGAAATGTTGGTACGTGGAGTTCGATAAAGGGTGCAAAGTTGGAAGTTTGTAAATATAAGAGTGAGGATGCAACGTAAAATAAGAAAGCTATGATATGATAAAATTCGAATGTTAGTTAAAAATGGGGCATGTTTTTTTAAATTTTAGTATCTAAAGTTAAATAAAAGATGCAAAAATAAACATAAGGAAGAAACGTAAAATAAGAAAGATACTTTACTGTAAAATTCGAATTTTAGTTAAAAATATGTTTTTTAATTGAACAAAAATATACGAAGGCACCAAGTAATATTATATTTGCATCCCCTTTATGCAAGTGCACTGTATTTTACGCACAAAATTCAATAATTCTATAAACAGGACAATCGACAAAAACTGTTTTTTTTTCCAGGATTGACAACAATCGATCGTATCAGCAACCCTTCAGTGCACTCAAATATGCGCACGGCTGCATTCGTCGCGTACCATTCTATCGACATTCGCGAGAAAGAAAAAATGTGTCCATTATCGATATCGCTACACGAGCAGCTCTATTGATTTAGCAACAATACTTTTATAAAAAGCTTCAAGTATACTCGTTATATCACCTTCCACTGTCACAGATTCTACTCGCAGGATACGACCACCTCCCTTTCCCCTGCCCTTTCAACAACAAACGATCGAATCTAATGAAAACATATCCCATCCTGCCAAATTTTCTATTATCGTTGTTCTTTTCATCCCACTGACCTTCAAACATCAACTGTCAACGTCAAAGTCAAATTACTGTTATTATTTTCGTCCTAAGTTGACCTTCAAACATCAATCCTTACGAAGATCATAAGACAACAACAAAGGTCAATATAATCCTGTTCGATCAAGTGGTAATGATGTATGTCTGTTCGTTCCTTGCATCCTTTGAAGGTCATAAGGACAGAGACAAGGGATATATACATATATATTTTGGTTTATTGAACACGCTCGTATCTCTGTATCTATGTTTATAGGTAAATACGTATAAATACAGATATATAGAGAGTGTATATTATGAGGTTATGTTTCACTGGTGCCATCGTGCTTGCAAACATTGCAACTTGATACGTAATGTATATACCCATATCGATGCGTGTCTCTTGTCGTGTCGATGGACCGCCCATGATCAAAGGGACGTATACCGACATCGAAATCCCACCGAGGCTTTGACAGCAACCTACTTCAAGGCTTTACTATATACCCCCCACTCCTTTTCACCCCTTCCTCAGTTCCCTTCTCAGACTGTATCCTTCAGCAGTTGCCATCTGTTCGTCACTATCTCGTCACTACTTTGATGCTGCGTCATGTTGAATCTCGCTGGTTCATCCTCCATCTTCTTAATACCCGTAACCACAAACGTATGGACACCCTTGTTCGAGGACTCGAATACTGGCCGCTGATGCATGTATAATTTGGCTCATTGAACCCTGGGTAAGATGTTCAAAGAGCGACCATCGCAATGAACCTTGCGGGGAATGAAATGCCACGTGACACCGGGATTGAACAGACGGTTTAATAATATTTCGACCTTGAAAATGCTGGGAATGCAAAATAGAGAATTTCTACATATAAATAATAGAGATGAAACAAAGGAGATTTTAATTCTTATGGGAAACATGTTCGGTCGAGATTCGCTAGATTGTCAATCGAATTAAAACATTATTACGAAAAATGAAAAATGGCGAATGAAAAAGTGATTTTTTTCCCACGAGCAAAGTGGGGAGAACTTGATATTTGCGTCAGTGCGTAATAATTAAAATCGTGACAAATACATTGAAAAGCTTGGAGGGATGCAATATAGTGTTTAATATGGATTCGCGTGATTTATGTGCCGGAAGAGTGACGGACGAAGGCCAGATGAGGCCTTATTGTAGACGTTCGGTGTCGAAAGATCGATGGGGAATTTAATTCAATGTAGTTCGGCTTCTTGTTCGGGGTAGGGGTGCGTTAGGGTCGTAATTGAATTTTTTCGAGGGGGATGAGAGAGTCGAGAATATGTAATGGGTAGCGAAGTAAAATGAGGAACGTTGAGTTACGCGTTTTTTTACGTACCGCGTAACGTTGCCACGAGGGTTGTAGCCATGTGTTTGAGAATATTGAACAGGGGTTGCACTCGTATTTATCGCTCGTACGATGCATACGTAATTATATCGTAGCGACGAGGCTATAATTCACGTATTAACCTCGTTTCAAAGGGATGTGGTCCATATCCAGGATCCTTAATTACCAGTTGTAGGTACCGTCGTGCATCGTGATTGCCCAATTATTTGTATGGAATGCGTTTCCGATCAAAGCTGAACGTACGCTATCTCTTATTCTCTCCCTTGACATCCACAAATTGCCAATATCCGGTTATATATACGCTTATCATCGACAGAAATCCATCTTGTATCGTTCAACGCTGACAATTCGTTTGATAGAAACGAGATGCGTATCCTCGAAAGCTGTTGCATAAAGGGGAAGACCAAGTGCAACCCTTAACGTCGATGATCATAGTGGCGAGGGGTGGAATTTGTTGAACAACTCGCATCTCTTTCATGTCGATTATCTCAACATTTTTATGCGTTAGGAAATATATTTTGAAAAAATAAACGCAGAAGTGGGAAACGGTCCTGGAGGAGCTTGGAATCAGAGGAAGTACAAATTTTCAATATTCTCTTCGAAATATTTAACATTCGAAAGAAATTCTCGTTTGTTAGCGAATCTGAATTGGGATTGGACAAAGCTACGAAGATTCGTTTATTTCCGGAAACATCGCCTCATGATACTCGGTCGGTAATTTCATTACCGACGGAGTTAGTTCTGCGGAAATGATCGTCGATCAAACGACTAAATTAAATACCGAGCCACAAGTTTAATTCGTTTCAAGAGTTACTAAAGTACGAAGCGAAGTTTTCAATCCTTATTTTACCAACGTTTAAGTATTTACCGATGAACCAACCTCGACTGCTCGTTCGTTATTCACAGGTTTATTAAGGATGTTTTGCTCAATTCTTCATAAATATCCTCTTTTCGCCTCGTTTACACGAACGAACGTAATTAATCGTCAAAGGAAGATCGTGGGCTCGCCAGTGCGGAATTTCCGTGGCCGCTGGCACCGCGAGAATACCTGAATTATGAAAATTAAGTTTTTAATCGTGAAACGAAGAGAGTCGTCCGCTCGAGGTCACGGGTCAACCCTCTCGTTTAACAGCGAGCATCGAACCAAAGGAGGCAAGCTATAAGCAATTTACCGGGACGTTGCTGGTGGAAAGGAAGAAGTAGAAAAAAAAGTGTGCCACGCGGACTACCTTCACTCCCGTTACCGACGCCAAGCTCATCTGCCCGTGCGCAATGACATTACCGCTCTTTGAATGGATCGCGCGCAATTAGTACGCGGGTGGATCCGTTCACGAACGTTATTACGCTGATTGGCCTTTGTCCCTCGATCCACGCTCAAAATTAACCCGAATAATTTGATTCGCCGACAGGGCACAATGTTGTCATAAGTCTCTTGCGATACAACCACTCTCACGAGGCAACGTCAAACATACGCACGCGTTTTGTCATCCACCGTACGCTCGCTGCGTTTTCATAATACTATTATAGGCAGTGCTAAACAAACGTATGGTAAAAATAGAACGGTAGTCCCCAAATTTCATCAATTTTGAAACAGCAGTCAGATTCTGTCAATATAAACAAGTGTCACCAAACTGTCGTCAGTCTAATCAAGACAATTACTGTCCCTTCGTTGAGTTACGTCTAACTGTACGTTTAACTGTAAACAATTATACGATGAACAATAAATAAAACGTTTACGATAACGATAGTTTGCGATAAGAAATATTATTAAGAAAAATTGGTAGGACACTTTGCTCGAGGATGCTCTAAGACAACCCGGGTGAAAGCTCGCTAGGAACCGAACGAGTCACCTTGCGCTCTGACTCCTCCTGGTGGCAAAAATTTGAATTAAATTATTACAAGATATTTCCAGTATGCCAGAAGTTCAATTTCACGAATGGAACAATGGTATCCACGACGCGGGTTTACTACACTCTGGCTAGAGACTTTGTTGAAGAACCGATAAGTTGGAATCGGTCGGAAGGGTCTGTAGTCGAAAAGGGGCGGCGAGCGAAAGGGACGAGCATGAAATCGTTATTTTATTCAGCCGGCGGAAAGTACCGTCCGCTTTCTATCTCTCTCGGGTCACCTGGTGGACATTCCTGCCGGAATTTATAAGGTTCCTGGTGAAAGTCCCGCAAGCACTTTGCGAATTTATTCGTCAGTGCTCGCGCAAAGTAGAACGAGCTTCCGTTACTACTAGCTCGTGGTGGTAACAGTGACGTTGGTGCCACGGTTGCTACTCTACTTCGTTTCATTTTTTCCAACCTTTTGCCTCGTTCCCTTCTTCGCGAGAGAATGGGTGAGTGATAATCCAAAAGTTCGGTCGTGCTCGAACAGACCAGGTGGGATAACTCCGCATAAACCATCGCGTACCGGTCATGAATTTGATTAATCACTTGGTGGCTATTCCTCGATCGTGGCGTCTCCGTAACCTAAAACTTTGCTTTTTTACCACCGTCGCGTTTGTATTTCAACGCGTCAGCAACAATTTTCCGTTTTTACGTCGTTTCTCTACCGTTCCCGAGTTTTTGCGCAGCAGCGAGTTAGCGATTCTGGAATGGTTACGATATTTGTCTCGGAACTAATTTCCATTAAGCCGGGGAGGATTTTAATTCGAAAGTGAAACGAGCTCGACGAATATTGAAAGGCAAACTCTCGCGTTTAATATCGACTGCTCGATTCTCTTCAAAAGCATTTTTGCGATACAGATCGGGATCTCGTTTTCAGTTAGGTTATCACTCTTTCTACAAAGAAATGATCTCTTTATTCACGGAATCGAGATATAGCGGAGAAGACATTGTTACTGCGATAGCTGATCGAGCAGCTCGAAGGAAAGAAGAAAAGTTTTACCCTGGCATTGTTTACGAGGTATCGTCATCCCTCGAGCCATTTCAAAGAGAAACGAGATTGTGGGAGGGCTGGGTGAAGTGCAAGGGTTGAGTCGGCAAGTCTTCTTATAGTTACTGCCCAGCCTTTGCTCCCCTTGCATCATTGTAATCTCGAACGCTTCTTATTTCATCATGAAGTAAGGACTCGATGCAATCTTGATTTATCAATGAATTGTGTTGATTAGATAGTCAAACGTTCCTTTGATTCAAGAATATGATAAACTCAATGTTATAAAATAGGTGTTGAAAAAGAAAAGAGAATAATCTTCAAAATAAAATGTTGACTTTGCAAAATCAGTGGGGAATCTTGGATCAATAGAAAAACATACTAGCCCTAATTAAATAAACATACCCAAATTTGTGAAAGTTCCTACTAAAATAACAATTCTAAATATTCTGGACTGTGAAAGATAATATCAATCGTTAGATCGATATAAACAATCTAAAATTATGAAGGAAGTATCGAGGTAAGATTGGCAGCGATAGTAATCGATGCTAAGGGTGGTTTTTCGGGGGTTGAAGGGGGATACGCTGCAAGCCTGAGCGGTTGCGGTCTAGTCTGAGCCAGGAACCATAAACTAATTCCATTAACTCGAGGCATTTGGATTAATGAACAAGATTGTGCTTTGAAGGAGAAACCGCCGGCTCTCTTGGGGTTTTGTTCTCGACTAGACAGAGATTGGAACTTCCACGAGTAGAAGAATATTCGACGAGAGTGAACCAAAGATTCGAGTCTTTTGTTCTTCGTCGACATAGTTTTGCCTTCTTTTATATCGTGCCATCAAATTCAAGGCGTGTCCTAAAGTATCCTTTGTCTCGTTCGTGACAAAGTCCTGTGAGTTTTGAGCCATCGTGAAAAAAAAAGAGTCCTAACAACGATGAGATTATTCATCGTTAAACGTCTCTATAAACGACGCGAAATATCAGCCGACGAGTTTCCGTTTTCCCAAGCTTTAAATATCGTCTTGTTAACGCTAATTAGAGAAAAACGTTGCGACAAACTGCAACGGACAAGTATAAAATCTCGAGAATAAAAGACAAAGAATACTTTGCATATTTTTCCTTCGCTTCATCTTTCCACCGTTTCATCCTTTAACAAAAACAAAACAAGGTCCTGTTCCAATAAGCTTCCACCGTTTATCCGAAATTCATTCTCGACCAACGTTAATTGAATACTCGGACAATACATCAGGGGGTCGTAATAACAAGGGGTGTTCCATCCCCTAGCGATTATAACTTGAAAACTTTATTTCCCTTCCGCTACTCCAGGAAACATCTGAATTTAAAACCGTCTCTATTCTACACCATGTAACGCGATTGCTGTAAAGTTGTAAATATATTGTCATCGCTCGTGCAAAAAGCATTTCTATTATATTAAACGAAAGAAGCTTTTCCATTATGGATAACCAACGGAGCATCGCGACTTGAATTAAAGAAAAAGTAACATGAATTATAGGCAAGAAACTTGAATTATGGGAACGTAGACTTGACTTATAGAAACACAAACATGAATTACAGGATTTTTCAGTCCACAATCGAGACTGAAAAATCCAAACGACTTTTCAAAATATTTTTAAGTTTTTTAGATGACGTATAAGCAGAACGTGTGTAATCCATATAAATAATGGCCGGACTCGAGCGTTACGTAGAAATAAATTATAGCGTGAATTTATTTGATAAAATAGTTCTGTATATATGTAGGAACATTGCGAGAAATGCGAGACGGTAATGTCGCACGTAGAACGGTGAACGCTTAGCAACGGGGTAATAAGCTAAGCCAGATTTAATTACTCCAAACTACCCTCTCTCGCCTCCGTCCCGACGACGACGACGCAAAGACGAGGAACGACAGATTCCAACGCGCCCGAAACTTTCCCGACACTTTTAATTTAAATTCGGTTCATATCTGGAATACTGTGAGTCGGTAGTGGTGGACCGTAACGCGAAAGGAGGATGCCGAGTGGCTAGTTCGAAGAACGAATCTTCGTCGAAGTGTCTAGCGTCATATAGATCGAGTAACGATTAATTAAATTCCTAATGGCTCGGTTTGGCACGGATATTGGCGATGAGGAAGAGAGCAGGCTTGTCTCCTCGTTGCACCGCAGAGCTTCTGCAGAATCGCTCTTTTCTTTCATTCGCATCTCGACCAATTCGTTCCATCGATAACTTTGTCACTCGGTGTAGTTTCAATGTATTGAATTTTTGGTGTAGACGCGTGAATCGAAACATCGAGAATGACGAGCGATAATATCGAACATTCCGATCGACTGCAAAGAATCCCAGAAGATCTCTTTAAATCTAAATTACTGAAATTTCACTAAATTTTAGTCATATTTTACTAATTCATTTAGCGAAAAGTAAGTCACTAATGATTAGTGAAAAATTACTAATTCGATTAGTCAAAAGTGATTGCTATAAAAATTAGTAACATTTGACTACACAATTAGTAGTCAGCACAGCTGATATGTTCATGCACCAGCCGATTGTAATTCTTTACGTGAATAATATTATAATAATCTCATACGTACCGACAAGAAAACGAAACGTTTGTACACTTTTTGCTTTTCCCCTTAAAACTTTTATAAAATAAGATTTTCCGATTTGCACTTCACATGAACTCACTGACATGAGAAAATGACGCCTCCGAAATCACAATGGCAGAACAAAGGAAGTATCGTGTCGGAAGTTGGCGCCTGTGATTGGCCGATCGCTGAGTCCTGTACTAATTGATTAGTGATCATGTAATATCACTAATGAATTAGTAAACTGTATTGACTAAATAATAATCAATCGTATTACTTATTTACTTTAGTAAGCCTAATTTACTATTTTTTTACTACTCTATCAGTAAAACGGTGCGGTTTATCACTATTTCACCAGCAGAACATGCATTTACTAATTGAATTAGTCAATTTTTCACTAATTCAAATTTAGACAGATTATCCCATAAGATAAGATAATATACACTAATTGCAAGATAATTACTAAAGATAAAATTATCTCACGAGGGAATTTAATAAGAAAAAGCTAACAACACTCTGCCCATGGTACAAAAATCAACGAATCAAAATCAAAGTCGAACCAACGACCGGATTGCGTTTGACGTCTGGATAAATGACACGAACTTATAGATATACGTAAGTCAACGTGTTATGACTACTTTATCGATTTTGCAGTTAAGAACAAGCCGTTGGGAAAGAGAATGGAGAAGGTAAAGTAGTGATACGTCAATGCGCAGTGTCATTGGTACATAATGGACCGGTTACGATCAGCGACGTGAAAGGGCGTTTCCGGAAATGTCGACGATAGGTGCCTTGCAGCAGCCTCGACATCAGAGCAAATTGTCGACGCATCCATCATCTCTCCGCCCGCGTGCTTATTGCCACCAGTGTTAATAACGTCGTTAGTCGTGATGTCGTCGCATCAATCTGCCGTTTCAACGCTATTATAGGGTCGCATTTAATATACAGTAATACGCGAATCACTGAAAAGTTTTCGAGAACAAGCTTTGGAAAGCTTGCAGAGTTTACGCTCGATTTCACGACACTCGTATTTATATCCGGAAATGCTGTGCCAGGCACGAGAGAATCGCTTCGTCGCGAAACGAGAGCATCGGGCGATAAGTCTTTTTTTTGTTTTTCCGTGTTTTTTTTTTTCGAGAAATTTATAACCGTTCTATCCGTTATCAATTTGAAGTACGATCGCGAAACGGTGGCTTCGTTCGTTCGATAGGTGTCTAAAAGTGTCAAGTCCAACGAGATTTTATGACAGTCGTACGTTATAAAAGAATTATTTATATCGTCGAACTAATTGTTTAATTATTGCTTTTTTTTAGATCAGCTAATTGGACGAAGAAACGAAATCGAACAAACGTTTGTCAATTTTTATCGCATAATTAATCATGACTGACAATTAATAAAACGATCGTATTATTTGCGTTAAAATATTCGTTGAACGACAGGATTTTATCGCGTCTCATAACCGGATCCTTCGTACGTAAGAGAAGGCGTTCGGTGAATTGCGATGGGTCACTACAACGGAAGAGGAAGGTCGAAAAAACGAGTAGGACACGGTCGTGTGGCCGATCCGCGGCGAACCACGCTGGTTCCCATTAGCAATGTTCAAGTCGCGTGTTCCAAACCGGTGCGCAACGCATTAATTCCTAATTAGCATCTAACTGGTGAGGGCAAGGGCAGGCGAGGAGGGGAGGAAGGTCGAGGTATGAATGAGGGTGTGGGATTGAGGGATGAGAGAGAGAAAGAGAGAGAGAGAGCTATGGAGCTATAGACACCTACGTAATTGTACTCGTGTGGATTGTCGGGGAATCGGTTGGTTGTAGGGTCGTGTGTGTATATATACAAACCGTTGTCCTCGCCACCGAGAATGGATTCATGCGCGTGGAAACACACGGTCTCGATGGTAACTAGGTGAGAACCGAAGGTACCATTATAGTTGCAGCACGTCGTCGCGACGTTAAACCAGCCTGTGTTTCCTGATTCGCAACGTTCGCAGAAAGTTATTGCGACATGTGAGCTGCTGGTGAGATTACTTCACCCCTGTGCACGCGCGCCCCCAACATCCTCGCACGGAGAATGGATTCTATTCTCGTCAACGAAATGAGAAAAGGAAAAGGGAGATAAATCCAGATTGGTTGTACGAGCAGTAATTGAAACGCGTTTTCCGAAACTCCGTTCCTGTTTTCCTTTCGTACGATGCGCTGCACCATAAATCGGAGAACAATATACCGACAAGTAACGATGGAGAGAGACGGGAATGAATGTCATAATCCCGACAGAAAATTTTGCAAAGTTATTCAGCGATAAATTCTATAATATATTTAACTTGCATGATTTTCGCGTAATTTTCACATACCTATGATAAAATAGTCGGTGTTGGTGTTGCGACTGCATCTGCGCATGCGCATGTAACTGCGCATGCGCCTACACCCACTCCTGTGTCTGCATCTGCGCGAAGCACTAGCCCTCCGTCTGCGCCTGCGCCAGACACTAGCCCACACCTTCGTCTGCGCATGCGCCTAATACCCACGCGCACGCGCATGCGCACATTCGCGAATACATAAAAAAAGACAAACGGGTCAATCCGTCATGAGACACGAAATGGTCGCAAAAACTTGGCGCCGAGTGTGCGCTGCGGGCTTTTGCGGTTTGCAGCTGCGGGCTTTTGCACAGAATGCCGCTAGAACAGTGAGAATTCTAGCGTAGGGAGATTGTATAGGAAGAGTTTTGCGGGCGCGAAGCAGTGCCTGCTAACCTCCATACCGTAGTACCGTGGATAATATACGTATATAAACTCTCGTCCAAACATCTACAGGTCGTTCGTTATTCCAGCCGCGTCGTTCGGCACGAATGTGCCGATTTCGTTAGCGAAACGCGGGAATCCCGCGTCGCTATCGAGCTTTCTGGCACTTGGCCAAAGCGTTTACAAACCGTGCGGCTATAGGAAACGACGACAACGACGGGACGAGCGCATTCGAGACGGAAGGGGAGCAGGGGATGAATCAGGTCCGGAAAGAGGGGAAGGGGCAGCGGCTTTTGTGCCATGAAATTTTCGCCGATCGTGCAGCTCGAAGAGCTTGATCTCAATTAAAATCCTCTCCCGTGCTTTGCTTTTGCCACCTAATGCTGCTTACGTATGCATCGAACGGATTTGTATTAAATCCTATCAGTTCCTTTAAGCTCGTGAATTTTTTCTATTTTTTGTTTGTTTCGTTTTTTTTTTGTTTTTTCTCCCTTTAATCCCTTTACCAGTCTCCGGAATGTACGACGCGGAAATACGATAACTATAATAAATGTTATGCGCGAACACTTTGAATACTAATTTTCGTACGAGGAAGCTTATTAGCTTGCCCATACACACCCAGCGCCTGACCGTCAAAGGTCGTTACCGAGTAACGAGCCTTCATGTTCGTTTATATTTTCCGACGCTAAGTAGCGTTAATTACCGTGTTGATTAACTCGAGACTGCCGCGATATAAATAGCACTGTGCAACTATTAATTCGTTGAAAAACAACGAGACAATAAGCGAGGGTCGATTTTTGAGTGAATACAAACCGTTGGTAGCGCTTTTATTACCACGAGTACCGACTTGTGGTTATTGAAGAATACCAAGTGTAAATATCATTCAATGGAAATTATTGATCGCATCCTTTTTTTATGGAAAAAAGAAAACTCGTACAATCTTTAGGATCGTGAAAACCTCGTTAACACTCCACTCATTTAACGATATTGATGTAGTCTTATCGCTATATCGAAGAACAATAATAAAGATTCGAGACCCACGTGACAGCGAGAGGTAAGAAGAGAAGAAGGTGTCGTAGTGTTAGAAAAGCAAAGATTCGATCGAAGGTATCGGATGACCGACGTAACACGGGGTGGCTACCCTCGCACCGCGTGGATTCGTTGAGCAAATACCCATCGAGGTGAAATAAGATGGCATATTGCCAAGAGTAGTGGAACGAAGCAGGAATTCCCCTGGGCTATCTCATACGGGCAACGCATATACGTAACGTCTAATGGGAGTTACGTGCAAGTCGGCTTAATTCGATGAAATTGGTTAGTTCATGTTATATCCGCCTCCTTGTTTCTTCCCACCTACGCCACACGTTTTTTCTACTCGTATCTTCGCGTAGATGTGCTCTCTGTGTCTCACCACGATAACCCCGAGCCCAATGAAAGCCTACAATATTAACAACGTCCCAAGAAGCTACGTGTGACAAGTGGAACGTATACGCGTATACACGCCACTCTCATCTACCATAGGAAAAACCCTTGGGTAGGATTTCTCGGGGCTTCTGAAAGACGAGAAAGAATGGAACGAAGAAGAAGAAAGAAATAAAACACGGTTCTCCGTGTTTATTTCCATTCCACATTTGCCTGTTGCGCTCAAACGGGTAACTTTACTACGACGCGCTTAATTTTCCCGCGCTTTACCCTTCCGGGAGTAGCGAGCGCCCTCTCTGCGCGGCACTCTGTACCACCGCGGTACAATGAACCGTCTGGTCGTACGAGAGATAAGTGTCGTCTGCTGATGCTAGGCGTGCCTGAGATTCCTGTCTATGCATTTATATACGTATACATAACTATTCCTATTATGGATGTAAATGCGGTAATTTCACATGGGTAATTACCGAGGGACGAACAGCTGGAAAGAGTGTGTGAGAGGGAGCTCACGAACGCAAAGGCAACCGGTGACTTCGTACGCGTTGGTTAATCCTCATAGGTTCTCGTATACGTTACGATACCTAACTGAACCAGCTTCTAGGTACTCCCAGTACCCGTATTACGTAGTTAACCACGTAGACATGTGTGAAGTTGCTTCTTTCCGACTTAGCCCCGATATTATTCCGTCGAACGTAGAGGGAAGTAGGATACCATGTGTCGAAGTGAAGTATCGTAGTCTATACATTTCTTGGCCAGAGGCTCCAAAACAAGTTTCGCATGGACCATTATCTCCAAGGCATATTTCAACGTTGCAATTTCTGGGTAAATTAAGACGATGTCAAACACAATCTTAAGAGATGGGTGGAATTTTTGAAGGCCTGTTATTTAAGGACGTTCATGGCTATTACTTCCCAGTGGGAAGCGAGTTTGAAATAAAAGTAGAATAACACGCGACAAGATCTTTTCGTTATTTATGATCGGCACAAACGTGTGGTATTTTTCTTATCAATTTCATATAGTCAACGTACCTGAGCAATTTCTTCTGGAACGACGTCAAATAAGGTTTTAAAAATGCACCACCGCGATTAGGTTCAGTTTGATTTACCCAAAGTTCGGTAGAACTGATAAACAAATTATGACTATGGAATTTGATAACGCGGGTAATTGTTTTTAAATTTTGTTTATAATAAATGTGCTATTGAAAAGTTTGTGATAATGAAGCGAGACGCGACCATGGTTTTGCATGGTCCGAGTCTTAATCATGTTCCTCCTTTGCTTTTGTCGCATGATTCCCGATGCACTTTTGCACTCATATCTTTCTGTTTCCCACACTGGCACTCCTCCACTTCGGTTCGCGACTCTTTATCTTCAATATTATACCGGGCGTCCCTATTCACCCCCAAGTTTCACTCTTCCTTCCTCAATTTTTATCTTTTTTTTTAGCCCTCTTCTCGCCTATCCATTCCACGAAGCGAAACTCATCCTCCGGTTCTCTTTTTCACTGAACTCGCCGAGGGTTTGGAGGGAAGAAAAAAAAACGCCGGGGTTCGGGCGAGGGTGCAGCTTCCGAGCTCACCAACGAAGCTCCTCTGCCCCGGACCATTCCCTCCGCAACGTTCTATATACGATGTAACTCATTAGTCCGGGGATTAAGACACACAGCGTGGCGGGCGCATAATGAGGCACCCGGAAGGAAGGAAGAAAGGATGGGCACCAAGGGCGAGGTGAACGGGACGGGGAATTGAGGAGAGAGAATTAAGGATGGAGAAGAAAAGAGGAAGGAAGGGAGGAAGAGAGGCACGAAGACTAGCGGGAATCTTACCAAATGGTCTCTCGGAGGATATCGCGTAGCTTTAACCGTTGCAAGCTGCACAAAACTTGGATCGATGTAAAGTCGATCTTCGTGGAGCGGAAGCCCTACAGTTATAAGTATATATACAAAAACAGCCATCGAGCTAAGGGCTAAAAGGAAATGAAAGTTAAACGTATCGAGGAAAACTAGTTCCTAAAACTGACGTTATTAATAAAAACAACAAAGTTAATTTTCAAAAATATTTACAGGAAATTTAACGTTAAATAAAAAGAAGCTCAAGAATCTAATCACAATACCGATGATATTGGCAGATAAAAAAGGATAGCTCGATGTTTGATTTTAAAAGAATTCGTTGGAACGCTTAAGGTTTTTTTTCTAGTCGATTTACGATTCAAAATTTCCAAACGTGAAAGATCGCATGATATCGAACGAAACGTGGCGTCCAAGGGTCGACGGGAGAAGACCGGGCCAGAAGTGTATGCTCGAAACGACATAGGTGGAGAATGGAACGATCCCCACAAAGCAGCCCCTCGAATCGATAACGCGCCTCTCTATACTCGGAGATATCGAGGCTCGTGCCTCGCGGCCCTCGAAATTGAGTCCATTATCGCCCTTCGGCCAGGTGTCCATTCTGTTACAATGTGGCTGTGCCGGTGGTCGATATAGAAACGGTGGTATAGGTGTCCTATCATCGATATTCGTTTAACGCATCGTTTCCTCACCACCGAAGGGCCACCCCAACGTTGACACCGGCTTCCCCGTATCACCCATATTTATCTTCTTTATGCATAAAAAGGAAAAGTTAGTTGTCGACCCAGCGTTATTGACCACCGATCGAATCCCGAACAACCAGTGGTGGGAAGGGACGTTTTTTGGAAACTTTCCATGAAAATTTGTCATTTTACCGGAAACTTGTCCAACTTCTTCCAAATCTTTACATGAATCTGTCAAATGAGTTCAGACCCTCCGTATGAACAAATCTTGAATATTTTCAACGGAAAAATGAGTCAATATTTCAACCCAGTTCGCAAAAGAAGTCGACGTCTTGCCAAAATATAAATTTTTAGATGGAAATGAGAAGAAAAAAAAGGATTCCATTCGAATGTTTTACCAGTAGCATGTTTTACTTACGGCTAGCGACTGCTCGTAGCGGTTGCATAATATATATGTTGTATAACAATCGCACGGAAACCAAGGTCGTTGTCTGGCCCTGACTCGCGCGGTCACTTTTTCCCAGCCTACCGACAAACCGTACGACCTGAGCCAGCAAAATATAACCGCACGTAACGCGTACAAGCAAGGAAGTTTAGCAAATGGCAGGTTGATGCGCGTCATCTGTGGCACGAGGGATGGAGAAATGCGCTATCGAAGCGGTGGTCGACGTTGGACGTAGACGAGGGAGGTAAGCAAATTCTATCAGAAAAAAAGCTTCAAAATCTTCTCTCGTCGTCATCTCTTCCTTCCCTCTCCATCTCGCGACGCTTGAGTACGTGGTTTGAAATTCGATTATATTTTGGTATTAAAGTCCCTGTCGCGGGTTCGTCAGACACAAACACACACAAAGCTCGAGCTTTACGAATAATTGTATAATTAATTAAATATTAATTTATTCATTATATGCGAGAGTTGAGTCATGAGCGTGCATAAATTGTCTTGACGCGAGGTACTACGGAATTGGCGAAGGGAATGATATGATAATGGTGGATAGGCGACTCTCTTCGATCCACCCCCGGAGTGCTCCGAGGAAAAAGCCGATTTTGTTATTAATTTGAATATAAATTACAATGCTGTGGCATGGAACGTGCCCGAACGTTGGATCTCGTACGGCTCAATTCGACGATGAAGATATTATGTTTGTGAAAAGAGTCTTCATCCATATCCTACTGTTTGCATCGCAAACATAGCTCCGGAGTGTCTATTGAAAATGCACCTCGGTCGGTAAGATAGATCCCACTCGTAGCTACGCTTTCTACAAGAGGATACTCATAAAAACCGAGATATTAATTCTTAGCTCGAACTACACGATGTGACATTAAACGATTTTCGCAAATATACGATATAAATTTATATTCCCTTCGATGCGAAAACGCTAGGAAATTCGATATCGTTCGCCTTGTCTCGATTTTCCCGAAATTTGTTCGAAAAATTGTCTCTCCTAGTCAGCCGGATATTGAATGTTGGATAGGAAGAATGATCGAGACCAAGGTCGCGATAGAAACGTGGAACAGTGGAAAATGTGGGGTTGCCTCGGTCAATTTGCTCCAATAAGCGCGCTACATGCGAAATGGATTTTGTCGACCAACGTCGTTAGTTTCCCGTACGTTGCTAGGAGAACGAAGAGTATTTGGGTCAGTGATAGCGAATGGCAAATCGAAACTCTAAAATTGCAATGACAACAACGCCGAGTCCACGTTACGTTGGTTGTGCCTGGTATAGTTTTAGTACAAGGGCGTATCTGCGCCGTTATACTCTCGTACAGTTAAATAGATTAGAACATTCGTCGAATGAACCCTGCCCAACACGGCCAATTGCAATATCGAGTTCCAATCATCCGGGGAGAGAGGAAGGTACGAAAATATTGTTTCGAGTGTCGCGATCATCAGTTAGCCCGGTAGAATTGTGTACCGGGCGTTCGCTTTGTATTTCACTGAATAATTAATGATTAACCAGTACGAACGAGTGCTCAGCGAATCGAGGGCATTAGT
This sequence comes from Netelia fuscicornis, assembly GCA_946811545.1. Classification (NCBI taxonomy): domain Eukaryota; kingdom Metazoa; phylum Arthropoda; class Insecta; order Hymenoptera; family Ichneumonidae; genus Netelia; species Netelia fuscicornis. Next base: position 6,845,672 of record OX328014.1, read on the forward strand.
ACCATTGAGTACGGGCCCGTGCGATGTAATGAAAATACGTGCGAATCAATAACGTTCGCGCATTCGAAAACTGTCGAAATCCGTCCGATCAATGAATTTCGTATAAATCGAGTTGTCGAAGAAGTTTATCGAAACTCGTTTTCGGCTATCCTGCGATTCGTCTATATCTCCTGAGTACAAAATACTACGATAATACATTTCAATTCGGGACTTTAGCACAAAATGTACCGATGCATCGATATATATCACCGATTGCAAAATATTTCATTGGGGAAATAAAATACGGATTTTTTTTGTATTTAACGAAACATGAAAATTTGAGATCGTCATATGACGGGTCATATAACTCGTCATATGACCGATTGTGGTATTGGTAATATGACGGGTCATTTGACGATCACAATGACTATCGAATGGGGAGGGTTCCATTAAAGGAACATAGATTTATTTTTACATTACACACTGTGATCGTCATTTAGCGGTCATTTTTCCAGCAATTTTCCGATTGGGAAAAATGACCGTAATTTACGTCGATATATATTACCGACTGCAAAATATTTTTTTTATTTATCGAGACATCAAAAATTGAAATCGTCATATAACCTGTCATATGACCGAGTGTGCAATTGGTAATATGACCGGTCATGTGACTATCGCAATAACTATCGAATGAGAAAGGTTCCATCAGAGGAACATAGATTTTCCTTTACATTCCACACTGTGGTCGTCATTTAACAGTCATTTTTTCAGCAATTCCCCGGTTTGGAAATATGACGGTAATTTAGCCTCGCGAGACATTTACGAGTGTTTTCTATGTAATCAGAGTTGAAAGTACATCGCACGAATGACCGAAATAAGTGACGATACGTTACGTAAAAGTAACAATATACGGCGGAAAGTTACGGAACCGTCTGAGAAATCCTTCCATTTCGCGCATGATACGAAGAGCATAACATAGTTTTATACTCCATGTACATAGAGCCCGTGTAATATACTGTTATCTATACGGGTGTTATAAGGATATAGTATACTGGAAAGAGAGAGAGCGAGAGAAAGAGGCGAGAAGAATAATGGATGATCACACGATGGTTAAAGGGAAAAGAGGGAAAACTGGCGTTCACGTAGCGCGCCAGCGAGGTGAACCCCATCCCAATTACCCACCCTTAGGTGGTAATCTACCCCGACCGTTATGCAACGACTGTAAATATAAATTCACCTTCTTCTTTCCGGTCGTCGTAGTTTTGTTTTACTCTCTTCATACTCTTGGCGTATATACGAGAGAAAGAGAGAGAAAGAGCTACATGGAAAATATTTATACCTATATGTATAAGGTACGAAGGTAGCAAGGATGGGGATACCCCCAACGCTCGTCAACGTCGTAATGAATAAAGGTAACAAAGAGTTATGTCGACGTGAGTGAGAGGGAGAGAGAGAAGTAAGTTTCCATTGCTCCTGTCGACTGTTACAGCGCAAAATAGGCTTCTCTTCGCGAACGGCCATGATTCTTTTTCTTCATCCTGTATGCTTTTAGCATCGTTGACAGTCGAGGGGATGGGGATTAGCTTGGAACGGAATTCAAATTAATTTCTTCCTCATTTCTATCTCGCTACCCTCGCTTCGACCCACGACCGTCCCATCTCGTGATCTCATTTATCTGTATATATATATATATATATATATGAAGGTTCTTCGTTTCTTGTCTAAGGTTTTACCTCGTAACGGCAGTACGATATTGAAAATCGTCGTTGTCATCGTCGACGTCGACCAAGTGTCCTGGGGAATGTCTCGTTCGACGACAGAGCACACATATATCTGTAGAGCAACATCGAGACTATCGAATTCTTAACGAACCAGAACATGAACGGAAGTGAGAGAAGGTCGAGGAGGTGGGCGGAGGAAATTCAAGAACGAACTTGGCCCTAGCGAGGACAGCACGCTGCACAAGTTGGAGAAGGGGACTAATCGCGTATCTCATCAGGAACAAGAAGTTCCCAGAAACGGATGTCCGTGAGGTACTCTCACGAACCTTCCCCTTCTTGTCTTTCTCCTTTTCTTACTTCGACCCTTCCAACCCTCTTTTTCTCTCGATCGTTCTTTCTCTTTCTCTCTCTCTCTCTCTCTCGCTCACACAACCTCTAAAACCTATCCCCTCTCACATTCCAACTTCTTACTCTCTCGTACACTCGAATCTCCACCGAGAACAATTATCGAGAGCTTCGAGATTTCCTCGAGTCACCCCGTGCCAAGAATGTGCGCCACTCTTTCGCCCAACCTGCACTCCGGGGGAATCTCCAGGGGGATCGGATAAGGGTTGCTCCATTCAGGAGAAATAATATAAAATTTATTTTTATCACAGGTGGGAAAAGGGAAAGAGCCTACCCCAGCTCGTTTCGAGTGGATCTGAATTTGAAAATAAAAAGGAAGAAGAGGAGAGGGTGTGCGTGTGTGTACCTACCCATAAATTGCATCCCCTTCGCGATATCGTTGTTCTCCCTTGCTCTCTCGAATTTATCGAAAAATCTCAGTTTGACAACTTTCTTTTTTCTTTTTTTTTCCTCGTTTCATAAAAGTTCAATCGAAAAGCTCGAAGCCCGTGGCAAACACGAGGAAATGATTTTGTGGATTCTTTTTTTTTTGGCTTTTCTCGTGTACCTTTTGCCCTTTGGGGAGGGAAATTTTCATGGAGTTCCGACGTGGGTGTTAGAGGGCTACATTATGCGGGAAAGTTTTTTTCTTCTTCTCGCATAAGCCTGTATACAAGGATAAAAAAGAAAAAAGGTGACACTCCCTTATCATATTTTATATACGATAAAAGAAATAAGGAATGTTTTTCGAGGGAAAAACAAATAATACTCGATAACTTATGTGTGTTTTGACCGATTTTACGAGAACATTTTTCCCCCTTTTCGCGTTTTTATACAACGATAATTGTACAAGAGGATCGATCTACGAGTTTTTATATAATTTTACTCGTCGTTTATTCGTCCTGATCGATCTTGATAACCGCGCCCTAAACGATCGAGGACCTGAAAGCCCGAAAATGTTCTCGCAAGCCCTTCAGGGATAATAAGGAAGTTCGGTAGCTTCGGGAAGGATTCAAGATGCCAGGACCACATTATCCTGAGAACTTTTTCTTGCATAATCTGTATAAGGAAGAAGAGGAAGACGTACGAAGAAGAAGGAGAAAAAGAAGAAAAAAAGAGTCTTTTTCTTCTCGTCCAATGGCTTTCGCAAAACGAGGCAGAAAGGGAAAAATGGAGATGAGGTCATCGTCGGGGTTGGACCCGAGGAATATAAGGAGAGTGAACAACTACGTTCGAGGGTGAACCGAACAGTCGATAAGAAAGGGGGAAGAAAGAGAAGGGAGGGTAGAGAACGAGAGAAGATTCAAGCGACGAAACTTTTCGTTTCAACCCTCCGTCAGGGGATGGTCGGACTCGAAACTGGAGCAAACTTTAGACAACGTTCGTGTCACCTACGAAAAATCGAATCATTCCGCTTGGCTCGCCACCCACGGTATCGTGACGTTCTGATCCTTTCAGCATCCCTTTCAAAATTGACGCAACGAAAAGAAGAAAAAAAAAAAAGAAAACTAACCGATACTAAATTTTTCTCAACGTTCGTTTCGCCAATAGCACGGAGAAAACAAGACTAAGTGGTTTAGCTATTTATCACACGACTAAAACCGCCACTACGCGGAGGGAAATTTAATACGCAACCATTAGAAAATTTATTACATTTAAAATTTTCAAAAAACAAAAATCCGGTAAATGCGGAAAAACGAACCAAAGACGAATCTGTTGTAAAAGAAAAAGAAAAATATCGCCATTAACCCGTTGGCGCCGTGGAGACGAACTATCCACATTCATCCCCCTCGATGGACATTCTTCTTTTTTTTTATTTTTAACGTTTTTGTTCTTTTTTTTCGAAACGGCTCGTCATTAGTTTTACGATCGCACTGTGAATTTAGATGAACAGTATAACAGCTCGGGGACGATCTAAAGGAGATACGAGGTCGTTGAGGTATGAGAAGGGAAGGGGGTTTGGGGGTTTGTCCCGTATAGTACGAGGTCGACGATAAATTTCATATTCCATTGCGAGTAACATCTCACACCCGGGCTATTCTCCTCCTGGCGCAGCACGCGTGTCGCCCAGTTATTTAATGGCTGTTTTGCGAACCACGGTCTCTTTTCTCCATTACGTGCGGGAAAAAGTGTTTTGTCGCATGCTCGATCGAATATCTCCGCTCGAGTGAAAAATAAGAATTTTTGTCCGATGACTGCATCTGTCTATCGCTAGATTTTCCTTGAAAAATACGAACTATCCGTGAGTCCCGTTTTATTTTTCCCAGCTTTTGGAACAAACTTGACTTTTACAAGAAAAAAAGCGAAAAAGAATTGAAAAAAAAACGAATTCAAGCGCGTTCGAGGCAAATTGAACTCTGAAAAACATCGCGGAGATTAAAATAACAATCTTGAAGAATATTTATTCAAAATTTGTCGTTTTTAAATTCCTCCATGACCTTCGAACTTTCCTTTTTTTTGCGACGATCTTGAGAATCTCCCAGGTGCGAGAAAGAGGAAAATTCGTTCGACTTTGAGGTTTGTAATCGGATTAGTGACGAGTCTTTTGATAAGCAGAATGTATCTCGACACTGGAAAGATAAATAGAAGAAAATCGACGTGATCATTTGTCTATCGCGCGTACGACGGAGTGAAAGGTGAGCTATCCGTTCGTATGTTAGCTCGCCCTGGGACTGGCATGGGGTAATATTGATGTTTTGCTAATATCTACGTTGGAAACGTGTACAACCCTCCGTCGTGGCTATGATGGAACATCATAGGAGAGGAATAGATACATACACATAGTAAAGTATACGTATACCTATGTATACATGGACATTATATATATACATACATATAAACCTAGACAGTGAGATAGACATATATATATGAGTATAGATATGTAGTAGGATTGGTTGGATCACTCACCCTGAGGCGAAGGTCACTGACCGACCACACCCTGCTCGCGTAGTCGTTGGACGCACCGAGTATGAGAGTTCCCGTCGAGTCGAAGTCCACCGACATGACACTCGCGTTGCTTCCAACCAGCATCCCTTTGCTCTCGAAGGCACCTGCAATGATTCGAGTTCGCGGGAGGCATTAGCGTCGACGAGACCCAGGTGTACCCGGTTGCCTTCGGTCTTCGTGCCTAATTAAATTTATACCGCCACACCGGGCTTAATTGCGAGGACGTGCCCGCCACGCGACAGCCCTCCATATACCGATATATTACTATAGGGACAGAAACACCGGTAGCTCCTAAGCCAGAACGTTCGTAGGACATACATACACGCGAGCGCACACACACACACGCACATATATATATATATAATGTTTATGTATAGTTACAAACCAAGCGAACGGAACGCAATCACGATTCGCGAGAAAGCCACGCCTTCGTTCGATATACCGGACCAACGTTAGCTCGAATTAAACCGACCCCCGTCCTACGCTCACTATGTCCACAATTATATAAGGAAAGTTTTGCTACGAACTCACTCACTCTCTCTCTCTCTCTCTCTCTCTCTCTCTCTCTCTCTCTCTCTCTCTCTCTCTCTCTCTTTCTCCCTTTCTCGCTTTCTCCCTCTCTTCCTTTCATGTCCTTGATTATACGATAACTATCAACGCTTTATTCGATATTGATTTGACTAGCGTGTCTCTTTGATATAATTGGATAAAGGGTGAATTTCATAAGATGTCGCAGGATTTATTCTAAGGTAGGTGGGATCGTTACAAACAAAAGTTGTAAATATACATGCGGCATGTTTTTAATAGTTTACGAGATATAAATTTTTAAAGTTGTTCCAATCAGAGCGCGCCGAGAAGCGTTGGACCCGCCCACTCCCCGTCCGAGCAGCCAATGACCGACAAATAAAAATGACTGCGTGATAATATAATAAATCAAATTTACTGTTTTGGATTTTACAACCCCAAATGTAACATCCTACACTGTGCTATTTGTACGGCTAGGGCGGGAGTGGGCGGGGCCAACGCTTCTCGGCGCGCTCTGATTGGACCAACTTTAAAAATTGATATCTCGTAAACTATTTAAAGTATCCCTAATGTGTATTTACAACTTTTGTTTGCAATGAGCACATCTACCTTAGAACAAAGCCTGTTACACCTTATGAAATTCACCCTGTATAATTCGCGATAACCCTAGAGTGATTTCAATGGTTGCTTTTGAAAAACGTGCTAATCTATTTGTCTTCATTCATAAACCAATGATTGTGAGAAAACGAGATTAAAAGTGTAATATTCGTGCTGTAGGTGCGAGAAATTTGGGATTGTGCAACCGCCTCAATAAAGCCTGGAGAAAGCGAAATTTCGATCTTCGTCAAGTGTCCACATTCCCCATTTGTTTTTGTACCTTTGGATAGGTCGAAGGAGACGAAACTTTGTTTTCTTCCAAAAAGACGTTACTAGGGGAAGTAAGGAAATCAGAAATTTCCCGTAGAACATGAACATCACATTTTAAATCTCGTTTCGGTTCAATTTCTCGGTCAAAAGCTCGAACATCCTCATTGCAAGGTTTATTCGATTTTTGATTGATTTTTTCCACATCGATATCGGAATGTTACGATCTTTCACAAAACAAGTCATTTTGTAGTTGACGAACGATTGATTGTGAAAAAGCGATGAGTGAAAGTTAAACCTCTTGCTTCGTTAATTTGCTCGTATATAATTAAAAGAGTAAAAAGCAAGAAGGTCCTATAAACACCATATTTTTTCCCTGATATGGAAACGAAGTTATTGCGAAGGGCTTATTAAAATCTACATACAACAGTGACCGGTATAAACCTGTTCATACTACGTTTTCTGTCCCCGCAACTGCGACATATTCCCGGTATTCTCGATGCGTTCGTTTCGCAATTGATTACGATGTAACGCAAAATAAACAGTCGTGAAAACAACGATATGTAGACCGGATGAGGGAATGCGCACTAAAACGATGATCCTGTTTTTTTGTGAGTCAACCGCCGGTGAAGAGGACTTTGTTAATGAGAAGTCGATACAAGCTCACCGAGAGCCTCTACCGGTCGCCCAAGAGACAAAAGAAAGCTGAAGAGAATAAAAAAAAGGAACGGGGATCTTCGAGAGAGTGAATCCGCTAGATGGCGTTGCGGTAGTTGCGAGAGTCAAGGAGAGACCGATAGATGGAGTTGCGGTAGTCGAAAGAGAACGAGGGAAGAGAGTAAGTGCAGAGCGTGTAGTAAATAACACGAGGTAAATACTTGTCGCCTATCCTTGTAACGAGAGAACGACAACACCAAGACGTGTGCAGCCGATGCTATAATTCACGCGGGGCTTTCATGGCTCCTCCCGGTACGAGGCGAGGAGTCAAGCGCAGTGAGAGAATCTGAATAAATATAACAAGAGCACCGATGTCCCTCGTGTCTCTCCTGGTATCCTCTGTCCGTACCTTTGCAAAGCGCTCCCTCTCTCGGGTCTCTCGTTGCACGCGATACTCGTGTTGCCGTGGACGTTCGAGAGAGAGAGAGAGAGAGAGAAAGAGAGATACATGCGATTCTATGCAACACTCGTTGACTGGTGTGCACGGCACGGTGAGAAAGTGCGCCAAGAATATTACCGGAAGAAGAAGTAGATTCTTCTTTGCCTCTTTGTGTAAAGAGTGGCGACTAATCGGAACGTTATTTAATTCATCGTCTACAAATTCCAATATGTCACTCAAATGTTTCAATACGGATTAGAAATATCCGTTTTCACGAGTGACTGATAAATTACAAAATTTACGAAATTGTACAGTCTAATACAGCAGGAATTAGATAGAAGCGAGTTTAATTTACCGGTCGACTCCCACTCCTTTACCGTCACGTGGGTCTAGCGCGTGCGCAGTGGGGCGACGCAGCGAGCACGCGATGCGCGCGCGGTTGTGCTCCCAGCGCAACGGGGTCGCGCTCGGTCAATCCCCACTCTTTCTTTCCCCCACCCGGTCTCGCGCGTGCGCAGTGAACTCCGGACACGAGCACGCGATCTACGCGTGCTCGAGGCCCTAGCGCGATCGACTGTTTTCTCGTAGACATTTTTATCGAAAAAAATGCAGCATTAGGCATTTAAGTTTCTTATCTAATCGTCGTTTCAATAAAAGCAAAATGAATGCCTCGTTTATTAATTACCTTTCGATATGTCCCACAGCTTGATTTTTCTGTCAGCACCGCCCGTGGCGAGAATCCTATCGACTGGCGACCATTTAACCGCGCTCACCTCTCCGTCGTGCGCATTCTGCAAGGTTTCACATAAGACACATGTACTACGATAGTTCTCAATTGTATAAACGATTGAAATATAAATTCATTTCGTTGATTGTTACTACATGTAAAAATATCTAAAACTTAGTACATTCTCTCAATTTTTGTTTAACCCCTTCCCGTGCCATTTAGCTCGACGAAAGTTGGGCCCAAGTGTTAGGCGTTAACGCTTCTTAAGCAGGTCAAACCGATGCTCGAGAAAGGTCACAATACGATTTGTAAGGGTTTATTCAATTTCAATATATAAACTACTTTGTAACAGCAATTATGAAACTCGTGACTAACTCTTGTGGCGTACTAATAAGAACTGACATTCGATTACGACCGCTACATTACAATATTTATATTCACGACCCCGGCTCGTCACGTTCATGTTTGGGCCAAAATTTTCATCACGAACCAGACTCGTTAAAGCACGGGAAGGAGTTAACCTTTTTTTCCCAACCTAACAGTGGATTGTTAAAATTATTGTACTTCACGATTTTAGGAATTCACCTTAAAGATACGAAACGATGGAACAAAACCTCCTCGGAATCGTTTTCAAACGTTTATTGCGCGTTCACCATCAATTGTCCGTGTTGCGTACCATGCACGAGAAATTTAGCGGACACCCGGTACATTAACACGTAACAATTCATACAAACGTGAAAATAATCTTTACATTAAAATAAAATAATATTATAATACAATAACGTAAGCGTATAGGTAAATAAAAGAATTTAAGTAGTTTTAATAATTGCAAAATTTACCGTACAATTTTGAATGAGTAATAATATATCGCTGCGGTCATAAAATCACTCGAAAAAATCGTGTAAAAAACGCAAGATCTTAATTCCATCCAATATACACAATTCCGAACCGAAAGATTAAATATTCTATCGTCGATAAACAAACAAATCAAAATTTAGATGGTAAGAAAGTCTAATTCGATTTCTGTATATGCAGAAATATCTATAAAACATTATTTATTTTTTTAAAAAATCGCGGTAACGATCGAAAAAAATTGAAAAATATGAAAAATTTGAATTTTCACAGCTTTTGACCGGTAAATTGTTGAAATTCTAAAACAATTGCTATTCTATGTGAAATTTTCCATCTCATAAGCCCTCTGTCAAGTTTATATAATAATAATAATAATAATAATAATTTTAAAAAGAAAAAATTGATTACTAAAAAATTTAATTTTCAATTTAAAAAAATTGTTTATGACCCGCAAAATATCAAAAAGCTGTTCTAATCGCATACTTTCGGTTGGTACACGTACACAAGTATCATCAGAAATAACGTGTTTATGGCTTTTGATATCAACGATCAAATTTGACGGAGACGTTGGCCGGGAATCTTCTATCGTCGATAAACAAAGAAATCAAAGTTACGATGGTAAAAAAGTCTAATTCGATTTCTGTATATGCATAAATATCTATAAAACATTATTTATTTGTTAGAAAAATCGCGATAACGATCGAAAAAAATAGAAAAATATGAAAAATTTGAATTTTCACCACTTTTGACCGGTAAATTGTTGAAATTCTAAAACAATTGCTGTTCTATGTAAAATTTTCCATCTCGTAAGCACCCTGTCAAGTTTATATAATAATAATAATAATAATAATAATAATAATTTTAAAAAGAAAAAATTGATTACTAAAAAATCAATTTTTCAATTTTTAAAAATTGTTTATGACCCGCAAAATATCAAAAAGCTGTTCTAATCGCATACTTTCGGTTGGGACACGTACACAAGTATCATGAGAAATAACGTGTTTATGGTTTTTTATATCAACGTACAAATTTGACGGAGACGTTAGCCGGGACCGAAGTTGGCAGGCCAACGAATCCCTCCTTCAAACTCGTCCGATCGGGACTGACCGTTCGCGTATCTCTCGCGGCATCCTCCAAGTCTTTTTGCACCTTGGCTTGTCTCTTTCTGCAATAAAAAATTGGAAGAAAAAAAAACAAAGTAAAATAAACTCAATTACAAAATAAGAAAAAAAAAGCAATTTTCAAAATGCCGTGTAAATCTAATCTTACGTAACAATTATCGATATTGAATGACAAAAATCGGCGCAGGAAGTACAGATGCGTTGTTTCGGTTAATGATCCGTCGAATTTCAGTGATTTTTCAACATGCACGCACATCGATCGTCTGGTTTAAAGCATCTCGTCGCTTGAGTCGAGCGCGTTATGATTTTTCGATTAGTCTCATTTTTTTTCGTAAATAATTTACAACCCTGATTAGTCGTCGTTCGCCCACACTTCGTGAATTGCGAGGCATTTATGATCGTAAAATGAAATATCGATTGACCAGACACAAAAAAAATGTATCAAAATTAAAAATTCGTGAAAAAAAAAAGCTTTTGATAAAGGCGGTTATTAAAAAATCGTAAAACCAAAATTTAATCATAATTCTCGTGTTAATTAAACAAAATAGACAAAAAGCCTCGTTCGATGCAATGATCATTGTTAATGAGCAAATATCCCACAAAAAATATACAAATTTTCGAAATTCAATTTTTTCTAAAAAAAAATGCTTCGACCATCGATATTTCCCGTGTGAGTTATCGTATAAAAAAAAAAGATCCACAAATCAATCATCGACCCACGTCTGGTCGATAATAATTGATAATCGAAAAAAAAAAGATTCTTTCCAAAAAATATTTATGAATAATAAAAATGATTTTTTCAAATCGTTGAATTCTATAACTGAAAAGAAAAACAAGAAGAAATGGTTTTCGCGTAATTGCGATAAATTGGAATCGATGACACGTCCTAGTGGTGGCTACAACCAAATGAAGATATAAATATATACATATATATATATATTCATATTAGATAATGCACAACAGCGTGATTCATGCGTCAGAGCATAAATGTCGTAATGAAAATACTGGCAGTAATAATAACAGAAAAAAAGCGGTTATCGATGCGTGGCACTCGTAAAAAATTCACGAAAAATAAAAAAGAAGCTTCGTGCGATCGCATACCAGCCCAAAAGCTCGTTCTCCGTCAAGCGTTTTCCATCGGGCCGTTAAAATGTTTTTTTTTCTCTTTTCGTTCGTTGTTTTTTTTTTATTCTTTCCACTCTTTTGAAGATTTTTTTTTTGTTTTTTTTTCTCTTTATATTTATCACTTACCCAAATTTTGATATGGTATGCATCAAAAAGGCTGTCGGGCTGGTAATAGTCTCGCTGAAACGAAAATGTCAAGCAGCGTGAAGTGACTAGTGTAGCAAGTCCATGGAGATATCGGAATAAAACCACGCGTGTTCTATTTTTGGTGCGAAAGAGAGAGCAAGAGAGACAGAGAGAACAAAAAAGTTTTCGGTTGAAAAATAAAAATAAAAATAAAAATGAAAGAAGAAGAGAATAAGAACGAACGGGATCATTCATGTATACGTCCATGGAACAAGCTCTATTTGCATCCGTGTGTTGTGTTTTCGTGACATGCTCTTTCTATCTTTTCTTTAAAAAATATAAAATACAATGAAAAAAAAAAAGAAATCTATAACGACACTATTTCTAGCTCGTAACTGCCACCAGACGCTTGAATATAAATCTCGACGCCCGAACGAACGCCCGTTCGCTTCCCAAAAACAGTTTCTTTGACGCGTCGATGCGAAAATGTTATCTTCTCGATTTTCCACGAATTTAAGAAGGTGGGTTTTTATTTCTGTAAATCGTTTTCTGTTTGCTTTATGTTCAATAACGCTACTTTGTTCTTTCTTACATAGTTCAGGAATTTTTGTATCTTTGCCAGGTGATTGTGATAATGGAAAGAAAATCATAGAAATGTTTCAGAATTCGTTAAGCTCGTAGATGTTCAACATTTGATATCCTGGGAAACAAACTTCTCCGACAGTTACGATTTATCATACGTATGATAAATGATTAATTATGTAGATATAAAAAAAAGTGATAGTGATAAAACACGATAATAATATTGCATTTTTTAAACTAACTCTGTTGAAGCAAACTGTATATACAAAACGTTGATTTTTACGCAACGATAAAACGTGGAAGGGAACGAAAAAGTTACAATAAAAAACTTTCATGTCAGAGAGCGAATAAAACACGTTACTAACACAAACTTGAAGCAGTAGGATTTTGCAATTTGCCTTACGATACTCTGTTTTAAGAAAGAAAGAATTGCAACAAGGAACATGAGAGATAGCGTCTAACAAACTGATAGCGGATCATCGAAAATACATCAAGGGCGGTCTAACATGGATCGCTTCATAAAAATCGAATCTCGTACGACGATCGATTTAAGAGACTACGAACACTTGGATAGGAAAAGATTAATATATCGAGAATATTGCTTGATCGATTATTCGGATTTGATTGAATCTTCGAAGTTAAAACGCTTTTGGTCCGTCCCAGGTGAATGTAGTCCCTACAGGCGCTCATACATTTTTGTACAACGGAATCAAGCTGTTAATGTTAAATGTATAACAGTCCATTTTCCAATGGGATTCGAATCATCAAGGAAATAACAATCGCGTCGTAGATGTACGACCTTGGTGATAATTTTCCCTAAAAACAAAATTGAACCACTGTCCGGTTAGTTTAAAAGAGAACGTGCAAAAATATCGTAAATGCTCGTTGAAAAAAAGAATTACGAAAGGGAAAATCATTCGCAGAACACAATACCGATTTAGATAAAGGTTATCGCCCGAACAAGCATTTAATTATATTAGTAAGTTAAAAAAATTATTCTGCGAACGATTATCGACACCCATCGATAAGTATTTGAGTAAGTACACGAAACATTCGTCATAGTATCAGTCACATTTTGTTCAACTTCTCAGATATTTCCATTGATCAAAAATAGCAAACGGTACAACTCAGAAAAGACTTTTCTTTCATTTAAAACTTAACTTGGAAGTTATCGAATTGCCCAAAAAAATCTCAATTATCTGTGGATCTACAATAACATCAGAAGTAATTAAATTATAGCTACTTTCTTTGTCAATTTCATTTTTGCACATCTTTCTTAATAAAATCATAACAAAGACTGAAAAATGAAAGTCGACAACAGATAAATGAATATTTTTTAAAAACGTTTGCCATAAGTAAGTTCAATGGGTACTTCGATCCAATGAAGCGTGAGAAACGCCTAAGAAGTTAATCACTTGATCAAGAATGTGTCATGTATACAAATGCTGTAGACTTCAAATGTTTATTGACACACAAAGTTCAGTGTAGTTATCGACGCTGCTGTGCATGTCAATATATCTAATTAAGGCCTTTTTGCAATTTTGATTCGGTCATCATTAGTTAATAGTAATAATAACAATAATAGTAATCATAATAATAACGATGATAATGATGATGTTAATAATAATACTATTATAGTAAATCATATCCCACTTACTTCAGAAAATTATCATTTTCTTCATTCATCTTGTCTGCGTCTTTAGCTTTGTATTTTATCAAACGTTCCACCAGCAAACGATTTTCTTCCTAAAAAAATTCCACGAGTAAGATACGATTTTTTTCATTCCCAATTCAAATTTGTTTCGTAATAGGTACTCATATTTTTCAGCAGAGAAAGTTCGATAGTGCAAATAAATGGTATTACCTGCGCCTTTCTGAGTTTCTCCTCCAGTGCTGCAAAAGCTAGTTGCAGGGCTTGATGTTCATCCCTGAGCATCTGATTAGCAGCCTCCAGTTCTTGCTCTTTACTGACATATCTCGAGAGATCGGAGCGTAGCCGAGCATTCAAGTCCAAGCTCTCCGCAAAGCTGTGTACAAAATTATGGTATTTAGCACAATCAACCACAACGGCATTGGTATTTTGATCGATCTCAGACTAATTCGATAAAAACTGTGTGATAACATTATTTTTATCATTCATTGGGCTTGAAAAGGGAGTGGGAAAATAGATTTAAAGGAATCGAATGGTTGCATGATGTATCGAAACGATATTTATATCATAAAAGGGATAAATTTATTCCAAACGTTTCTGTATAATATTTATGATAAAAGCAATGAAGGTGTTTCTGTATGAAAGTTCTGCGATCTTCGATAATTTAATTCATTATGAGATGTACACTCAATAAACCCGAAATACGAAACATACGATGAGTCATCAAGGTTGAGCATTAATGAAAACCTCATAAGTTATATCCGAAAAAGTGATCGTACTCTCACAATTTATAGTCATTTATAACTCATAACTTGTTAGTATCAAATAACGTAATTCTACTTTGCTGAAGACGTTTTTTACTATCTAAGAAAACAAAGAACATACAAAGTTAATAATCCATTTATATTTCAGTCTTTTCACCAAACCATCGTTTTATACAACATTTCATCTATTATCTAATCTTTTATATAAATTGTGACACTACGCTAAAAAATATCTGATTCGAAATCATGATTAAAATTTATGGCTTCCGTTTAAATCAGCGGTCTTGTGCAGTCTTTGGCATCTCTCTTCAAATCTGATTCCTCAGCAGGATGGTCTGAAAATGAATTCGTTATTTTAAGAATAATGGTACGGTGGCTCTTGAAATTATTTCAATTTGTTTACCTAGTTACTTGGGTTAAGGGTATTTTTATTATTCTATCAAAACTTGCAAGGTTGTTTTAATCATTTCAGGGCAACAAATGAAATTAAAGTTCATATACGTAACATACCTTGTACTATCCAGTGCATAGAGAAAAACTTCACAATATGTACGAAGATGACCCCGAAGATTTTATTAATGAGAATCGAAAAGATATCGAGCATTTTGAAAGATGAAAATGAAACGTGTGCACATATAAGTGCAGAAGTTGATATCGACTATATCAAAAAGGTATGTCGCCCACCTGTTTGGGCGATGAAAAAGAGAACGAATCGAAATTTGTGAGAGTACGATAATTCCAAGCTTATTACTTATGAGTTGTATTGTTTGTTAGAAATTATAAATGCTCGAGTGTTGCATTAAAAATGGGAATGAAAATCATTCAGAGAATATAACGTGTGTGTCTGTAGCTGACGACTGCAGAATAAATTTGAAACATTGTTGAAGAGACATACCTGATCTCCTTATTATGAAGTTGTTTTTTTACTTCCTCTAACTTGTTGTTAAGATCTACTATCTGTTGAGTATGTTCTCCTCTTCTTCTGTGGAGAGTGGTGAGTTCCTCCGCTTGTGCCAATAATCTCGCTTCGAGCGCAGCATTGCCGCCGGAGCCACCGATTGCACCAACGCCTATTCCTCCACCACATTTTAGTTTTTCATTGGCTATTGACAATTGAAGGTTCTCCCCTCTCAATGTATTGGCTCTGTCGAACAGTTGGTTATCTGAAAGACACATATTATTAATTATATATGTAAAATCACGAACGACGGTAAAATTAAATTATCGGCGGTGTAAAAAACGTAATGGAAACTGAACATACAAAAAGAAAAAGAATGAATCTTTCTAAATCACACACATATTTTAAATATATCTTAACTCCTGTTGTTAGACAATAGATGTTTACTTCCAACTGCCTATGACAGAGAAGAGCACAGCTAAAATAGGTTAGACCGGTTAATCTAATCGGTTGGAAAACAATTTATAAGTTAAAAGTTTTCTAAAGATTCAAAAGAGTTGCACAAGATAGATTCCAGTAATTGATTCTGCTGCCATTACGTATTCAGTGAAATTCGGCAAAATATCTGCGAATCTTGTAAAAAACATTCATAACCTACAAATCTTGGAATCGGCTTTTCAGCCTTGCGTGTTATAATCTGTCGTCCAGAATATATATTTAGGGTTATTGTATCAATATCCTTGTGAGGAACGATATTAAAACATTGGGCAAACGATTAATAGTGTGGAAAACTTGTTATTTGTTGAAAATCTGAAAAAAAGTTACAACTACAAGGCCATTGAGAAAAGAGAAAGTGGCGAGGGATAATTATGTCCGTTGTGCCAAATATAACTTACGCAAACTTATGAGATCCTCGAAACAGCTTGTTTGTGATCTATTCCTATCACGAAGTTGTGAAATTAAATCTTTCCTCCAATCTCTAGGTTCACCGGAGGAATGGGCTATGCCAGTCTCGCCGCTCGCCATTTCAACAATCCCACGTTGGTAAACAAATTACGAAATTTGTCACGACGAATGAATTTTCGAATATGTTAACAAAACTTCGTTATATCTTTGTGTCACGCGGAACGCGAGGTAGACACAAAAATATTGGAAGATTGGAATTGCGACGACGGTTTATTCGCGTGGTTGTATTTACGCGCGCGACAACCAACAAAACTATTTTTCGCGTTTATTTCACGTTTTCGGACGACGATTGCCGTATGAAAAACGGACAATAATCACATGACAATCAGGGAATACGTTGAAAACTGTTTTTTTAATTATCAAAATAGCTATTCTAACCTAAACGTACCAAACACTACCCACACTACTCCGGATTAGTAGCATTTTTCTACTCGCGAAGAAATATACTCTATGAAGTTAGCCAAATATTACATCGAACATCTGTGTGGTCAGCGATTAGGAGAGAAATCAGTAACACTCGACCAAAATTTCAACCTCGAGAGTTGATTCTGCGACATCTGAGCGGCCAGAGGGTGAACTTTCTCATACTCACATGAAGTCAGCCGCAAGCTGTCGTGGTCATATATATGGCGAATGCCGCAGCTATTCAAACGACATAGCATTATAATCATGATATTTGTATTACGCAGTAAATTTCTGATTCCGTAACCTCCAATTGAAGCCTTTTTACTTTCGAGACTTTGAGGATCCAGAGAGCTCAATTTTGTTTCCTCCACAAAGACTTTGTAGCATTATTTCGGAAACAGAAATTTCTCGATTATTGCGATTTTTCGACCCACCCTACAAATTCTTTTGGAGGAAAAAAAAATATCGACCTTCCTTAGCGCTATTCACATCGGTCAAATAACTCAAAAATTACTGTCGCCTTTCAACTCAGTAAAATAATCGCGAAATTACTAGAATTTTCTCAAACAATTTAATAGAATGTTTGTATAATACAATAGAAAATCGTTTTTATTATAAATCCAACTGTAAAATACATAATTATAAAACGTGTACCATAGATCGGTATAGAAAGACATGATTATCTTTCTTACCATCGTGAAAGTTCCGTTCTTTTCCTCAACAGATACATCACTGACTGACTTTACAGCGTTACCTTGCGATCGATATAGTTGCATCTTTCAGTAAGTGGCGCCACCTGGATATTTTCGAAACCCTACGACATATTGGAACGTACACCCGGAACCGTAATTCTCCCGAGTTCCAGACAGCCTGAGGAGTGGGGCTTCCCGTTTTGAAACTTTCAGTACAATGAGAGATCCTGCAGTGAGCGTGTCTACTCGTTCGTGTTCGCGTCTTTATAAACGTACGCACATCGCGATATAAATTTATAACGGAGACTGTTGTATATCGTCGAAATACGTTAGAAATAGTGCAAGTGTTTTATCACTGTGAAATGTAAACACCAATTCTGGATTACTCGTGAAAAACAAAGCAACAAAACGCCCCACCGAAGACAGTGAGTAAAACATTAAAAACATTCTCGCGAACGTCTTTTATTCTCTCAGAGGACAAGATGCGACGTCGAGACGCGCTTCGCATCTGTACCGTGTCTGTTTTCATAAAACAGGTTCCGCACAAACTTCGTGAAACTATACACCGAGGTCCACTCGTCCATAATAATATTCTGCGCACGCTACAATATAAATAGAACCTTCGTCCCGATATTTAATCTCTTATTCGCATCTCGATTCACACTCTAAACCGTTATAAATACGTTCGAGAATAAATAAATAAACCTTCCCCATCGTACGAATAATTTCAAATAAAATTCAAATAATAAAATTAATTCAAACAAAAAAAAAACACGAGCCTAGACAAGCAAATAAAAATATTTACAATGTCATGCTCGTGGATATATATTTATTTAGCGAATTGTTCGAATCAATAGCAGGAAGCTGAATCTGTTTTCGATATCCGAAAATAAATGGGTTTCGTTTATGAATACAAGGTTAACTTGTCATTGTACAATTAACTGTAAACTGACGCCCAAAAAATACTCGAAACTAAACTGACACTTCCGTTTGTAAAAATCATTGGGAAATATTATTGGAATAAAAATAATGCAAATTAATGTTTGTGTTAATTTAAAAAATTACTATTATTATTATTGTTATTGTTGTTATCGCTGATCACGATCGGCTGAAATTCTTTGAGCAATTGTGGAAAATATGATAGAAAGTACAGTTTATTTTCGAGCGTGGGGCATACGTGGCGTACGTACAGAGTTGACAGGAAGCAATAAAGTGGTGACTTTAGGCTGTACCCCCAATAGGCTATGGTTTGTTAGGCGAGCTATATAGACGAACGAGTCTGGAGTTAAGGCAGAGCCCACTGTAACGTTCAGTAAAGTAATTTTTTTTCAGAATCTTTTTTAATACGCTTAATGATTTTCTTTTTACTCAATTAAAGATACGTTGTTCCACATACCTTAAAGTAGATTCAAGTAAATTTCTATTGAAAAAAAAATTCATAGTTGGATGAACAATAATTTTTTTTTAAATTCACATTTTTGTTTTTTTGTGTAATGAAAATTTACTTGAATCTACTTTAATGTATGTGTAAGAATATATTTTTAATTGAGCCGAAAAAAATGATTAGCTGAATTAAAAAAAAATCATGAAATAAAAAATTATTTTTTGGACTGTTTTACAGGGGTCCTGCCTTAAGGCTGGAAGTGAAGAGAGTGAGATATTTTACTGGACAGTGGCGGTGTGCGGGCGTTGCGTCATTAATGTTTTGTGTCAATTGTAATATTGCCTAGACTCTCTCGAGTGTCTTTACGTCGTGGATACAGCGGGGAGCGCGGGCACAAAAAGGGGAGCGTGGAAACTGTACGGTAGAACGCGTTCACTTCAACTCGACCGCTTCGAACCGGCTCGCGCGCCAAATGCGTCGGGAAATTGTAATTTTTCAAGCATTTTGCAAATATTGAACTTTAAGATTTGAATTTTTTACGCGATCGAACCAACGTTTTATGTTATTATTTTTTTAATATTTGAACAACATTAAACGCTTCGTTGCTATGCAATAAAATCAAGTTCTTTGAACTTGAGACATTTTTTTTTATAATTAAAAAAATTGTATATAAATCTTATTTTCAAAATATGACAATTATTATTATTATTATCTTTAATTATAAAATTGAAAAATCGAGTAGTTAAAATTGAAGAATAGAAATCGATTCATGCGATATTAATATTACTTAAAAAATTCACTTCGTTTCAGAAGAGAGACAGTGGCATAGGGGGTAGCGTTCCCGACTGACAACTCAGTGGTCCAGGGTTCGATTCCCGCCGGCGTCAATGAAATTTTTTAATGTGTTTTTTTCTGTGCTCGTTCTTTCGGACTCGTCTAATCGTAAGAAAAAAAACTGTAGGTCCATCGGAGTGGTTGATGTTAAACTTTGAAGCTGGAGATGTGTATGAGGAGAAGAGATATAAAAGGCGAGTACGACGCCGTACATTGGACTTCTGTGTATATACAAGCCAGCCAGAGAAAGAAGAAATTATTCGTATCGATTTCCTACCACCCTGCGACCAAAGAGACGTTCATCTTAATATCGTTACGTGACAAAGAACATTGACGAGTGTTAGCTCCGGTGACTTTCGAAGAAATGTCGTAACTCGATACAGTGAGCGTCGATTTACACCTAACTCATGACGTTTGTCTCTCCGCCTCGTATTTCAAACTCACACAAAAAAAATCTATAAAATCTTTTCCATCAAAGAACTCATTTCTTCTTTTCATAAAAACACACAATTTCTGTCACGAGTCAATAAATCAATCAAATTCATCGAAAACATAAATTATCAAGAAATTAAATTATTTTTTAATTCAATAAATAAAGTAAACAAATCAAACAATCAATCATTCTAACTTATCATTCATATAAAAATGATAAGTTAGAATTTGTTATTATCTTAAACGATCTAAGTCAATCCTATAATACAAAAACCTGTTTTTGTAATAATAACAAATACAAAAATTAAAAATTTACAAACGCAATTTTGTTTCGTCGAATGGCAACGAAAATTTTACGTTCGATAAATTTATAGAGAAAGTTCGTCCTTAATATCTCCGGATCAACTCCAGTTAGGAAAAAAAATCCCTAAACCTGTCCATTTTCTGGAACTCGATTTATAAAAAAGCTATATCGTGCCCGGGGTGTTGAAAAACTGGTTTTACCGGTCGACGTTCGAGAACCAAATTTTTCTACTGGTGTGATGTATTTTTGTTTTTTTGTTTTTTGAAGAAAATTTCATGAAATATCGATCGATTTAATGGAAGAGTCTCGAGAATCATCGATTCGAGAACAATTTCGAATGGAATGCGTTCGAGAGGTCGCGTTCGCATTAGGCGAGGTACGAGACGAGAAACACATTTTTTCTTGTAGAGCGTCGACGAGAGATCGTTCCTCCTCGACGCGGACACCGGTCTCGCCTCTCCGGTTCTCCTTGAGACGAATCGAGGTTTCACGGATAGGCTTCGAGAGCTCGCGCACTCGATATCGACTCACGAGCGTCGGCGCGAACGCCGAACAGCGATTTTTTTTTAGCAAAAATTTTTATTTTTATTTTGAGAAAAAATTTTTTTTTGGAAAAATATTTTTTTCAATTTTTAAAATATTATTGAGCTTTTCGATGGCTCGGACTCGATATCGACACACAAATGTTGTGCGAATGCAGACGGCCATTTTTTTTTTTGAAGCAAAATTTTGTTTTTTTATTTTTCAGCAATTTTTGTTTTTTTTTTTTTTTGTTTTTTTCAAATTCTCAATTCTGGGCAATTTTTTGAGCATTTGATATTGACACGAACGTTGCGCGAATTGCCGTTGTTGATTTATTTATTTTTCGGAGCAACATTTTTGATTTTATTTTTTTTTTTTGTTTGTTTTTAATTAAAATTCTTTCTATATTGGACTCGAAGATCCCGTACTGAAATGTGTGTGATTCGCTTTTTATTTTTCGCGAACGTGCTCGTCGACGTGAAAATAGACGGTTGCCCGTCGGTGAGGTCAAAGGCCGACTTCGAACGAGCGCAAACGAATTCAGACATTCGTACGACAATGAATCTCATCCTGTTAACAGGAATAAAAACGATCCCGATCATATTCGACGAAATCGTCATTATGAAATCGTTTCATCGCGAATATCAATATCACCGATAACATTTTTTTTTTACCACGAAATCGTCTTCGGCCTAATTTCTTTATTCGATCGATAACGTCGATAAAACTGTTTTTATTTTCGTTCCAGTTAAATTTTTTTTATCCTTTCTATAACAAAATTTAATTTTTTTTTTATAAAAAAATCATCGTTTTTTGTTTTGTTTTTTCATAATTCAATTGTAATTTTATTTTTTCATTGTTATTTTTAATTTTTTAATTTTATTTCTCTATTATTATTATTTGCTTCGATTATTATTAATTTTGAAGAATGTTTATCTGCAGAAGGTTCGTAGACTCGTGAATTTATTGTTTATAAATCGTCAAAATCGCGTTGTTTTAGAATCGTCGACAATTTTTGTTTTTGTTTTTTTGTTTTTCCAAAATCCACGCGACCAAATTTCCATCGACCGGACGTACGTATAAATAAAAGAATGTTGTGATCAATTTTGTCGACCTTTGTACCGTTTGAATGATTTTTATTATATCTTCATTCGTAATTGTCGGTTTTTTTTTGTTTTTTTTTTGTTTTAAACCGACGCGAACAACGTCCGCCCGGAAAATTCATGTTTACGTCCGTGTCTCGGTCCTGAGAGCGAATTAATCTCGTAAACAGGGGCGAAGATAATAATTGCTCTGTCGGGCTTCCTAGAGGCTCGATGTCGTGGCGGAAGTGAATCATTGGTGGCTAGTTTTTTATTCTTCTTTTTTTTCTTTCTTGTCATACTTGACGAGCCGATCTGCAACGATCGTGTTAGTCATTCTTACTCGCTTTGCGTATTTGCCAATTGCATTATGCAGCGCTCCGAGTTAGTCCCAACTGGAATAGCCACTTTTTTTTTCGAAATAAAAAAATATTTAAGGATCAGCTATATTCCATATTTTTATTCTCGTCTTTTCGATCGTTCGCTATGAACTTTGTCGTTGAATAATATCAATAAATTGTAAGAATGAAAATAATCGAGGAAAAGAATGATAGATTGATTTTTACTTAATTTTTTAGATTATTTATATTTGTTTTTATGAATTTTCGGTAATGGTAAAAATAGTGACAATAAAAGGATGATATTTAATAATTATTTAAAAAATAATAATAAGAAGAAGAATTAAAATAATCGAGGAAAAGAGTGATAGATTGATTTTTACTTAATTTTTTAGATTATTTATATTTGTTTTTACGAGTTTTCGGTAATGGTAAAAACAGTGACAATAAAAGGTTCATATTTAATAATTATTTAAAAATTAATAATAAGAAGAAGAATAAAAATAATCGAGGAAAAGAGTAATCGATTGATTTTTATTTAATTTTTTATATTATTTATATTCGTTTTTACAAATTTCCGGCAATGATAGAAATAGTAACAATAAAGATTGATATTTAATAATTACTTAAAAATTAATAATAAGAAGAAGAATAAAAATAATCGAGGAAAAGAGTGATAGATTGATTTTTACTTAATTTTTTATATCATTCATATTTGTTTTTCGAAATCGAGTCAATAGTAAAAATAGTAACAACACAATGTTGATATTTAATAATTAATTAAAAAATAAAAATTAATATTAATAATAAAAACAACGATACAAAGTTTCTTTAAAAATGGTAACAAAAAAATGAAAATAAAAACAAACCAAACATAAATAATAAATATTTCATTGCTTTTGTAATTTTTATTAGATCAACAATTTTAGCAACAATATTTTTTTTTCACGTGTTCCGCAAGCCTGCAAACGTAACGTTAATTTATCGGTAGTCCGTTGTTTCACCTCGATTGGCAATGTTTCTCGTATCTCAACGAGAAAGGATCCCGTTACTCGCGTCGTTGACTCCGAAAGAGGGCCATTCCTGATCGTCGGCAGTCGTGTATTACGGTCGAACCCATCGCCACGTTCTCGCGAAAAGGGCGGAACTGTCCGAAGTTAGCTTTGACCCAGACGCCTTGGGTTTTTTCTCGGTAACCCGTGTTGACCCGATGGCCTTGAAACGCTCGAACGTAACTCGCCACGACCCAAATTCATAATTCATCCACATCGTTGCACCGAAGTCTTGATAAGAGAAAGAAGTAAGAAAAAGCGAAAAAAAATTAAATACATAACGAAGTCGTTAGCAACGGGAATTAAATGCAGATCGTACGGTGTCTTCCAGATGGCCGTCGTAAACGATATTTCTCTTCTCTTTCTTTTTAAAACTATTTTTGTACCATAAGAGACAAATTTCAACATGGCGGACTATGTATAGTATATGGCAATGCTTTATATATATACATATAATATATAATAATATAATATAATATAATATAATTATAATATAATATAATTATAATATAATTATAATATAATATAATTATAATATAATATAATTATAATATAATTATAATATAATATAATTATAATATAAAACATAATATTATAATTATATTATAATATAATATAATAATAATATAAAATATAATATTATAATTATATTATAATATAATATATTTATAACATAATTATAATACAATATAAAATATAATATTATAATTATATTATAATATAATTTAATATAATTTAATATATTATAGTATAATATAATTATAAAATAATATATAATATAATTTATATATATATATATATATATATATATATATATATATATATATATCGTTAATGAATGTTGGTAGCCGACACTTTACTCGCCTTTCAGTCTTCATAGCCATCGCCCTTTCTCTTCAGTTACGACGCTCGTAACCTGGTATGGGTTGGGATCGTGTATGTCGAGCTCACCGTTAATCCATTGACGCTTCGTTCAGTACAAATAACAGCGGCACCAACGAGGTCCGAAGTTCAATGCGCGGTACTCGCTGTACAATTCAAGAATCACTAATCCTAATCTCTCGTTCTTGTGTCGTCTATATAAATATCAAATTTTGCGGTATAACGTAATCCAGACGAAAAAGAATATTGTGAATTATATCTTAGGTATATATAATTTACGATGAACGTGTGGTACGAAAATGTGACGCATCTATATACAGGGTGTCCCATTTTTAGCTCCCCAGTTGAATCTTTGTACACTAAGATTTTCTGAAAAAAATGTTTCGAGTGAAAGTAAAAATTTTTTTTTTAAGTAGAATACGAATTTGAAAAAAAATATACCGATTCCTATTGGAAAAAAAGAAGTGGACCTTGTTGAAGGTTGACCTTAAAATTACCTTGAAAACCTCCACCTTAGAACAAACAAGTATTACCATTTCACATTCCTCTCCAAACTTTCAAACTTTTATACAAAATATTGTTTTGCCTAAATACTATTGTTCAAAAATATTTAAATGAGGAGTTTAAACTAGGACACCCTGTATATATAAAATACATCATTCGTTCTGTTCAGCATAAATTACAAAGTCTTGTAGAATTGAAAAATAAGCTAAATAATAATCATGAACGATTCATAATAAATTAATATGTTATAATGTAAAATGTGAAATATCCGTTTGAGAATGAATTGTTTATTATTATTATTGTTATTATTATTATTACTACTATGTGGCTTAGATATAAATCATGCGACATTTTGTAAAATATAGTCGTGAGCACAAACGTAAATTTGTGTCGATAAAAGTCTCGATATGAACTTTGGATTAAGAAAAATCGTAGAAAAAGGGATATAATAAGTAAAGGGAAATTACAGGAAAAATGTCGGTGATTTTATTCGTGAACCAATATTTCGACAATCTTCTTGCAACGATCGAGGCGAAGGGTACGCAGCACGATACGTACCCTGATAATGAACATGGTTGAAGGGGTCTTATTTACGTGTCGAAATTCGTCAGACCCGTGACTAGATTTTTATGAGCCCTCTTTCTATTTTACGATCCCGTAACCTCAGTCATTAACATTTGGTTGTGACACCAAACAAAAAAAATATTTTTAACCACTTTTTGTCAAATATTCAAGATTTTTCAGTTTTTACAAAAACTTTTTTTTTACTTTGAATGGTATTTATTTATTGTAATTCTATCCATTTAAAAAAAAAGTCAACTTGAGAGTATTTTATAAAAACTACATTTTTCAAATAAAATTGATATAATTTTTGACAATTATTCGATCATCATCGTTCTTGTTTTTAAAAAATAAATAACACCGACTTACAATTCACATTGAATTTTAACTACAGGCTGTAAATCCTTGCTCAGCTGTGAGAAAGTACGTGCGAAACATTTCTAAATACTTGCGTTTATTCGAGAAATGTGGTCGGTACAAAGGGGATTTTGTAAAAATGAATGAAACAACACGTGTTCACCAGCCACAAACGCGACCATTCGGTCACGTTCTCCGGACTTTATTCTTCTCCGTGGTATCTGTCTTACCTTTGTCTCAGATTTTTACCTGGCTGACGTTCCAGCGATCTGCCTATGGAACGGATTTACTCTAACGACTCGCGCGGTGAACCACATAATAATAATAATAAATATAATAATAATATTTAAAAAAAAACAATACGTGTCTCTTACGTTTTTCCGATCTTGAATTCCACGAAAGTATGACTTATGTTTCTCAGGAGCTAGACAACTCGCGTAATAGGTGGTCACACGTAACGCACAGCGGACGAATGAACCGCAATCTGCGGTCCCGAATACGCTACAACGAAAGTCCAACGTACGATTATGCATTAATCTCGTACCACGAATATGTTTATTATTTTTTAACGTCCGAAACGATCGATCGGAAATATAATTGCAGCAAGGTCTTGTTTATAAAGAGATAATGATCCATGATCGAATTTAGATCAACCAAAAATGTCGATCGAGCATTGTCTTTTGTTAAAAATTCTAGAAATAAAATATTCTTAATTCAATATTATTTTCACGAGCTTAAAAGGTTTTAAATTAAATTCGAACTTAAATCGTAAATTAAATTCAATTTCAGTTCGAAGTTAATTCGAGTTTGATTGAAAGTTAATAAAAAATTGAAGAATAACTTTTGAAAAAAATTAAATTTGAATTCAAAACAATTTGCTTTGGATTATCTTCCACATTGTAAATTCAGGAACGATTTTAAAATACGAAAATACTCGCGAAGTGTCTCGTAATACGTTTTGTTATCAGGAGAATGATAAGGAAGCAGAGACGAAAAATGAAAATGATGAGAAGAACATTTTGTAATAGCGAGAAGTAATAATCATTAGAAACTTTTCCGAGGTCTCGCCACAGCGATGACTAGATTTTTTTTCTTGGTAGTGAACCATACGTGAATCGTGGGACGGTAAAACATGGGACATTAGAGACATAATACGTGCTGTACCAGTATAATCGTTGATGCGTGGTAACTGCAACGGTGCAGCGACATTGCTCTCGCTCTCATCCGCTCAGACTGTCGTTCGTTCGTGTGTGAGAAATTTTCTACACATGCGTTCCATCCTCCTTCTCCTCTCGGTCTATCTATCATGTGGAACGAGCTATAGGAGGCCCTCTACCACATTTCCTGCGCTCTCATTGCTTCATATGCCGTTCTATGAATATTGACATAATCTACGCAACGCATACGGTTTTTTAATCATGGGTACAGTCATTGGCAGGTCTTGCCTGGAGTCATCTCGATGCTAGCACTGAGAACGTGCCAATCACTGTACCTTCTTCGCTTTCAAACGAAGCTTTTCACCATCGAACAGAGATTTTTTTCATATAAATCGTTTTGGCAAGGAGGAGAATGATCGTTGTTCATCCGTTGAAGGATGTTGAGTCGTTGGGTCAAGGATTAAGAAGGAATTACTCATTTATTTTCATATTTTTATTATTCTTGACGTTCTATTATTTTATTGTTATTAACGAAATTAATTTTGTTTTGTGTATTTGAATATTTTTTTGTATATATTCGAATGTTTTCCAAAATTTAGAAAAATTATTAAAAATATTAGAAAAAACTTTTAAGGAGCATGAAACTACGGGTATATTGTTTGAATATACACCAGAGTCGAAATATTCAAAATGGGAAATTCTTTAAAATTAGAAAAAAAAATTTAAATGAAAATTTTGTGCCAAAATTTATAAAAATTATTAAAAATATATAAAAAAACTTGTAAAGAGCATGGAACTACGGGTATATTGTCTGAATATATATCAGATTTGAAAAATTAAAAATGGTAAATGCTGGAAGGTAGTAAAATTAAAAAAATAAAAATTTCGTACCAAAATTTAGAAAAATGACCAAAAATTAAAAAAGAAAATACAAAGTTCTTTGAGCATGATCTATGAATATTGACATAATCTACACAACGCATACGGTTTTTTAATCATGGGTACAGTCATTGGCAGGTCTTGCCTGGAGTCATCTCGATGCTAGCACTGAGAACGTGCCAATCACTGTACCTTCTTGGCTTTCAAACGAAGCTTTTCACCATCGAACAGAGATTTTTTTCATATAAATCGTTTTGGAAAGGAGGAGAATGATCGTTGTTCATCCGTTGAAGGATGTTGAGTCGTTGGGTCAAGGATTAAGAAGGAATTACTCATTTATTTTCATATTTTTATTATTCTTGACGTTTTATTATTTTATTGTTATTAACGAAATTAATTTTGTTTTGTATATTTGAATATTTTGTTGAATATATTCGAATGATTTTTAGGATGAGATGTAAGTATTGTTTATTGGCGAGTCCAACGTGTTTTCATGAAAATTGGGACTTGCCTTAAGGGACCAATGACTGTATCGCTGATTTCGACGCTTCGTCGCTAATTGATAAAGTGGGATGCCTCGATATTAGGAACGCTCGCGAATAGTACATGCGAGAGTACTCGTAGTGGAGCTCGTGCTCTCGATAATAACTGCGTGGGAGAGACTGGAAAGCATCGTAGACGTTACAAAATTTGAATTAATCCTCCATGCAAAAACGCTCGTTAGTCGTTTCTGGGAAATTATTTGCGTCAATATCCACCAAGACAAATTTTCCATCCCTCTAAATTGACCTGAAATAAATTCTTTTTTATCGATCTTCCCATATTCGTCGTTTATTTAATTTTCCATCATGGATGAAAAAGAAATTCCAATTTTCAATATTTTTCCCAATGTTTTTTTCAAAATATCACTTTATGCATCGTACAGGAATGAAAAATGGAATGTTTGAAAACAAAAAATATATTGAAGTAGAAAAAAGTTGTAAGCTCTCGTTTCGTACGACGATAATTGGAAAACCTCGACGACCTCGAAAGATATGGAGCTTTTTTTTGTGCAGCTTGTGTAGGCGGATGAAAAGAGGGCTCTCCTCGAAATAATAAAGCCCGAGCGTGAATATAAAGTTCGGTTCAACGAGGCCGAAGCTCTTCCATTGGAAACTCTCGGTCTTCTTGACTCTTCGCATTACATGCCAGAGATTCCCACAGCTGCAGGCCTTCTTACTATGTAGAACATCTAAATATCTATATATATATATATTCATCGCACAGTGTATCTACTTATACAAATAATGTGTTATTGCTCGTTATATAAGATAGGAGGGACTGTAGTATACGCCACACTTTATATCTGCTGATGTCAACCCTGAAAAATATAATTTTCGTAAATTCATACACCGTGCTATCTATATAGATTAATAAAAACAATAGAGACAATTTTTTCTTACTTAAAAAAAACAGTTTTCATATTTTGTTAAATAAAAAATAATATTTTTAATATTTTTTAATATTTATTATATTCGATTATTATTATTGTTATTTATATAAAACAGAAGCAATATAAATATAACTTGCTGATAAAAAAAAGAAGTTTTATTTTGCAATTTTTTAATTATAAATTTTTTTTAAAGAAATTCGCTTAATATTTTAAATATTTTTTAATATTTATTGTATTTGATGATTATTATTGTTATCGTTATTTATATAAAACGGAAGCAATATAAATATAACTTGCCGATAAAAAAAAGAAATTTTATTTTGCAATTTTTTAATTACATTTTTTGTTTTTAAAGAAATTTGCGGTGGTTTATATATTTTGTTGTAATTATTACGATTATTACGTTCGTGCGATAAAATGTTTAGTTTTAATGCCGAGCTGGCTACGTAATTGTTTGGATCACGCAAAAATCCAAGCGGATCGAGAGCGTGTCGGAGCGATTTGCACAGTTTTTGCTATAATCGAAGCGAGAGCCAGCGTGCATTTTTGTTATAACGCAAAATAGCGTTCGTGGTATAGGGACGGGAGAAGCTGCATGGAATGCACGAAAATAGTTGCTGAGCTCGAGGATCAATGATTACCCCGCAGTGATACACGCTTTGCTCGGTCTCGAGGCCACGGCCATCACCTGCAATACGCTACTCCGTGCAGTGCGGAAAATCCTAGAAAACGGTGGTAAAAACAGCTTATTTCTAGATCTAGATACAAAATTTCCATTAAAAACAAAAATTGTTTATAGTTGTTTAACGAGACTATTTTTACTTGGCGACGAAAAAGATTCTCACGAAAATCGAGCGATGAAAAGTTTTTACGATTGTAAAGCAATTTTGAAAATTCTCAAAATTCGTAGCTAGCAAAATTTTCCACTGTGCGTGGGTGTTATTTCTACGAGACTGTCATTTATAAATTAAATCACTTCCAAGTGTATGAGATTATTCAGTGTATCGCGTGCGTAACCACTATTCGACTAGATAATGCAGGCGAAGCATTGGCTCAATTCCAGTAAGCCTCTCCGGTTTCGCGCTTCAAAAATTCATGTATTCTTCTTTCTTAGTTTCCTATATATAACTTAGAATATAGTGTCTGGAAGGAAACTAATAAGAACACTATCGAGCGTTCGTAGCAGAAGAAAATATGGATGTTTTAACTGTGAGGTAGGTCAGTCGTTGTATATACTTCTCGACCTTTTACAAACTCCATTTTACTATTGTCAATTAAAAAAATTGAATTTTGAATGATGTATTTCAAAATATAAAAGACAAACTATATTCTCTCATTCTTATGAGAACTCCCGAAGTCGATAAAAAATATAATCTCGTTCATACTTGCCAAGGCGGACGTGTCTAACTGCCGAGGTGAGCGTGAGTACACCCGAGTGCCGCTAGAGCGCGCGGGGCGCCTGTCTTTCTCGCAAGCGAACCGTACCACTCGGATCCTATAAAGCAAGCAAAGCTTGTAATAAGTTTAATGCTAAGTTTTCGTGTCAATAATGACAGAAATGATCCGTAGTGTTTCGACAGAGGAAAATATATTTTCTTTTTCAATAGATACAGATATATTCATGTATTTTATGCATTACAAAGATACGAGTTTCCGAAGCAATACCGTTTTGCGACTTTCACCGTTCTCGGCAACTACGCGCATCGAGTGTACAGCTCGTTGCCTACTTGGTCTTTTTACCTTGCGCAAGATACATTGGAACTCATTATGCGCATGCCACGCGGCAATAAAATCAGAAATTTCAATAGGCTCACGCAACAAACCTCCGACAAGAAAAGCAGCGACTGGCTATTTAATAATAGACTCTTCTCATTCTTCCCTGCATCGGAAATCAAAATAGCGTCTCAGGTGTCACGAAATCGCGCCCTCGTTTCGCGAAAACGTGGCTTTTACGAGCACGGATACGAGTATGTTAAAAATATGTTAGAAGCAACTTGTGCTTTGCTCCAACGAGCGCAAGATGACGAAACGTTCGACGCGTATCGACTCCATCGTGCAAGATTTATCAGATATACTCCCACTTGCACGTACGAGAACACGTATCTACCTAACAATTTCGCGGTCGTGTCGACTCACTCGTTGATAACAATATTTTCATTGAGATTGCGAGGCGGAGCGGCCGGTACGACCTACCGTGGATTGTTCTCTATAAATGATACAAAGCGTCACAATAGACCTTCCGTGGTCTACAACTTCTGCCTACTTATTACCGTTTCCATAGTCGCAAGAAGAGTCTAATGAGAATCACGAGAACGAGGGAATGAGAGACGAGACTCTCGTGGTTGAGACATCAGAGTCTCGTTATCTTCTTTTTTCCACTGCGTTATTGCTGTAGGTATACACACACATATATATGTATATATATAAATATACATTTTTATAAGTCTGTGTATGTATATTATAGAGATATGAGCTCGGGAGTGGTATAAATCGTACCAGGTACGACTCGAATTTCATTCTGCCTCATCCACTTTTCTGTCGCATAAGGGAATCAAGAGAGTGATACGCCGGATGATAAACTCTAGATAAGGTCTCTGAGAATTTTCTTGGAAGGAGAGTCAAAGTCGAGTGAAAATTTAGAGAGTTCCTTTTTTTTGATAGTGTTTTTTTTTTTTTTTTTTTTTTTTTTTTTTTTTTTTTTTTTTTTTTTTTTTTTTTTTTTTTTTTTTTTGAAGAGATTAGATATCGTTTTTAGAGAGTTCAAATTACGATTGTGTATATACGATGTTTCTGTGTATATATAAAGTCCATTGGCCCTTTGACCGGAAGTCGAGGTTCAATGTTTCCAGCGGAACATCCCGAAACCACAATGAAGATAATTAAAAAGTTTCGGTCATGCACGCTTCGAAGTGATTTAGTTATTACTGGAATTTTTAATGCGAATTAATTGAATATGAATAATTATAATTTGAGTGCTCGAATTAGTTTGTTACACCCCAAAAAAAAATCTAAAAATGTTTATTTTTCAGTGAAAATAGGATCGAATTCTTATCACTACGATTTTCAATATTACACAAATTCTATAAAATTGCGATAAATTCTGTGACGTTCCGGTGAGATTTATCTCGTAAAGCTTTGTCCATTTTCGCGACGTCCCGTAGATCGTACGTGCTTTGTCTCTTCGCTGCATAGACGTCACTCTCGTCGCCTCGCTTCAGGCTCCAAGGATTCGCATACGATATTTATCGTGCATACACCGTTCGAATGCTTTGTGCAACCACTCGACAGCTAACAGAGGAATTTAGCACGAGTATATGTTTATACGTATGTAAAATCTTCTTACGCTGACCGTATACTTGATGCTGAATAAAATATAAATGCGCGGGTGGTTTTCCGAGCCCTCGATCTCGATTCACGAGAGAGAGAGAGAGAGAGAGAGAGAGAGAGAGAGAGAGAGAGAGAGAGGGAGAGAGAGAGAGAGAGAGAGTCTGTAATACAAACGTTATCGCGGATGCAACATCCCACATCCTGTGAATCATTGAAGTACAGATACGGCCCTGGTCTTACTCCCGTTTAAACGAGGTAATCGCATTAGTTCTCTCCCCATGCGGTCAATGCTGACTACATATAAATGTATATCTATATATATAACTTTTATGATGCTGATCGAAGGGCTGACGAACTGGTACTTCGAACTCGAGCTTGTAAAGAACATGGAACTACGGGTATTATTGTCTGAATATACACCGGAGTCGAAATATTCAAAATGGGAAAGTCTTGAAATTTTGATAAATATCTAAAAATGAAAATTGCGGGCCAATATTTA
Source organism: Netelia fuscicornis (assembly GCA_946811545.1). Taxonomy (NCBI): domain Eukaryota; kingdom Metazoa; phylum Arthropoda; class Insecta; order Hymenoptera; family Ichneumonidae; genus Netelia; species Netelia fuscicornis. Next base: position 6,878,642 of record OX328014.1, read on the forward strand.
GAAAAATGATTAAAAATATTTAAAAAACTTGTAAAGAATATGGAACTACGGGTAGTATTGTCTGAATATACACCGGAGTGGAAATATTAAAAATGGGAAATTCTTGAAATGTAGAAAAACTTTTAAAAATGAAATTTGTGTGCCAAAATTTAGAAAAATTATTAAAAATGTAAAAAAAAACAACTTGTAAAGAGTATGGAAGTATGGGTATTATTGTCTGAATATACACCGGAGTCGAAATATTCAAAATGGGAAAGTCTTGAAATTTTGATAAATTTCTAAAAATGAAAATAGCGGGCCAAAATTTAGAAAAATGATTAAAGATATGAAAAGAACTTGTAAAGAACATGGAACTACGGGTATTATTGTTTGAATATACACCAGAGTCGGAATATTCAAAATGGGAAATTCTTGAAAATTAGAACAAATTTTTTAAATGAAAATTGTGTGCTAAAATTTAGAAAAATTATTAAAAATATAAAAAAAAACTTGTAAAGAGCATGGAACTACGGGTATATTGTCTGAATATATATTAGAACTGAAAAATTAAAAATGGCAAATGCTGGAAGGTAGTAAAATAAAAAAAATAAAAATCTCGTACCAAAATTTAGAAAAATGGCCAAAAATAAAAAAAAAAAAAAGTTCTTTGAGCGTAATTATTTATATCCCGGAATTATATTCGCGTTCAACGCTCTCGAGAAGATAAAAATATTCATTTTCATTCATATCGAATCATTTTCCCAAATTTACGTCCGCAATTTTGAATATTAAAACATTTACGCCATATTTGGATAAAAAAGAAGTTTAGAGTCATAAATTCATGTCGTAAATTCACAAAATTTCAATTTCTCTATCGTCGTATCTACGTCACAAGTTATTCCTCGTATTCCTTCGATAATAATATTTAGTTGCTTTTTCGACCACTTTATGAGTCGCGCGCCATCGTTGGACGACTGTTGATCACAGTTAAACGAAATCAGCCGGGCGTTGAGTCATCTTTAATTTGCGTACGTGAAACACATACTCATAAATTCTAAATTTCCTAAATAAACCTTATCAACGATTTACTATCATCGCCCATAAATTTTCTCATTTCCTATCAATTACATCGACATTTTATCTGATAAATAATCGTCACCATTTAAAATACCGTAATAAAATTTATCCCGGAAAAACAGTCACCTTGATAAGCGAAGTGACAATATTACAAACAGAAATTTGCTTATTCGTCGATACGTTTCTCACTCATGCAAATATTTGTCACGTTACTTCGCCAGTCGTGCTTCTGGTTACCCCTCTGTCTTTTTTTTTTTATATTCGCATTACAACGGCGCTCACGCATCGTCGATTCCCTTCGATATTCGCTCTTCGTGAATTTCCCCCACTTCATGCACCGTTCGTGTTGAATAGCGATACGATGATTATCTTTCTGTGTACAATTCTGCATGCGCATGCTCGCGATTGCGACAAGAAACTGGTTCCCAACGAGGTACAGTGAATGGCACGTCTTTGTTTTTCCCTTCGTTCGAAACGATCGAGTGTAAAACGCGAGTATCGTCGGCCTAGTGGCCAATGACTGTACTTCTTACCGTTGTTCCATTCGCGATAAAATCCCGAGGGAATTTAACGACACGATGAAACTTCGCTTAATGAGCAAGCGCTCCGCGAACGCAATTGCTTTGTACGTATTAGGGAATCGTACGTTCTTTAGTTTTGTGCAACGAAGTAAAAAGTTAGGGGAAGTCGTCATCGTGGTAAGAAAATGCGTGTCGGTTCGTTTTACAAACTCCCCTTCGTTTCATTCGTCGCGAGGTACAGCGAGAAAGCTTTACGGTTATGTTCGCATCGACGAAATTGTCCAATTTGTATAGATCTGGGTTGTAGGTACACGCGACGTACATTTCGCAACCGTTAGACGGCGCTGCGTACGCGTGACTGGATGCAATGAGATATTTCACGTTCTCGATCTGGAAATTTGCTTTTATTTCGATGTAAACAAAGTTTCCTTCGTGGAAAAGACAAAGTTTGATTGGATTTTCGCTAAGCAAACTTCCCTCGAATATTCCGAGACTTCCTTCGCTCCAGTGAAACACATCTCGCTCGCTTCGCTTCCCCCACTCCAGCGCCGCGCGACATGGAGGGAGACGCGATCTATGGCGCATGCGCGCGACGATCCCTCCGCTAGAGTGGGAGTAGGACAAGTCTCATCTTCGACGCATCGATTTTTTGTTGCTGTGGCAACGCATACGCAAAGCTTTGAGAAATATAATGTTCATCTTACGACGAATGCTCTTAATGATAAAATGTGAAATTGGAACAACGACCGTCCGATAACGAACACTCGCTGTTTAATTTTAATACGTCGCGCAATTATCATTTTCACTTTATTTCATTCATGAGAAATGATTTAAACTTATCGAGCGAATTATAATTGATTAATCGTAAGTCGATTAATTTAATAACTTTGATTAATTGCTGGAGATCGGTAATGCGAGAACGTATAATAATTATACGTTTTAAGAAGCAGCAGCTTTTCAACGTCGAGTAATTGGAAAGAATTTTTCACGCTTGGCCAGCGTGAGATTTTTATACGCTGACGTATAACATGGTTGAGAGATTTTTCTACTCATCGTAGTCCATGCAGAGCAGACGTTCCCGGACGGAGGGCGAAGCAAAAGGGCGAAGAAAAAAAGTAGGAAACGAGAGTGAGGGTGAAAAAGGAACGTTGGGATGGCGAGTGATGAAGAAAAAAAAACGGTCGAGTACATCGGCGCACGAGACGAAAAGCCAGCAGAGAAGCGTACAAAAAATTCAACCGCGTTTTCTTTTTTCGCGCCGTTCCCCCTCCCTCGTCACAGGTACGTCGTTGTCGCTGCAATTTCTCGTCGCTAGACGTCCCGCGTGCACAAAAGAAGCGCATTGGTAAGCGTGCGAAACAAAAGAACTTGAAAAGTGTGTGGGCGAACTGAATTCCGCGCGTTATAAAAAATCACCGGTACCAACCTCCGGGCATGGAATTTCAACGAATCTGTCGGGGAGGGATGATGAACGAACAAAAGACTCGGTGACGCAGTCGTTAAGGGCAAATACGAAAAAGGGATTTTTGTTCACCCTTTGGTACTACCTTTTGTCTTTTGTTATGAATAAAAATTGGAATTAAAATGAATCTAAAGTACAATTTTCGTAAAAATGAAGCATTGATTTTAATCCAGTGAATAAAAGTATTAAAAAATGTATTAAAGAATATATAATATTTTTTATTTTTGAATTATTTGAATTGAAAATTTTGAATTATTTGAATTGAAAATTTTGAATTATTTGAAGTGAAAATTTTGAATGATTTGAATTGAAAATTTTGAATTATTTGAATTGAAAATTTTGAATTATTTGGATTGAAAATTTTGAATTATTTGAAGTGAAAATTTTGAATGATTTGAATTGAAAATTTTGAATTATTTGGATTGAAAATTTTGAATTATTTGAATTGAAAATTCCGAATGATTTGAATTGAAAATTTTGAATTATTTGAATTGAAATTTTTGAATTATTTGAATTGAAAATTTTGAATGATTTTAATTGAAAATTTTGAATTATTCGAATGGAAAATTTTGAATTATTCGAATGGAAAATTTTGAATTATTTGAATTGAAAATGTTGAATTATTAATTAAATTTTTATTTAAAAAAATGTACAATATTGCATTTAGATTAACTTGCCTCTTGGATATTTATTTTACTGCAAATAAAATCTAATTATTATCAATCTTACATTTTACTCCAATTTAAAAAAAATCTGGGACTGACTCAAAAATTACAAACTCGATAAAAAAAATCGAAAAATGATAAAAATATATACAACACCCCTGTCTCGTATAAAAAAAATCGACGACCACGCTCGAGCACAAGTCGATGGACGGAACGAGTTATTTTGCGAGACTAAACTAGCGTGGGAAGAGGTTTTATCCGTTCGCGAAGAAAGTTTACCTGGAGGCCACGAACCTACCTCGATTACACCTACGCCGTTTCGTGGCCCGACAGCGTCCATTTCCTTGCGCAAATTAAACAAAAAACAAACGAATCGATCCATCATTTCCAACTCAACTCCGCACCAGTTCTAAATAAAAATTGAGTCACTCGTTGAAAATTCTTTAAATATAATTCCCAATAAATTTCTAACGCGAGTGATTTTATTCACAAATTACTTCCAAGTAATTTCTGAGCAATTGGAAATTTTCTACGAGAAATAAATTGGTAAAAGACTCGATTGATCTACATCGGAATTTTAAACAGAACTTTCCAAGAAGTTCAGTCACTCACTGTCGCCAGACTAACTTATATAGATCATCTCGTAGATTTATCACAGTCCGATGAACTACGAATAGAGCACTTCCGGTTTTATAACCGATCTTGGTAGTTCGTAAGGTTTTTGTACGGTCCGACGAATGATTCATCAACGCGCACGTTGTTGAAAGAAACCAGAGGGAAATCGCGTCATAGCGAAAAAAAACGTGATCGCTGCTAAATGTGCGTGCTCAACACGTGCTGATTTACGTGATTCAGAAGACGTAGTGCTATTAGCGACGCTTAAACTAAAACGAAAATAATAAATGCGACGACCGTCGTGCAGCTGTCTTGTTCGAATTCCAAAAAAAAACAAGCAAAAAAAAAAGATTGTACTAAGAATCTTTTCTTTAGATTGAAAAGAAAACAAATATTCCCCGGAGAAAAATAAGCCATTTTTTTAGATTGGACTAATTTAAATTTCAACAGAATAATTAGATTTTGCATATGAAGTAAAAATGTTTTTTTTGCAAATCGAAAAAATGGCACGTGGGAAGATTTTTGTATGAACTAAAATTAAAACTATAAATTATTTCTTAAATATTGTTTATTCAGTTTAATAAAATTCATTTGATTGAAAAAAAAATCTAAAATAGAAAAAGTCAGAAAATTGAAAAAACGAATAATTTTCATCCAGGCCATTTTTTTTAATTCGATATAAATATCTCACAACCTCGCCAGTTCGTCGAAAGATACTGTGACATTCGCGGTATTCACATAAATTTTCTGCTGAGGAATTAGAAAGGTTCGCAGAACTGGTACGATAATTAGTTACATAACAAAAAAGAAAAATATTCTGCGGTTGTGCTCTCCACGTTCGTTTCGATCGGTGGAAAAGCGTTCGTGCATTGAACTGTAAGAATCAAATAACGCCAATTTGTTTAAATTTAAAAACATTCGAAGAAAAGCCGACGCAAATTTGTTTTAAAATCTGCCAGAAATTAAAAAAAAAAATTCGATAAAACTTTTGACTTGCAATGTAAATTTTCATTGGAGGACACGTTGCTGAATTTGCGTTACTCTTGAAGAAGAAAAATTAATTCTCCTCGGACTTATATCGTCTACTGCGTTCATCAGCATAAAATGAAACCTGCCTTGACTCGAACTTCCAAGACGTTGGTTACGTGTAATATAACACGGTTCACGTGGCTTCGCAGCATAATTTTTTATCCGCACTATCAGTTAAGAAACTATCCTCGATCCAGAAGGATTAACTCGTCAGCGAACTAACAAGAAGTTTTATTTAAAAATTAATTGAAATAATTGTTATAAATTAACCACATTGTAATTAATAGTATTATAAATTTATGAAAATAAATTAATCAAGCTGGATTATTTGCATAAATTAATGTTTGTTTTCTTTTTCTGCTAATTCAGATTTCGAGATAAGGAATCAATGGCCTGCGGTAGAAGGAGAAATATATTCACCGTTGGAACGAAGCAGGAAACGAGATAGTAGATGAGGAAGAACGATAGATAATTCGTAAAACGTTAAACGAATAAATAATCGAGATGGCTTCGTGCGTCTGGTCGCTCGCGTTAGCGACGACTTTGATGACGCTGGTGATTGTCACATCAGGACATCTCGAGGGACCGAATGTCTGCGTTCGACAAGAAACGTGAGTAAATTTGTAAATGGAATAAATCATTGTGAAAAATTGATTGGATATTTTTTTGTTGCGTCGATAATAAAATTAATTAACAAAAAGATTCTAATATTATTATTATTATTAGTCAATTGATATATGATTTGTTAAATATAATTTTAATGTTGGCTGAAGTTATGGTTAATTATATTTTGTTTGTATATTTTAATTGAAATTATTATTAATTATTTATTTATATTTAAGGTACACGGTCCAGGTTAATATTTCGGAGCAAAAGCCATACAGGGTGCGCGAGAACACATGGTGCTTCAGTTTTCCACCGAGATGCTCGACGTACAGAATGAGCTTCAAGACCGTTTATAGGACGCAGGTACGTTTGTTTGTTTAACCCCTTCCCGTGCTTTAACGAGTCTGGCTCGTGATGAAAATTTTGGCCCAAACATGAATATGACGAGCCGGGGTCGTGAATATAAATATTGTAATGTAGCGGTCGTAATCGAATGTCAGTTCTTATTAGTACGCCACAAGAGTTACTCACGAGTCTCATAATTGTTGTTACAAAGTAATTTATATATTGAAATTGAATAAACCCTTACAAATCGTATTGTGACCTTTCTCGAGCATCAGTTTGACCTGCTTAAGAAGCGTTAACGCCTAACACTTGGGCCCAAGTTTCGTCGAGCTAAATGGCACGGGAAGGGGTTAATAACAATTTAATATTTTTCTTTGAAAAAAGTTACAGTTATTTCTCCTTATTTTTTCAGACTTTGACGAAGCAGAGACCGGTCGATGAGTGCTGTAAAGGTTACGGTGCGACCGTGGATGGAGACAGATGCGTAGCAATTTGTTCGGAGGATTGTCGTCACGGTACATGCGTAGCGCCTGACGAATGCAAATGTGAGAATGGATACGGAGGACCGTCCTGTGACATCAGTAAGTTTGATTAGGTGTTTATGAGAAGTGGAGCAATGTTGTTTTTTCTTTTTGTTGTGAATTCCAAATACGAGTTGGTCGTTTATCATTTGGCACACGGTCCTTTGCCTCTTTATTTTACAAAAAATTGCGTGCTGTTTGTCGCAACAACTGAGCGATAATCTGTTGAGAAACAATGGAGACTTGAGGCACGTGTGTATTGATTGGAATTCCGGCCGCAAGAGGTAACACTCTTCATTGTAGATTGGTCACGTGAGCCCTCGGCTCTTATGACGCGTTCACAGATATTCCTACCACTTCGCAATTTGCAAAATACTATTTGTAAATTGTCCAGCATGGCGAGACAGATTGAAATGAAATTCAGCTCAGGCAACGTAGAATTGTGGCGAATAATCGTAGAAATAAATTTTATACTGATTGGTCGCAGCATGCTGGAGCGACTCATGTGTTACAGTTATATTTGTCGGATTCATAGAACAACTGTAACATGTAAAACTGCGTCTTAAAATCGATATATCATGCCCTCATTGTTAAGTTTATAATAGTAGTAGCTTGTTTATTGGCATCGTTCGATAGAATCAACTCTATCACCTCTAATCTGAAATGTTTTCATTCCCATTCAGTAATCCAACTTTCCATAATCTGTTGCAGAATGTCCTCTGGGAAAATGGGGTCGTGCATGTGGACTAGATTGCACCTGCAAGAACGGAGCTTTCTGCGATCCTTTCGATGGCACGTGCAGATGCACGAAAGGGTGGAAAGGTACTAACTGCGACGAGCCGTGTTCACCGGATCGTTACGGCCAAGATTGCGGCGAGGAGTGTCGTTGCAGTAACGGTGGAAGCTGCCATCACATATCGGGCGAGTGTCATTGCGCACCGGGTTATACGGGACCTCTGTGCGACGACGTATGTCCTGCAGGTAAGCACGGTGACGAGTGCAAGACGGAATGTAGATGCCAAAATGGCGGCTCATGCTCACCAACCACGGGTGAGTGTTTCTGTACGGCGGGCTGGATCGGCAGTGTGTGCGCCAATCGTTGTCCCGAGGGTTACTGGGGTGACAATTGCGTCGAGGAATGCAACTGTTATAATGGAGCTAGCTGTCATCACGTTACCGGCGAGTGTATCTGCAAACCAGGCTACCGTGGCAAGCAATGTTTCCACAGTTGTCCGGAGGGAAAGTTTGGTCTCGATTGCGCGAACAATTGTACCTGTCATAATGGTGCTACGTGCTCCGCTATTGACGGTGGCTGTTATTGCAGCCCTGGCTGGAAGGGCGAGACGTGCGAAGAGCGTGCATGTCCTGACGGTCTCTGGGGTTTGAATTGTACGAAACTTTGCGAGTGTGACAAAGACAACACGGAACTATGCCATCCTTGGACTGGTGCATGCGTATGTAACGTAGGTTGGGATGGATCGAAATGTACAAGACCGTGTCCCTATACTTATTACGGAAAGGGCTGCGAGAAACATTGTAACTGCAAGAACAACGCACAGTGTTCACCGATCGATGGAACTTGTATATGCGCCGCTGGCTTTCGAGGCGACGACTGTAGTGAGGTTTGTCCCACGAATACATTTGGCGAGGATTGCGCACAGAAGTGTTCGTGCAAAAACGGTGCCACTTGCTCACCTGACAACGGACGTTGCAACTGTACAGCAGGTAACGATGTAGTTTTGAGGTTATATGAAGAATGACGAGTGTTAAGCCTTAATGAGACACGAGTGACTTACCAATGGAAGAAGAAAGGGAGGCAATTGTGAAGAACCTTTCCTTCTTTATTTCCTAACTAGAGATTTATAAAGCTTTCTTGTTAAAAGAATGCGATAGACGCAACGTAGATACGCTGACGCGAATCGAAGTAGCGACGCGACACCTGGCGGAATAGTACATTCATTCGGCACAGTCACTGACATCAGCCACAAGTCAGTGGCGGATATCTTGGATCCCACGTTTATTAATTCAATTGCTAACTTCGTTTCAAGATTTGAATGGAAAATTACAAATGCAAAATATGAATTAATAGCATTATGCACTATACCGCGGACTGTTTTTCATGTCTATCGTAAATCTCAAACAAGATTTCTTTCCTTCCTTAGAAAATTACGTAATTCAATAGTACTTTCACTCTTATTATCGGTTGGTCGGTTCGCTCGTGCGAGAATCGGGTAAGTCAAACGAAGGCGTACTTTTCGTTATTTTATGCATATGCAATTTTGCTAGGCTGGGACGGTGTACTGTGCGATCGTCCATGCGCCGACAAGTCATTTGGCAAGGATTGCGAAGAAAAGTGTCAGTGTCTCAATAACGCAGCGTGCAATCCACAGAATGGTAAGGAATTCGTAACAGCGATATTTGATGAGGTGTCTCTGGGAATCCTTCTGTATTAAATTCACTTTGCACTTATAAAATGGCCGTAAATTACACTGGAGTCAGAATTTAAAATATGTCTCCTTGTTTATACGAGCAGTAATTTCTGTTTTGGTTGCACGCTTCTTCAGCGGCACATCAATCATTTCCCTGTTTTCTTATTGTTTTGTCACGAAAAATAATAATTTGAGTGCAATCATTATTTTGCTCGATTCCAAACTGTGTTGAGTGCTGTTTAGAAAAAATCGTTGAAACAAGAGTACCATTAGCTAAAATCCTAAAATCTTTGGAATTTCCTGTAATGATTGCCGCCCCTACTTCACCTGCACAAAAACACACGTCAAATTTCTGACGTTCAGGCACATGCACGTGTGCGGCCGGTTTCACTGGGAAACACTGCGAGGAGCGTTGCAAGAAGGGTTACTTCGGACACGAGTGCACGCAGACTTGTGACTGTGACGAGGATAACACCGTCGACTGCGATCCCGCGACTGGACGATGCATCTGTAAGCCTGAATGGCGAGGTTTGTTGTGGAATACAAAATTCAAAATTGCTTCGAACTAATCAAACGAGCAACTCGCGAATAATCATTTATAATAAAAATTCTAATATACGAGCTCAGAAATTGGTAAATGTAACTTCACATTTTTTTTTGGAAGCTCGATAATGATAATCGAATTTAAGGGTGCTATTGTTTACAAAAAAAACGGTGGGAAATCGTAAAAAATGTAAACGAGTCACGTTGTTTAATGGTAAAAATGATAAAAGCGATAACCAGCTTGCGCATAGAATCTGATAATAGTCTGAAAGCGAGAACAAAAAAAAAAGATCCTGAGAGAGTTAAACAGTTTTTGAAAACAACAACAACAAAAATACGTAAAACAGGAATACGATGTGAGACTCAGTGTCCGGTTGGTCTGTACGGAGAGGACTGTCACTCCCAATGCAACTGCATGAACAATAGTTCCTGCGATCCTCATACTGGTAGCTGCGTTTGTTCGAGAGGCTGGGAAGGTGTCGATTGTTCCCAACCCTGTAAACACGGCTGGTACGGCGTGAACTGTAAAGAAAAGTGTCCCGAGAAGATGCACGGTAAGATATACGGCAAAACTTAGTGTTGAGTTTGTGCTGTGGCGCTCTGCGTTAGTTGTGAACGCACCCTTTCTGCTCCACTTGCGTTTGATTGGTGGATACCTACCAATCTCGTAGCGAGCACGCGCGAGAAGTCGGCAATGGTGGGGAGAGTAGCCCTGAGATTGGTGAATTCACAACTTGGGCGGGGTTTACACAGCACACGCACGAATGAATGAAGCTTTACGTAGATAGTTACGCTTGTGCGTAGTACGCTTTATTTCTCGTATCTCATCTCGTGGCTCACGTTATTTATTATTTAAGTATCAACCCTTAAATTCCACTCTTTGCTTTTGGATCTTCAAATCCCACACTGATGCACTTTTTCGAGTTTCTGGAGGAATAAAAATCCGATGAATCAATCGTTGATATTTCAATGAAAAGAAAAGTTGGTTTTCATTAAGAACCAAATTATTTGAACATGAGTCTATTTTCCTAGTTTTGTTTAGTTCTGATTCGCACCTGTGTGGGGTTTGAGGCTTTAAACACATTGCACCGTTCATTAGATCGATGGGATAAATAACACAGAATCAACAGCACGTTTTAACACTGTAGTTGGTGGTAGTTAAAATAAATCTGAGAAATCTCGCAATCTGCGGATAACCTTACAAGATTGGGCACCAGATCGATATCGGTGAGTAGTCGACGTACGCCACAGGTAAAAAAAGAAACAAGAAAAAACAATTAAACTACACAACATTGTACAATGGGAGAATCGTGAAAGAATTATGTACATAATGATCATCCTTTTCCATTTTCATTCTTTTTATCTCCGCTGACAACAAACGACAATAGAGAATGATTCTTTTTTAATTATGTAGTGCGAATGAGAAACATACGATCTAAGCTCAGTTTTCTTTTGAGCTGCACTGCAATTGTGTCTTATCATTCGTACTACATTCTTGAATAAAATCGTTGCTATTGTACGTTTCTCATGCTCCTTGGTGCTTCAAATTGCCTCTTAGCATCGTGAACCGATGTTACTGTTACGAATCGAACAATTTTGACGATTTCTTTGTTGTTAAATATTTTTCAGGTAATATGACCTGCGATCACGTCACTGGACAATATGTCTGTCGACCTGGCTATCTCGGTATCACGTGCGAACATCCATGCTCACCTGACCGATGGGGATTGAACTGTGCTAATCATTGTGATTGTAAAAATGATGGAGAATGCCATCATGTCACTGGTAAATTTAATTAATTCAGATTTCTATTAATTAATTTCATAAATATTTATATTTATATTTCAGCTACAAATTATTGGAATAATGTAATTGATAATTTTATTGTTTGTTAATTCAATTATATTTTTTCAGGAATCTGTCAATGTCGTCCAGGTTGGCAGGGCGAACGCTGTCAAACATCATGTCGTCAAGGTACCTTCGGTGTTAATTGCACTCAGCATTGCAAATGCCAGAATGGTGGACAGTGTCGGTCCAACGATGGACACTGTAGGTGCGCACCTGGATGGACAGGTTCGAGGTGTACAGAAAGTACGTAACATAAAATGTTTGAGTAATGGAAAAATAACAATAAATTTATAATCCAGTTAATGTAAACTTTTTTTTTTGAAGTATTTGATAAAATATGTAAACACAATATTGCCTTTCTTTTTATAGTTTGCCCAGAAGGTTATTCCGGTGATCAATGCATGGAACCGTGTGAGTGCAAAAATGATTTTTTCATTTGCCATCCAGCCGAAGGTTGCGTATGCAGATACGGTTATACGGGTAAGAAATTACTACAAGTGCTTTCTACATCCATTTAAAAACATTAAAAACATACTTTAAAGGAATAAAAAGCATGTGCAAGTTCACATCGCCTAATTATTTATATCATGTTTTTCAGGACCCAACTGCGATGTAGAGCTGTTGTCGCAGGTTCAACAAAAGGCAGAAGCGGGCTATGGCAGCGTCGTAGCTGGAATATTTGCAGCGGTGATCGTCATAGCGATCACACTTGTGGCGTGGATGTATCATCGTCGAAGAGTGGCGAATCTCAAAATGGAAATTGCACAGGTGCAATATATCGCTGAACCGGTGACACCGCCAGGTACATAAACAATCGATCAGTTAAAAAGTTGTGAGAAAAACATAAAACGTCGTCGTCTGTAAATCGATAAATTTTTTTAATTATGGTTTGTTATTTTTTTGTTTCTGTTTTTTTGCAGATCGTAATCAATTCGACAATCCAGTCTACTCGTACCAAAGCAATCCTCGAACGGACGATGGTACGGCGACGTTGCTGAACAATGGATTAATCAGAAATAATCTCGGAATGAAAAACGTCAACAGCGAGAGAGCTAAATTGGGCCCTGGCTCTTGTGCCGATGACGATGAGGACAGCTGCAAAGGTAATTGATTTGATTCAGTTCAATTGATCAAAGTTCATTCTCCTCGATGAAAAAATATATAGTATGGATGAATGATATCAAAGGTAACTCCATAAATTATTGCCAAGTACTTTAACAAAAAATTTTATAAAAATTGCGAAAATTTTCTATGGAAGTATTCCTGAATTTTTTGATTCTGTACAAATTTGACAAAGTTCTCATTTGAATAATATCACATTTCCGTAAAAGCTATATATATGTTCAAAAAATTACAAAATTTTAATAAAAATCCAAAAATTGTTTGCAGCTGTAATAAAATATCTGTTCGAATCGTAAAATTTTCATTGCATCGTAAAAACCAGAATGGGATAATTTACAATTTGCATTTTCCAGGTGCCTATGGTTTGCAATACGATCATGCAGCTTCGTTCAAGAACAAAGATGCCGATCTCGGTAATCCCAATGTGAACGTTTATCATAGTATCGACGAGATGGATAGTAAGAAAGCCGAGCATCTTTACGACGAGATAAAACAGAACAACGGTGAAATGGAGTACGACCATTTGGACTACACACGTCCGATGAGCGCCTGGAAGCCACATTATCAAAGAATGGCAAACGGTTTCGGTCCCAGAGACGGCAGCGGAACGAGCAAGTCGAGTCAGCCGGATCCTGAACTCGGCGGCACATAAATTATCCGAGGTGGTATAAAAAATTTTTTATTTCAACCGGAGATAAAGAAATCGGTGATGTACAAAAGCGTTTTACCGCCGCTGATGCGACAGACTTTTTGTTCTTACCCATTGATTCAATAACTGCCGCGAATGTATCGAGGAATCGGAAGGAATGAGAAAATCAATCGATATTCCAAGATTCCAAATAATAACTATCGTTTTTGTAGCGAGAACAAAGATGTTTATCCCGCTCCGTCTTAAAGAAACGAGTATTTGTAGTTTGATAAAATCTGCAGATCTTTTTGTTCATTTTTGTGAGTGCGAACTGAGTGTCAAGATCGCTAACGAGGCTGCGTTAAAAACAAATTTGATTAATAGAAAAAATTTCGAGAAACTGAAAAATTTGAAAGATTAGAAAATTATAAGCGATAATTGTGATCACTGGAAATTGCAGCCACTGACTTTCAAACACTCATATTGTTACTGTGAAGAAATACCTTAAACCACAGTCTCTTTATCAAACTCCAAATAATATTTTTGTCGCCATTTCCCATAATTCATCTACTCACGTTCTCGGCCCTCTCCACTCGCTCATCGACAACTAGACATATCAATCATTCATATTAGAAGTTTTACTAGGGTACAGTATATACGGGGTAATTTAGATCTTCGTCATCAAGCTGAAATCGACGAAATGTCGACAAAGTTATATTTTTGAGATTTGCAAAAAAAAGAAATCAAACCATAATTCTTCCTCGACTAATGAGACAAGTTTAACTCTTATACAGTGTTCAATATTGTAACGAAAAAGTTTGTATCGTCCGAAATGAACAAAGAAAAAGAAAATAGACAAAAAATGTAATAAAATCGACATTTCGTCTATTTTCGGTCTATTTTTAAGCCGATTGTTTACTCGTGTTTTGTAAATATGAAGAAAAGGACTCGATCGAAGAAATCCAATATTATTACCTGTAAATAAAGGATCATGATCGAGATAATCTTTAAACGCGAATCGAAAAATTGCAAACATATTATCGTGTCTTTGCACTTGAGAAAAAAAATTCTTAATCGTGTTCTTTTTAACTAGGATATTTGTCCTGATTTTTATTCTCGTATAACTTCGATCGCAATCGTTTTTAGATGGTCGACGTGTGTATACTGGTCCACCTCCTGGTCGATGTTGCCTGAACGATCTACCGTTACATTGTTTCTTTTAAAAAAATATTCCACTTTTATTTCCTTCCAACTCGTATATTACTATTTTTTTTTTCAATGAAATATTTTAAACGAAACATTAAATTGCAGGATGAAAAGTGTAATTTATAAACTGTGTCGACAGTTCGACAAAGCCAGAGGTTGAAGCTAGAGACGCGACTATCGCAAATTATAAAAATATTTGTCTATATTAAGATTTTTACTTCTACCATTATGAAAAATATAAAGATCAATTAGGTAATATGTTATATTAAAAGAGACATTTTAGCTAGGATATTATATATTATATATATGTACGTGTATATTCAACATATATGTGCAAATGTAAGGATCTGTTTAAGATCGCATGAAGTGTGAAAGGCAGGAAAGTCAAGAATATTATCGGTGTGGAAGAATATTGATCGTGATGCGTGTCGAATTCGATCACACGTTTGTACCTTTTCGAGACGATGTCCATTGACCCAACGATGTCACCATTTGCATTTTTTTCTTTTTCTTATACATAAATATAAACTTGTCTGCTGCGTCACAATCGCTGAAAACGACGTCACTGTCGAGACTATCGAAGTTTGGACAAAAAGAAATTGTAAGAAATGTTGTATCGCAATCTCACGAATTGTTTCCCCCTCTAACTTCTCGCCTGATTCGATCAGGTCTTGCAACTGATCGTTCAAGACCCTTGTTAGCTGTGATAAGAACGAATGATTGTTACATAGGATTTTAACGTATCTAAGAAATCGTGTATTAATAAAAAAAAATACAGTATATAATATAATAATAATAATAATAATAGTGTTGTGCCCCCCAACTCTCGTTACGTGGGAACGAGATATTCGAGGACGGGTTCTTTAGGGTTACCAAAAATGAGCGCACTCCAACTCCGAAAACTACGATACTAAACGGGTGAATTTATTATCACAATACAAAGATTTAGTTACTAATCGCGATCGAGTTTAGTGCCTTGAGACCGACGACTTATCGCTCTTGCTGTTGCTAAGAGACTGCCTAATCGAAGCATCGGCGTATTCGTCGATGCTCGGTGCTTCGGCAAACTTCCCACGGATCTGCTTTGGGCATTGCACTGTCAGCAGCGCGTGCGGCCCAAAGTCACCCTCAAAACTGTGACTTTGGCAGAAAACGCTGATTTGTTTCCGTCGTACGATGTTGGAACGCTTTTCTATCGGTTGCCAAGCGCTAGAGCAGCGCAATGATTAGTGCTTGGATTCAAGGCACAACATTCCTCCCCCTTAGGAGGACGAAATCTAGTATTTCGACGATTTATTTAAAAAAAATTTTTTTTGTTCTTTTTTTTTTTTTTTGAGCAGGTGGTCTCTTGGCTTACAATGTTTTTTGAAGTACAATATCGCCTTATCTCTATCGTGGTTATAATCCCCTTTTGTAACAGACGTTTTTGTTATGTTAATTCCCAATATGATTATTATACGCCCTTTAAATTGGTGTCATGTGTATCTTTTCGTTCATCCCACGTTTCAGTTTGTATTTTACATTATACCTTTATGCAGTACTGGTGCGTGGTGAGTTTCGTTTAAATGACACCTTGAGTGGTCTTGTCGTATCTTTACGCTTACGGTTAGCGTTAGATCGGCTGGGTGCGGAGTAAGTAGGATCATTGTTCTCCGCTGTAGGTTGCACTTTTCGGCGCTTTATATATGTATAGACACAGAGTATAATTATTACGATTGGTATTATACCGCTTAACGAATAGTTTCCTAGAATATGAATA
Source organism: Netelia fuscicornis (assembly GCA_946811545.1). NCBI lineage: Eukaryota > Metazoa > Arthropoda > Insecta > Hymenoptera > Ichneumonidae > Netelia > Netelia fuscicornis. The sequence continues at coordinate 6,894,997 of OX328014.1, forward strand.
TAGTTAGAATTTATAAAGTCGTCAGTTTCCATTTTTGACTTTAATTTTTCGATTCTTTCCCCTATTTGGTTTATTTCTAAAGGATCAATTACTATTTTGTGTGGGAGAGGGTGGTTCATATGACGGTGAAAAACTTCTGATTCGTTTGCTAAAAATGACAAATTATACGGTGGTAAAAATGACACAGATAGTTCTTGAGTGATTTCTCTTAGCGTTTCTAGTCTAAAATTCGCAGATGTGACGGAGCATTTACCATCCAGAGCCAGTATGCCAGTGTCGATTATTGTAACAAGTTTTGCTATACTAGTCTTACATTTAATCGTCAGCATATCTTCCGACGGTGCTGCGTATAGCCACCGGCCGGTTCGTTCGAGTGCTATAATCAGTGTATTATTTAAGTGTACTATGCGTCGTTTACAGCTTAAGGTTTCGAGGTGTTCTCCCAAGTATATACCTATTTCACACGGTATTTGCGTTCTTATAATTTGCGTCGCATGTTTCGGGTGACAATAGTATTCATTATTTTTACGTTTGCACGAATGTAATTCGTTCTCGCTGAGTGGAATATAACTTCTATGTTCTCGATTGATTATTGCGTATTTTGTGGAGGTTTCGATAAACTGGAATTGATTGTGTTTCGTTTTTACTGGTAGAGGGTAAATTTTATTTATACTATATTCTACGCTTTCGGTGAGAGGTATTTTCAATAATAATACAAGGGTATTTGAACTACAATATGCTCCCACTTCCGTGACTTTAAGTAGGTTGTTTATTTCGCTTCGTCGAATAACGGTTGGGAAATTAAGTCCTTTAGGTAAATGTAATGAAGCGCTGGCTAGATACTCTGTTAAGCTTTTGGGTGAAAGAATTGTCGGGTTGATTATCCCTTTCGGTAATTCTACTAGGAAATTCGCCAATCTTCGGACGTCGTTCAGTAGTGATTCTACGATAATACTAATTGCTGTAATCTTTTCATCCATTTGTTGTCTCGTCAAAACGTCTAACACTTGGTTTGAAAAACTATCTTCTATTTGGGTTACTAATTGTCTGAGAGCATTTTCATTAGCTGTTAGATGGTTCGTGGTTTTATTGAACATTGCTACTGTGGATTCTAAAATTTGTAAATTTTCTTTCAGTGCGTCTTCTGTCGTTTTTTGTTTTAGATCAATTGCCATAATTTCTTGATGAATTTTTTGAGCGTCGTTTGCGTCCATATTTCCTGTGATCGATTTGATTATTGATCCTAGACCGTCGATTAATCCTCGTTTCTTTATTCGTTTATTAGTTCCTGTTATATCGTATATAGCTTCTACCTCGTGTTCTATTTTATCTAACATGGGTACGAGCGACTCAGTTATAATTGTACATAACGCATCGCTTCGGGCTACACGGCATGTTTTCAAAAGATTTTTTAGTGACACTTTTACATTCGCTTCTCTCAAAGCAATTGGTTTGAGATCCATTCGGATTACCATTTTCCAGATATCTCGGACGACGAATAATGTTCCGACTTCTTCATAGTAAATTCCCGGTGAAGATGTAAACTTTTCCAGGTGGAAATTTTCCTGTGTTTCTTTTGCGTAGTTTAAGCTGGGTCCAAATATTGCCATAGTAAGTCTGTAATAACGAATAAGAATAAGAATATTTATGTGTGTGTGTGTGTGTGTTTTTGTTTTTGTTTTAATGAGAGATGTATGGCTTAATCCGGTTAACATGGACGTGGATCGTCCTGCGACCACGGCCGATGATATAATTCACTTCAGATTCTTGGCTTCGCACTGTATAAGGTCCTGTCCACTTGGGGGTTAACTTAGCGGATCTTCCACGACGCAGAGTGGTGTCGTGTAGAAGTACCAGGTCACCCGGTCGGTACTCGGTTCTATCTGTGGTTTTGTCACTCTCTTCCTTTACTTTTTCCTTTTTTTGCATTAAATTTTCTCTCGCGATTTTCCATGTCGCGCGGAGCCGTTCTCGTAGTTCTGAGACATAATCATCATAATTATATGTCGTTCGAGGTGTTTGTGTTAATGATGTTGGTAACTCGGCAATCTGTCCAAATACCAACTCGTACGGCGTGTGCCCTGTCGCCGTGTGTGGGGTGGTGTTATACGTGAACATTGCGTATGGTAACCACTCGTCCCAATCTCTCTGATCTTCTCTAATAAAATGTTTTAAATATTCCGCCAAAGTTCGATGTGATCTTTCCAATGCTCCATTCGATTGCGGGTGGTACGCGGTAGTCTGAATCTTTTTAATATGTAATAATCTGCACATTTCTTTGAAAAGTTCACTGAGGAAATTCTTCCCTTGATCCGATAGAACAAATTTTGGTGTGCCGTATTTGCATACAATTTCCGTTGCGAATTTTTTCGCGACTTCTTGTGCTTCTTGTGTAACGAGGGGAATCGCTGCACTATATTTTGTTAAAGCGTCCTGAAAAGTTAGGATGTATTTATGCCTTTGTTCCGTCTCTGGGAGTGGTCCTACTATGTCAACTGCACATTTTTCAAAGGCTCGTCTTGGTGTGTCGGTGATTATCATAGGTGCTGTTTTTACTTTCGCAACTTTATTTTTTTGACATTTATCACATGTTGCTACGTATTCCCTTATATCTTTAGTCATCATTGGCCAGTTGTATTTCAATTTTATTCTTTGTGTCATTCTTTTCACTCCGGGGTGGCCGCCGAGAGGAGTGTCGTGATATTCTCTGAGTATCGTGGCTCGTTCTCTCTCGCTCGGGCACGCTCGGTCTATATTGAGGCTTTCCGCCTCGCTCTCACTTGAACATGGAGCTATCTCGCTCGCGACCGTTTCTACGTCGGAATCGCCGTCTCGTGTTTCCTCTCTTACAGGAAGCTCTTCCTCGTTCTCATTTGTATGGGTCTTAGCTATCTCGCTGGGACTTTGATTCGCGACCTTGGCGTCTGTGACGATACTTGGCTGCTTCTTCGGTCTTCCTCGCGGGCGGTTGATCAGCTGTGTGGGCCCGGTGGCCGGCGTGGAACTCATAGTGATCTCGACTGGTGCCGGACAGGGAGCAACCTTTCGCGGCCTGCCTCGTTTGCGTTTTTCGCTTTCCTTACCTTGTGCATTATTTGTCGTTATCCCTTGTGATTGTATAAGGACATACATTCGGCTTAGAGCATCTGCGTTCGTATTTTTTTTTCCAGCTTTGTATTCGATACTGTACTCGTATTCTTCTAGTTTGATTCTCCACCTCATGAGTCTTGATCCGGGATCTTTAACGTTGAATAACCACGTAAGAGGTTTGTGGTCCGTGACAACAGTAAATTTCGTTCCATAAATGTATGGTCGAAACTGAGTTACTGCCCAAACAATAGCTAGCATTTCCTTTTCCGTTGTCGAGTAATTGACTTCGGCTTTATTGAGTGTTCGACTAGCGTAGCAAATCGGTAAATCTTCTCCGATTTTCCCTTGCGATAGTATAGCTCCAATCGCTTTATCCGATGCGTCCGTTGTGACGACAAATGGCTTTTGAAAATCTGGATACTGTAAAATTGGTGCCGTGCTGAGAATATCTTTTAATTTATCAAAAGCTAGTTGACAGTTCTTCGTCCATTCAAATGTTGTTTCTTTCTTCGTCAGATCCGTTATTGGCTTGGCGTATTTTGAGAAATCTGGTATAAATTTTCTGTAATATCCTGCGAGTCCTAGGAATGATTGAATTTCTTTCACATTTTTTGGTATAGGAAATTGTTGAACCGCTTTGATTTTTTCGGGGTCAGGCTTGACTCCGATTTCCGTTATTACATGCCCCAGATATTGAGTCTCTTTTCGCAGAAACTGACATTTTTTCGGTTGGATTTTTAGTTTGGCTTCCCGTAGCCGTTCGAATACTTCTCTCAGTCTCTTGTTGTGTTCTTCGAGTGATGATCCGTATACAACGATGTCGTCCAGATATACATAGCACTTTATTCCTTGTAAACCGGCAAGTACCGCGTCCATTAATCTTTGAAACGTCGGTGGCGCGTTTTTTAACCCAAAAGGCATTCGGTTGAATTCATAATGCCCTAGCGGTGTAGAGAAAGCAGTTTTTTGTTTGTCTTTCTCTGCCATGGGTATCTGATGAAACCCTGAGGCGAGATCGAGAGTTGTAAAATATTTTGCTCTTCCTAACTGGTCTAATATGTCAGTGATATTAGGCAGAGGATATGAGTCTCCTTCGGTTACTTCATTGAGTTTCCGAAAGTCTACCACTACTCTCTTTCGGATGTTGCCTTCTGCGTCCGATTTTTTGGGGACGACAAGTAGAGGAGCATTCCACGGGCTCTTACTTGGCCGGATAATATCTTCTTCGAGCATTTCCTTGGTTTGTTTCATTATCTCTTGTTTATGAGTTTCCGGAAGTCTGTAAGGACGAACTTTAACTGGATTTGTTCCTTCTTTAATTACAATTTGGTGCTCGACTACGTCGGTGCTTCCCAATTTCTCTCCTTCGAGATGAAATACATCTGAGTATTCTTCGCTGAATTCGCGTAGTATTTTTTCTTCTTCCATATTTAAGTGACAATTTCCTTTGATTTCTTCCCAAAGTTTTTTGTGACGTTCGATCTCGTCCTTGTTGCTGACTACATTTATTATTTCTGTTTTATCCGTTTCTCCGTTTTCATTTTTGATTTCTTCTATTTCCACCGTTGGTCTGTCGATTTTCACTTCCTCGCTGCGGGAGTTTCGAACGAGTATTGGGCAAGTATATCCATACGGTTCGACTATGCTTTCACCTACCTTTATTCCTGGCAGAATCTCTGTGGCGGCGACACAGCCTATGTTCGCCGTAAGTGTCTTCGCGTATAAAATATTTTCTGAGCGAGGTGGTAATTTAATCTTTTTATTTCCGTCGAATAATGGTATAGGGTGTCCGTATATTTTGATGCATTTTCCGCCTAGTATATCGACATTATGTTTTCGAATAAAATCCATGCCGAGTATACCATCTACGTCGAGGGGTACATCGTCGTCGATTACGAAAAAACCATGTTTGACATCTACCGCGGGGGTTTCGATGACAAGCTCGATTTTGCACAACGCAAAAAATTTTAATCCCCCTATTCCTTTTAATTCAACCGTTTCCTCAATTATTTCTGTTTCTTCGCATAATAAACCTCTCTTTATGAGGCTGCACTGGGCTCCAGTATCTCCTTTCAGCGTGATAATTTTTCTTTTTGCTTGAGGCGATGATATACAAAAATCGCTCGGGGCGTCGTCGTGGTTAAACATTTTTACCTCGTATATTATCTTGTTTCTGTGTAAAAGGTTCCTTTTGAACGAACCTGTAGCGGGCTGTCTGAGGCCTTTACCGGGATCTCTTGTTACAGAGCTATCCGCGACGGTGATCATATTTAACGCGAGGGAGCCGATTGTCTTTTTATTTCCATTCATACTTTTACTCCCTTCTGGCTGTTTATTTTCATTAAATCTGCCTTTGTTTGTGTTCCATTGATTTTGATTCGGTCGTCCTTGCGAACCCTGACGGGGCGGGAAATTATTCCCTTGTCCCTGCTGATTGATGGTCTCTTGACCATTTTCTCTAATCCTCTTCCTGCATTCTTTGTACATGTGACCCTGCTTATTGCAATAATAACACGTCACATTTAGCTGATGCACGACTCTTGTTGGTGCTGGCAAACTGAATCTACCGTACGTCGATGCGGAGCTTCGACAGTCTTTGGCCATATGTCCCTGTTTTTGGCATTTATTACACGTAATCGGTGCACGTTTTTCGGTATGAATTTGTCTATTAATCGAATCTACTCCCCGTACTGTTTTTTCTTCTTCCATGGCTCCTTTTAGAGCTGATCCTAAATCCTCGTAGCCTCGGGCTTTTACAATTATTTGATACTCGCGCCGGAGTCCTCTTTCGAAATTGTGTAATGCTAATTGTCTCACGAATGACTCGATTGTCTTTTTCCCGGCTTCGGTTGCTTCTTTCGCGATGCTTGCATCTATTAATTCCATCATAATAGTCTCGAGTCGTTGGCCGTATGCTAAAACACTCTCGTTTGATTTCTGCTGACATGTGTTGAAATCTACTTGCAGTGCTGCGACTGTGCGACGCGTTCCGTATAACGCGGTCATTTCTTCTTTAAATTTTTCGAACGTATCTATTCGTTTATAACGCGTATCTTTTTTCGCTTTCCCCACTATTTTCGTTGCTAAAACGGACTCTAATAATGATCGCTGCTCTTGGGGTAATACACTTTTATGGGCATAACTATAGGCCTCGATTATATCGTCTACGTCGTCCGGTTTTGTACCGTCAAAGCATGGTATGAGACTTCGAGCCTCTTTTAAAGTCATGTATTCGTCTTCCTGTGTTCGTGGCATCTTATCTGTATCAATTTTTAGCAATGAAAAATCTTGAACGTTAATTGCTAGTCCGCGTTCGGTCTCTATTAAGTTTGATGATTCTTCAGAATCCGCAAAAATAGGTTTTTCCTCGTTCGTTTCTTGGCGGAATCGTCCACGTTTCGTCGCTATACGGCGTGAGGGTACAGGGCGCGATTCGGGCGATTCGTCAGAGCTAGTTACTACTCGCGGTCTTTTTCTGCGCTGTTCTTCGACTAGTTCGTCTCCTGAACGGGTATACTGTATACTTCGCTCGAAAAATGACTCTAAGGATCGCGATAATTCGGGGTTACCTGGCAGGCGGTATAACTTATGACGCTCGTCGTCGTCTGACATTAATTTATTTTTGGCTTTGGAAGGTTATCATGCATAAATGTTCCGTCACTTACAGTAAGACGATTCTCTTCATGTCGGCTGATGACGATGGCAGTGAGTCTCTGTAGTCGTGTTGATCGGCTCGGGAAGCTCCTTCTCGTTACTGGCCTCCGGGAAGGTGATCACGTTGCTGAGTCTTCCTTGTCGTCGCGACGTGATGAATCTCTGAGGATGGGTCAATCTCTCTCCCAATCGGATGTGGTTGGAATTTTCCTGTTGTTGTTTTAGGTGCTTTCTTGATTCTTCCGACTCGATCGGTTTTCACTTAAATTTTCGTTTCTTGCTCGGCGAGATGATTCCGTTACTGACACTCGCGTTACTGTTCGTTCACCAGTCTATGGTATGTATTCGTGAATTGTGGTATCCCACCGCTGCCACCAATGTTGTGCCCCCCAACTCTCGTTACGTGGGAACGAGATATTCGAGGACGGGTTCTTTAGGGTTACCAAAAATGAGCGCACTCCAACTCCGAAAACTACGATACTAAACGGGTGAATTTATTATCACAATACAAAGATTTAGTTACTAATCGCGATCGAGTTTAGTGCCTTGAGACCGACGACTTATCGCTCTTGCTGTTGCTAAGAGACTGCCTAATCGAAGCATCGGCGTATTCGTCGATGCTCGGTGCTTCGGCAAACTTCCCACGGATCTGCTTTGGGCATTGCACTGTCAGCAGCGCGTGCGGCCCAAAGTCACCCTCAAAACTGTGACTTTGGCAGAAAACGCTGATTTGTTTCCGTCGTACGATGTTGGAACGCTTTTCTATCGGTTGCCAAGCGCTAGAGCAGCGCAATGATTAGTGCTTGGATTCAAGGCACAACAATAGCAATAATATTGATAGTGTATTCTGTACTTTTTACGTAGCGTGAGATTCTGTTGAGACAAAGTGACATGAGTGAATGAAGGATAGAAGAATGATCGAAGAATAGAATAACAAAAGAATTTGTAACGCATATTTACTGGGAGTGAATAAATCTATAATAAAAAAAAACATAAATAGAACTGTCATCCTATAAATCATTGTGGAAATTGGTGTGACAAAGAATTAACAATCACGACGAGTATGGAACTTTCGCATGATTTTATTGACGATTATCGAGACGAATTAGTTCACAAACGGTCGCTCGAAGGAACAAAAAAAAAAGGAAAAGAATGTTTCATTAATATTTATCATATCCATCCATAAATTCGACGATGGATTTGTATGTTTTTTTTTTCCTTAAATTCATATACACGAGAACGAATACGAGATTTTTCATTCGTACAATTATCTATAATTAGTACAGTCGCATTTACCGATTGGATTATCTATTTTATGCTACTCGAACGAAAAAGACATATTGGACTTGTGATATTTCATCTGGAGTTTCGATGGTTTTTAATCTCAAAATTATTACTTCCAACTAATTCAACGCATACAATTGGAAAACAATTTATTTAATATTGGAAAATCGTTTGTTCGAACACGACGAGATTATTTATTTTTGCATTCGATGAGAATATTTAATCGGGACGAATATAAGGCGAAAATATATTTGGTAGTAATTGACAAGTATTATTTGGCTCAATTACAAAATTGTAATTTTATCTCAAATTATCCAACGAAAAATTGTTCTTCGTATTAAACAGTTTTCCTAATTGTAAGTTTACGCTGGCCATCGCAACCATTAAACGAGAAACACCAAAAATCAATCGGTCTTCGAATCAACTTCATCCGATTTTTTCAAGCTGAAAATTGTTTTCTTTTTGTGTACGAAAGAATATTCGAAATGTGAGATATTTTCTGTTTCCTTGTTCACATAACAATGACAGCTACATCTACCGTACCGAGTTCAAAGATTGAATTTTCTCGGACAAAATTGATCGTCTCGACGACAAGAAGGAAACATATGTACACACCCATGATTTATCGACGAATAAATATAAATCTATCGATTACGTGAGCTGAAATCGAGCGTCCTCGCCCATAGAGATCGACGCTTCGACTTCTTTTTCATTATTTATTCGGTATATATATTTTTATCTCGCTTATCTGAATTATAACTAGTCGAAAAATTAAGAACAAAATAAATCTCCGGTCGAGGATTAAAAAAAAAAATGTTATCGTTTCATCGACATTTTCCAATGTGTGAAAGTTCGTACATTTTTTTCCTGCAACTATCCACACCGTATTATTGTTCGCGAAAGTTTTGCTTGCTTTTTTTTGTTCACGCAATTCTCGACCGAAATACGTATAGCTTCGTTATACAGCGTTAATACACTTACTGCACGAATTTTTCGTCTTTACCTACATTAATTTCGTAACATAATGACATTTATTATTATAAAACGGCACGACGTCGACGATTCTACATCTAAACTGTTTTTTGTATTTTTTTGCTTCCTTTTGTTAATTGTTAATTATTATCTATGTACAGTAAAATCACTCGTAAGAACGATTCTTAAGATCGTTCAACGTGACCTACGATTTGATTAGAATTATTAACGACTTTTGAATTTTCCCGCGTTTTCTAACTAACCTCAATTGCACGCGTTTCGTTCTCTCCATTAATCCGATTTTAGGCATTATCGAAGATATTCGAAACGACAAGATTTATATTACTTTATCGGACAATTCTATCTAGTCGATAAAACAGTCGTCTTTTTTTCATTTCATTTTCGTTAAATCGTAATACGGAAAATAGTTTACTCGAAAACATTCCAGTGACTTTGTTTAACTATCGAATGAATAACAAGTTTTCATTCAGGAAGAAGTTTTTGTATCGATCTATTCCAATAATTATCGTTGCAGCGGTACTTTTTCAAATCGCGTTTCCGACGAGTTCCAAGTTTCGCCACCGTGAGCGCTGCCGGTCAGTTCCTCCAACGGTTTCGCTCACGACCGTTAATTCAAATGGCAAGAATTTATGATTAACTTTTTACTGCTGTCGATCACGCTATAATCTTTTCTTCTTTCGCAACTTTCGAAAAATTGGCTTTACGTGACACCATGAGATAAATCGAATAAATGAGGGCAGTGATAGAAAATCAAAACGATAAATTTACGCGTTTTTTTTTTAAAGTTCGTTCATTAAAAGAAAATAATAAATTCTCCATTACTGTTTTCTTCTCCTTTCCCGATCTTTTTCTGAACACTCGTGCGACTATTTCCTTTCGCAATTCCATCCGACGCCCGACTCGAAAAATTAATCCGACCACTTCTACTTAAATTACATGGCACATTTCAGTCCCGGATCTAATTCCTCTTCTCTCGTCGTATTTACCAGGATCCATCTCGTTTCTCATCGCGATCGACGCGTAAATATTTCCAGAGTCTTCGAGCTTCGTGGACGAGATGCGAGAAATTAAAAATTACGATAATGCGAAAAAAACCGAATTTCTGCCGAATGGACGAAAAGTGCAAATTTTCGGTTATTTCACATTCGTTATTTTTATTCCAATTCGTAATTTATTGCAACAATCTTCACGACTCGAACGACGCGAAAGGTGTTTGATTGCTCTGCAAATTTTTAACGATTCTTTGACTCGTTGAACGTAAAGTGTCGTCGATGATAGTTCGCCTTGAAACTATTGAATTTGAAGTTTTGTTTTTCGTTTTCTTTTGTTTGTTTTTGTTTCTGTTTTTTCGCGATACACAACGAATGTCTCTTACTCGAGCGAAGCAGCGAATCGCATTCTCTTTCGTTTGTAACGAAGACGATGAGCGTCGTCAATGGCGACGTTCGAACCGGCCAATCTTCCGCGTCTCGATCTTCCGCCAATTATTTCCGGTCTGACTCGTCGAAGTCCCGGAATTACGCGCCGATACGACGTATCGACGCGACGACGCTCGTTCGACGAACGTCCGTACTCGTGGCGAGTTACGCCACGGGTTATTTCCAGTGAATTCGCGAGTCCGGTCATAGATCAGAGATTGTCCTCGTCGACACCCCCGTAATTCTCGTCGCTGTCAGGACGATCGACCGCGACGAACGCCGCCGAAAATCCTTTGTCCGAAATCGTGTCGTCCGTGCGGAATCTCACGAGGAGCGCTTCGTTCATCGAGACATAATCGCTCACGTTCTGTAAGAAAAATGTCGAGAAATGAAATTTATAAAATAAAAAAAAATCAACAATAATCAAAATTTGTTTAAGTTTAATCATTATTGATAATTAATTATTCTTAATTGTTTAATTCTTATTAATGTTATTGAATAAAAGAGAATATTTATTATTGTATTTGATTGGAGTCAATTTCGTTAATAATTAATTATTATTAATTAATTACCAGAGTAATTAAAATATTGATTTATTATTATTAAATTTGATTTTTATGATTATATTTCGTCCGATATTAATTAAAAATTGTATATCTACAGTAAAAAGAAGTTGTTTTTTTTTCATATTTATTCATTTCTGTGATTAATTAAATTATAATTATTTAATCGGTTGAAAATAAAAAAATGCTCACCGAATTTCCGCATAGCTTGGCGTATCTAGGACCGGAAGAATCGAGGCCCGAGTACACCTCGACGAAATCGTAGCCGCAATCCTCCTCGAACTCGACTTGGAACGACAAAAATGTGAGATGAACGTTCTTGCCGACCGGTGCCTCGATCGCCCAGTCGCAATCCGTACGATGATCATATTTGTGACTGCCGTATCTCGCGTGTGAATATATGTGCTTCACTCTGTCCGTCGCCATGAGATGGCCGCCACAGGCTGAAATTTATCGAGGAAAAATATAAATGATTGAAAATTATTAGAAAAAAAAAAAAAGATTAATCGTTTACGATCAGCCGTAACAAATATTTATTGACATGGAAAAAAAAGGAAAATTTATGTCATTCATTCGGGTATTACCGGTTGTATGAGTCGCGAGAAAACCCTTTCTCTGAATCGAGGAATCGCTCTTGAACACCATAAACATTTGATTCGACGTTGCGATTATCGGATGAGGTTCCTTCGTACCGCAGAATCTCCCCAAGGTATGACTGTCCGGAGAGTCACCATCGTAAATCGCGATATGATCGTAAGCGCATTCTTGATGAGGTTCCATCTCGAAAACTTTGAACATCTGTGAAAATAAAATATCAATTTTGTACATTAGTTTTTCCTCGAGAATAGCTCATCCTTTAATTAATAAAAAGAAAATCTAAAATTAATCAACAGTGGATATTCAAAATCGATCATCAATTAATCAATTGATCGATTGATTGATTAATTAATTACTCGACAATGGAATCGAAGCATTATTTTTAAATTGGATTTGAAATTCGTATTTTCAATTATTATTCTTCGATTAAATTAATAAAAACAAAATCGAAAATTAATGAACAATCGTTAGTCAAAATCAATCAATCATTCGATTAATTGATTAATTAATTACTTGACAATGAAACCAAAGTATTAATTAATACCTTTTCACTCAATATTAAATATTGTTTTTCAATTTAATTTCAGATTCGTTATTTCAATAATTATTCTTATATTTAATTAACATTTTTTAAAGCAAAAAATTGATTTAAACCGAATCGTACCAGCTTGATGCGATGACCTTGCGTCGTAGTAAAATGCCATACGCAATCTTTCAAACTAGGATAATTGTTTGGATAATTCGGTGACGTTATCGTGCCAACGGGTGCGGTAATTTCGTATTTGCATCCACCCTCTTTGCAATCGTGACGATTCTCGTGTAGTGTGAAACCGTTGTGACACGAACATTCGTAAGAGCCAGGTGTGTTACGACACTCGTGCTGACAATCGCCGTTGTTATTCGCGCACTCGTCCATATCCGTCGAGAAAACAGCTGCGAAGCCCGACTTTTGAATACTGCAACGTAAGACCGTGACGCGTTCATTAAATTCGTTAATTTCTTTCAATGCAAAAATGATTAAAATTTTACTCGATTTTTTCCTTACTGACTCAATCGAGTTGTCAAACCTGACAAATTATTTAAGAATATTTGTTAATAATAATATTATAAAACAATTCAAAATTGAATGAAGTTTTCATTTCGTATTCGTTCCCAATTAAATTGAACGTTTTGTATCTTCAGCAATGAAATAAATATCTCAATGTTGCTTGACAATTTCAAACTCTACCGAGGATTCAATAAAAAAGTAATAATTAATATCATTTTAATTAAATTAAAATTGGATAGGCAATCATCGGAGTCTTAAAATTAATAAAAACAAAATATGTAAAGTGTTTATTATTTGCAAAATTGAATGATAATATTTTAATGATAGATATTAACTACGATTGAGAAATTTCATACTTGTGATCGGAGGTGAACGTGACTCTCATGGAATTGCCCTCGGACGTGATAGTTTGAGTGATCCTGGAGCCACAGAACACACCGTGCTTTCGTAGAATGTCATCCCCTAATTTGCTAGCTACCTCGACCCAGTCGTATTCGCATTCCTGCGGGAACATCCGGCTTCCTTCGAGATCAAAGTGGGTAAAGTTGAGGGTGATGCGATATTGAGGAGGCGCAATTATTTCCCAGACGCAGTTCTTGTTACTCGGATAAGTCTCGGGAAACGAAGGACTCGTTATTGTACCGTTAGAAACGTCGAATATACCACCGCAGGCATCTAAAAAATTTGAAAAATAAATCAAATTTTTTCAATTCACTTGAAACAGCTGACTTTTTCACAAATATAAAAAAATCTCCTTTTCATCAAAATAAATATCCTCGCTCATCCCACACAGCGTTTTCAAAAGAAATGTAATTACAATTTTTCTCGCAGAAACTTTATCAAGCTCTATTTATTTTGATTTGTAAACAATCTCCTCGATGTTGGCCTAGAAAATTTGTATTTTGAGATTTTTCTTCTCTAGAGAAAAAAAAATTACTTGAAAATTTGTTGACCTAGAAAATTTGTATTTTGAGGTTTTTCTTCTCTAGAGAAACAAATGACTTTGAAAGGAAGAGAAATTCATTTTCAAAAAATGATAAAACCTAAAAATTGATGATAAACCTGTAATTTTGTTTATCAGTCTTTACCTAGATTCAATTTTCCTTGGTTACAATCACCTTGTAATTATTGATTTTGAAAGGATAATTATTCATTGGACAATCTCAATTGCAATTAATAATGTGCTACGAACGAACATTGGTCCGTATCGTGACGTATTGCAATATCGATTGGCCTATATCATTCCCATCTGTCGATGTTGTTTTGATACATTGAACGTCGATGCGATGGTTGCATATGAATTTTTCTAAATCCTGTCGATGCATCATGGACATATGCGCCGGAAGGGTTGTTACGAATTGCAATTAGAACGATCGAGAGAGATCGTGATGTGGGAGATACGAGTGAATGAAGCACGAGGCTAAACGTAAGTGCAACTCGTCGATGGAATATTGATTGTAATTATATATACGTATATCAAATAGGTGGATTCGAAAGCTTCGCAAGTGAGACGAGAAGTATCAGTGATGCTTGACGAGATTGACGAGCGACGCGAGATTCTCAGTCAGTTTCGGACGATCGGATAGATGACCGAGTACCTTATGTGACGTTCGACCACCATCCTCGTTTATTATTCTCATCGATAATTCTACGTATTTTGATAACGACATTGATAAATGAAGATTTCGCGCGACAGTTATGATACGAAGAATGTTAGAATTATTAATGGAAAATGGTTAACAGCAGAATGATTGAAGAATTGTAGATAAATTGTAAATCGAATATCGTGGTTTTATCTTTGAATTTTTATATCGAGCTTATCGAACGAAGGAAAATTATCGAAAAATTGTAATATTGTAAATTCGATCTTGTCGAGTTTTATCCAGTGAAATATTGAAATTTGTGATTGAAACTGTGTTATTCGTGTTACATGGGACATTTTCGATTTCGCAACGTCGCTGGAAAGGCTATCCTAAATCCCGGAAGTGGACCTTGGATTTTGGGCAACTTAAGGGACGGAATTTTTGTTATCGTTTACCAAGCGATTGTGAGTAGTTTTTGGAATTGGAAATGTCTCATATAACACGTAAAATAAACAATTTTCATGTTTCTCTGCATATTTGTGTAAGTCTCATATCTTGAGTTAAGTAAAATATTTACGACGATCGATAATTTCTTACCTTCGCAGTGTTTCCCATCGGAATGAAGCTCGTACCCTATTCTGCAGGAGCATTCGTAACCACCTAGTGTGTTGATGCAGTCGTGCTCGCAACCGTGATCTGACAAAGCGCACTCATCGAATTCTGAAAAAAAACAAATATAAACAAATAAAGTTATAACATTGTCGAAATCCGAAACTTTAAATATTTTCAAAAATTGATGTAATTGTAAAACAAAAAATCGACATCAACGTCGAGTACCAAGAACAATTGTCTTTTATTTAAAGATAATAAATCCAATTATTTTCTTCATTGTATTAATTTTAATTACAAAAAAAAGGTAGAATTTTATTTATTATTTTTTTTTTAATAACTATAGATTGTTATTTTTATCATAAGATTGTCCCATTTCCAGAGTAAAAATGAGATGCGAAGCAGGAAAATCTACTAATTAGATGAAACGAGCGTATGAAAATACAAAGCAAGAATAACTCAAAGGAATAATACCCTTCATAAAGGTAGCGGAGAATCCAGCTTTCTGTACCGATCCATCGCTGACGAATTTAACGAGAAGCTTGTTTCCGGTTGATCTCATATCCGGGGGAGCTTTGTATCCGCAGTAAACACCAATCAGTGGCGAATCCGGACTGTGACCGTCTCGTACCTCGACGTAGTCGTAAACGCAATTATCGATATTTTCAATCTCGAAAGATTGAAATTTCAAAGCGACCTGATAGTCTTGCGGTACGGACAATTTCCATATGCATTCTTTGCTCGATTGATATTCCTCCGGATAATTCGGCGACTCGAGATGTCCAACGCCGTCCAATTCAACGTCACCTCCGCAAACCGCTTCGTAAGAGGCCGTGAAACCTCGATGATTGCCCTGCCGACTAGACGTCACGTATGTCACGAGCATACGACTTCCGGTCGAGACAATTGCATCGTGGATCTTTCCACTGCCGCAGAATCTTCCTAAATGAAAAAAAAAAACATGAAACAAAAAACAGAACAAAGAAAAATTAATTCGTCGTGATAACGTTGATTGATTAATCGTGGAATTATTAATCGACAAAAGTCGTAATTGAATATTTCCATGTATTTTTAATTTTCGATTTAAGCAGATGAATATTTTTTTTATAATTGTAATAAATGTACGATTTTTATTGCGGTATTTAAAAGAAATTTATTTCAATTAAATTAATTGACTTTAATTGTTTATTGCTTACCCAACGTCTTGCTCTTATGCCAGTAACCGTCTCGAATTTCTATGTAATCCGAACGGCAGTAATCACTCTTGAGAATATCTAAGGAAGTGATGTTAAGTACGATCCGTTCGCCATGAGTAGCGGTTATTCTCCACTCGCATCTTTCTCCATCCGGTGGTGGCGAATTATTCAGATGAATTGGCGAACCAAAGCTTCCGCTGTTCTCCTGAAAGGTCCTTCCGCATTCTGTCCGCCGATGAGAAAGAACAACAAAACAAAAATAGACGAATTTCATTAATAAAATAGTGAGCTGCCGATCGGCAGTTGCCGCTACGAGCAGCCGTAGCGACTAGTAGTACCGCCGTTGTCCGCTAGATGGCGACGTGCTTCTCGCAAGCGAACGGAACAATCGGGGGATTTATAAAGAGTAACAGTAGTGCAAGGGTTTTCTTTTTTTTTACGATGAAATGATTGAAAGATGTTAATAATGAAAATTTAATTGAAGCAATTTAATTGATAGAAGTCGAGTTTTGAAAGGAATTAAGTAAATTGTGTTATGTGAATATTAAAGTAGATTACTAACTGGGACACTTGTAGAGAAGATTCGTCTGTGCGATATCGCCGTCGCTCAGACGAATTCTTTGGCCAATCTCCGGTCTCTTTTTCCCATGATTCTCCATCGGCAGTATCGTGTCCAGATAAGTTCCCTTCGAAAATGTATTTTTCGCGTAATGCATTATCGAATCGTAATCGTAAGGCAGGCCCAACGAATTCACCTCGTCTTCGGTTAATTTATTAAAATTGTACTCTTGTCCTGAAAATTGTTGAAACAAAATACACTTATGATAGATCGTTGCGACGAATTTAGTCACGAAAAATAAATAAAATTAGCTACTCCCTATAGGAAGAATGAAATATATTTAAAAAAAATATTCTGGTTTAAATAAACGATAATTTCGTTAATCGGACTAATGGATATTTAAACAAATTATAATATCGTATTAATCCATTACAAAAGTAATCATAGAATTAAAAAATAACAAAGATGAAAAGATATAAAATATTAAACTCAACTAAGCGAATAAAAAGTTTCTAGAAGAAAAAAAAGAAATCGATTAATTTCAATTCCATTTTGAAATTAATACGAGTAATAATTACGACGAAACTTTCATTTCGCTTGCCCGCCCACCTTTCACAGTAGTTAGTCGGTTCAGCACGGTGTAAGAGAAACCTTAAATCTATCGGTGCGATATATAACTTTCGTTCGATGCGAAATGTTAATCGATTGCCAAACTATCGAAAAGCCCACCCACGCCGCCGTTTCCGCTAGACTACGTGAAAAGAGGGGGTGAGAACCATCAAACTGCGCTTAAACACCTGAGGTGAGGGTGTATTCGGTGAGTAAGGGTAAGTTCCTCGTGGAGAACGATGATAACATTCCAACTTAATCGAATCGTAATCAAGTACTCTCCCGGTACGTTACCGTGTGGATTAACCGACGAAAGCAGGAGACCGATGGACACGAGCTTTGGTCACATGCATGGAAAACCCTGTACCCACCCCCTCCACGTGGCACATATATATATTAACATAATAATCCAAGTTTCCAAATACGAATTCCTGGTGCTCGTAGTGAACTTTGAACATTAATACACCACGGAGACACTTAAAATTCACCACCGAATTCTCCATATAAGGATCATCCCCTAAATCTCAAGGGATGGGATTTTTATAGAGCTTAGTACGAGCTTTTTATTCAGCTAGAGTATGGGATTTATACAGCATCGAGGGTGAGAGAAAAACCACCCTTAAAAAGGTACTAAAAATTCACCAAAAAAAATCCCCTATGTAAAAACATCCCTTAAATATTCATATATTGTATTTTTACATTACTAGCAAGTACATGGCCAGAGAAAAACCATCCTTGCAAAGATACTGAAAATTCACCAAAACAATCTTCAATATAGAAAACATCCCTTTATGTATGAGATTTTTATATTAATATGGACCAGAGGGGGTGGAAGGTCCGATGCAAAAACAATTTCTCTGTGTAAATCGACGATTAGCTAGATATATAAAGGGAATCATAGTTACGAACATATCTATAGTATTTCCAGGGTTATATAGGAACGAGTATGTTCGCGACCGGCAAATATTAGACCAGTGTAACCGGTGAACGTATCTCGGTTATATGGGGAAACGCTTAACGATTCATCGTAGAGTTTACTTTGCGACCACAAATTGCGCCATTAATCCCCGTTCCGCCCTATCGTCATGAGGGAAGTGGAGGGGGATGAAAAGCAGGGATGAGAAAGCGGGTGACCTTACAAACCCAACCGTCCAGAATAGTTTCATCCCTTAACGATATACTGCGGATATAGCAATGTCCACACTACCGCTTTCCAAAATTGGCTTGGAGTCACGTACCTACGTTCGGGGACGTAACGTTACGAACACAGTCGACGCGATGCCCTCGCATTATTTATGTAAGTTTCAACATACACGTGTATGTATTTTGGATAATTCTGTGTACACTGTTATATTCAGTTTCCGGTCGCGGTTAGACGCCAGTTATTAGATATTGTATGGATCGTCGAGTGGCTAACGATTGAATTACTATTCTCGCGTTTTTTATTTAAAAAAATTAATAAGGTTATTATTTTCAAAAATTGAAGTATACAAATTTTTCATAAAAATTAAAAAATACGTATTCGTATTTTGTTTTAATTGGACCACTACGTCCTTTTTGTTGTAAAAAAGAAATGAGAAAGACAGTATTATAGAAAAAAATAAAAGGTGAAAAAGATTATTTCGACAAATTTATAAATAAAAATTCAAAAAATACGCTTTTTTTAAAAGTTATTTTTGTTTCCGGTTATGGTGACACGACAGTTATTACACATTGGACGGATTGTCGAATGGCTAATGATTGAATTATTATACTCACATTTTTTATTTAAACAAATTAATAAGATTATTATTTTCAAAAATTGAAGTATACAAATTTTTCGTAAAAATTAAAAAATACGTATTTGTATTTTGTTTTAATTGAACCACTACGTCCTTTTTGTTGTAAAAAATAAATGAGAAAGACAGTGTTATAGAAAAAAAATAAAAGGTGAAAAAGATTATTTCGACAAATTTATAAATAAAAATTCAAAAAATACGCTTTTTTTAAAAGTTATTTTTGTTTCCGGTTATGGTGACACGACAGTTATTACACATTGGACGGATTGTCGAATGGCTAATGATTGAATTATTATACTCACACTTTTTATTTAAAAAAATTAATAAGATTATTATTTTCAAAAATTGAAGTATAGAAATTTTTCATAAAAATTAAAAAATACGTATTCGTATTTTGTTTTAATTGAACCACTACGTCCTTTTTGTTGTAAAAAATAAATGAGAAAGACAGTATTATAGAAAATAATAAAAGGTGAAAAAGATTATTTCGATAAATTTATAAATAAAAATT
The DNA here is from genome assembly GCA_946811545.1 of Netelia fuscicornis. NCBI lineage: Eukaryota > Metazoa > Arthropoda > Insecta > Hymenoptera > Ichneumonidae > Netelia > Netelia fuscicornis. Next base: position 6,914,489 of record OX328014.1, read on the forward strand.
CAAAAAACATGTTTTTTTGTTAAAGTTATTTTTGTTTCCGGTTACGGTGACACGACAGTTATTAGACATTGGCTGGATTGTCGAGTGGCTAACGATTGAATTATTCTACTCGCATTTTTTATTTAAAAAAATTAATAAGATTATTCTTTTGAAAAATTGAAGTATACGAATTTTTTATAAAAATAAAAAATACGTATTCTCATTTTGTTTTAATTGTACCACTACGTCCTTTTTTGTTGTAAACAAGAAATAAGAAAGAAAGCATTATAGAAAATGAAATAGAAGGTAAAAAATATTCGACAAATCTATAAATAAAAACTTTAAAAAATATGTTTTTTTTAGTTATTTTTGGTTCCAAATAGGCCACGGTGTACGTTTTACATATAGGTACGAACTGGATGGCTACGATCCATCAATAATTGTTCAATACGTCGATAATCATACACCCAATGAGCTTTTGACCTTATACTCGTAATACTCGACGGCCAATTTTTGATTAACCAAATCCATATCACAATATTAACGTCCACTCTACAATGGTGCTACTAGAACGCATCAACTCGATTCGACAGCTTCCAATTATCAAACCTATTGATTATCCCCGGTTATTAGACGCGCTTCGGCAATTGCGGTATGCGTTAGAATTCGCTGCGAATTCATGTACGTCATTCATTGTGGATAACCACCACGCTACTATATAGCAACCATTCTTTACCAAATGAATTTATAGAATTAATTGAATTATCGCGTAATTTTCATTTTTAAAAATCATCAAAATTCGCAAATTTTATTTTCTACAATTTTTATTCTAAAATCGAAATTTTGTTATCTACTGCAGAATTTTTGTTGAATCAAGAATCTTGTATTTTTGTATCTAAAGGATTAAATAAACGTTAAATAAATAACAGAACATCCGTTGAATTAGTACGAGACAGCAAATTGGCAAAGTTTCAAAAATTTGTAGAGGGTTGAGGGTGCGAAAAAAGTAATTGGATCGGTTAAAAATACTTAGTGGAACTTATGTAAAAACAGGCTCAGGTACAAATCCTAGGGATATATAACTGGAGCAGGAGAACTATTCACTCACCGGCCATTATGTTGTCCCGGATGATTTGCACGTGTCGATCACGGTCAGGTCTGGTATGCTCGTGCCAGAAACCAACAACGTGACCCAATTCGTGAACTACTATGCCGAACTTGTCGCAATTCTTGCCGATACTGATTGCTTGAGGACCGTTACCTCGCTTTCCAACGAACGAGCAGCACCTAATTCATCATTTAAAAAATCCATTATCTTATCACTGGCCAGCAAAATTATTAATTAATAATTATTTGACAATTTTGTTTCATTTCATATTTTGATAAGACATTGGACTGATAATTATTAAATAATTGATAATTATGATTATATAAGAGACGAATAAAATCTCACCCGCATGGTCGTTCTGTGAAAACGATATAATTTGGATGTTGAGTGCTAATTCGCTCGACAAACTTGACGCAAGTATAATTTTCCCAATGACGCATCGCTTGTTTGAAGAGGGCCTTATGGGCCCCGGAAAAATTGCCATCTATCTCGTAAGGGATGACACCGTGATCCCAGACTCGTTCTTTTCGAGCCGTAGCTGCTCGACGATGTCTGCTCGGTGCGGAGTGTCTCGTGGCACCATGACCTTGATTTATCAGGTATTTCGATTTGTGCTCGTTGTAAAATTCGATCGATCGAAGTCGTCGATCATGAAGCGATACAACCTCGTCCGAAGAATCAACGGAATCGCGAGGAAACGGTGTTTTCCTACGTTTTGTCAACGATTGACGTCTTCTGGTAACTCTGAAATGACAAAAATACGAAAATTATCGAAAAATCGTCAAATTTAGAGGTCAACTGTAGGACAAATGCATTTTTTTCATCCACACTTATGAACTCCCGTTCTGCAAAAAAAAAAGAAATTTGGTTTTTTTTCTAGGAAATTATTTTTAAAAATCAACAATTTTGTTCCACCCTTAAACCGAGGGATGTGTCCCTCCTGTGGCGATCAACCCCTTTCTGTCTTTACACGCTCGCGGAAGAACCACGCTCGGTACAACATTCGCAATAAAAACATCCCGTAACGAATTTACGTGCGGTGGACTTGTAACGAGAGAAAAACGAAGAGCGTTCATGTACGGAAAAATCGGTGCACGAGCGCGAGCTCGTTGCCGCATTTTACGACGAGTGTATGAAATAGCCGGAAGGGGTGAACGCACCTGGGATGGTAGTTGTGTCGTGAAAAAAAAAAATTGTCGTAATAAGGGTAGGAAACAAAAATTCAGCGGTGGAAAATTCAATTAAAAATATTATTCCGGTATTTACATTTTTATTTTTAATCGTCCATTGCTCGCATTTTAATACCTTCCCATATGAGAATCTTGGATTATTATTTTTTTCACCAACCCCCTTGGCCTCACTCTGTGTGATAAAAAATTTTTTTCCCCTGTGGTTGAAGGGCTGCAATCGCGCTTATATGTTTGTAACCAGGGAGGGCTATTAAAAAAAAGGGGCAATAAAATGTTAAAAAAATCTCCGCAGCATCCGGCTACGGCAAGCCAGTACCTACAATAGTGGCGAGGGAGAGCTTAGCGCGCTCGTGCAAGTTTGCCCCCGTTCCTCGTTTATTAGCAGTAATTACCGCGCGCCTGGACCGACCAGAGAGTCCCGGCCGCCTGTTTATATATAATGTTTTCTCACACAATCTATTCTTGGCATCCCCCATCCCTCTGTCCTATATGCGCGCTTGGGAACGCGTAACGGAATCGGCATGACATTACAATTAATTAACGGGAGGCCGAACACTCGTGGTCGCGTGACGAACCAATTTTAAGGGTTTATACACAACCCTCCTGCACTATTCTCCTGTGACGATTCACGAATCTCAAACTTTTGCTAATTACGAAATGTTTTTTGTACGATTAATCTTCTCCCTCGATTTAATTCAATTTTATTCATCGAAATTTATTCAAGTTTTTATTAAAATTAATTTGTTTTGCCAAGGGCGCACCGAGACGCGAAGAAGGAACGAAGGAATATTCTGATAATTCAATTTTTGTGGTTATGGCAAAATTTTGAAAATTACGTTTTTTCGAGTGAAAGAGAAATTTCAAAAAAAAGTGAAAAAGCGCGGGAAATTTTTGTTTTCAAAAATGATTGCGAGATAGTGTTATTCGATCGGAAAATTCTCGCAGATCGCGAAAATGATGGTTATTATTTCGATATTTCGGAGTTAATGAGTGATTTCTTGAAGAAATTGTGAAATAAAATTTTTTTTTTGGGAAATTTCCGGCTGATGAAGAGTATCATCTTTCAGTCTATACACTCGAGAAGGAAGGAGGGTTACAACGGGTCTCAGGTTGTAGATCTAGAAAATCTCTCGGAAATACCCTTGAGTATTCGAGACACGTACGGAGAAGGCCGTTGGGTAAACTGTCGTAAAGTTTTCGCGTGTGAGACCTAAGCCTGTGCCAGTTTTACTCGATGCACCCGACATTCAGTTTCCATCGAAATATACTTAAGAGCTTTCCTTACGTCTCACTCTGATAAGAGTACCACGAAAGGATGCTTATACGAACGTAGTTTCTTTTTTTCAGAATACTAAACTTTGTTTCTAAACGCTGCCAAAAATCACGTTTCTGCAAAAAAAAAAAAAATAACCCTCGATTATTATTTTACCCGGTTGAATTTCAATTTACGATTTTGTTCAATAAAATTAATTGAAATAGTCGATAGAAAAAATAAAATTCTAATTTTTTGAATTTTTTGTTCATCTCTATAGCACCCTTATAATTTCAAGGGATGAAAACTACAGAATAAAAAATTCGTTTCGATAAATTTATTAACGCTGCATTAATTTGGAAAAGTTCTCGTCTAACGGGTCTCGCTTATTTTCCAACCTGTTTTTCAAATTCTTATCGCCTCGACAAACATTTTTATCAAAGGGTGATTTTCCCTATTACTCAATCGTGCCGGCTCGAGGCTTTCGTTCGGCTCAGAGAATCCACGGAATATTCATAACTCCCGAGTATACTCGATGTACGTTATAGCCGAGAGAGGTACGTAAACCTCGCGCCATTCTACCCAGTACTCGAAACAATTCCTCGTTGCTGTACGGTCTCGCGATTACTAAAACGGCACAGTGATCGGTTATTTTAATCATGCAAGAGGTATAGTGATTGGCATACCCCTTTCTCACCCAATCCAAAAGTAATTTTCCGCGAGGAGCGAGCCAATCCGTAACCGAAGTGGCCAATGACTGTGCCAACTCTATTCTCCACGTGGCCTCGGGAATATTTCGCAGCAATGCACCACCGGCACACGACCGAGGCTCGTTGAACCGCGAATAACTGAGATTTAGCGGCAATAAAACAGCTCCGTCGAGGATTTATGACAAGTGCATAGGGCACTAGGAATTTGGAAAACAAAAAAAAAAATACGAAGAAATATCGCGTACCTCTCGTCTTTTTTGCTTACCATCGATTTTATTTATTTTGTTTTTTTTTTTATTATTATTATTTTGCTGCTACGAAACGTAGCTTTTACGAGATTGAAGAGTGGTATGGAAAGGCTTTCTAATCGAATTGTGCACGGGAGGAGGAATTTCAATAAGCGATAAAAAAGCATGTATATGTTTTTTTATAGGAGGAATCTCGCGAGCAGATAAGTGGGAACTGTCGAGCTGGGTGACGGCTTTGACTCCCTCAAGCTCCATTCCTCCCCCCAACCCTCTCTCCATCGGTCATATACAGAAACATGCGCATGTGGTTTGGATACATCGCAAGCAGAGTTTATTTTCGCAATACCTTTCGTTGATCGAATGAATTCAACCAGGAATATCGACAGGCTCCAATCTAATTTAATCGTGTAAAAAACAAAAAAAAACAAAAAAACATTTTTTATGGATCAACGAACCAGTCGTTGGGAATGTTTCGACGAGTTTCATTCAGCAAGTTGATTGCATAAAATTCACGAGAACTTTCCAACGAGCGAGCAAATTTTGTTTTTCATAAAGTAAAAACAAACATATGAATTTTCAGAACACGTATAAAATTTGTAATTTGTCGAAGTCGGCGAGGAAATAATTAATTTTTCGATGAATTGTAAATAACTCAAAATTTGATAAATTTCAACCCTCATCGATCGATCATCCTCGAAACTCGATATCGGAGCAATCTCGTTCAGTCAATTTTCATAAAAACTCGACCTTCCTCTATATTTACCATAAAGGGTCGAACGACTAATCGTTGATCGTCGTTTACCCTCTGGATACTCTTCCGGTCCAGCCCCTTGGCCCCTTGGACACGGTGGTAGAAATAATACGTCAGGATCGAGAAGAAGGAATCTCGATATTGAAAGTCGAGGAAGACGAAGGGAGAGCCGGTAAAGACGTAAATATATGTATATATATATACGCGTCTATAAAGTAAAGGGAGGCGATCGGTAACGCCGCGAGCTGAGGCGAATTGGTCCGGATGAGTTACGAGAACCGATCTGGGCTCTTTCGATGCGAACATCGTCGCGAATATACGCTGAATACGGGATTCTTCAGCAGTGAGAGTGTGCGAGTGGAGCGGTTTACCGATCTCGATAAATCACGGCCCTTATTCAGACCCTTATTGCCCCTTCTTTGCCCCTCTGTCCGTCTCTTTCCCACCCCAGAACGCACAGGGTGTGCAGAAATCTTTCTTCCTACTAGCAGCTTCTCCGCCCAATGTTCCTCACCCATACGACCCTCTTGTTCGGATCCTTCACCCTATTGCTCCATCCTCGACCCTCGTTTATACCCAAACATTTCTATTCGAATCACTCGATCTTCGACATTATCCGTGGTATTAAAATAGATAGATCGATCGGCGGGTGGCTGACGATGCATCCTCCCTAAACCGGTTCGCGAGTGAATAATCCTTAAATCTCTGTTATCCCAAACAATTTACCATAAGGGCGAAAATTCGGCAGGTGAAACGTACCAGGCGGATTTTAAATGCTCAATGATAAAATTCTATGGTCGAGAGTGGCACTCGAACTCAAGGGTGGGTTTGATAGGAACTTCTTGATTTTCGGTGACCTTCAACCTTGTGACCTTCGAGGGACTTTCGAAATTATATTATTGCATAATAGGAGTGGAAAGTCCGTGTGAATTTATGTACAAAGGGCAGGAAAGCAACATGCTCGATTCGTGAAGGGCACAAGGGATAATCCTCAAGGTCATAGTTTGAAGTAACAGGAATCATTCGGTATTCAACTTTCGTTATTTTGACTTCAGCGCTTACTGTTAGCTACTCGAAGCACCCACGATACAGACTCGCTTAATCCCAACCCTTGAGATAGAAGTATGGACGAGCAAAAAACGGCTTTTACGATGATTGTCCAAAAGTGCAAACATCGTCGCAAGGTCGTCTTAAGGTCAAATGGATTATTCCCCATTCTATCCACCAACAATCGCCATTTTTTCCACCGAACCCGCGAAATCCGGCAAAAAAATACAGGTATGCCAATGACTGTGCTTTTCGGTCCTCTTACCATGCCAACCACTGTGCTAAACGCGTTTCTCCACTTCCCAAGAGCTACCTCGTACCTCCCATGGACCTACACATACACACACGGCAGGGTAGCGTGGCTATCAACGTCATTGACAGCTTATTGGCAGTTGGGGGTTGAAAATTGCCCGTTCGCCAGTATCGGACCCTATTTTCTCTGGGCTTTACGATGACGGGCATTGTTATTGGCACTGGACTCCGCGATCTCAATGCCTCTCCCTTCCTACACGTTGTGGTAGTTGGTTCGGCACTCCTCCGCCTTTTATCCCGCGTAATACCACTACACTCTCCCCAACCACGATAGAACGCTTCGTAGCACACAGAAAGTGTCGTTAGCTCTTTCTTTCCACGACTCGTTCTTTCTCTTTCTCTATCTTCCCCTCTTTCGCTTTGTCCTGATATTCTTTTCTCTCGGTTAGCTCGTTCTTCGAGAACTGGGTTACACGCTTAAATTTCTTACATTTTTTTGTTTTATATATTTTCTTTTTATATCATCCCTCGAGAGAGTCGTATCCCTTATCCACATACAGACCTTGATATCCCCCTTTCTCTTTTAAACCATTCGCCGGAGCCGACTTCGTGTAACTCACTTATCGTCGAACATTTTATACGTATAGTTAGTGTATGTGGTTGTGTCTTGTGCAAAGAGAAGTTTCGCAATTCGATACAAATTTTGTCGACATTTTTCGTAGCTTATCGCCAATGGTGATAAGACGAAGGTACCTCGAGCAGGGAAATGGAACGACTGTGTTGTTATCGAAATATCGGACCATACAAACAATAATAATAACATCAACGTCGACTCGTCGATTGTCAAAGTTATCAAACATGTGTTGAATTTAATTTGCAAAGACATTCAAATTTACCAATCAAAATTAGGAAAGTTTAAATTTTATTGCGATTTTAGAATCTTGAGATTTTTTTTTAATTCAACGTTATAATAAAAAATATTAAATGGGCAATTAAAAATCTTTCTATCATTTTCAAATATAACTTCCCACAATTTTTCACTTCAATTTTCTTTCTTTTCGTCGCAATGTTACATATTATAAAAAAAAAGGAAACGTCTGTCAAATAATTTTGTTTGTACCTTCGACGATGATGACGTCTCGCACGTTTCTTCGAAGTAAGATCGGTCGTTTTTTGCGGGGAAATAGTAGTCGAATGACCGATTTCCGTTACAAGATCGACTTGCATTTTGCGATGTCCCGAATGTCTGGTCCTGGGGGTGTTGAGCGGTAATATCGACGTCGTTTCCTCGTTCCACACCGTTCTCGTTGTTTTCGTCCTGGGGCTACGGGCTGTCGTGGTCTCGGTGCGAAGACGACGATTGTGCTTTTTCGTCTCGTCGACCATCGATCCTTGAACCCTTCAACATTAATGAATTTGTTTTTTCTTAATTAAAAAAAAATCTTTCACTCCTTGTCAGTAACATAAAATAATTTTCCAATTTTTATTTCGAATAACTTCCTGTACATTGCTTACAAAAAAATCTCACAAATTCTAGAAGATAATTTACTGACAGAAATAACTTTCAAATTTTCTCTTTGCGTACAAAAAAAAACATTTGCTATCAGGAAAAAAAAATCGACTCAAAAATTCTGTTATCTTAAAAATAACAATTTTATTTTTATTTTCACTTTGACCCGTAGTAAAATCGTATAAAATTATATTTACCTACTTTTATTCCCAAAAAATAATTTTGGAGATAAAAAAAATTGAAATTTCAGAAGATTCGTATTACTGGTAATTTTCTTTCAAAATTAAAAAATATTTGTCTATACAGTATTGAGAGAAAGGGAGCGCCTTACTTGAACTCAATACCGGTATCTTTGATCTCGGGATTGCTGTCGTGATCCCTGCCAAAGTTATATACGCCCATCGGATCCGAGCCCATGCTGTACTGATTTCTATCGGCTGTTATCGTTCCAGACTTTTCTATCGGCATTACCGACTCTTCCGTATTCTCGGTTGCTCTGAGAGCATCGTGTTCGTTCTTGAATTGCAATATTTCTGAAATAATTCAATCGTTGCACTCTTAAACCCCAAAATATTTACACTGGAACGAAATCATCTTCGAGTTAAAAAAAATTCATTTAATAAAAACGAAAAGAATTTCTTTTCCGATAAAACGAATTTGGAAAATAAAACAAATTATAAAAACGAATAAGTAAATTAACAAATGAAATTTTATTGAATAAAAACAAAATTGTATTTTATACAAATCGATAAAATTGATTCGAGTAAAATCAACTGGAAATAAATTGTAGAAATAAAATTGAAAAAAAAATGATAATAATAAGAGATGAATAATAGAGATAAGTATTATTGTTTTACTAACCAGTTAAGCCCTCCTCCTCGACCTGAAGACCTTCCTTCAATACTTCGTCCTGATACTTCTCCAACTCTTCGAGATAGCTCTTGTTCAATTTTTGCTGTCTCCATTCCGTTTCGTATTTCACATTTGGCAATGCGATATCACCCAGAAATCCGCCTGAAACATCGAGCCATGAAAAAGAAAATTAAAACAGTCGCGTTACGCAAATAAACATTGAAAAAATATCGAAAAAGAATTTATACGGATTTAAATTTTTATTTTATATTTTTATTCTTTTATTTTCTTTATGATAGACGATATCCCTCGCAAATCCCGATTTGAGAAGACTGCATATTGTATATCGGAGAATATTGCCACGTCGTGCACGCTTCGATTTTCTTCGATCGATCCATTTTATCGGTTTCCATAAATCACATCGAATCCCCACACCCGTTATCTCGGCAAGAGAGAGATTTTATTCGAGCGGCTCTCATTACAATCCATGTAAACAGGTCCCTTCCTCCTCTCTGCCTCGTTTCGGAAGGGTAATTTTTTAAATACATTCGTTTTTCTGTCGTCAATAATTATAAAATTTGTAGCAATTATTAATTCTACAAAAAATATTACAAATAAATAAGTCACTTATCAACTTTTAATTATTTCACTCAATAATAATAATAATAATAATAATAATAATAATAATAATAATAATAATAATAATAATAATACAATAACTAAATAATAATTATTATAAAAATAAAAAATTATTTTATTAATCAAAGTCTTAGTTGCATTACCATGAATAATACCTATATGAAACACCGAGATGTGAAAAACAAAATAGAAATTCGATCAAAGGAATTGGATCGAAGTGTCACGATGAATTTTAAGCAAGAATTTTTCTCGTTACAAACTTTCGACAAAAACAAAAGAGAATTGATGGTTTTGTTGGTTCGCGTTGAAAAGTATCTAAATAAGGGATGAGATTATTAAGTTTCTCTACTGTCAAACTTCGGGGGGATTGTTTGCTCGACGCGCGAGAAACTCGTACCATTATTGACAAGAGAGAATGGCGGAAGGATGCGAGAAGAGGACGTTGGTAAGTTTCTGTGTAAGATGGCCGATGTATAGAAGGTGGCTTTATCGGCGATGGAAAGTTCAATGTACGTCGGTTCAGACACGCGTTCTATATGCACATTTGCGTATCGTATCAGATACATACACACACACACACACAAACACACACACGCACACACACGCACACACACACATATATATATATATATGGGATCTTTTGTGTCATGTGTGCAAATCGCAATGGCCTTTGGCCTCCCAAGATCAACGCAAGATTCCCAGAAACTATCTAACAACATATGGGCTATTCCAGTCCAATTGGTCAAGCAAACACGCTTCAACGCTTCTCTATTTATTCCACGTGCTAGACCAAATTTTTTGATCACTTTTTTTTAATTTTCTTATATTGTTGTTATTATTATTTTTCATACTATTCATTTAATTAATTTGTATGTTTATATGAAATAAATTCAAATATCGAACAAAATTTCTGTCTTGCACGTGCGTTTGAAGAACATCGTTCTTTTTTTTTTGTTCTTAAATTTAAAATTTGATAAACAATATTTATTTGTAGGTTACGTTTAATGGAGGAAAATTTAATATAACGATTACCCACCGCGATAAAATACGTTTTCATCGGTTGGCTCGAGCCGTGATGGAAAATTCATTAACGCCCCGAGCGTTCGCTGAATATTCAACGAAAATTAATATACGAATATTGCATTTTGTGTATTTCTCGTGCTTTTGTTATTGTTAACGGTACTTTCGGATGATTGTCATTGCGATGATAAAACCCGTTGCATTGACATATTAGCCACGTAAAATGCTCTTTAGTAAATCGCTCGTACAAATGAACATAGACATGCGAGCAGGCCAAATGCTAAACCGTCCTCAATAAAGTAATACAATCACAAATACGTTCGGAAATCCCCCCCCCCCCCCCATACAAAAGAGAAAACAAATTTATCTACTTGTTTCTCATTACCAATAACCTTCCAATTTTCTTCACCTATCGCTAAACGTTAAAATTAATTCATTAATTGACTCGTTAATTCTAATTGAATCAAGTCAATTCTCATTAATAACAAAATATCATTCTTCTTAATTAAAATCAAATAAAATAAAATTTATCAAGATCGTTCATTTTCCGTTCTTAAGCGTTCATTGTTTATAAAGGTTCTTCGTAATCGTGGATGCATGGCTAGCTTGGTTCGAACAAAGGATAGACATTGCCATGAGCACGTAGGGACAACAAGCGGTTGCCATTGTACCGATCACACAAACGGCAATGACCATAAGTTCACATAAACGCAATCCTCCATATATCTATATATATGTATATGTTTATATACATAGTTAGACCTCATAGAGGTCGCCACCACGTGCGTACACCCGGTGCTTTCGATTATGGGTGTTACATAATGCAGAGTACAATGAAGGGTCCGCACTGTCCACCGGACAGAGCTTTCCTGTAAGCTTTCACCCCCCCCCCTCCCCACTCCCGCCACACCTCGCTTTCATCCCCTCCTTCTTTCCCTCCATCTCACTCTCCCTTTCTCTATACGTATACGTTTCAGAGGAAGCTGCAAAGTCGTGAATTCGATGAGGGTACACGAATCGTAAATACGTACTATCGTGAATAACCCGACCGCGGATATCGATGGTCTATACACACGAGAGGGTTGAACCATTCGCTGTTAAGCCGATCCTCGAATCGCCTACAGTCTACTCTTGATACGCTACCCGGTACTCGTATCGACCAATCATTGACTTATTTTAATCCTCAACCCTTCATCTTCGTGTTGATTTCTCATAAGTTACAATTTTTATATTAATTTCACCCTCTGCAACCCTCTCGCGAAGTGTAACGAGTTCTGTAAATTTCAAATCTCGAAATTGTCTCGATGTGAGTTCAAATTTGTCGTATATTGACTTTTGAGAATTAAATCCATTATGTAAGTTTGAAATTGAGTTACTCATCGTGAGTTTAATTCATTACATAAGTTACTACATATATTTCCGATCGAGGGAAAGAAGTTCATTTTTTGAATTTCCCAAAGATTTGTCTCATGAGTTACTTAAGTTATAACTCATGAGTTAAATATTAATTCCCAGTCGAGGTACCTGAAGATAAGTTACACGTATCGTCAATTGTTGACGGACAAAATCGTAGCAAGCCCTTGAGGGGTGGATCGATTTTCGATAAGTGGGTACTCATGCGTGAAAATCGTCATTCTCGCGAGTATTCGCACTATTTCGTATCACAAACGTTGGTCCGAAATACGAGGTAGTTCGGAGCTTGTGCAAGGGGGTGAAAATGAGGGAATACCCCATATACTCGGCCTACCCCTTCTCGTACGTTCGGTTAATTAATGGTACCTGACCGAGAGGGGGAGAGACAGTCGATTCGCAGAAGCAGCGCCACCATAAACCATGCAAAGCTCCTGCTTGAGCTCTCGCACGCGTCTCCCCCATGGCCACATACGCAAGGGTAACCCACCCTGTGTATTTGAGCTTGACTTTCCCTCTCTGTCTTTCTCTCTCTCCCTCTCGTCAACATCCAGTCGAAGCTTCCAGTTTGTGCGTATGCGAGAATGTTAACTCGCACACGCACCTGATCCACCTGATGGAAAAGGGATGGAAATCCAACCCTCTCTCCCCCTTCCCCCGTCAGAGACCAATCCCTACAAACCTGGCAGACGTATACGTCTCTTTATGGGATATCGTTATACCGAACCCTCCATGGATATGTTGACTATGTGCATACGTACATTTGCATCATGGCGTCTGCAAATGTGCGTATTTATGAGATTGCCCATCGGACAGGTTGCATAACACGTACAAATGGCAGGATTCAGGATTAATGTATGGATCCATTAAAATGTCTTATGTGAGTAAATGTGTACGGTACGATAACGAAGGGGGCCTTCGTGTTTATGGAGTTTGCAACTTCGAGTTCCAGATTTGTGCGAAATTCATTATTTATTGCACCAGATTTTTCGTAATAAAAACAATATAGCTTCGGGAATAAATCGTCGTATCGAATTGTAACATCGAGATCGATTTTTGGGTGAATATTATCGATAAATTGATTTCTATGAATTTTGATATTGAAAAATATCGATATTTTTCCAGTAAATGCGATCAATAAATCGATCATCGATTTCTAGAACTGTCTATCGGCTCGAAAGGTCAGACGGGTCGCGAATTCATGTATAATGGTTTCCATATCGTCAAGGTCAAGGTCACTATCAATTTTTTTAAATTATTCAAATTTTCACGCTCGTATCACGGCGAGTCTGTCTTCGCACGAACGTTTATCAATTTATCCGCAGACACGTATTTCGTCAGATGTTGAACTCGCGATGCGATAACGAACGGCAAGATGCGAATTAAACGCCCGAATGCATCTTTTTTTCAATGATCAATCTTATACTTGCAATTAGCCTAAAATCTGCGAATACAAAATAGAATTTTCAGAAAACCATAAAAATCAATATTTTCCTCACTAAAAATGAACGAGTCAAATTTTTGTTTTTCTTTCTTCAGTAGAAAAAAAAATGTTTATAAGAAAAACAAAGAATTTGTTTGGAAAAACAAAGAGTTTTATTAAAATTGTATCAATTACCCATGGATTTGTTAGAAACAAATTTCCTGCGGTCAAATCATTCAAAAAAAAAAGAAAAAAGAAATGCAATTAATCGTCTCGATTTTGTGAAATTTGTTTGAATTTTAAATATGAGAAAACGATGAATTTCTTTTCTTTACAACCGCAAGATTATGACGAAGAGCCAATCGAGACGCGGTTCTCCATCGCACCGGACGCTTCGCCAATCTCCGGTAGGGATCGAACGCGACCGTTTTCTTTTCCATTTCCAGGTCGTAGATCGCGTCGATGGTCGAGCAAAGTCCCAAGAAAATTTTGTCGCTGTAACTTACAAGTACACCTAGTCTTATGTATATGTATTATCCGAGGTAGATAGGGAGAATTTCCGGTTACCGATAGATCTCACCGATGGAACTTCCGCCCACCGGTTTTAACCTCTCGCTTTTACTCCCATAGACTTCTTCCCTCGTTTTCTTCGACGAGTTATCGCAACTTTCTCTTTGGACCATAACCCCACTTTTTTCCCCCGGAAGTAATATGTCTCACGGTTTTTCATCCCTGTCATCCTGAGAAAATTTCGACGGATTTCGCCGCGTCGACACTCGTCGACAAACGACGAGTATTGGAAAGCAAAATCGTTTCGGAATATTAAAAAAGAAGAACGTAATTAAAAATATAAGAAATCGATTTCATGCTTAATAAAATAATAATAATTTCTTTGTTGTTCCAAGGAGCTATATTTTCTTATAATATAAATCATTCAAATCAATTTATTAACAATCGTTACAATTTTATAAAATTCAATCGAAACCTTTATTATTTTACAATAAAATTATTCGAATCGACCATAACCCCACATTTTTTTTTCCGGAAGTAATATGTCTCACGGTTTTTCATCCCTGTCATACTGAGAAAATTTCGACGGATTTCGCCGCGTCGACACTCGTCGACAAACGACGAGTATTGGAAAGCAAAATCGTTTCGGAATATTAAAAAAGAAGAACGTAATTAAAAATATAAGAAATCGATTTCATGCTTAATAAAATAATAATAATTTCGTTGTTGTTCCAAGTAGCTATATTTTCCTATAATATAAATCATTCAAATCAAATTATTAACAATCGTTACAATTCTATAAAATTCAAACGAAACGTTTATTATTTTACAATAAAATTATTCGAATCGACCATAACCCCACATTTTTTTTCCCGGAAGTAATATGTCTCACGGTTTCTCATCCCTGTCATCCTGAGAAAATTTCGACGGATTTCGTCGACAAACGACGAGTATTGGAAAGCAAAATCGTTTCGGAATATTAAAAAAGAAGAACGTAATTAAAAATATAAGAAATCGTTTTCATCTTTAATAAAATAATCATAATTTTGTTTTTGTTCCAAGAAACTATATTTTTCTATAACACAGGTAATTCAAATCAAACCATTAATAATGGTTACAATTCTGTAAAAGTGAAACGAAACGATTGTTGTTTTACAATAAAATTATTCAAATCGACGTTTCATTCATTCTCTCATCTCTATTTTGACAGAATCACGAAAGCAAACATCGGTCAAAAACAATTAATCACGTTATTCGAGGTGTTAAAAAAATTGAAACGGTCCGAGCTGCCCTCTCCCCCCTCCTCCAGCCCCCTCGCCTCCAGCGATACGAAGCACACCGTGACACGATGCGTTTGTACCGTGTATTGATTGGAATGGAGAAGCCTTTCGCATCGTGGCACGAGGAGAAAGAGAGCCTACTCTATCGCCGTCGGATTAAACGCCGCTTGTGTATACCATATACTGACCGATGTAAAGTTTTGCTTTTTTTCAATTTTTTTCTGTTTTATTTTTTTTTTTGTTCATTACATAGAGTTTTATTTGTTTTTCACCAATCACGTCGTTCGCTCGAGTATTAACGCGTTCGACGGAGCGAACGGAATGACATTTGTACTAAGAACGAAGCAACGTAGGAGAAAAATCGTTTCGACCCTCGACACTTACAATCAGATTTTTTTTTCAAATAATAATAGTGGCATAATAATTATTTAAATAATAATTAAAAGACAGAATTTGTTTCTTTTAACAATTGAATTAGACGATCTTTTTTTTTTTTTGACAAATTATATTTGAGATTTTTTTTTCAAAATTCGCACTCGCACGATGAATTATAAACATATACTTCCGGATTAGAAATAGTTCGTTTTCTACGATCTTTCCCTCGGTCGTTCACAAGGTCCGTTCTCCTTGCTTCTCTTTCCTTCCTCTCGTTCTTCACGTGGGCCGAGCTTCGTTTTTTTTCTTTCTTTCTTTCTTTTTTCTCTCGTACCAACTGTGACCCACTCTCGTATACATTACGCGTATTACATTTCTCTAATCCCGACGGATCCGTCAAACTCACGCCTCGCAGTATACCGTCGTCCGTTCTACCGGAGAATAGTTTCGATGATGATTCGACATCTCCCAAGGCGACGTTCGGTCTTCTTTCACCGTAGGTACCGAGATACATAAATAAGTGACACAGTAGCGTAGAGAGGACGAAACTTTTGTGGCAATACTTGATCATCTTCGCGAATGACGCAAGAACGGAAATTTTTTTTTTTGTTTTTTTTTTCTCGAAAAAGTTAACTTACCACTTCACGCGGGGGACATATTCGAATAATTGCAAACGATCAAGTCAGCAAAGATTTTTTTTCGGATCCATTAATCATTATTAATCGCATACATTGAATAACTCGAAAGTGATAAATTAATTATCTGATCGACTAATTAATGTTATTATTATTGTTGCTATTGTCGTTGTTATCTTTATTAGTATTATTATTATTATATAATAATCAGAATTATTATTATTATTATTATTATTATTATTATTATTATTATTATTATTATTATTATTATTATTATTATTATTATTATTATTATTATTATTATTATTATTATTATTATTATTATTATTATATAATAATATTTATTATTATTATATTATATATTAATTATAATATAATAATAATAATAACATTTCTGATTATTATATAATAATTATATAATAATAATAATAATAATAATATTTCTGTTTATAATTAAATCGATAAAACGATAAAAGCCAATAATTTAATTTGATTCTTTTTCACGTCGTAGTAAAATCAACAAAAAGATAGTAAAACGAAGATTATAAAAAATCTTTTACGAAAATAGAAATTACTAAAATCGTGAGAGCCAAATATTTCCTTGAAAAAATGATTTTTCGACACTTTAGAATATTTCACAGTGAGCGAATCCCTATTATTATTATTTTCGCAAGAGCTTTCCTGCTTTTTCAACGAGGAGGAAAAAGGAAAATGAGCGAAGGACCGAAAGAGCGTTAATGCAAAGTTTCTATGGTCCAAATACACATACTTATACCATAATATATATGTATATATGATTTTCACAGTGTCAGATCGTCGAGAGTGCACCGCGTCTTTCGAAAACTGAGGAACGAGAAAGAGCTTTTCGGTAAAAAGTGGATCGAGAAAAAGAATAAGGGAAGGTACGACCGGAAGTGCACGGTGACATAAGAAATAAGAATAACAAGAAACGTACAAAAAAGGGAAAAAGACGAAAAAACCAAAAAAAAAAAACCAGAAACCAAAAAATAGAAAAACCAAGTCTCGAGTACGTTTCCGGGCCTCGGTGTAATCGTTCCCCGATTTCCATACGATTATTTCACTCCGGGAAGTCGTTTCCCACTTCGTCTCTTCCGTCGAACGCGAGAGACGCGCGTTTCCGCACCTTTTTTTGTTTTTTTTTTTCGAGTTCGCGAACTTTTCTCCTCTCGTCACTGAGGGATGCGCCTTTTTTTTACTCGTTCGTCGACGCCGGTTTTCTTTCATCGAAGCACCATCGAGCGGCGTCGGGATTAAAAAGAGGGCGTACTTGTGACCGGAATTTCGTTTTTTTGGTCGTACCTTTCGAAAACTCGAGATCGCTGGACCACGTGGAAATTGACTCGTGACGAGACAAAACGATTCGAGGAGAGAGAATTCCGAGGGAAGAAATCTCTCGAGTGTTTGGACTCGAGCGAGGTGTCAGAGGCCAACTCGAGGGGTTATCACTCGAGACTCACTGACGTCTCGGATCGTACATTTATTGTACAACCGGAGAAAACCATCGTAAACGCCAAGCTTCACATCGTTCGACTGCGAATCACGCGTGGAATGAAAATCAACCATACGCGCGGCCTCTAACGAGTAAACATCGTTGCTCGAACGTAATTGGTCGTAAATTTTTTTCTTTTATGTTTCATTTTTTTCTCTCCTCTTTTGTCTAACTACACAGAGAGATTAAGAGTTGTTGAACCATTTATTGAATCTCTTGGAGATGATCGTGGCTTGAGTGAATCGAGTATAAAAAAAGAAAATACAAAGGGTATATTTTTATTTTTATAATTTTTATTTAATTATTGCTTTAATCAAATTATCGATTTATCGAATCGAATAAATTCGCGCAAAACAATTTTTTTTCGAATAGTATTTTGTTTAGTTTTCAATTATTCTCAATTTTTATAAATTGTGTTATTATTTTATCGACGTTTCGATAAAATTATTGAATCCTTGAGTTAAGTTATCATTATTATTATTTTGATGGAATTTGTCGAGTTTCTCAGTTGAATTTTATGAAAAAAAACGAAATAAACTTGTTTTAATTAAAAATTGTTAATTTTAATTCCCTTGACTCGTTCGATAGGAAGCACATCTGACCGGAAGTCTCCATAAAGATCTCCTAATCTGATTTCTCTCCGCATTAATCATGCTACCCTTTACATTTTCCAATTTACATTTTTCAATTTGATTTCCTTCAATTTTTAACTGCAAATATTTTTTTTCAAACTGTCCATCCCACACGTGCAACAACCACGATCTAATATTCTCTATAAAATTCTGACGCATCTCCCACGCTGATAAATTTCAAACGATCATAGCTAAATTACTTCTTACTCGCGCTTCCTTCGTTATTGCAATTTTCTTTGCCAGAAATATCGTTCCAATTTAAATTTCATTAATAATTTCTCGATTCAAGCGTCGGCGGTTTTAAGGTTGGTAATCGCGTTTCCCTTTTTCCCCTGTATAGTTATCCAACGTTTTTACTTCTATCCTTGCTATTTCTTGTTATTGCCAAGAATCTTGTGGGAGTTACGTTACGTTCTCTCGGTAAGAGAGAAGTATGTATGAGATGGATTCGTCTTCTGAAGCGAGCAAGGGCGCGATTCTCTCTCTTTCTACCTTTTTTCCCTCTCTCTCTCTCCCTCTCTCTTTGCTCCCTTTGCTGAGGGGTATGATCAAGGAAGCTGCTCTACTGGAGTGAAATAACGTCGGAAGATTTACACAAGCGCCTTCCATCGTGGCGGTAATCTCGGGAATATGAGTATCACATGCATATACAGCGGATATTCTACACATACACATATATAGTTAGAGATAAAACAGTGAAAATGGACCACTCAGAAAATAAATGAAAACGATGATTTACGACTCGAAAAGAAAAAATCGTAAATAATAAATCAATTTATTTTTCAACTGTTTAGCCCCAAACTTCAATTTCATTGTTCTTTCTTATGTTGTATATTTGTTTTTAATCAGAAAAATAAAACACGAATGATAAAAATGGGGAAATTAAATTTTTTTTTGTTCCTCGTTTTCAATATTTCGTAGCCGGAAGTTTTTGATATTTTTAAATTTCGTTCTCTCGTAATTTCCTTTAACGATGTGCGAGACTAGTCGACGGCACCCGGAGTGTGAAAAATGAACTTGCCTACCTTCAACCTTTCCTGTATGTACTTTTTTTATTCTTTGAACGTAATGTGTGTATATATACATATATCTTCGTGCAACCCGGAAAATCAAAATAATTCTCCTCGACGTTGCGGGGTCGGCGCACAGGCCGAGAGTGCCGACGACGTGCTGCATCCCCCACCCTCCAACCCCTACTTCCCATCACCCCCCTCCCCTGAACATTTTTCATAACTTTTCCCCAAGAGCCCTTTGTTCATAAAATCGTGGCGAGCACTCGCACACTAGATGTACAACATACACGTAAAAGCCTAGACAAGAGCCGGGTGCGTCATGCTAGCACCGTGGTTGGCCCGAGATAGGACGTAAAGCGGGGTAATATGGACCACCGATATTATTTTTGCGCTGCAAAGCCCGACGAAAATTGTTCCGCTCACATTTTTCTGGCCTAATTTGTTCAAAAAGTTCATTAAATCTGGACGTGGCAATACTTTTGGGAATATATTGAGCATTAAAAAAATTTTCACTTTATTCGTGATTTTTTTTTATTCGGTGAATAGTGTTAAAATTAGTCATCATATGTTAAAAATGACGATTGTAGTTGGACAAAGCAGGGATCGAGTTTGCGAAGCTAAGAATGGGTCGTATTATAAAAAAAATTATGAGAAAACTGCTCCAGGCTCTCATTACTTAATCGTTGCTTTTACTCCAATGAAAATTCGCCATTCGATAAAAAGACGTGCTTGCCTCGGTCTTGAATTAATAAGAATCTGAAGCCAAGTTGGAAACTCCCATAATTCAATAATTAATTCGACCGAAATTAAAATCGCTATTTTCCTCGTACTCGACTTTTGTAACTTTCGTAAATCAAAAAATTGTCGCGATTCGATAATCTCGTTCCTTCATCATCGTCAAAAATAGATGAACGTCACGGAACGATCAAAAATTCTCCCATAAATAAAATCTCGCGTAAAGTTTATAGTCCGTCTTAGCGAACTGGTCCATATTGCCCCACATTTTCGCGTTCCCGTACGTACACTCAAGTTTATATACAGAAAATGGCGGGAGAAAGCCGGAAAGGGATGAGTGAGAGACCGCGAGCGAGGAAACGCGAGTAGAGGAAACTCCTTCGCTATAACTGTATAAGCTCTTTTCGTTCTCATTCTCCGCTACCGTCCACTTTTCACATCTTTGCAAGTTAATTCGCGAGAGTACGCGTTGTTTTTTTCCCCTCGTTCTTTAGATATTAGAGTACGTACTTTTCTTACCGTGAATCCAGAAACACCCTCGTGCTCATATTTATTTATTCATTTGTTTGTTCACCATCCTACACGTTTTTTTATTTTTCATTTTATCATTAATAGAAAGCATACCTACGTACGCATCCCCATTGAAGGGCAAAAGGTCGTAATTCACGAATAATTCAACGGGTGTTAAGTGATTTCCATTTTCCACTCCGTGGTAAAATTATTTTTCAACTTTTCCCACCAGTGTCGTCTTGGAGACGAAGTTGACCAAACGGTACATCGTACCACTTGTTTTCCATTACAATATACAAGAAAACTTTTTACGTAAACACGATTCTACGAAAATACACGAATTCGTTCGATACTTGCAAAATTTTCACACCGCGATTATCCAACTACGATAATTCGCGAATGATTTTTCTTTTTCAGGGGAATACAATACCCGTGCGAGAATAGAGAAGAAGGAAACGGATGAAAAGGCGCGAGTGCGAGAGAACAATGAGAACAAAGAAACAAAAATTCGCGAAAGAAGATGAAAAAATATAATACGACGCTTCGTCGTTATAAAGACGAAAGTTTCGAGACGCGTTACCGAGGAAAAGCTCTGTTTTCCCACTTGACAAGTTTCAAGGTCGTTCACTAGCGATTCTTACGAGTTTAAGCTCGAAAGCTTCTCTAGACAAAAAACTTCCTACACACAATCCGTACGATTTTTCCCAAGCTTTTCCAGCGTCTTGGGAGAAAAAAAAAGGAAAATCTGTCTTCCGGCGTGAAAGATCTCGATATCTTTCTTTCTTTCGCTATGAAAATAAGAAGAAAAGACAAAATTAAAAAACACAAAGCTTTCTCTATGATGAAGCGGTATTCAGGGAGACGGAGAGAAAAAATCGCGCTGTTATTATGAAGCTTCGAGCTTCGCCCACTCGGTGTCAGCAATGGGGAGTTTCATCGAGAGACGCGTTGGATACAAATATCTATGTACACCGTTTGCCACATATATGCAAAGGTGGAATAGGTGGAATATCTCGAAGCTCCCGTTTCATTTAGTTTCGTCCTCGTTTCTCATTTCACTCGTCTATCGTTTTCACAAGCGCGCGTGTGAGACGAGAGGTTTTTCCGTCGGCCTCTCTTTTACTCATCTGCATGAACTTTCTCCATCCCTCTCTCTCTCTCTTTCTCTCTCTCTCACTCGCAACGGCCTCTGTTCTTCCTCCGCTTCCGGTGCACTCGCGCGCAAACTTCGACACCCGCAACTACCATATCGGTCGGTGGATTATGTGGGTCAGTCTAAAGACTCTTCCAACCTTTGTTCGTTTGTATTTTCTTTGTTCTTTCGTTTTGTTTCTATATATTTAAAAAAAAATTGTTTTTTTTTCGTTTTCATTTTTCCTCCTCCATTTTCAATTTTTTCCCCCAGTGCGTATTTTTCTTTTTCCATCCTGCGTCTCGTCGATCGACGGTTTAAACGTCGCTCTACTCGTTTTCTCGTTATGTCGACAGGATCTTTTTTCTTTTGTTAGTTTTTTTTTGTCATCGAAAATTTCCCGCTTTTCTTTCATTCTCTCTATTGGCCGCGTTTTGTTCCCTTTTTGTTTTCGTTTTCTTTTTGCGAATTTTTCGTTTCAACTCTCGGTCGAACGGAACGAAGGTACGATCGATCTGCGAATTTAACCGCCGGTTCCGCGTGTGACTGACGTAATCGTCGAGCATTCCTCGTAATTAGCGGAGAGTGTAGCAGCTGTAGAAATGATGTTCGTCGATCGAGGTTTCGAGCACTCGCGGGCTCGTAGTCCGATCGGGTCCAAAGAACAATTGAGCTAAACACGTGATTAATTTTTGCTCTGGTATCGGCGTTTAAGCTTCTCTCGTGGAATTTAACGAATCTAATTCCCGTTGCTTAGAGTCGTAGTTCCGTCCGTTGACAATTCTCGCAATTATCTCGATTGATCAAATTCGTATTAATCGTCTAATTCCGCAAATTACGATAATTAATTCTTAACGTTGAACGAATAAAACCTAAGCAACCAGCGAGAATCGTAAATGAAACGAAATTTTATCGATACGATGAAAAAAACGTCGATTTTCCACGCGAAACAAAAACAAAAAAAAAACAAAAACAAGATACATATCCGATAATTAAATTCTAAATTAAATAATTCAATTCCCACGTTGCTATAAACTATTATCACGCCGTTATGAAAATTCTCGATTTATTATCCTTTCCGGGAAAATACGTTCGAATTAACTTTATTTCCGGTTCATCGAATCGAAATTATGATCGAATATCGAAACGTCGAATTGCGCAAAAATTTATTTCGCTGTACGGATAAGTCGATCGGAAGGTAATTCGACGCGGGAACAACGGGAAGTAAATGTATGTTGCGAAGCAGAGGGATTGTTATTTCTATACCGGGCGAGAGTAACGGAGAGAAAGAGAGAGAAAGAGAGGATGCATCAGTTAAGCGAGTTCTCGCGCCAAGTAGAATGGAATAATTATTAAATCACTGGTCCCGTAGGTGCACGAGAGCTCGCGCGTGCCCCGATTATTCAGATTCGTGTGGTCGTGTCGTATACACCGGATAGTCAGAGGGGTGGGGGGAGACCTAGAAAGCGAAAGAGTAAGAGAGAGAGAGATAGAAAGAGGAAAATTCACAAGCGGGATAAAATAGTTGGACTTACGCCAAGTGCAGGCCGGCAATGCGACTGCCACCCGCAGCAAGTTCGTGCTCTTTTTTCTCCTCCATATCTCTCACGTTGGCAGCGCGTAACTAGACGACCGACGGCGAAACGCGCATGCGCTTCGCGGCCTCCCCCACTCTCGAGCGGTCGCGCGAAGCACGCTGGGAGTGGAGGAGTGGGGGAAACGACAAGTCCCGCGTTACCGCGCGACCTCTCTTAATTTCTGTTTAATTCATAAAGGGACCGCCGGCACGGTACGACAAAGATAGCAGGAACATGACGAGAAAGAAAAACGTTGAAAAAAGTAATAGAGCATGTTCGGATGGACGATAGTCGCGAGTGGTAGAGGATGAGTCGAGGGAAGGGGAAAGGGAATGTTCGAATGGCGGAAGTGGTCCTGAAACGTCGGAAACCCTTTTATCCTTTGTAAACGAGAGGAGCAAATATATATATATATATATGCATATATGTATATATCTCTGTATTTGTGTATGTGTGTGAAGAGGGTCGAGAGAATTCTTTCATTCCCTGTGACGGTGTATGTACGCTCGTGCGCGTGGACCACTTGCTTTCGTCGCGTGTGTCTTTCACCTTCTTCATCCCCCTTTCTCTATCTCTCTCTCTCTCTCTCTCACTCGTTTTCTCTTTCACTCACTCTCTATCTATCTCTCGCTTCCTCTCTGGCACTCCATCCGCGTTTACTTCCACTCGCAACTCCTAGTACATACACGGCGTACATGCACCATTCCTGATTATATGGACCAGGGGCTCTCCTTTATCAATTCTCACTCTCTACATTTTTTTTTCCTCCGCTCTCTCTTTCTCCCTCTCCATTCATTCAATAGCGAAACTGCATACGTGTCCTAGATTTTGTTACGTCCATTATTCCACGTATTCTATAAATTATCTTGCATAATAAAACAAAAAAAAGAAATTAGGTCATCGAACTTTTGGCAGGAGCTCGAAAATCTTTCGTGTCGAATTATCCTTCATTCGTAACAATTTTTTTTAATCTTAATAAAAAGTGTTATAATTTGGAACATTTTATATCGATTTACATTTAAAAAAAAGTTCAATAAATCTCTTCAACGTCAGATCGTTCGTATTAAACCTTTTTACTTTTTTTATCAAACTACCCCTGTTGTAACTCTTCAACCGTTTCATGTCCACTTTTATATTCTAATAAACCTAATTAATCGATTAAATAAAATATTTTCAAGCCTCCCAAAAAAAAAAAATTAATATCGATACGTCGATAAAAGAGGGTTGTTTTTTTTAAACCATGCTTTCAATGTTTATCGTACGTGTTATTGGTTAGCTGTGAAATGACGTTTATCCGTGGCCGGAGGATGTGCCGAGCGACGAGCGGGAGTACACCACAGAAGGATCCGATGAGAAACGAGCTCGCTTGTGGCACGCGAATCCGTCGAATCGGACCCGTCCGCTCACCGGGCTCACGGACGGCTTAATTGGTTGGCGTCAATTAGCGAGAGCGTACTCGTTAGCGGTAAACGACCGCTTGGCTATCCTTGCTACGAGCGAGTGTTTCCCCTTGAGGATCCCGTGCATTTATACGCGTACAGTCTGTACCATTTTAATTCATCGCTTTACGTAATACGAGAAAATGCAATCTTACAAAACTAAAAAAAAATCATTCCTTACGAAACATCGCACAGAAATTGTTTCCATTGGGTAGTGAAGCTCGCGCGAAGTTCACATGAAAGTCACGCGAAGGTCACATGAAGGTCACGTGAAGGTCATCATCGTTTTTTCGCCCAAGAATATATAACTTTGCCTTCGTCACGTTATAGCCAAGATCAACAGGAATACGACGAACAAAAGAAATATTTCTAGCTTCGAAAACGACGGAGTTATAACACTTTGAAATTTTGTTAAATGACGTACAACGTTCGTCCACGAGGTTTTTGTAAAAATGAAAATAAATTGCAAACGTGTATTCAAACCTATCGCACGCAAGAATTCGCGGTAAACTTTTCCTCGTACGACCTTGTTACCTCGAATGATTTTCATTTTCGATAAATTAAAATGGGTCGGCCTGTATATAAATTTATCATACGTATAATGATACAGCGGGTTTCTGCCTCGCGATAGAACGGATCGAAATCTATCTATCTCTTTGGATCTTCCGACGTACTCATACGTATCTATTAATATACATGTACAGATTAACCGTATAATAAGCGTGCTCGCGTAAACGTGACGAACGCCGCGTGTGCCCCCCCCCCCCCCCCCCCCTCGCGCTGCCTCCATGCCACAGACACGTGCTCAGGACTTTGATACGAGAGTGTTTATTAGAATCGTGGCATTCATCGTGGCATGACCAGGACTTTCCGTCGAGCGAAAAGCCTATCCCAAGAAACAATAACGTATATAAGTCGAATGAAATTACGCTCCTATTATAGTACGAGTGTAGAATAATGAGGGAAGGGAGGATAAATTTCTCTCAAACCGAGAGTGCATTGTTTTTGTTACTGATACGTCGACGAGTCAGTCGGTGTTAAATCGACCGAATTTTCTCTAAAACTAACAATGGACGAGCCGAGATATAATTCTATACATTTCTATCAATGGCAGAAAAAAGAAAAGCCTCGAGAATGTTTATTGCGTCAGCGGGGTGGAATAATGTAAAAGACGATGAAAGACTCGGCTCGTCGTATGACGTAGAAGAGATACAAAGAGAGAGGAGTTTAAGTATATATATACATGTACAATATCGTTTCGAAGCGAACATGTAGGTTCTTAGTCGAGGGCAAACCGAATGAGAAGCTCTACGCGTGTCTTCCATACAAGCGGCTCTGGGATTGAATCGCTCGCGTAACTCACCGTCTGGCAATTCGCTACCGAACCACTGAAGGATCGCTCGGGTTCCACCCTTGTCCTCAAAATCTTGTAACTGCCAGTTTGTGACAGACAGGGACAGACAAGGAGGGAGAGAGGAAGGGGTAGAAAGAGAAAGAGAGATAGAGCAATGAGGGGTGAGGCCGAGAGACGAAGGGGTGGTGGGTGACGAGAGGGTAAGATGAGGAGAAGAGGAGAGGCCGAAAGAGTGAGCGAGAAACAGCGAGGGGCGGAAGCGACCGAGAGACGGGGGTTGGGTCGTGAGACTGAGAGGGGCGGGAAGGTAAACCCTTCAATGTTCAGGAGTATAGAATTACCGTGGAGTACGAACGTCGTCTGAGGATTCCTGTGTCACGCTCTTGGAATTGGCACGAAATTTGAGAATCACGTGGATTCTGACAATTTCTGTTACGGTCCAGAATAATAGGGTCGCCTATCGGTACATTTTGGATCATCATCGATGTTCCTTGAATTTGGTTAGATATGAAATGAATTTTTTTTAACTTTAGTAGGTGTCAACTTTTTTCGACGACTACATGTCCTGTAATTAATCTATTAGTGATAGCGTTTGGCACATTAGTAATTATAGTTAATCATTACCACCCTAAATGAGGGGTAGGACTAATTCTTAGTCCGATAGTAATCATTAACCCAACCCCTAACTAGGGGTAGTTATAAAATTCAGTCATGCCTGACAGTCGTTCATCAACTGGATTAGCCTCGAGTCGACGAGGGGAGGATGAAAATTATCGTAAATCATTTACCCCGCAAGATTTGATCGTAGTAGCGAAAATCAAGACGATTAAATTCGTGCGATACGTCCAAGGGTGAGAACCATGAGGCAGGACGTAAACCGGATTAACACGTACTTATACGCATACACGCGAATAGAACAGATCGGATGGTATAGATTCGTACGTCGTCGAGAGACGGTGCAAACCGACTACTACAGAGGGCGCTCCTACTCCGGCTGATCCTTGATCCACAAGACGCTTATCGCTTAGGCCGCCGCTTAGCGGCGCGAACCCGTACTACCTCCGGGCGCGACCTAGGTCGAAAAGGATTAAGGTCAAGAGGGTATATAGACGTCTGTATTTCGAGAAAGACTCGTTGGATGGCGCAGCGAACACCCATCGTATCGAGACCAGGTTGTTCCACGGGTGAAGGATGGTTCGAGAGGATTCGCGATCGAACGACCCTCGGAATCCTGAGAGAGTCCGCGAGCGGGGTAGCAGTGGATTTCGATGATGACAATATCGAAAATCCTAACGGATCAAAGTCTCGGTGATTTTGGTACGTGGGGTTAAGATAACGGACCGATATTCGCTCGATCGGGGTGCTGTCAGTCACCAAGGTCACCTGGCTGTATTCATCGAAACGACTGGTTCTATTTTTTGCTCTTCGTGGCGATCGATCCGATACGAAACGAGAACAAATGAAACGGCATAATTGACAAATTGCGACAATATCGCACGAGGGATTGATTTACATTGAAACAAAAGAAAAAGCCAATCGATCCTCAATTTAGCTCAGTACTGGAAGCACCCGTTCGTTTCATGGAAAGGGTGATATGATTTCTGGTTCGACGAATTCATCGGTTTCAACCCCTCTGAATAAATTCGCAGAATTTATAAATACGACATTCATTTTTAATGAACGAAGTTCCAAAATCAATGGAAAATCGACATTGATGTTTCGTTGGATTTTTCCAGAATGCTGGATGCATCAAATCCTATCGAAATGTTTGACATTAACATTAATAGATATCGAGGGTGAGGAGCATGAAATTAATATTCGCACGATGAGCCAACGAGTGCGAAATAGTTTTGGAATCAGTGACTTTTGAATACATCGGTAAAGTACTCCGAATCCATTTGTCAATTAAATTTCAACGTACCGCAAGCGACTCGTGGTAGAGGAAATATTCGCATCAACGGAAAAGCTTGCTCGGTGAAATCCACGAACACCAACCGTGGCTGGGCTAACTTGAAACCGCGAGGAAGGGTATAGTAGTAACAGGCCTCACCGCCGTTTTGGCGGTTTGACCTCGAGAGAGTTTGGCACGAAAGTCCTAGATTCCCGTGACCACGGAAAGGCATGTACACTTAGGCTGGGCCTCTATCGCACGAGTTCTGATTCCATCACGACTGATGAGCCCTTTGCATACAAACGTTCACATTGTCACGAAAGTTTGGATGTTTGCAGCATCGATATTTGGCTTTGGGGGATGAATTTTGTACGGTGGGCATGCACGTTTGATTCGAAAGTGTTCGTTCCCATAGGGGTTGACACGATCGAGTAATCATGACAGAATTGAGCATGTTCGAATCTTCCAGAGGGTAGATTTGATCGCACGATTGCGATAAAATGACAAATGTGACAAAATATTAGAGAGACGTGTTAACCCCCTAGGAGGGTGAATCATGATAATAACCACTGTAACCCCCTGGGAGGGTTAATCGTGATAAAATTGATCTTGTCAACTCCCCTGGGAGAATTATACGTGTTAAATTTGATCTTGTCAATCTCCTTGAAGGGCTAATCGTACCAAAATTTATCATGGTAACCTTCGAAGAGGGATAAACTTGCCCAATTTTCTACAAAATTTGATTGGGGTTGTATTTTTATAAATTGCATAATTTGATCAGAACATATTTCTTGAAGAACGATGGCAATCAACACTTATGTACGACTGAAAACACAAGCCCCTCTGCACTTTGTATTCCAATAAATACGAGGCGTTTCAATATCTGATAGTATAGGGGTTGTTCTTACTCGATGGGCCAAATTCACACTCCCTATCGTCTCGATAAAATCTTACATAAACGCGCCGGAAATAACCCGCTGGACGCAGCCTGGAATATTTGGGTAATTTATCGATATTTCCTCCGATACAGAGTCATCAACCCTTAACTCTAGGTAGGCAATTCGGGTCCATATAAAGGGCTTTTGTTAACTTTATCGTCGTTTCGATAAAGTCAGCTTCCCTGACGGTAATTCATACCGTCGGAAGGTGAGTTTAGGGGTAAGTAGCTAGAGACTCGAGTCGCGTTATCGCTTCTCGAGCGTCGTTTCGCTAAGAACCTTGAAGACCCATTATTATCGTCGACGAACTATGAAGCCTATGGAACGAACGAAGTGACTCGCGTGGTTTCGTATAATTACATTGTAACGTGTACCAAAATTTCATTCCTCTAAAACCAACCCTTAAATTTGGTCGTTAAAAATCATCCCCTAAATTCAACAATGTTCAACAACCGAAAAACGAATTAAAATTTTGTATAAAATTGATCGCGTTAATCTTTCTAGAGGATTGACACGATGGAATGGAACGCGTCTATAATCGCTTCGAAAAAATCATCCCTCTTCATCCCTTAACCGAGTAACCATGAACATAAAAATTCAGCTGCACATTCGTCGATTCTTTCACGCAGAAGTAAATTTCGTACAATTCTCGGTTTTATCGTATCGCGTCAGAGCCACCCCTATTTTTCTCACCCTCTTCATCCCTCTCGCGTCTACCATCGGACTATTATTCACCGACTGGACTAATTGAGTTTCGACGACGATTACGGGTGACAGGGTATCGTCACGAAGCGTTCGAGAGGGTGGCTCTCCATCAAGAACGAGTGGTACGACCGAGTGCAACGTGAGTGCAACATTTTATTCAATGTCCTCTCCCTCAACCCCCGTAATCGTGGATCGCATCGTAATCGCGAATATCTCGTGCTCCAATGGACCGACCAGTGTCGCATGGTAACCAACCGGAGTTTCGACGCGAGGAATTCGTGAAAAGTTTATACGAATAACGCACGCGAATTTATTTCATCCCAGTTTTCGATTCGTATTTCGACGTGTTCGAAAATTGGTCACATTTCCGCTCGAACGAATTTTGTCGTTTCGGAGGGAAAACAAAAAAAAAGCAAAGTTAATTTTGTTTTTATTGACTCGGACAAATGCATTGTGTCATCGGCGATAAAAGTTGACGGTAGCTTTGCATAAGCTTAAGCCGGTCACAATCCTAGAAACGATAGTCCCATTTTGCATCGTGACCGCGAGAAATCTCCGAACCTCCCGTGCCGCTGGAAAACCGTTCGCGAGAATTTAAATGCAAATTTTGAAATGCAAATATGAGCAGACGGTTCGCATATACCGAAATGAGAGAGAGAGAGAGAGAGAGAGAGAGAGAGAGAGAGAGAGAGTTTCAGGACCGCAGGGCGCGAAACGCGAGGGTCTGATCAAAAAGTGGCCCAGCCTCTCTCCTTCTCTCTCGCTCTTTCTCTCACGACTCGTTCCCTATAACTGCTAATCTACCCGCACCGCAACCCTGTAATTCGTCCCTCGCACTCTTCGCGCTTTCGTTTTTTCGGCTCAAACCTTTTTTTTCTACCCATTTTTCAATATTTTTATTTTTGGTCCGATACGTTTTTTCCCCCGACTAATGTATCTACCTCCCTGGATATGCGCAGTGACCCGTCTCTCACGCAGAATCACATTTTTTCGAGCGAGCTTTTCGATTTTTTCGAACGAGCTTTTTTTTTTACTCTCCGGTTTTTCTCTTTTAAATTCTTATCTCGGATACGAAAATAAAAACGGAAATAGAAAATTTGAGAAATTCCGGATCATATTACGTTACAGTTATTATGAATTTCTCAGAATAATTGCATCCAATTATTTTTTTTCGAAAAAAATCCAGCTCGTTTGGGAGAGCTCGTTAGCATTTCTCAATACTCGTTTGAAAATAAAAACAAAATCGTTTACGTGAATATAAACCGATAACAAACCAAAAAATATCATAAATTTAAAATAAAACAAAGAAAATAAATACAAACAACGTCCGAAATTTGCATAAATAATTCTAATCCTAAAATATATCGCGTTAAATATTTTGAAAATTCTCGCGTAAATTATACGACAAAAATTTATTTTTGCATATTCTCCCAGCGTAGATTAACGCATATTTGCATATAAATTTGGGCCGCGAACGACGGAAGTGAGAATAATAAAATAAAAAAAAGTGGAAAATATTTTAAAACGTCTTCGTTATAAAAAGCGACGAGGGCGTTTATCGCTCGTATATTTCGTAGTAGCGACTTCGGGAATTCGTTATACGAGGTGGAAATTACACGGGCATATCGTTCTACGGGAAGAATCACGAGAAACCACTCGAGGAGTTACAAATATCCCATACGTAGTCGTGCCTGTTCCCAAACGATCGTTTTAAACACTCTCGTATTCTCTCCGCGTGAATTCCTCGCGCACACACGCTGATCGCACCGTGGGCTAAGGAATGTTCATGCTTTATATATATATATATACATGTCGGGGTTGTAAACTTTGGATATTAACTACGTGTTCCCTCCACGAGAGGAATCCTCTTCGTGTCTCCATCTCTTTTACAAAAAAAGGGCGCGTTCGCGAACCGTTCTTGGTCGTGCAGACTGCCAAGTAGCTGCGTGATCTCCAAAACAGACGATTAAGAGAAGTCTTCGAAAAGAAATTTTTTCAAATATTTACGAATTTCTCGACACCGTCGAAAAAAAACCGATTATATAAATTTGAAAAAACGATCTAAAACTGCCGAAAATCGTTCCGATCTTTTTAGCTTATTTAAAAATATTAAATCATTTTTGAAATTTTGGAATTAAATTATTAATTTCAGGTTCAATCGTCCATTTTATATGAAAGTTACTTTCGAAAAATACATATTTTATAGAAACTTGATGAAAAATGCATAAAATAGAAGAATTTTTAAAACTACGAACAAAAAACGAAACATTTGTTCAATTTTTTTTTAATTTTTCGACTTTGGTGCAATTTTTTTTTTTTGTAGAAATTTATTTTTGCGTCTAATTATCGTACAGGGATTTGACAAAAAGAAATATATGAAATTTGATATGTCGTAGGGTCGACCAGAAGAATTGATACGGAATATCACGAGGTAGGGCTGAAATGCACCTTATAAAACAAGTTTTGAAACGTTTTGCGCGAACCAAGCCGCAGTACGTAAGTAGTACGGTTTCTTATTGCCTCGCTATCGCGTCTAGGCACTCTTGAAAACGAGGGTCTTCATCTCAATATGAAGTACTGTACAAGTACACGCCAAACTACCGTCACGATAACGCGTATATAGTTTCATATAAAATACGGATCGAAAGGCTAGTTAGGAAAACTCTCGGCTGAAGATAAAGCCTTATTATGGACGATAAAAAAGTTTTTCTTGGCTCTAAGTAAACTTCACGTAGTAATTAAAAAAATATATACGTCGGATGGAAACTCACGCTGTGAAACAGTTTTTACTGACTATTTGGGTCTTACTGCAACAATTTTAATAACAAAAAATCTTATTTTCGCGGTTGCTTGCTGTTTGATTGCGAAAAATTGGGGAAATCGTGGAGAAACAATTAATCAAGGGTGAAAGTTTGTAAAAATGTCTATTACAAAAATATGTTTTCAATTGATTATATTTTTATGTGAAAATGAAAATATCGCTATTTTTGTCCAAATGTTACGATTGCAAAAATATGGTTGGCGAGATCTTTTTTCGTGTTTTGTAAATTTTTCAATATGAAAATCGCAAAATGTATAAACTGAGAATGTTATTTTATAATGTACGGGAATTTTTCCATCGTGTGGGATAGGAGAAGATTGAAAAAGACTAAAGAAATTTTCCGAC
Organism: Netelia fuscicornis; assembly: GCA_946811545.1. Classification (NCBI taxonomy): domain Eukaryota; kingdom Metazoa; phylum Arthropoda; class Insecta; order Hymenoptera; family Ichneumonidae; genus Netelia; species Netelia fuscicornis. The sequence goes on from OX328014.1 coordinate 6,947,282, forward strand.
CAAAATATAAAACTTTTTATCTTCTGAACTTTTTTTTTTTTTAATTTATCAACGACTGTAACCGTTCGAAAGCGAGTATCACTTCAAAGCTTGAACAATTAAAAATTGAATGAACACTATAGAAAGTTCTCATTTCAGAGGGATTAAAAGCTGTAGTCATTCGAATAAAACGATACCTTTTTAGCCGCCAGCCAAAATCAGTGAAAATTGCTTTTTTCATTCATGCAAACCAATTTCAAAGAATTCTTATGGAAACGGATGTGTAGCCTGAAATGGCAACATAATATTTTTGTGCCTGGTTTTTTTTGCTGATTTACTGGTGAAAAATGGGAAAAAAATCAGTTTTTTATATTTTTGACGGATAAATGGCTAAAAACAAAAATCGAGAATATGATATTCGCTTTCTATAGGAATTTTCCAATCCGCAATCACACGCAAAAGAGACTTCGGATGACAAAAAAATTTCAATCCCGCGATCAACCTCAAATTTCGAAAGTAGATCACGACCTTAAAGAGGTCAAAATCTTTTTTCACCAAAAACGGCTGTAGTGAGTAATCGCAGAATGAGAAATTTCTCGTCGAACCCAAATATAATATCCATATTCCCATTTTTTTCCAATTTTCTCGTAAAAAGTTGAAAAAACTAAAAAAAATTCGTTTACTGTAAAAAGTGTTTTTCATGCCGGAAATCGAGTGAAACCGCATACGCCAAAAGATAAAGAAAATTTCAAATTTCCATTTTTCATTTACTCTCGTTTATCGTATCTCTCGCCTCCTCGCGCCAAGATTTACTACAAAAACGAGTTTATCGCGTACAATATAAAGTTTCTATCGCCCAGGCACACACGTGTCCACCAAAGCGTGCGCGAAAGTGATGGCGAAGCCATCGCACGGTTAAAAAAAAGAACAAGTTTGTATATTTCCGGAAAAAGTCGAGAATGTTTATCGAGAAAAAACGACGCGGTATAAAAATGCATTTTTTTTTTAATTCCACCAAATCGATTAATCCTTCAACTTCAAACGTCAGCAACGACAATTTTTTTTATCAAAAAACATCGTTTTCTCATCAAAATTCGTTCTCCTCGATAAAACGATTATTCCTCCTAAAAAAAAATCCCATCTATGTTGAAATAAACCAACTTTCCTCCGCGAATAAACAAAAACCATCGGATCCTTTCCAAAATTCACGACAAAAATCTCAATTACGAGCCTCGTTATTCGCTCTAACAAAAACAAACTTTTATTTCGCGATGGATGTTACGGGCTCGATCGGATCTTCTCTTTTTTCGTCTCGGCTGCTCGGTGGGAAAAGTGCTCGTGCTCCACCCGCGCAATTCTCGCAACCGACGCTCGTTTGATGGAAAAGTGGCGCGGAAAAAGCCAAGCGGTCGTTCATCAATTCGCGTGCAGGATGCGTTATAGATTTGCGAGCACACGCGAGCCACTACTCATGGTGTACCAAACTGGTCCACTCTTATATATACGCGTGTGTATGTAGCAATTTTTTTACACGTTGTAGCGCAAGGTACGCCATGTAGACGGACTGCTTCTGGAACTGCTTCTGACCGGCGTGCACGCGCAGTCAGCCCCTATTCATCGAATGAAAAAAAATCGCGAGCCCGAGTGCTCGGAGTCCCATGAGCATGGAAAAGGATAAAGAAAGAGTCGGCGTGTATGTGTATTTGTAAGAGTGAGAGAGAGGTAGAGTGAGCTCGCGCCGCGGGTGCCTCTCCCTGCCCCATACGTGCTTTTTGCTCGTTAACCAACTCTCTTCGACGTGCTCGCGAGGATTCCTGAGGGAAGTGGTCCTTTCCTCCTCTCAACGAACATGGCGGTGGTTACGTGAGCTCGGAGTCCACATTCCCGGCAAATTCCGAAGAAATTTTACACGCTTCCATCCCTTATATATATATATATATATATATATATATATGTATAATAAAATATGTGTAATAAACATATATATATATATATGTAATACTTATTACTTGGAGAAATATATATATTTCTATATAAAATATTGCTTGAAACAATATATATATATATATATATATTTCTGCAAGTAATAAGTATTTTATATATAATGTAAACGAAATATTGGAGTGGAGAACAAATGTTGTGAAGGGTATAGAATGACGGAACGTAATATTCGCTATTTGTCGAATTCATCAATAAAATTGTTAACTCAGAAGTAAAGAATACCCAGCCCTCTTCGACGAAACAAGATTATAAAGTCGGGTACATCGACGATACGACGATTCGAGGAACATAATCAGGTACGTGTTTCGGTTACGAGAATAATCCAGGAATTGGAAATTTATGGAAATCCGGGAGTGATTTTAATTTACGATGGGGTCGCGGAGTAGATGATTGAATTTCGCGAAATTTGGCGAATTTGGTGAATTTGGCGTGTACGAAGGGTACGCATGGGAAACGGGATGATTCGTACCAGGCGTTGGTATGACGAGGGTCGGATCCGTATTAGTGAAAATCGTTTGTTTCGATAAAGTAATTATCGTGCGTTTTGTCGAAAGGGTGGACATGCGTTATTGAAAATATCAGAATCGATGGTCGTTGATCGTTTGTAATTAATCGTGCTGATGAATTTTCATTCGTACATTTGTTTTCAGTTGGTTTGAGATTTTGAGTAAGAGACAGCTGTTTAACGATGATAGAAATAATTAAATAATGACAATTGGGAGTTGTTGACTTATGGGAATTTCAACTTTATAACGATCTCACTAAAACTCAGATCGGTACACTGTGTCGAAGAATCTCCCTTTCGATCAGTCCTTTATATACGATGCGATCGACGATAATACCAATAATAAATTATTAAAAATCCAGACTTAAGGGTAGTTGAATTATGAAAATTTCAATTGAATTCTGGTCTCACTAAAACGCAGAGCGATACATTATATCGATCAACCTCCATTTCAATCAGTCCTTTATGTATGAACGATTGACGATAATACCTACCAACAATCAATTATTAAAAATCGAGACTTGAGGGTAGTTGAATTATGGGAATTTCAATTGTATTGTAGTTTTACTAAAACACAGAGCGATACATTGTGTCGAAGAACCTCTACTATTCCGATCAGTCCTTTATGTACGAACAATCTACGATAATACCTACCAACAATCAATTATTAAAAATCGTGCCTTAGGGGTAGTTGAATTATGGGAATTTCAACTGTATTCTAGTTTCACTAAAACGCAGATATATGCACAATGTCGAGAATCCTCCATTCCCATTGATCCTTTATGTATAACTGCTCTGTATGATACTTTGGATATTATACACCCACATATATATATATATATATATATATATATATGTATATAACCCAATAGCCTCGAGTGTAGGAATAATCCCATGCTTACCTCATGCATATACATCAGGATCCGATTAGAAGCTGCGATTTGATAAACCTGCATCATCGGAACCCGACTGTAGCGTATACCTGATACAGGCTTTGCGCCAACTAAAACGAAGGGGGATGTGTGTCCCCTGGTTTCTCAACCGCTAGCATCAACCCTTATCGTTCTATCCATCTTTTTCAACGATGTTCATCGTCGTGATTTACCTTGGCATAAATATTTCTGGCAATTAGGAACACGCTGGAACATCGGAAACGCAAAACTTTTGTTTCAAATGGAAGTTCGACATTACAACCCCCTCTCAACCCCTCCAATCCCGAACTAGCGAACGATATGGGTTATCTGGAGCGAAGTATAACGTAACGAGAGACAGGAACATCGCGATATACAGAAATTGTTGTTCTTTACTACGAGTCGTATGAACGTATTGGAAGAGGGTTGAAGAGGGTGAGGTAGGGGTAGCGAGGGGTGAATATTATAGTCCGAGGACTGACGTGGTCAAGCGTGGCGCACGAGAACTCCCGGGGAAGCGACGTTATCCGATGGCTTTTGATCTCGATCTAAATTGCCGATACTCACCCCCCTATCTCTTGCCAAAGGTACACACCCTCTCGTTTGCAAAAGTGAGATCGCAACCCTTAGTGCGTTATCCCGTGCCGTCTAGCCTTTCACAGTCGGTTATAACGAGAAAGAGGAAAAACTCTGTAGGGAGACAACTGCTAGTCGATCAAATTTACAAATGGCTCTGGTCCGTTCATCGACGAAACTCGAACAATTTTTAGTCCTTTATATCCATAAAATTGATAAATTTCTTACACCCTTCAATATTGTCCCTCGCTACTTCGCCCAGATTCTTCACAAAAAAAATAAAACCGCATTGACAAATTTATGTTTTCCTATAAATCGAATGAAAATGAGAGCGAACCACCCTCGCGAACTTGTCGAGATAAATGACCATCAAAATTACAAAGAGGGTGGCTTCTTTCGAAAATTCTTATCAGCCAACTACCAACTTCTCGTATCGCAACTGCTAGATTCGTGAGAACGAGTGGTATATGTGAAACAGAAAAAAAAACAATTTGTTCTTCTCCAACCCTCTCAGCCAGCCCTGCAATCTCGCTTCCTGGGCTGGAGTGGTTGCGAGGCTGGAGGCACTTTCCCTTGCTTCAACGAGGGAGAGAGCTATCGTATATATGCGATCCCGAAAGGGCTCTCGCTATCGGTGTTACGAAGCTGCACATACACAGGAGGATAAAGGATCGCGGAAGCACCCGCAACGATGATAAATAAGCCTCGAGATTTTTACAACCCCTAGCTAGCTACATCGACTGTAACCTCTAGCTTACTGTAATCTATATATATATATGTGTGTGTATGTGTATGTATGAACATCCTGTAAGAAACGTCGATACAGATATATCTTTGGTACGATGTATACGCCTCATATCCGCGTTCCATTCAATCCCACTTCCGGTCAGCCTCTTGAAAACCGCGATAAGAGTCCCCCTTTTGCCTTCGCGATTGCCTTCGCAGCTCGGGCGCAACTCCAACGAGTAGTGGAAAAGAGAAAGAAAAATGGAAACCGCGATAAGACTGAAATTGGCTGGAATCGATGAATTTTTCGTTTCTTTTTTTTTCAATTGAAAGAACCAAAAGGATGGAAGGGGGATGAAAAACTTTGTTGATACTTCAATTGTCTTCGGATTAAATTCCGCCGAAATTCTCTCGGTAGAGTTGCGCGGGATTCGAGCTTCGGAGAGAAAAAAGGTGCTCGTTATAAAAATCGATCGCATGAAACTAATTACGAAAATCTTACTGCTATCATTTAATATACAATGTTAAGGATTTAAATAAATTTCGAAATCGAACTTGAATATATTTTGTAAATATCTCGTAACAAAATACAAAAAAAAGATTTCCTTTTATTTCGTTTCTTGTAAATAAACAATTTTCCAACAATCGCTCAAACTTAAAAGTCTTTTTTTCTAAACAAACAACATTATGATAATTTTTACAAGTAAAGTCGTCCATGTAGGTGTTCGTTTGCCAAATTAAAAAATATACTTTTCACCAAGTTGAAAGATCGATTAAAAATTAATTCCAAGAGCAAAATTATCGTTACGTAAATTTGCTCGTTTAATTCTTTAGAATATTTATCCTAGTTTGAAATATTTCTTTTTGTTAAGCAGTAAGCTAGATAGCTAAAGGTCTTCGCTCGTTCGTAGTCGGCCGAGTCTTGAGCGTGGTACGTAATGAGAAGGGCGACGACACCCTTCGCAGCTTTTGGCCCTTTTGGACTGGACACCCGAGAAAAAAGGAGGGTCCTATCCATGAACACCCTTCTTCTATTCGCAAGCCATATAGTACACACATACCCACACGCATCCACACCCATATACATACATACATACACACACACACACACCCATATATATATATATATATATATATATATATATATATATATATATATATATATCCTCCTTGGTGGCATATATATATATATATGCCACCTTTTTGCGATATATATATATATATCGCAAAAAGGTGGCAAGGGATAAATGCTTCTCGTTGACCCTGACAAAAGGAACGTTCACCCAAAACGCGTCCCCACGAATCTTTCGATACCAACCGAGGGTCTTTATCCCTCCTCATTCGTATCATAGAGGAGGAACGCAAACGTCCGCTCGGATGGTCCAGATTGAATCTCGAAGGAGATTCATGGAGGATGGGAAAAGACTAATAGGACCCGTCGAAAGGTTTCCTTTGAGAGGACCACCACGACGACCGTCACCCCTTCAATCACTGCTAACTCGAACCCCTCTGAATCGTTTTCTCTCCTTCTTTTTTTGTTGATACGATGAAAGAGATATCATAGAAGTCGTATTATAAAACCTATTCATAACACTCCGTATATGTATCGAGAGAAACGAATCTATTCGATTCAGGTATGCTTTATTCGAGGACGATTGGTTACTTTTTAATCGCACAGATTTTCTTTTTTTATGTAAAGCGAGATGGAGGATTGTTTGATTATTATTCAATTAAATGTCCGTCTATTTATAATCAAGTATTCTAGCATAAAAAAATTTTGGTTCGATTTTGGTAATTTTTTTGTAAATAATATTTCGAAAAATGAACGAATCTTGTTTTAATGGAATTAAATTGTCTTCGAAATAAATAGATCGATTTTTAATCAAAATTGATCGTATGAAATTAATTGTCTGATATAATAAATATCGAATGTTTGTTAATTTTCATCCGAAACAATTTGATTCGTTTATTTTAATTTGAATAATGTTATTATTTACTAATCTATCAAGCGTTATATTTTATTCGTTATTTATATGAAGTTTGTACAGTATTAATAAAAATATTACGATGAACATTGTTAATTATTAAACCGTTAAAATTATTTACTTGTAATTAACATCACTCATGAAATTTTCAACATTACATTTTAAATAAAATAAACTTAATTCTAATTGATTAAAATTAAGTCCATTCTTCATTGACTTAGAGCAACTTTGTTTAATAAAATCCTCCAATAAACTTTTGATTTTCAAGACATCGTGTTGTAATATTCTCTAAACAATCTTTGTAATTCCGGGGCTTTTTTTCCGTCAGTAATGTGTAATTTATTATAAATTTACATATATGGATATTGTCTCGTTGTTAATTATCATACCGTTGTAATTATTCGTTGCAATTAAGGTCATTCGTGAAATGTACGAAACGAGTACTTTCTTAATTACCCCAAGCGCATTATAGTTTGTAACACGAGCATGTAATATGCTAATGGTTAGCCAGTGGAGAGATAAAATAAGGAGGGAGAAAAAAAAGGAGAGCAGCACATAGGTGATCAACGTACCGGCTTTGCAAACATCGAGATCCAAGTCGCCGGTGATCGAATGAGGAAAGTTGCTCGTCAGTAGTTCGTCGACGGTAAATTTTCGTTTGCCGACCACGCGATATCCGTCGTACGTCGACGACGTCTCGTTGTTTTGCAAAACCCTCGAATCGACGATCGCGATGAGAATCGAAACGATCGGTAAGATAATCATTTTGTAATTTTCAATTTCCTTTATCCTCGTTTCCTCTTTTTCTTCTTGTTCTCGTTCAGAAACAACACGCGTCAGCAAATCTATGTCATAACAGATCGAATTTTTCGTACTGTTTTACCGACCGTTGGTAAATATTGCGGGATTCAAAAAATTGGCGGGAAAAGAAACTTTGGGAATTTTTCGCGGATAGTTTCGATTTTATCCGTTACTCGTCGATAGATTGATGCATGGACGAAGCCAAAAGGGAGAAAGGACTCAATCTCGTAAAACTCGCGATCGGTACGAACTTTTTTCCTGAACGAACGGCGAAACGTCGCGCACTCGCGTTAAATTTTCAAAACTTTTCGCTCTCGTACGAAACTCTTCGTAATCTCGTCGACATTTTTACCGCACTAAAACTGTGTGTCGCGACGATCTGTCCGTACGCCGTGTGTATTTTTGTAGGAAAAGGAGAGTCGAACCACGAGCGTGGATGCGCCACCCCCGAGTGGCGCGGCTCTCGACTTACCGAAAGGAAAACAGTACTCGGTTTACGCGCTCGACCAGTTGGCTCGCGACAAATCCAACCGGGTAAATTCACCGTGGGAGAGAAAATTTTTGTTTTCGTTGCTCGTCGAAAATGTCTCGTTGACTTTTTACTATTCCATCGTCGTTTTACGTTTTCTTTCTTTTACTTTACCGTTTATTCTCGCTCAAATTCGAATCTCGATCAAAATCGCTCGATCGATTTCTCACCGATATGTTTTTTTTCTTATCACCATCGACGTTATTATCAAAGTTTTCTTTTTTCATTGACGATGCGGAGGATCGTTCTTTTTTTTTAATCGAATCGTAAAATCACAAATAACTTGGCCGAACCGATTTTCTTCGATCGATCGATCAATCGATAATTACACTCTCGTGATTTTTTCTTTCATAAATTTATCATTACTCCAATCTTTAGCGAAAAATTAGTTTTTTTTTCGGATAATTACAATCTCATTTTTATTTTGATTGTCTCTGGACGCGATTTTTTTCAAAATTCAATTATCGAGTTAATAATTGTCCGTCGATTCTTTCTCCGAGTGTTTTTTGAGGTTTAAAAAAAATTCTTTTATTGTTGTTAAACGAAATTTGACGGGAGTTAATGTTACGTTTTTCGCGCGAGAGACACGTAATCGTTGAAGCGAGCTGTTTGATCTCGGCGGCGGGTCAAAGTTCGACACGACGGGAGTACCGAGCGACAAACATCGTTGTCTCGCGAACGTGGAGAACCGACTGATCGTGTCGTGCCGCAAGTGCAGCAGCGTCGACGTCGTCTCGGCGGGTAGTCGGTCTCTCGGTTCGGAAAGCGCGCGCTCGCATCAACGCGGCCACGGTCTATAGCGGCCCGAGGGTGGAGAGGGGGAGATACGGAGACGTCCGACGCTCTCCGCTATCTCGGGCTCGCGAGCTCGTTCTTCGGCATTTTTTACCCATATGCGTGTGTTTGCGAAACAAAATAATTATCATGGTGTACAAAGATTTTGAGAAATATTACAATTTTTTTTCAGAAAATTGTAACCAAAAATTCGTCGATACTTTATTTTGGCACGAATTTGCCGAATTGTAGGTATAATCTTTTAATTAAACGCGAATTAGGTAAATATTGTATATAATATTATACAATAGTATTATTATTATATATTACATAATATTAATATTATATGATATAATATAATATAATATAATATAACATAATATAATATAACATAATATAATATAATATAACATAATATAATATAATATAATATAATACAATATAATGTGATATAATATAATATAATATAATATAATATAATATAATATAATATAATATAATATAATATAATATAATATAATATAATATAATATAATATAATATAATATAATATAATATAATATAATATAATATAATATAATATAATATAATATAATATAATATAATATAATATAATATAATATAATATAATATAATATAATATAATATAACATAATATAATATAATTTGCTAGGTATAATATAATATAATATAATATAATTTGATAGTTATAATATAATATAATACAATATAATGTGATATAATATAATATAATATAATTTGATATAATATAATATAATGTGATATAATATAATATAATATAATATAATATAATATAATATAATATAATATAATATAATAGAACATAATATAATATTATATAATAATATAATATATTATTATATAATATAATATATTATTATATAATGTAATATATTATATATATGTATATAGATGTATGTATGTATGCATAAAGATATAGTAAATGAAAAGACGATTCATGGTCTATAGTGAAGTCGTAACCGGCGTAAGACGAGAGGGGTAGTTCGCACCCCCGGTAATATCTCGCATTGTGGGGGCTGCAGGTAATATTAGTGGCAGGTGGCTACTTTAATTCTCCAGGCTTGTGCCCGAGCGTCGCCCCAGCCGCTCTTGTGCGCTCGCACAGTCCTGGAATACGAAACGAGAACGTTTCGGAAAGTGGGTGGGTGGGGGGTGGTTTCTCGTCCCCACCCCCGAGGTCGAGAGGATGGCAACGGGGGTTGAACAGGTCCTAGTCCAGGCTTACGCGAACATTTTACTTTTACCAAAAAGGCACCGTCGAGCATTCAATCTCCGTTAAGGCTTCCAGCGATAATACTATTTTTCCAACAATTTATACGCGTTCGGCGAATACGACGCTATAACGCGAGCCTAGGGAACAAGCGACTGTGAATATTTTTGTAGAGGGTGTTTCAAGGAAAAAAAAGAAGAAAACTGAAGGTAAATCCATGAAATTGTCTCGATCGGATTTGTTCGAGAATTTTTTCGTGCGAAAATTACTCGTTAAAAAACAATTTTTTTGTTAATTTCTTTTTCGTCCGGATTATCGAAAATTATTTTTTATCGAATTATCCAGAAGAAAAACTCGTTACGCGTTAGGTAAGCGTGGATTTTCGATAATATCGTCGATCCTGGTTCGACTCGTCACGGAACGCCCCATATACGCGATACATTCACAGAACCAACTATTATCGTGAACGAACGAAGGGGGAGGGGCACACTGCCGAATTTATAGAGTGCAATTTTCGTTCCCGACTGCGTGTCACCGGTAAAACGCACGTATACACGGTACGTTCCATACGAGAGAAATGATTTTCGAAGCGATACATTTTTTCTATATTCAAATTTTCTGAAAAACAAAATAATAAAAAATAAAAAACAACTTTACTAAAGAAACGAACTAACAATAAATCTAATCGTAAGAAAATATTCCTTTTGTTCCAGTCTCTTTCAATCCCTCTGTAAATTTTTTAAAACAATTTCATTGAATTTTTCATCCCCTAAAAATCATCACTTATCAAAAAATTGTTTCAATTCGCATGGACAAGTTGAAAAATAGAAATATTTTAGGAACACAATTATTGATAACGAATAATCAGTGTACCCTATATATACACATCGTTTTCCCTGTTTCATGTGCAAACACGTGTTACGTGTCCCACGCAGGGATCTGGATACGCCGAACGTTTCGAGTATCGAATTACTGTCATGGGATCACCCTTTTGAAGCTGCCCTTGCATCACTCCCTCGACGCCAGCGTTACCTAGCCCTCGTAGCTACGTACCTCGTCCTCTCGGGACAGTGCGTATATAAGTGCATGTCGGCACTGTCCGGAAACCCCGCACGAGTCGTATAATCTACGACCAAGAGACCCCGTAAAAAAAAACGAAAAAAAAAAAAAAACATTCCCTCGGACCCATGATCATCCCTTTCTCAAGCCATACGCAGGTGTACTGTATAAATTTATACATGTGTATGTATATGTATATATAAGGGTATATGAAAGTATACGAGTGTAGGAATTCATTACACGGTGCAAGGAATTTAATTTAATCCGATTAAAAAGCGATTTCAATTTTATCGAAAATTGATAAATTGTGAAATTTCGATATTTTCATTAGGGGATGATTATTCAGTTGTTTTTTGTTTTTTATTTTGATATTTTGTTTCTAATTAGATATTGCGAAATTAGAGCAGAGAGAAATAGGTATGTGGACAATTTTCAAAGATAAATTGACAGAAATATCGATCGTTGATAAAATGGATAATTTTTTTTTCTTTTTTTTTTCTTATAATTTTTTTGTTTTGTTTTGTTGTACTAGTGAGTGTATTTGGTCGATAGACGACGGTGCCGGGCGGATTTGTGTTCGTGCATCCGCATATTTTCTCACGCTGAACACATAGAATAAAAATTTGCTACTTTGCAAAAAAAAAAAATTTTTTTTTTTCCTCGCCTCACCTCTCGCAGTAAATTTAACGTCGTATTTTGCGTGCAAACATCGGGTGCCCGTAAAAACGATCGATTAAAGGATTGTGCGTTTAACGCATATAAAAAACCATGAGAAACGGGGCTGACTTTTATCGTCAACACGGTCACGCACCGCTTCAACGTTCGATAAAAATAAAAATAAAATAAAAGTACAATAAAATGGAGACATAAGAAACGGAATTAGGCGAGTCCGGATCAATCTTTTGTAGAAAAAAACGAAAACGTATCGAAGGAATATCGTAAAAGCTGCAAGGATGAGAAAATACCGATTATTCGATGAAACTGATCGTCTTCGTTTTTAAAATATTATATCTTCGCCTATCGGTCGCGGGAGATTAGATAAAAATTTTATTTTAGTCTTAATCGACGCTTTTACATTCAAAACAAATTGGCATTATTATTATTGTTATCATTAAATTTTTTGACTATTATTAATATTAATATTATTATTATTATATTATTATTATATATTATTATTATATTATTGTTATATTATTGTTATATTATTATTATATTATTATTACACTATTATTATACTATTATTATATTATTATTACACTATTATTATACTATTATTATATTATTATTATACTATTATTATACTATTATTATATTATTATTATACTATTATTATACTGTTATTATATTATTATTATATTATTATTATACTATTATTATATTATTATTATACTATTATTATACTGTTATTATATTATTATTATATTACTATTATACTATTATTAGGTATATTATTATTATACTATTATTATATTATTATTATACTATTATTATACTATTATTATATTATTATTATATTATTATTATACTATTATTATATTATTATTATATTATTATTACATTATTATTATATTATTATTATTATCGTTGCATTTATATTGTTACTACTATTATAATTACTCAATTAATTATTAAAAAAAAATTATCGTCCATTATCGTAAAATATAGTAAACTGGTTAGTGGCTAAGAAGTGGCGATCGCGAGATCGAACGAAGAATGTCTTTTGCAGAAGGCTCGTCGATCCTTCGTTAATTTTTTGTTCTTTCTCTTTCTTTCGCTACAAGGTTATCCGATAAAAGAGTTTAAATAGTTTCGGTTGATAGCAGTTTGCTTGTTTCATCGAGAGACTTCTCGCGAGTAAGGGCGCTCGACCTCGATTGGACCTTTCGATCGTTCTCCTCGTCGACTGCACGGCCTCGCGAGGACTCGCTAAGACATATATATATATATATACACGCGTATATAAGTATATAAGCCCACCAGGAGAGACCTTCGATCGAAATAATTAACGTTGAAAGTTTTGAGAGGGCGGTCGCTCTCGGTGAGAGAAAGATTCGATGCGTGGGAGAGGTCCGATAGTAACGGGCGACATTAATTAAAATCGGCTGGTGCGGTCCCGAAGAGTAGCCGGAGCAGCGCCGAAGCATCGGCTTCGCACGGACTAATGACTCCGTCGACTTGGGGGAGCGAGCTATACGTTCTTTTTTCTCCTTCTTCTTTTTCTTTTTTTTTTTGATTCCTTTTCTTCCTCGTTTCACGTATAAAACCTACAGTTTCGACGATTGGAAAACAAAAAAACAACTCTTCATCGTCATAAAGAAACAATTTTTCTTTCGCAAACTTACCAACGATTCGTTATTATTGGATTTTCCTTTTTGTTTGCTCGTTTATCGTACAAGATTGAGTCGAGGCTATAGGAAATCGATTAATTCGATCGTCCAAATCGCATCGTTATAGAAAACAAAATTCTGGAACGTTGAGAAGAAAGTTTAATTAGAAAAATGTTAGAAAATTGAGAAGTTTTCATAAATTTATATTTTGCACGTCTTCGATTTCAATTGCGTGTGAGCAAAGTCTTCAAATTTTCTCTAAGATTTATTTTTAGTTTATTCAGTTTATTTTTTTTTTGTTTTTTTTTGACGATTAACGACGCATTTTCTTGATCACATTCGAGATTTTCTCGAAGCTTTTCCTATAAGCGCGTAGCACATAACAAAAGTTGTTCATGCGTTGCGTCGTCTGGCGAGAACGCTTTTTCTCCGTCCTCCTCTCTTCCTCGCTTTCTCCCCCTCTCTTTGCGGGAGAGTGCTATAAGGAGGAGGAATAAGAAGAGCAAAAAACAAAAAAAAACGTACACGAGGATTGTGGAGCTCGTCGAGCTCGAAAGCTTACGAGCGGTAATTAATCAGCGTCAACCAAGCAGCCGCGACTCGCCCATCGGCATCGGCAGCCCCCGATTCGTGAAAATAAAAATAGCGAGTTCATTAAGTTAATCAGGATTGCGATCAAGTCGGTGGGAGCAATTTGAATTTTATTAGTCGTTCTTATTGAGTTGATTAACGCTCGAATCGATTGTTCAAAATTGTTTGGCTCGCTGTTATTGTTTTAAAAAACGCCATTTTGTTTCTAAGATTATAAATATTAATCGATCGTTTGATTTTTATCGAACAATTATTCGGGTATGTTTTAAGATCTAAAAAAATATTTATTTTTAATTTATTACAACAATTTAATTTCATTGATTAACGCTGGAATCAATTGTTAAAAATTGTTTGGCTCGCTGTTATTGTTTTAAAAAACGCCATTTTGTTTCTAAAATTACAAATATTAATCGATCGTTTGATTTTTTATCGAACAATTAGTCAGGTATGTATTAAGATCTGAAAAAAAAATTTTTTAAATTAATTACGATCATTTTATTTTGTTGATTAACGCTCGAATCGATTGTTAAAAATTGTTTGGCTCGCTGTTATTATTTCAAAAAGCGCCATTTTGTTTCTAAAATTACAAATATTAATCGATCGTTTCATTTTTTATCGAACAATTATTCGGGTATGTTTTAAGATCTGAAAAAATATTTATTTAAATTAATTACGATCATTTTATTTCGTCGATTAACGCTCGAATCGATTGTTCAAAATTTTTTGACTCACTGTTATTGTTTTAAAAAACGCCATTTTGTTTCTAAGATTATAAATATTAATCGATCGTTTGATTTTTTTATCGAACAATTATTCGGGTATGTTTTAAGATCTGAAAAAATTTTTATTTAAAATTTCGACAATTTAATTTCATTGATTAACGCTGGAATCAATTGTTAAAAATTGTTTGGCTCGCTGTTATTGTTTCAAAAAGCGCCATTTTGTTTCTAAAATTCCAAATATTAATCGATCGTTTAATTCTTTTATCGAACAATTATTCGGGTATGTTTTAAGATCTGAAAAAATTTTTATTTAAAATTTCGACAATTTAATTTTGTTGATTAACGCTCGAATCAATTGTTCAAAATTGTTTGACTCGCTGTTATTATTTTTAAAGGCGCCATTTTGTTTCTAAAATTACAAATATTAATCGATCGTTTGATTTTTATCGAACAATGATTCGGGTATATATTAAAATCTGAAAAAATATTTATTTTTAATTTATTACGACAATTTAATTTAATTAATTAACGCTGGAATCAATTATTAACAATTGTTTGGCTCGCTGTTATTATTTAAAAAAGCGCTATTTTGTTTCTAAAATTCCAAATCCTAATCGATCGTTTGATTTTTATCGAACAATTATTCGGGTGTGCATTACAATAAACAAAATATTTATTTAAAACTTATTACAATAATTTTATCATATTTAGAAAAATATTTCAATAATTCTTATCGAATAAAAAAAAATTGATAGGCATTTTATTATCACAGTGTTTCATCGATGAAAGCTTCAGTAGAAGCAATATTTCTTCGCTACTCGAGTTTTTCTTTTCTATTACATTTTTTTTCGTTTTCTTGTGGTTATAAATTATAACAGTAGTACTTATGATTGCGGATGATATTGCAAAATTGTGCAACGTCGAAACCGCGATTTCTCGACTCCAATGGTAAAGATATTGCTTCTCTCGTGACTAAAGAGAAGAAGAAAATATGGCGCGTACTTGCAGGCTCACAGGCTCTCGTTTCATCGACTACGACACGGGTAATTAAGCCGTTACACATTGTGGTTTCTGTTTAACGTTCTCGGTCATGTTAATTGGATATAAAAGCTTTTAGCGAACAGCCATAAGATCTATAATGCAGCTGGAAATATGATGCGTCGCCTTACGACGTGTACTCGATTATTTATTTCTATTATAAGATAAAAATACTTTATACTTCGACACTAGTATTATTTTTGTGGCAACGATTAGAAATAGTAGAATCTCTTTTTTCTTAAATTAATCCTTAGAGACTTTCCCAACTTTCGTGTACTCTTCGTATACAACATTTTTTGAGAGATAAAATAAATAAACTGTTTTTTCATAACAGATTGAAATATTCATAAAATAAATTATTCAATAATATTGTGACAGTCAACACTTTTTTTAGCTCGAGGGTTAAGTGGCGCCGTCTTACGTCGTGAAAATAAGCTTGTAGTTGTACGAGTCAGTCGGTAAGATAGTTCTGAGCAGCTGCAAATTTATTCTTCCGGTCGTTCTGAATTGATCTCCCGAAATAGAGTTTCTTTCTACTCCTGTAAAATGTCGTTAGCATTTGGTATGTGCGAGACACCTGGATGCAAAGCAATTGCCAGTCTTCAGTGTCCTACGTGCCTGAAAATCGGTATTCAGGGGTCTTACTTCTGTAGCCAGGTGAGACTTTTTAGGTTAAAGCCTGCTACTTGCTCAATCCTATCCCACCTGCTATGACTCGTCTTATTTTGCTGAAAACATTAAATTCTAGTTATTGACACATCGGGTCTTTATCTGAGGTTTGCACATTATTGTAGTATTCATTCCAGATTGTAAGCGGATTTTTCCAAAGAAAAATTTCAATATTCATGGCATGAAAATTTTTGCCCTCTGTGCTCTAATTTATAAAATGGGGGTTTTAGATCAGTTATGAATACGATTGAGTCGCATTGGGAACAAATCTTAAGATTCCTACGGATATTTAGGAGTGCTGCTTATGAAAAATATAGAAGATTTAAATTAAAAAAAAATTATGTTATTGAACAAGGTTGTACAATTTTGTTGTAAATTTTTAACGTGTCTTTCCACGATTTAAAACTAAAACAAAACTTGTTCACTATGATCTTAATTTTTTGTTCTAGGACTGTTTCAAGGGCAGCTGGAAGACTCACAAGGTCATTCACCAGATAGTCAGTGAGTCACTCGCTAAAATAGGTTAACTCTCTATATTAGAATTTTTTTGACAAATATTCATTTATCTCCTTAGAAGGAGGGAGTGGCAAGAATGCGTCGGGTGAGTATAACCCATGGCCATCTCACCATTTCACTGGAAAATTGCGCCCTTGGCCAAGGGCACCGAGGAGAGAAGTTCCAAAAGCAATCGAGCGTCCAGATTATGCAGATCATCCAACTGGTGAACCATTGAGCGAACAAGCGGTTCGAGGATCGTCTCAGATAAAAGTGCTTGATGAAGAAGAAATCGAGGCAATGCGAGTGGCGTGCAAGGTACCAAAGCGATTTACCCTCTAATCAGAAAATTCTAATCTAATTCTCCATCTAATAATATAATCACGTTCCAGCAAGATTAGCTGTGCAAAGAATATTAAATTTCGTAAATCGCATATTATACAGACGATTGACATTGTTGCAGCTCGGTCGAGAAGTCCTCGACGAGGCAGGAAAAGCCTGCGCCGTCGGTGTAACAACAGCCGAGCTCGATCGCATAGTTCACGAGGCTTGCCTCGAGCGCGATTGTTATCCGTCACCTCTGAATTATCATCAATTTCCAGCTAGTTGTTGCACATCGGTAAACGAGGTCATATGTCACGGTATACCCGACACGAGACCCCTCGAGGACGGTGACATTTGCAACGTAGATGTCACGGTTTATCATCATGGTTTCCACGGCGACCTTAACGAAACTTTTTTCGTCGGTAATGTCAAACCCGAGGTTAAAAAGCTCGTTGAGGTTACATACGAGTGTCTGTCGCGCGCGATCGAGATCGTTCGTCCTGGTGAAAAGTACAAGGAAATCGGCAACGTCATTCAGAAATACGCTCAGGCTAATGGTTTCAGCGTTGTTCGCAGCTACTGTGGTCATGGTATTCATCGACTTTTCCACACTGCGCCCAATGTACCTCATTATGCCAGTAAGTTCATTTTAAACTGTCACGTTGTTGTACACTTATGATTATAACCCGAATATAAATTTTATCTTGCCATTGTAGAAAACAAAGCGGTGGGTATAATGAAACCGGGTCATTGTTTCACTATCGAACCAATGATCTCTCAAGGAACATGGCGCGACGAGATGTGGCCCGATGACTGGACCGCGGTCACCGCCGATGGAAAATGGTCGGCTCAATTTGAACAGACTCTTCTCGTTACCGAAACCGGCTGTGACATTCTCACGAAACGTCGCACTAACGATGGTCGTCCTTGGTTCATGGATCGTGCATAATAATGATGCTGCAATAAAACAAACATGAAAGACCCTCGCACGCGCAAAATGTGATGGAAGAAGAAAGATCAATGAAATGATTCCGACGACTGGAAAGGAAACACCTCGAACGCAAGTTTCGCAATTTGTCTCGCTTACAAAAATTTACAATTAATTTAACGATCGATTATATCGTCCCTTTTGTCTTCTCGTCGTGTTACCTTGACCCATGAACCAAGTATACCCTGATCGTCGTTTAAAAAGATGAAACAAAAAATGAATTAATGAGTGACCATCTTCCGAATGATTGTACGTGCCTTGTAACATACTCTTTTTCACTTGAAATTCTCAACTTCGTCGACAAGCTGTTTCTTTGTAAATACTGCCGATTGTCGTGCCCCACCCGTGAACTTCGATCCAATAATACAAATTTTCAGATAAAACTATAATCAATTTGACATTTGTCGGTAATCATTGACTAGTAAACGAAATTTAGAGCGTGAAGTTAAAATTTTGATGTCCCCTTTACCTTGGGTCAGCCAAGAATGATTTTTTTTCAAGTATGGGCAAAATCTAGACTTCTGATTGAAATACTATTACATTTGTTTTCGTTGGTTAAGCTCGAATAAAATATTCTGTAAAACGTCGGTTCGATAACGATCTGTTTACTCGACAAGACACAAAAAAAAACAATAAATACATTCGATATATTAACGTTTTTAAGCCTATGGAATAAATAAATAAATAATCATTTTGAATAAATAATGCGCTCGACGCGCGTAAGGCCGAGCTCGATGATGGAATTCGGTAAGTAACGATAAATTTACGATTTACGAATTTTCAACGGAATATGTACAATGAACAGAGTTCGTCACTCGACGAAGACGCAGAACTCTATAGAATTATTGGCTCTTCTTCGGATTGAGACGAGTGCCAAATTCAGAATTCGAACTCTCCTCGTAAGTCGTCCTACTGTCGGACGATGCGGTAGTTCGAGTATTCGTGATTTCAGGCTCCGGATTATCGTAGTCATAATCTTCGCTGGTATTTTCCGTTCCTGAAGAAGTACGCTGACTATTCTGCTCGGTATATTCTTCTTCAACATCAGGTACCATTATTCTCATTGGTCGCTTCTTTGATTCCTCGGACTTGTCCTCCTGGCTACCTTGCTGCTGTTGCTGCTGATGAGCCAATCTTTGTTCGTATCGCTCGTTTCGTTCCTGTGTGACAATTATTAAATAGTCAATACAAAAATGGCTAACTTTTCTTAAAATTCTTAATTCTTATTTCAACGAAATTCGCAGCTTCTTCAATTGTTGTCAAAGTGACCAATTGCAACTTCTCTCATATTTCTTAATTATAAATCTGACCATACTGCCCAATTACAAATTTTATTAAAGCATCAACCAATTTGATTGCGACTTGTAAGCTCTTCATCATTGCATTTCCTGTCGAAAAAAATTCCACAATACAAAACCCTCTGTCGTACCTGCTGATGACGCATTTGTTGTTGATGTCGATACTGCTGTCTATCATACTGCTGCTGATCATACTGTTGCTGTTGTTCATCGTAGCGCTGTTGTTGTTGATCGTACTGTTCCTGTTGCCGATCGTTGTAGTGATGTGGCGAATCATATGGCAGATCGTCTTCCTGCGACTCATTCACCTGATAATCACCTCCTTTGTGATTCGGTGGGATTGGCTCGTCGCTCTGTTCAAAATCCTGTTCGTCCTGCAACTGCTGTTGTTGTTGTTGTTGTTGTTGCTGTTGTTGTTGTTGTTGTTGCTGCTGTTGTTGTTGTTCTTGCTGCTGTTGCTTCCTCAGCTGACCGATCAAGTGACTATTGACATTTCCAGCTGCGGCAAGCGCAGCCAATTTTTCTGCAGCCTCTTTATTCGGCAAGGTCGTGTAGAACTGAGTCGACATACTTCCCTCGTTGCCCACCTTGGTGAAGTAAGTGTTCTGACCTCTCTGATTATTCGTTTCTTCGTACTCGATATGATTTTCTGCCTGATCATTGGCTTCGGCTCCTCTGTAACCGATTTCCTCGTTGCTAGGATTGTTGACATTAATATTGTTCGAATGAAGATTCTGGCTCGCCACATGCACAATTTCCGGTTCCAAATTGTAATCAGCGGTTACTCGACTCGATCCATAATCTTGACCGATCAAAATCTGTTGCTGTTGTTGTTGTAGTTGCTGTTGATGTTGTTGCTGTCGTTGTTGCTGAAGTTTGTTAGCCTGTTCGTCGTAATTGAAGGAATGCATCTGTGGCTGTGAGAAGCTTGTGACACCGCCGTTACCCTGGAATAGTTGGCCCAGCTGTTGTTGAAGAATCTGTTGTTGCAGTTGGGGTTGTTGGCTCATGCCGTACTGATCGTTGATCTGCTGAGGAAAACTATTAAGAAGATCGTAAAGCTGAGTCGCCGACAGAGGTGGACCTGCTGGGGCTGGATGACCAACGTGAAGATCGGGAATCTGTTGGCCGATCGAAGATGGCGCCTGTGCTGCGCTACCCGGAAATTCAACGTGTAGGGAACTATGCAGATTCGTCTGCATCGGTGTGTTCGACTGGCCGAACTGAATGTTCGTACCGATTTGACTGGGTTGTTTCAGGGTACTTATGCCAACCGGATGATTTACGTAAAGCTCGTTCGTTTGCAAATCGAGATTCGGCGGTGTCGCCAGTCTTGTCACATCGAATTCCGGAGTGAAGAAGGTCGGCTGAACCGTGTGATAATCTCTCTGTCCGATATCGTTCGTTTCTGTCACCTCGTACTGATTCTGAGTCGATACCGGACTCGTCACGGTCCTCTGGGGTGGTGGGCTCGTCACGAGGGTACCAAAACCATAATTCGTCACCAGAGTACCTGAAGAGAAATGACTTTTCAGAAAGGCCGGAGTTTCGTTTTCAAGGTCAAATGGCTCAAGGTTAAATGAGTCAAGGTCAAGGTCAACCACTAGAGTGTACTTAAATTAACGAATATCGAAAATTGGAGCACAAGAAAGGTCATAAAACGAATGTTTTTGATATGTCACGTTGGTCGAACATGGAACAAAGAATGGTTACTCTTTGTTCCATGATCAATCGTCATACCTGGAAAATTGGCATTGTACTGCCCTTCGTTGGGATACTGATGACGCATGACTTGATCCTCGGGATTGGTCTCGGATGGACTGTTATCAACGAGATTGTAAGGCTTATCGGCGAGACTGAGATTGGGAGCTGGAATGGTATGTATCGCTCCCTTATCGTCGTCCATTCCACCCCTGTGGGTCGGTGGCATAACAGCAGTTTCCGGTCTGTACTCTGGACTGTACTCCGGGACTTTGTTCATCGAGTGAAATTCCTTGACCGGTGGACGTTGAGGCAACACAGCGTGATTGTTTATGACACCGAGAACGGGAATTTGATTCTTCCAAGTCGTCGGTGGAACGTTGTACATTGGTGGACGACGTACCCTTGAGAAAAATAAATACGACGAAGACTGTCATTATTATTGTTTTTTTGTTTTCATTCGATAAAAGATTTAGCTGTAATTTTGATTTTCAAACGGTACCGATAATTGGAGGGCTTGTAGTGGGGTCTTTTCGGTCCATAATTGCCTCCTATGTGTATGGTATTACCCATCGACATTCTATGTGCTATAGGCCAAGATTTTTTGTACAACTGAGGTGGTGGTGGGGCCTGTGGTGCCAGAGGTCGCCTCATCTTGTACCTCGCTTCCGAGACGCAGACGCATGCTACCAATAGCAAACAGATCCAGCTCGTCGCCTTTGAAATTTCCAAAATTTTCATTTATCACAAACTCATAAATTTATTTAGAGATATTCTTTTTTAATTGCCAATTAAATGCACGAGAATCTCATAAAACTTATATAGCTCAATCATAAATCCCCTTCACTACCAAATCAAGAAGTCATTGAACCCCTAGATAATAAAAAAGAATCTAGGGAACAATATTTTCTCAAACAAGATTAAAATTGATAAAAAAAAAGTGTCTTATCAAAAATATTATTCATCAAAGTTAAATTTCCCAGCCCATGATTCTTCCATCTGTAAATAAAAGCATAGAAGAAATCGTAAGAAACGGAAGGAGGAAACTAACGAGATTTCTCATGTGCTAATGCAGTCGGAGAGCGTTAAAAGGAGATAAAAATAATCGAATAGAGCAAGAACAGGTGCCAAGGTGAGCGAGAGCTCTCGGTGGACGTGCGGACGCGTGCTCTACTCATTTGTCGAATGCCCGTGTTGTACGGTGGGTAAGTATGTGTACTTATAGATAGGAGGAGAGAAGCTCTCTCTCAAGAAAGACTTAAAGGGGTCGACGACAAGACCGGAAGTGAGGTCCGGCCGTGCTTGCTTTGCGGCTCTATTACGGTACCTCGTGTTCGCACGTACGCGTGCCGCGGACCACAAGTTTCGTTCTCTTCGCGTTCTCGCTTCGCCCGTTGGCCGAAGAAACGCGCGTCTTACGCACGGTGAACGCGATGCGTGCTTAAAAGAAAAGAAAAGAAAAAAAACAAAACAAAGTAACAAAAACCAAAGTAACGAACGAATAAATCTTTATACGTGACAACGCGAGCGAATCTTCTATACATAGAACGATATACATAGTAGTGTTTCTTCGACCTCCGTAGAAACGCGGGCAAATAGAAATTCTCTCGTATAAAATTACGCTAACGTTACCAAGCCTGTATCACATTATTTCGTTAGAATAAACATGCACATTATCATACCCGGAGAAACTTCCTGACCGTCCAATGCCTGAAATATTCCTGATATACGATCAACAAAATTCAAACTAACCTCGAAATCTTAAATACGGGAACGGCCATGACACTTTTGCGATACCAGCGCTCCTAGCGGATTTTCGCAAAGATACATAACCTCAGCCGACGCAACGATACATTATTTCTCAATATGTATTCATAAATTTGTCTGTCATTTTGATAAATCGTATAGGTATATTAAAATAACTATCAAAATTTAGATTATATTATTGTTATATTATTATTATATTATTATTTTATTATCATTATATTATTATTATATTATTACTATACTATTATTATATTATTATTATACTATTATTATATTATTATTATATTATTATAATATTATTTTATTATTATATTATTATATTATTATATTATTATATTATTATATTATTATATTATTATTATTATTATTATGTTATTGTCATAATTATTATAGATTATTTATTAAAATTCGATATTCTTTAGATATTTGAATGACAAACTGCATCTCTCGACGCATGTCCAATACAGTTCCGTTATACGAAAATATGCGAGATAAACTTGAGGTGTCTAATTTGTTTACTGTTTTACGTTCGTTACATTGGTAAAATATATTTAACTGAGATACGTCGTTTAGAGGTACGTGTTATATCCATATGCGGACGAAACGCATACGCATCAACGGAGGTAGAAGCGGCAGTGAAGAGCTCGATCGGCATCAAAGCCGTCGAAGTGGGACGCTCGGTGTTCCACATCCGATACAAGACGCGGGAAAAGCGACAAGCCTCCGGCGCAACGATGTGTTTTATACGTATAAGCTTGTCTCATCGTATCGTCATGGCGAAATTCTCTTTTTGTTTCTCTCTCTCTCTCTCTCTTTCGAACGTTGTATTATCGCGTCGAGACAGGCGAAAAGAGAAAAATCGCAAATATGAGAAAACTGACGACCGATCTCTGTGTACACGCAGCGCGCTTTATCGACCATTAGAAATTCATCGCGTCGACGATACGAGTGAAACGAGACGAGAATGAATCGTTTCTTAGCTGAGATCGTCGAAAATCAAACGATTATTGTTCTTAAGGATTTAATTTATCGCATAAAGATTTAAAAACAAAAAATTGCGAAGCTTGAGAATATAATCGATTTTCGATTTATTCGATTAATTCGAGATATTTTTGTATGTTGAACAAAGACTCGTTGAGATGTGAAATCGAGTGCGAGAATTCTATTATCACGTCCTCGATATCATGCCGGATCTTCGGTTGGAAAACTTTCGAGACGATTATTACGAATTACGATCGATTCGATAGAAAATTAAGTAGGCGAGTAAAATGGAAAACTCCCTACTTACGAATCAACCATCCCATAAATTATTAATACGCCCATCGATCGTTGAGCCAATTCGATATATTTATTCCAATTGATATTTTTATTATTACCTACTTTGATTTATTGATCGACCGATTAATTTATCAATCCACTAATTTCAATTCAACACGAACCCAAGCTCGTTATTTCATCCATCAATTAATTAATTAACGATTAATCAACGCGAATGTTAAATTTCGAAAAAACAATTCAACGATGAAAATACCAAAATTGGACCCACCTTCATGTTTATCCGTCAGGTGAACTCGCCGATCGTCGTTCGATTACGAAAAATTGATTTCTCGTCGTTTTTCTTTCGTTTCGTGGATCCCGTCTCGTATGCGTCGACAGGAAATGGAGAATAAGACACGCGCGTCGCGCGTCGTTCGCGTACGAGTGAGTTTCCGATTCCGGTGACCAGATCGTCGGTGATTGGCCGGTAAGGAAGCACTGATCGTTCTGCACGCAATTAGGTCATTGTCCTTCATTTATACTCCGGCTTGGCGAACGTATCTTCGAGGAGTGAAGAGCGTCGCAGCTCGTCGCTTCTCTCCTACCTCGACGAGTACGCTCTCGTTCGTTACCGGCGATCATCGTACGGGCCTATCGCTTCTTCTCGTTCGATATCGCGCGCGTCTCTCTCACAGCCCAATTCCTACCAAACGCGCGCGCGCTTTATTTGCATCGATCACGGCCATTTTTTTTAAATATGGATCACCTGGTCGAGTAGCAAGTTCAATGGAAAGTAATGGAAATCCGTTACAATTTGTTTCGAGTCATTGTGTAATTTTGTAATACGTATAAAGCTTGTGATTCAAAAAATAAACAGAATTTTTTTCAATATTATACGTGGGAGAATAATTTATAAAACGATTTTTGTAAATCGAATTTAAATATTTTATTAATGAAAAGAAAATATTTAAAAATTAGATTTTAATATTTTATGGATGAGGAAAAATATTTGAAAATCAAATTTAAATATGTATTTTAGTTTATTGATGAAATTTTGAGATTGGGAAAGAAGCGGTTATTAGATAAATTCTTTTAAATCTATTTTCCACATTTTTGTTTACTTTTTTTTAAATATTATACGTGGGAGAATAATTTATAAAACGATTTTTGTAAATCGAATTTAAATATTTTATTAATGAATAGACAATATTTAAAAATCAGATTTTAATATTTTATGGATGAGGAAAAATATTTAAAAATCAAATTTAAATATGTATTTTAGTTTATTGACAAAATTTTGAGATTAGGAAATAAGCGGTTATTAGATAAATTCTTTTAAATCTATTTTCGACATTTTTGTTCACTTTTTTTTTAAATATTATACGTGCGAGAATAATTTATAGAACGATTTTTGTAAATCAAATTTAAGTATTTTATTAATGAAAAGACAATATTTAAAAATCAGATGTTAATATTTTATGGATGAGGCAAAATATTTAACAATCAAATTTAAATATGTATTTGATCTTATTGATAAAATGTTGAGATTGGGAAAGAACCGGTTATTAGATACATTCACCTTTCTTTTAAATCTATTTTCGACATTTTTGTTTACTTTGATTTCTCAAGAAACTATAAAACTGTTTCTTGATAGTCGTTACGATTTAATCGTGCACAGTATACGGATCATCTGGTCGATTATCTCGTTTTAATGGGACGTAAGAGAAACTTTCGTATGATTTGTTTCAAGTCATTGTGTAATTTAATCGAAAACGTCGTGATTTTGAAAATTTGTTTTTTTTTTTATATTTTATGAAATCGTTCTTTCACGTTTCAATATCTTTCTCGATTCCATACAATTCTTTTTTATTGTATAATGAGTGCAACAATTTGTTTTTATTAAGACTAATTGTTTTTTCTTCTCTTATTCGTTGATTTTTATTGTTTATTTATTTTATTACTTTTCATTTTCTTAAACATAGAAAATTCCATCAAATCGAGTGAAAATAATTTTGGAACAACACTTTCGAGACTTCGATACATTAATTAGGATGCTATCCGTTCCGATAAAATTGGTTTACGATAGCGTGTCTTCGACAAACCGTTTAAAGTTTCCGAACGATCCACGATATAATTTACCATTCGAGCCAGTTTCCAACCAGTTTTTCGAAACGAGTCTTTCATCGTAAAATAAGAGCGCCGATGATAATAAACGTGTATCTTTTTTTCCTCCGATGAATAGAGAACGTCGTTTAAGAAATTTCGTCTGGGAGGAATCTTCCTCATAATTCTTTCTCTACGAATAACAAAATAAATCTTTTTCCAAAAAACGAAAATAAAATATTTATTTAATCCTCCAAAATAATTTGAATAAAATTTTGAAAATTTACTTTCATCCGATTTGAATCACTCGATTAATTTCTTCAGAAATTGATCTTGATAAGAAATTTTCACGTCGTGTTATCGCTGCTGCTCGATCGTGCTTCCATCGTGGATTCCGAGTGAACCGAGGAAATGATCTGGAACTTCGCGTATCATGAACGATGTTTCATTCATCGTTCGATGCTTGGCGATAAAATAATCCAACGGTGGTCATACTCCTAGCTTGACGATGCATGTCGATATTATCGTTCGAGAATTCACGAATGGTAGCTGCTGCATATTCATTCCAGTCCATTAGTCATATACGAATCGTCTTTATACGAATAGCACTATTTTATTTCTTTCGTTCCAATCGAAAGCTTGTTTGACTTTAAATACTTCGTGATATGACAAGAATCTGATAAAAATAATCTACATTCAAAATACTAAGAACATACTTTTTGTTACAATAATATCGAGACGTTATTAACAAAATGATTAAAAAAAATTTATTGAGAGAAATTTTTTGGCAATTTATATTTTCTTCGTTATGATTATTCACCAATAATTTTTCGACCTATTTAGACACACCTTGGTCCCCAAAGTATAAAACGAATGTACATTTTTTATAATAAAATTGTTGGAACAATTGTAAATATAAGAAACATTATTAAGACAGTGAAATTATGAAATGAATTAAAAACATAATTTTGACGAGGGTGACCTCGATCGTTAACAAATTTTGCGATTTGACCGACATCCATCACGCACACGGGAGTTACGCATAGTAGCGATCTCGCAGAGTTGAAGGAAAAAAGTCAAGCGGTCCAGAGAGTGCATTGATCGATTAATCGGCGTTACTTCTGGTGCTAAACTTCCGATCGTAATCGAACGGTCGATTACTGACCGATCCTCCTTTCTCTCCTTATTCCACCAATGTGACGTGTAACAGGCAACCATGGCAAACCACTGTACTGACCGTTGTACTCGTATATCGTGCGTGCGTAAAAATATAGGCAAACCTCTTACACGTATCGTTAAAAGAATCGACAGTTGAAACGGCCACTTCACGAATGTACCGAGAGTCTTACTTGAATGATCCAGTGACCCAGTAAGATTGTTCCTCGCTCTTTTTTTCAACGTAGACGAGGATACGATGAGACGCAATTAGTCTCACAAAAACGTCGTGATGTAAAATCGTGGAGTTTCGAATATTCGAGGGTAGAATAAAAAATTGAACAAGTTTGTTTTTCATCGGTTTTATTTGCTTTCAAAATGAATGAATAATTTATCAACGTTAATACGAGGTTCTCGATTCTTTCTTTATTTAATTTGATTTTGAATTTGATTTTGAATTTTAATTTGAATTTGATTTTCAATTTGATTTTGAATTTGATTTTGAATTTGATTTTGAATTTGATTTTGAATTTGATTTTGAATTTGATTTAGAATTTGATTTAGAATTTGATTTTGAATTTGATTGTGAATTTGATTTTGAATCTGATTTTGAATTTGATTTTGAATTTGATTTTGAATTTGATCTTGAATTTGATTTTGAATTTGATTTTGAATTTGATCTTGAATTTGATGTTGAATTTAATTTTGAATTTGATTTTGAATTTGATTTTGAATTTAAATTTGAATTTGATTTTGAATCTGATTTTGAATTTGATTTTGAATTTGATTTTGAATTTGATTTTGAATTTGATTTTGAATTTGATTTTGAATTTGATTTTGAATTTGATTTTGAATTTGATTTTGAATTTGATTTTGAATTTGATTTTGAATTTGATTTTGAATTTGATTTTGAATTTGATTTTGAATTTGATTTTGAATCTGATTTTGAATTTGATTTGGAATTTGATTTTGAATTTGAATTTGAATTTAAATTTGAATCTTTATTTTTATTTTTATTTTTTATATTTATTTTATTCAAATTTAACACTAGGCGTGTGCAGATAATTGAGTGCGGATGATTTACTTTTAGAAACGTTATTTGATGAGATCGATGATTGCGATAAGCACCCGTATAATTATCGGAGATTGGAATTTCATAAGAAATCGATGCATTAAAATTCGATAAGAGCAAAGTGGATCCCTCGCGCGGAAAGATACGCTGAATAATTACCGCAGCTTCAATCATGCCTAGCACTGTTGATTTTCCTCTTCGCAGCGTGTAAACGGTGCCCCTGTGTGCATTTAGTACTCGAGTGTAAAT
This sequence comes from Netelia fuscicornis, assembly GCA_946811545.1. Classification (NCBI taxonomy): domain Eukaryota; kingdom Metazoa; phylum Arthropoda; class Insecta; order Hymenoptera; family Ichneumonidae; genus Netelia; species Netelia fuscicornis. The sequence continues at coordinate 6,976,136 of OX328014.1, forward strand.
AGGGCTTTCTAGAACTAATGAAAAGCATAACGTAGCGTGAACACTTCAAAGTATTGTCTCGAACGTAAACGTTGTCTACACAAGTCTTAATATTTGGATCAAATGATTCGATGCTACGAATCGACATCAAAGACTGTTCAGACTGGGAGGAAGTAATAGTAATGTGCATCGTTCACTTAACATTTACACCACGATGTAACAATAATTTCACAAAAGTAAAAAAACAAAAAATTTTTTTAAATCCGAAGTTTGTATTTTAAGGGATGTTTTCACTTTTTCGACCCTTATTTAAAAAAAAACAAAAGAAAACTGATTCAACATTCTTCATGCTGAAAGCTTGTTTTATTTTTTGTCCCCGAATTTTAGTATAATTTTTGTATAAAACGCGATTTTCATAGAGTAGGTCACAGTTCGGCTGGCAATTAAGATAATTAATAAATTTTGTTTTGAAAGTTTTCGAATTGTATAGTTTTATGGTGCTAAAATAAGATGAAGGTCGAAAAAAAAAATTTATTATGAATGGTTCCATGGCTAACGGTGGAATGACCAATACAACTATATATATATCTCATTTTATAGAGCTTATATATAAATATGACGAAAAAATGAATATATTCTACAGCGAGAAGCATAACTGGTCAATTCCGCTCGAATAAACGTCCGCCATGTGTCTTAGTCGCAGGAATCTATGAAAGTCAGATGAACGGACCAAGAGAAGCCCGGTGTAGCGATGTTCCGTTCTTGGAAATCCGGTTGACCGAGATGCCAAGCAGTGAAACTCTTCGACGAGGCTATATTATCGATATACACGACTGCGCTGAACTCGGATGAGGTACAACGCTATCGAACGTGCCTATTAACGTCACAGGAGGCTTCAATTGATAATTAGGATCGCCTACAATTTGTATCGTTTCTCCAACAGCATGTGAAAAAAAAGAAGAAAGAAAAGAAAATTCATAAAGAATCGCCAAAAATTTGAATAGATGAGTTAACGATATTGGGAATGGTCATGGCAAAAAGATATCAGCCCGAGGGAAAAGCGCGTCTACAGCTGGATTAATATTTCATAAATGCATTCGTTCTAGCGTCTACCAGGAAATAATGATTACCAACGGTGAATAAATTTCTTTTTATTTCATAAAATCTGAAAGAATCTTCGATCGGAAAGAACACTCGCTATTGTATCGCTCGTTGGTAAGGACGAAACCTTCATTACCGGTCGATAAAACAGCGTCGATTTTAACTAACGACAGAGTGCGCCACGTTTGCAAAATACGCATCGCTTTTCAGGTTATCTTTTTACTTTGTTGTTTATTTTATCAGAAGTATTTTCGATAAGAATATCTGTGAAACTTAAATTTAAATTCCAAGAAACGTCCTTTACACGTTTTCTCTCATTTTTACCTGATCAACTCGCCCAAGTACTCAGACTTTCGTATATTTACGATTATCTGCACGATTATTTGGATTATCTGGAAACATCCGCGCGCTGCATCATGGGAGCTAACGCAGGAATTGTGGGAAATCTTTCAAATCTTTTCGTTACTACAAACGAGAAATAAGACATTTATGATTCGTTTTAACGTATACAAATTATTTTATAGGAATTAAACTTACTAAAAAAAGAAGATTGAACACTTCATATTAAAATATATATACATCGCACATAAAAAAGACACTATAGATAAAACATAGTCACGGCTTATATTTTACGATCTGTCTTTAAATTACATCGACTCTATCGATCTGCAATATTACAGATTTACAATATTTGTGAATAGATCCACAAACATATGCCGAAGTTTCCGCACTTACGATACTCGAAAAAAAAATGTCACAATTCACTCGGCGAACGATCTTTTGTTTCCAATATCGACCTCCGTTTGAATATTATCGCGTCATTCGCATTTATCACTGACAACAAAACTCCGTTTGATGAAGTGGCGCTTTATTCGAAAATCTTTCGCACTCGGTGAAGGCTCGTACGTTTTTGTCGCGGGTCACTCGTGCTCGAGATTTATCGCTGTTCGATACCTTGCTCGTTCGGGTTTTAGTGTGGAACAGTCCTCGTACGGGTGTCGCGATTTCTCGTAAAACACTTTTACAGCCTGGTCTCAACATATTTACGACTGATTCTAGTGACGAAACCTGTACCCTCGTACCACGCGATAAGGCACAGGATATGGATGATAGTACGTGTACGAGATGACCACTGAAACATATATTAGTCATTGATATTTCGTCATTTCTAATTATTTAGTAAAAAAATTTGAATTAATAAATTACGTACGAATATACGTCTATCCTTTCGCGATGAAATTATTGGATATTTGAATGAATTAAATTCAATTCTATAGGCTTTGGTTCAATAAAAATCATTGGAATTTTATAATTTAATAAAATCATTGATTTTGCTTTTAAATTTATAAATTGAATTTCGTTTACGTTGTAAAATGAAATTATAAAATTCACATCGTAAATTGCAATACGGAAAGTGCATTCTACCTTGAAATATCGTGCATGAAATAATTTGTAGTATTCGTTAAATGCTTCATGGGAAATTGTAACTCTTCCAGTTCCATTTGCATTTGAACTAGAGTTATTTATGATTATATATTTCATTCCATCCGGAAATTTATAAATTGCGAAGAATAATATTAATAATTTTATTAAATTATGGAAATGTAATAAGTTTTGTTGAGTTGAAGACAAACGAAGCAGCTTTAATTTAATTAATTATCTGGAAAAATGATCACAGAGATAAACGTATAGTTCGTGGAAATTTGTTAATTCCAATATAGCGAAGTATCTCGAATGAAATTTGATATGAATTAATGTAAATGTGTGATGCGTTTGGATGAAAACAAAATGAAGAAAACATTGCTGTATTCTACCATAACGAGAAAACAATAAACAAAAAGTGATGAAAATTACTCGGATAATTATCCAAGTTTTTATCTTTTAAGTGATGCTTATTCAGATAAACGGTGCAACGTACGAGTTCGTACATAGAATAGTTTTTTTCTTTTATTCTTCCGCTTCGTGGACGCGTTAATCGGCCATTATTGTCGATCCGTGAGAGAGGTCGCTAGTGTCTCGATCGTCAAAGCGACAATCGCCGGAAGGACGAAGAGCGTTTGTCCGCCGGAGGACTTTCCTTGAGCGAGTGAGAAAAAGGGAGCACGTGTCGTGCGAGAGGAAAGAAGAGAAAGAAAAACAAATACAATCGGTTATGTGCACAGTGTGGTAGAAAAAAAGCGGAAACTGAAAAAGAAAGAGAGAGTGAGAGAGAGAGAGAGAGAGAGAGAGAGACAGAGGGGAGTTTCGAGGTAAACGATCGCACGACAAACTCTCGCGAACGCCTCTCAGTTTTCGTACTTTCGCTCGCTCACCAGCTATTACATATGTCGCGAGAGAAACAATACGTATATCCACCTATTGGTGGGCCTATGAAAACACAGACGCACACCAAACACAAATATGGCCGTAATAAAAAAGTGCCACCTGAGTTGAGCGCGCAGAGGGCGCCACGTGTATCGACGTCGGAATCAAAGAGCAGTTGACACTACTCTTGTGTGTACCACTTCTCACCTGCGTCCGACTCTTAACGCTCCAAGGAGGAGGAAATAGAGAAGAAAGAAAAAATGAAAGTACGAACGTAAAAGGTAACGTATGAAATGCACTTTCGAGGTGGCTCGCGTGGAACGACCGCGATTATCCACCACGAACACTTCCTCGAGGCCTTGAAACGTATCGAGTCTGGAAACCTTCCACTTCCGCGGGATTTCCGATGCGATTCGAACTTCGTAATGTTACGATGCGATTTTATCATTAAACGGGCTCGTACCGTAAAATGTCAATTTAGTCGAATGAAGAACAAAAAAGATATTTTCTAGTGAAACTGATTAAAACCGTTCAACGTGTTACGATATTTGTCGAATCATTGAAGTTGAGAGTGAAGGGATGGAATGAGAATCAAAATTTGAATTTGTATTTAGACTCGTTGAAATTTTTGATGATTTTGAAATATTTCATCGATTTTGATGTAGAAAACGTGTGGATAACGTTCGGATTGTTCTTTTGTAACAGAGGCACATCCATTGATATTCTGGAATCTTTCATAATTTCATTTAAAAAAACCCCATAAAATCTTTCTTTTATCGACAGAAACATTCCTTGACATTGGAGGATTGTAAGAACCCTTTGATCGTCAAGAAAAAATGTAGCACGTCACTAACAAGTATCAAATTACCTTCGCAATTGTATTTCTTAGTCTTATTTTATTTGGTCGTTGTTTCGTCAGTCTATATCCTGGTCAGCATGGAGTTCTTCAACGTGTACCCAACGGAACGTTGAATGTCGAGTCTCTTGTCTCTAAAACCTGTCTTCCTTCCCGGTCCACTGGTCCTGCGGGTCATTCTACCCCAAACACCAAGAACGGCTGGACCATCAGAAGCGGGTAGGTGCCCATGATGTGCGAAACCCGTAGGGCTGCTCATCTGATAAGCATCGTAATACGGTATCATGGGTATGGACGAGGCGTCCGCATGGATGCCGATCATCGTGTTGAAGGCTTGAGCCGGGCCACCCCCATAATTCGGAGTGTCGTAGTAATTCAACGTTCCGATCTGTTGGTGTTCTTGCGAATGATGATCGAGATGGTTGTTATGGTTTTCAAGAATAGGAATTTTCAATGGTTCCGTCTGGTGCTGATTTCCATGATAATGATAATCGGCAAAGGACGCTGGATCCTTGAAAGCCGTGGGTCCTTGGGCTTTTGGTACTTCGAGGTGAGGATTCAGTACCGCCTGAATCTGAAGGGCTAGTGATTGATGATTATCCTGATTGGGTTGATGAGCTTCCGTATGGGAGTCGGACAACTGAGGTGATGATGTTTTCAATTGATTTCCATAGGAATCGTAGATTTGTCCATTGCCTTGATAATTCTGATAGTTGTTGGTTTGAGGGTTGTCGTGAGTAATAAGAGGTGGAACGGTCTCGTAGGTCGAGTCCGGCGATGGACCACTCGAAGGTGATGGATGATCCTTGTGTTCAGGATAATAATTAACTTGTTCCTCCTGATGTTGGTTCGCTGTCGGATGGCCGGAATTTAAGATTCCAATGATTTTAGTCACCGTTGAAGATTCCTTGGTTGGACCACCGAAACTCTCCTCAAGGGCGGACAAGCTTGGATTTGTTTCGTGAATCACTGCCGGGGGTGGATGTTCGTCTTCCTGTCCCTGTCCGTGTCCGGGTATCGTCTCCTTCACGACCAGGACACCAGCGTCGTTATCCCCGCCGTCGTCTGTAAACGTGACGTCAGTAAGTCCGGTCGTAAGGTTTACTTGCATTTTTTAAAATTTAATCTAGCTTTCGGTTTTAGTTCCATCTCCCTTTCGCTCTCTTTCTGTCTCTCTCGCTTTCTACTTTTTTTTGTTTATAGCTTGTTAGTTCTTTGACATATCTATCTAAAGTCCAAATCCTCACAACTCAATTTCTCCCATGATAATCTTTCGCTCATTGGAACAAGTTATCACAATTGCAAATCCACAGGATTTAAATATTCCCGCGGTGTGCTCGCCGCTTCGAGCACAAGCGCATGCGCGATAGATCATGGCCGAGCATGCGCAGTACGCAACCGCGTCCGCTGAGCCGGTACCGCTCCGGACAAACTAGTGGTGGCTAGTTGAGGGTGATGGACCCACCGAGAAAGTGAAAACATGCCATGACGCTTGGGCCGAACTCTTTTCAATTGTGAGGACTTCAACTCTACATTGAACCTACTCTAGGCATTATTTTAGGTCGCCTTTACAGGTCTTTGAAGTTTGTCAGTTTTCCGGTCTGGCGACTTTTCACGAAAATGCGTTAGAAAGCTTTGTTGGACATTCACTAGAGTTCAATCTATCAGATCGTATACACGACGTGGCGCCTCAATGAGGGAGTATCGAAGATCAAAAGGCCTCGAGTAGAAAGTCCATCAAACATGCGCGCAGCAACAACTACTAATTATACGATTCCTCATTGTTAATATTGTACATTATGCGACCGCATACTTCTTGAAAACTCGAGGAAGCACTAATTCCTCCATCATGTGACAAATTTCATAATTTTTGGAAAAATTCTCACAATATATTTTACGTGCCACCTTTTTTTTTTAGTAAAGTGGACGTCAAGTAATTAGGCACAATCTATGAAGCAGTTAGTTATGACGAAGACGAAATTTACTTTTGTTCAACTATCAACAATAGGATAAACATTTAGTTTACGTAATTGCATGCCATTGGCAACTACACATACAATAACACGTAAGGGCTGTTATTTTATGTGTATGCAACGAGACGAATAAGTGACAAAGCAAGAGGGGAACTTAGACCGAGAGAAGAATTTGAGCGTTTCTACTGAAATGGAAAATGATCTGAAGTGTAAGCTGCTTTTCGAACGTAATGAGAAACAATAAAGGTGTGACAATGACAATTATAGAGGCGAAAGCAAATGTTGAAGATATTAAAGTTGGGAATTATCGAATTTGTTTTCACGATAACATACCATTTGAGGGAGACGTGAAACTCGAATGTCCTGCGTTATAAGCATCCTCGGGTCCAACGTAAGCATCTTCACTCGGTGGTGGTCCATCGTAAATGGCATGGGCTGTGGGAGAATAAAATTTAAGAATTATTAATGAATAATTGAATATGTGATTGAGAATTGGATCTCGTCAATTAAATGTCACAATCATTAATCTGGTTTTCATCGAGAAATCCACAATGTAAAATGTGAGCAGTTGGCCTGATTTCATTCTCGTCAATGCATCAATAATCACTTGTTCTATTTTCAATTTTTTACTTTTTATTTTCACCCGAAGTTCATCAAACTTTCTTTCTAATCCGTGAAAGTATGAAAGTATAAAAATATTCCATGAAACGCGTCGAGGTTGGAATAAATAAATCGAATGTGGAGTGATATATGTTGCTGTCAAAAAAAATGATGAAACTCAAGAATTTGAATAACTCACCGGAATGTGGTGCGGGCTGGTCGTATGCATATCCAGGAGGACCATAAACTGGTTTTGGTCCAGCTATTATTGCGCTGCTCGCTAACGTCTTTCCCAATGACGATATGGCCTCTCCCGCGGAACTTATGAATCGGCCTTTGGCCGATACGAGATATCCTCCTCCTTTAACCAATGCACCACCTCCGGCAATCGCACCGCCACCAATCGCCTTGATAGCTTGTATCAGGGTATTGATTATGGCTTTCTTGAAGTCCCAGATATCGAACTGGTGTTCGTACTGTCAAGAGATAATTACTACAATTCGTTTGATATGCGACATGCCTATACTGTCAATAGAGGTGCTGTCAACAAGCTTCTGTCATTCTCGATATTGCCAATAGGAATTTTTTCATTCTATGTTATATAAACTTCGAAGTCCTCAATAACAGCGCTTAGATTATGTGTCTTGTCAACTTCCACGCTGTCAAAAATATCGCTGTCAATGTCAATGCAGTTAACAAAGATCCAGTCAATGATAAGTTTGTCAACTACAATTCCATCAACCTGCTTGCTGTCATTAACCTTTTTGTCAACATCGCTAACATTCCTTCCCTTGACAACTTTTATCTTGTCAACGATGATTATGTCAATGGCAATACTGTCAACGATAAATTCTTTTAATCCCGAGACTATCAACGATTTCATCAAACTTAATGCTGTCATCAACCCTTTCGATGAACTATTTATTGTTAACTTAGCTCATGCCTACTTGTCAATTGGCTGTCATTAAGTTATTAGTACGGTAAGATTGTCAAAACCGTCCTTCCAGTGTAGAAAAGCAGTGCGCGAGACCACTTGGCACTCTCTCACTTTTCCAACTCGCATAATACATTCGCCACAAGAAGTAATTAGGCTCGCAGACTCGTTCCTATTCTCGGTCAACGAGCAACACGATATAATTGGGCAAGTAATAGCAAAATTCTTGAAAAAAGAAGATCACGGGTACGTTGAGTCTTGTGTCGTTATTACAAAAAAAAATCAATAGCGACGCTACTCTCGCGGAATGTATTTTTATATCGTATTTTGTAGCAGCCGGAACGATCTTTCAAAGACGTTCAGCCTCGAGGCCTTCACGTGAACGAAAGGATGAAGAAAATGAAAGAAAAGGGGGGAAAAAGCAACAATCAACTAGCTCGATTTTCCCTCCATACTGGCAAAGGCGGGTGACCTACATATCTCGATATACCCGTTACGGGAATAGAGCGAAGAAAATACCAGTTCTTAAGATTACCGGTTTACTCGCATATTCGATAGAAACGAGATTTGTCCAGGCAATTTTTACAACAGTCGAAAGGAACCGCCCGCCAGACCCGGAACAAAACGAATCCATCAAAATCGTTTCTCGATTATTGACAAATTTCATAAAAACCATTCGCCTTATGCGAAGCTATTTCGTTACGTCGCTAGAAAAAAGTGACAGATATATTTATCAAAAAATCAAAAGATTCAAGTTGAAGAATCAAATTATTAAATTTTCAATCACACGTGTCCCTATAAATATAATTCAATCTAAATATTGATTTATTCGAAAGGTTTCGCTCATTAACAATTTATTCAATAAAGAATTTGTTATCCAATTAAACATTTGAAATCAAATAGAAATAAATAAAAATGATTTTCGTCCCTAATACGTACATAGATATTTTGATTAAATCGTTACTAACCGAATGGCCGTAAGATCCATATCCGGTTGGAGTGTTCGAGGAGGAAAGACCCACGACACCACGTGATAGACCACTAGCTGCACCAACCGCGCCACCGATCAGTTTATTCGCTATACCGGAAATGAACGACCTCTTTATCCTGTCTTGCATAATATCCGCGTACCTAGGATCGCGTAGAACCGCTTGGGCCGATGCCCTCAAATCGTCGATTCTTCTCTGAGCCTCGAGAATATCCTCCTTCGTCTGGGCTTCCTTCACATCCGTCTGGGACACATCCTTCTTCGGCGAATCTTCCGGTATTCTCGTCGAGAGTTGAGATTCTCTCGTTCGATGAAATCCCGAAAGTCTTTCCAACTGCAGTGCAGCGCGTTTCAATAAATCTTGACTCGTTACTTCGTTCGTGGATTGTCCTTCAATATCTTGCACTCTCGTGGTCATGAGGACTAGCGTCAGCAGTAACGCTGCCAGCTGTCAAAATAAAAAACAGCAAATATATATAATGTACTGTATTCATTTTTAGTTGTAGGGACAATGGCTTTATTATCTCCGATTTTTGAGGAAATTTGTTCTTGGATTTGGGCCAACTGCCACTCACAAGTTGAAAGAGTTAGAAAAAACTCAACATCTCTACGCTCTTCCATTTTCAGAACAGTTGATTTTGGAAAAACAAAAAAACGAATGTGATATCCGCGTTATATAAAAAATTTGGGATTCCGCTTTCCCCGAATAAAGTCTTTTTGGACAAAAGAAAATTCCAATCCTTGCCAGATGTTCATATTCGTAATTTAACCCTCTATGGGCCCGTGTAACTTTCAGGTCACATTTTAAGGTATCGATATTTTACCAAATAATTCTGGCGTTTTTCATGAGAAAAAAGCCAGAATAGATAACTTAAAAACAAAATTCGGCCCATAGAGGGTTCATTCCTAGACTTTGGGTTGACCGAGGGAGACCATTTTTTTTGTTTGTCCCAGAAAGACTTTATTCTACATTTACGGAATTCGGAATTTCCCTTGCAACACGAATATTATATTTTCATTTCTAAATCTCTTAATCATTCGACAAAATTCAAACAAATTCAATAATCTCTAATCAAGACACTAATCAACATCCACGCCAATTCAAATCGTGGAATCCAACCACAAATTCACTTTTATGACTTTTTTTTGAATTGTAAACTTTCGAAAATTATTTCGTTCTTATTATTATCAAAATTGTCATCGCCATCGTATCTTTCCAGAAAAAAAAGCGACTACTCATAGTTACGTATTATTTTTCGGACTTATATAACACGACATTTGTATATTTATGAAAGTAAATTTCGTAGGAAAAAGTAACTTTCGCCCGTCTCGTATAAAACGAGAATTCGGTGGTTCTCTGGTCTTTTACCACGCTGGAATGAATCCGAATTCTTGAGCAACGTTCGAGGTGAATTTCCATTATGAGACACAGTGCACGATTATGGTTGAACGAGTATCGAAAATGAAGAGAATTGGTATGCTCATGGATAATTGGCAGGGAAAATCAATAAGCTCTCGTACGATATAACATGGTCAGTTCGATAACTAATATCGATTGGTTCGGTCGAGAACTGAGAAGCCTGACCGAAAACTGGATTTGATTTATAACCCCAGGCTGAATTCCGAATTAATCATCGAAACCTCGAGTACCTTTGGACTATGTCCCATTAGGATAATTCTGGGCCAACCGCCAGCTCGTGGCCTCAGCTCTGCGCAAAGCAAATTTTCTGGTCTACAAAGTTATGGTTTCTCGCTCGTTGGTAACATATGCATTGGATGTACTTAAAAAAAAGAGTCAATGCTACTAACCCAGAAAGACAGAATTACCGTTCTACGCATTACAAACGCTCTATTTACGTCGAAACATAATTTCGTTCACGAAACCCTTCAATTATTAAAATCGTACGATGACCGAAGCATCCGTTTCAATTTTACCATTCGAATCTCGAACCTGTCATTTAAAAACTAGCGCCCCCTTGTATTTAAAATCTCGTATATTTGGATTTTAGACCAGGACGTCTCGCTCTGTTTCAGACAAATCAAAAAAAAAAAATTCGTCTAATTCAAATTCAAATTATAAAATTTTGTTTGAACACCTGTCATTAGTCTGTTAAAAAAATTATATATATATAAATTTGTCATTTTTAACCACGACTTAATGATCGTTTTCGCATAATAATTACCGAGTTAGACATATATATATATCTCATTTAATTTCAAAGATTTTATATAAAACGTTAGGTGAACAATTTTACCATTCGAATCTCGAACCTATCATTTACAAAATATCGCCCCCTTGTATTTGAAATCTCGTATATTTGGATTTTAGACCAGGACGTCTCGCTCTGTTTCAGACAAATCAAAAAAAAAAAATTCGTCTAATTCAAATTCAAATTATAAAATTTTGTTTGAACACCTGTCATTAGTCTGTTAAAAAAATTATATATATATAAATTTGTCATTTTTAACCACGACTTAATGATCGTTTTCGCATAATAATTACCGAGTTAGACAGATATATATCTCTCATTTAATTTCACAGATTTTATATAAAACGTTAGGTGAACAATTTTACCATTCGAATCTCGAACCTGTCATTTAAAAACTATCGCCCCTTTGTATTTAAAATCTCGTATATTTGGATTTTAGACTAGGACGTCTCGCTCTGTTTCAGATAAATCAAAAAAAAAATTCGTCTAATTCGAATTCAATTATAAAATTTTGTTTGAACAACTGCCATTAGTATGTCCAAAAATTATATGTATAAATTTGTCATTTTTAACCACGACTTAATTGTCTTTTCCGCATAAGAATTACCGAGTTAGACAGATATATATCTCTCATTTAATTTCACAGATTTTATATAAAACATTAGGTGAACAATTTTACCATTCGAATCTCGAACCTGTCATTTAAAAACTATCGCCCCCTTGTATTTAAAATCTCGTATATTTGGACTTTAGACCAGGGTGTCTCGCTCTGTTTCAGACAAATAAAAAAAAATTCGTCTAATTCAAATTCAAATTATAAAATTTTGTTTGAACAACTGTCATTAGTCTGTCCAAAAATTATATGTATAAATTTGTTATTTTCAACCACGACTTAATTATCGTTTCCGCATAATAATTACCGAGTTAGATAGATAATATATCTCTCATTTAATTTCACAGATGTTATATAAAACGTTAGGTGAACAATTTTCATAAAGATTGCACAATTGGATTATTTATCGTACTTGAAGGGCTACAAATTTTTTTTAATATGCTGACACTATAATTTAATGTACTATCGCTGGATTAAATCTCTCGGTGAAGTATGCCATATTCTCACTAACAATAAGTACGACAAAACGTAGATCCATTATAAATTATACACAGATACACACATACACACAATAAAATCGTCCCTTTGTGGCTAACATTACGAGCAGAATTCGTCTTACCAGTTTTTTTCAAACTTTTCAACGTGGGAAATATTACATGCTTCAGAAATCTGGATAACGCTGGAACGAAATGGACATATGTACAATAATAAAAAGAACTTTCAAAAGCCAGATAATATTTCCATGTGATAAAATTTCGGATTAATATACCGGGTGTCCAATTAAAAATACTAACTCTAATTCAAGAAAAATTATTCTCTAAAAAAACTTGACGAATTTTTGTTATATTGTTTTCTTTTTCGAGGAAAGATATTACCGGATAAAAAAAAGTTTACAAAAACACGTTTCACTTCATGCTTTGCCTCGTATGTCACATGTGCATAACAGCAAATAATTCGTTTTAAGGAGAGAGAGAAAAAAAGAAATAATGAATAAGAAAATTGCGTGACAAGTTCCGTAAACTTTGATCATGCTCGAGTGTTACGCACGTGTGTATATACCCGGTGGCTTTTAGCTAGACGTTTAGATCGCCTAAGGCTTGTACATATATGGGAATCACGAAGAGCGCAAAGCTTGGTAGCGTGGCAAGTGGAGCGACTCTGGTGAAAGTCAAGGAGGATGATGATGGGCAGCTACTTATGCTCGAGCCGCCCATCTGCGATCCGCGTCGAGAATCCCAGTCATGTATACATGTGTGCATGCGTGTGTGTGTGTGTGTAAACACATACCCGCGATATAGTAAATATAGCAAGAAAGGAAAATATTATGTATGCGTTAAATGGAAACGTTTTTCCGAACATTTATAAAAAACATATTTACGAAACACATTTTTATTGTCTCATTAAATAAAAAAAAATGATCATTTTCAAAAGTCCTTTAAAAAACAATTGGAAATATTTTGAACAGTGAATTGGCTGTAAGTTCAAATTGTGTTTAGAACTTTTATTTGAAAAATAAGAAAAAGATGAGTCGAAAATTCAAATTTGATTATCGACTGTAAAATAAATTCCTGTTGTTAGAATTTAATTGTTTTTTCTCAAAATCATTATTTGTCGGATGAAAATTAATATTTTCGTTCGATCATTATATTTTTTTGAAAAAATCGTGGAATAAATAAAAAAATTGTCATTTTCAAAAATCCTTGGAAAATAATGCAAATATTTTGAACAACGAATTTCCCGTAAGTTTAAATTATGTTTAGAATTTTTATTTGAAAAATAAGGAAAATATAGTTTGAAAATTCAAGTTTTGTTTGACATTATTGATTATCGACTGAAAAATAAATTTCTGTTGTTAGAATTTAATTTTTTTTTTTCAAAATAATTAATTGTCGGATGGAAATTAATATTTTCGTTCGATCATTATATTTCTTTGAAAAATTCGTGAAATAAATAAAAAGATTATCATTTTCAAAAATCCTTGGAAAATAATGAAAATATTTTGAACAACGAATTGCCCGTAAGTTAAAATTATGTTTAGAATTTTTAGTTGAAAAATAAGGAAAAGATAGTTCGAAAATTCAAGTTTTGTTTGACATTATTGATTATCGACTGAAAAATAAATTTCTGTTGTTAGAATTTAATTTTTTTTTCAAAATAATTAATTGTCGGATGGAAATTAATATTTTCATTGGACTATTTCTTTATATTTCTTTTTGGAAAAATTCGTGGAATAGTTGACTGTCGATTATTGACAAGCGTTTATTTGACCCGGAATAGGAATTTCCGGTTTCACTGTCTCGAGTACACGGGGGAGAGTGATCTCACGATGACGTCCTTGATCTTGCGGCTGGTTGGTGCCGGTGGCAGGAGAGTGCGTACATATTCCCGCTGGGCGACCCAGATAGCGGAGGTTTTGAAAGGATGGAGCGCCCATGACTCTCGTATGATCTCTGTCTCGTACGTCTGCTTTAACCGGTGACGATAACGTGGTGGGAAGTTTTCGAGGTATCGATTCTCTCCTTCAAACACGCGTATCTCTCGCACGCTACGAATCTTGTTAACGTTTTTTTTTTACGTACCCGGACACACCTTGGTGAAAGGTGAAAGGGTTCGAATTTGTTTTTCAACGATATTGAGAAAAAGAAAAAGTTATCGTACGAAAACTTCCGAGTATTCGAGTAATTGATCGATATTTTTATCGATCGATATTGACCGTTGATCTTTCGATTTTGTCAATGATAAATATCGTCAATTTAGAAGTTGTCAACTTTCAATTCTGTTGATTTTTTAGGCTGTCAAATTTCGGTGCTCTAAGTCGGGATTCTGTCAATTTTGATTCTGTCAAGATCGATTTTGACAACTTGCATCCTGTCAATTTTGATTTTGACAACTTTGATTCTGTCAATTTCGACTAGTGATTGTTTCTATCAATTACGATTGCTGTCAAATTCCAAGCTGTCAATATAAATTCTGTCAATTCGAATCCTGTCAATGTCATATTATGACCAATTATCGATCGATATTTGTGCCTCACGAAATCAACAACATCGAAAAAGCTCAATTATTGCCAATGAATGTCAAACAAACAAAAAAATTAAACGACCATCTTATTCCCGTGGCAAATAAAATTAAATGAAAAATAAAACGAAGAAAAACTGGGAATTTGATATATTCGATGGTACATGAGACTCGTTGCACCGATGAGAAGAAGAAAGGTTACGGGCAACGGCAACTTTCTCGCGAGAGTTCCGGCGTGAAAAGTGTTGGGGCGAGCGCGCTTCTTCTTCGGCTTCTGCACGAGCAAGTGAAGCACGGCGCGTATATCGGGCAAGATCTTTCGCGACTAATCGAGAAATTGTAAATAGTGAGTGGATAAAGTTTCGCAAAAACATCAAAGACGACGTCTTGACACAAATTCTACGTTCGTGTTGTTCTCGATGAAATTGCTGCTATTACGCACGCACGCCGGAAATATTGTCGAGCGAAGCGATCATCGTAATAATAACGCGTTTAAATCTATGTTATTAAGACGGTTGAAAGAAAATCTCGATTGATATTGGAATTAGAGAATGTAATTGGATTTTTTTATATTGGCTTTGCAGAAAAAAATAAAATCCTGTTCCAAAAATTGGCTATTTATTCGAATGTGGGTCAGACGGTTAGAGTGATTTGCAATGTTTAAAATTTATTTGAATCAAAATATATCTTTTTTTTATATCCAAAGAAGTAATTTTAAGAATTTTCATAATTTATAAAAATTTATGACATGGTTTTATTTTTGTTGGGCTTTTTTTGTTTCTTTTTGTTTTTGATAATCGATAAATTAAGAAACTGGTTGATAATGGTGGACTGTATTGCTAAAGTTCGAACCAGCCAGCAGTTGTTTTCTTTCAAAATTAACAAATGCAATTTCAAGTGATATTTAATTTTGAAAAATTTCGTATTTTTTTCACATTCGTTAAATGTCAAATCAGTTTTCTAGTAACGATCAGCTATTAAAATTTGTTACAAAACGTAATATCGTAAATAAAACGAATAAATTGAAAAATTTAAGGGAAAAGGTGACACTCGTAATTTAAATCGATTCGTCGATCGATCGATACTTAATAAATTTGTTAATAAAAATCGCCTATATTGCACAAATTCGTAAAATATATGATTATTTTGTGGATAACTGCACAGACGATTCCCCACGATGTAACACTTAGCACGAAATCGTACGATCGATTTTTTAATCGAAATAATCGTCGATTCAGAAATCGATTTTCTTAAGCTTTACGAAACTCGCGAGTTGCGTGTATGTACCTTCATGGTGGAAGTTCGCGGTATAGACGGTCGGAATCACACGGTCACTCTCACTTAACTCACTGAAAGGCACCATCGCCATTTCCTCTACTTATATCTACTCCCACCTTAAACTCACCGAGAGACGACGCACCGTCGGTTTTGTCTTTTCGCATATATATGTGTATATCTGGATGACGCTCGTGTACAAAATCACGTCGTTGACAATTTTTACAGTTAACTCTGATTCGACAGTCTTTGTTGCAGACATCCTCGTTGGAGACATCCTTGTTACAGATATCCTTGCTACAGATATCTTTGCCGCAGACATTTTTATTGAAGACATCCTTGTTGCTGACATCTTTGTTGAAGACATCCTTGGGCTAAACATCCATTCTACAAAAATATCCTTTTTGCAGACATCTTCACTATAGCTATCTATGCTGTAGATATCCTCGCTGCAGACATCCTTGTTGCAGATATCCTCGCCACAGATATCCTTGTTGCAGACATTTTTATTGAAGACATCCTTGTTGCATATATTTTTATTGAAGACATCTTTGAGGCACACATTTTTATTGAAGACATCCTTGTTGCAGACATCTTTATTGAAAACATCCTTGGGATAGACACCCTCTCTACAAAAATATCCTTTTTGCAGACATCTTCACTATAGCTATCTATGCTGTAGACATCCTCGCTGCAGACATCCTTGTTGCAGATATCCTTGTTGCAGACATATTTATTGAAGACATCCTTGCGGCACACATTTTTATTGAAGACATGCTTCTGGCAGGCATCTTCACTATAGCTATCCATGCTGTAGACATCGATGTAGACATCCTTGTTGCAGATATTCTCGCTACAGATATCTTTGCCGCAGACATTTTTATTGAAGACATCCTTGTTGCAGACATCTTTATTGAAGACATCCTTGTTGCAGACATCCTTGTTGCAGACATCCTCTCTATAGGTATCCTTCTTGCAAAGATCCTCGTTTCAGACATTCTTGCTGCAGGCATTTTCGTTCCAGACATCCTTGTTCCAGTACTCCTTATTGCAAACACTCCTTATTATCGGCATCCTTATTGCAGTCACCCTTGTATCAAACATCTTCGGTACACATATTTTTGTCGCAAACATTGTAATTTCAAAATTCTTGTTTCAGACATTCTTATGCAAAAACTCCCTCGTTGTAAATGTCATAAAAAAACGAAGGTAAGGCGCGCATACGCACACTCTCAAATCCTAATCCCAGAAGAATTGAAACGTTTCCACGTTCATTCGGGACAACAGGCCATCTAGGGAATGCAGCGCGTTGCTATGTCACACGGTCGCACGGGAAATCATAAACTCCAGTTGACAAAATGAGAACGCCAAATTCAGAGAGAAAAATAGTCTAGATAATATAAAATCCAGGTCACAAATAACTCAAGCATATTATTGTCAACGTGTAACTTGGGCGGATGAGAAAAAAAATCCTTATCTAAAATCGTTATCAATACATGCTCGTTCGCACCGAATTTTAAATATAACAAGAAACATTAATTATCATGAAAGATATTAATCATAATCAAAGTTTTTTATTGTTAAAATAGTTTTATTATTAAAAAAACGATAATTATATTTCTATCATAAAACAAAAACAAAGAGAATCCTAAAATTACGTAAAAATCCTCGATAACGTAATTTCATAAAATTGTCCTCGTTAATAAAAAAAAAATTAGAATCCAAATAACAATGAAAAATCACTTCGAACTTTAAATATGACAACAAACATTAATTATCATAAATAATATTAATCACAATCAAATTTTTATTATCATTGGAAAAAAAGATGATTCAATTTCTATCGCAAAACAAAAACAAAGAAAATCCTAAAATTACGTAAAAATCCTCGATGACGTATTTTCATAAAATTGTCCTCGTTAATAAAAAAAAATTAGAATGCAAATAACGATGAAAAATCGCTCCGAACTTTAAATATGACAACAAACATTAATTATCATAAATAATATTAATCACAATCAAATTTTTATTATCATTGAAAACAAAACGACGATTCAATTTCTATCGCAAAACAAAAACAAAGAAAATCCTACAATTACGTAAAAATCCTCGACGACGTAATGTCATAAAATTGTCCTCGTTAATAAAAAAAAATTAGAATGCAAATAACGATGAAAAATCGTTCCGAACTTTAAATATGACGACAAACATTAATTATCATAAATAATATTAATCACAATCAAATTTTTATTATCATTGGAAAAAAGACGATTCAATTTCTATCGCAAAACAAAAACAAAGAATCCTACAATTACGTAAAAATCCTCGATGACGTATTTTCATAAAATTGTCCTCGTTAATAAAAAAAAATTAGAATGCAAATAACGATGAAAAATCGTTCCGAACTTTAAATATGACAACAAACATTAATTATCATAAATAATATTAATCACAATCAAATTTTTATTATCATTGAAAACAAAACGACGATTCAATTTCTATCGCAAAATAAAAACAAAGAAAATCCTAAAAATACGTAAAAATCCTCGACATCCTCACACCTATGACATTACGTCATCCTCGATGACGTAATGTCATAAAATTGTCCTCGTTAATAAAAAAAATTAGAATCCAAATAACAATGAAAAATCGCTCCGAACTTTAAATATGACAACAAACATTAATTATCATAAATAATATTAATCACAATCAAATTTTTATTATCATTGAAAAAAAAAACGACGATTCAATTTCTATCGCAAAACAAAAACAAAGAAAATCCTACAATTACGTAAAAATCCTCGATGTTATAATTTCATAAAATTGTCCTCGTCAACAAACAAAAAATAATGATGCTGATAACGATGAAAAAAATCATAATACATAAATATACGTATTTGATAAGCACAAAGCCGAATTAGTGAAAATCCCGCATCACAGCTGAATAAAATCGTTTTCACGACCCCGTTTTTAGTACTACGACGAGTTAATACTAGATACAATAATACGAAAAGCGGCGGGGCTCATTAAGGTAGCCTCATCACGCCGTACGCTCGAAAGTTAACGAGACGTATAAAAAATTCGTATCGCGAATTGTTATACACCGTGATCATCACACGGTGCTTTCCGTTTCTCTCGCTCTGTACCCGTTTATTGCTTCGCGATTCGACATCACCGAATATCTGTGCGTACGAATTCAAGAGGGATGGGAATACAATACATCTGTATATATATATATATATATATATATATATATATATATATATATATATATATATTCTCTTACAGTGGCGAGGAAAATGTTTTTTCTTTTTTATTTAAATTCTCGTCGAGCCACGGGGACACGACGAAAGCGTCGACGGTCGAGTGAAATTCCACTGGCTCACTTCTTTGAATAATGGATCCTCGTTTATTGTCTCCTATAGACTTCTAGCGCGAAGTTTATATATATGTGTGTGTGTGTGCGTGTATACACCATCGTTTATTGCTCGATTCCACGCTAAATGTGAATTTTACCGCCTTTGCGAGAGAGCCTGGCCATTATCAGACATATTTTTATCACTTGTTTCGAGCAAAAGTACATCTGGCTGTTTCTAGAAAATATTAAATTCGTTGATTTACAATAATTTGATTTCTCGAATACGATATAGATGATTTTTAAATTAATCTTCGATACGATTATTAAAATATCAAATTGTAATTAATGATATTTTGTTTTTTGTTTGTGGAGATGAAAGATGTGGATCTCAATGGAGAAAGGATAAGATGGAATCTTGGTGTTTGTATATATATATATATATATATATATATATTTGTATTAATGAGGGTCAAGAGCCTTATTTCCTACCTATATGCAGCCTCCTTTGAACGAAAGTGAAACGGTGAACGCAACGAAGATCTCACTTTCTCGAAATATTTCCGATTATATCAAATCGCGAACGTCGTATACGTCCATACGTAACGATGTGTGTTTCAAGCGAAGGAAGTCAATATTTTTATATTATATAGTGAATATTGATTGTGTATATTAATGGTATCATTAGAAAGAATAAATAGTTGGGAAAGTACAAGTGAGTACGAAACATTCCATGGTATATTGGACTATTGCCATGTAACGGTAATATCAGATTCTTCGCACAATAATGAATTACGGTTGCTTCAGTCTATACAGCACGGACCGTCAGGTAACGGGAACGACACGTACCTATCGGAATTGATACGGCAATTGAACGCGTATGTTCAGATCGTACCGACAAGCTTCCGCCATGGACCGGCAAAATATTTGCGCTCCGTTACATTGTCGGAACATTTGGAACATTGCCGCCTGACATGGAGACTCTCATTGTCAGTAAAATTCATAATACAAAATTTTGCCGTACCGGTGCCGGTACGTGCCGTTGACGTTCGGTGACGGTCCGTGCCGTATAGCCTGAAGCAACTTTTAGCTTTGTTAAATTATGGTAAAACAGATCAGAATTGTTTTTTTAACAAAAAAATTGAATTTTAATTGAAGAAATAGCTAAATTATAATAAAAGAGAGAGTGAATGTTTTATTTTTTTTCCAAAAAAAAATCCAATTGATATGTGTAATTATATAACATTATTATTAAAAAAGATAGTTTCAAAGATACAAGTAGACATAATCAAGATTTAAATTGGATCGTATAATCGAATATGGAACTGTAACAATAGAGTTTCCGTATTAAAAACAAGCTAAGCGAAACGCATAAAAGCGATACGGAGGTTCGATTAAACGAGACAAATCGAAGGTGATTACCATTATTATTCGACGAATCGTTAGACAAGAACGATCGAGGGAGAAGCAACAGGCTGCTTAAATCTTTCTACGATTGCTAAATTATCGTTATTATCGTTCTAACGTATCTTTGACTTCCTGTTGCATCACGACAGTCTCGTTATCGCGATCGATACGTTTCGATCGAAATTGTTATTCTCAGGATTACCCCCAAGTATCGGCCCCAACCTCCAGTCAATTAAATTTCCACGAATGGAATTTACGTCATCTTGAACAAAAAAATCTGTTTTCTTTCTCCTTAAGTATTTGTCTCTTCAGCAGTGTTGAGTTATGAAAAAATTACCGATCTTTTTCATATCAACGGTTACCAAAGGTAAGAATGAAACAAGAATTTCCCAAGAAAAGTGAGGTTGATTGGAAAATTTCCATTCGTTTAACCCCCAAGTAGCAATCTCGTTGAGGTTTTTTGCATGGAAATATAATATCGATAAATAGAGGGAACGATTGAAATCGTTATCATTAAAGATAAACATAACCGTCAGATAAACGTTCCGTATTATTTTTTACGTCGTCCGTACAGCAACCATAATTCAGTTGAAGCAGGAAGTCTTTTTATAATGTAATGACTAGGATCAAACAGACTTAATTAGGTGATTAATAATAAAGCTTTGGCCATTTGAAACGCACCATTGTAAAAAATCCACAGTTTAACGGGCGTTCTAACGCTCGGCTTAGTAAAAATCGACCCATTCATTAAATAATGAGCGTGTGGGTATTAAAGCTGCCAATTGATGAAGCTGAATACTCGTGCCAAATTATCGATGAATTCGTGTGAATGTCATTTAGTGTCTATCGAGCGATCTAAACCGATTACGAATGAAAAATTGGTAAAATTTCAATCGTAATAAAAATGGCGGTTGACTTTGACCTCGATCGAGTCAATAGAATAGAAAATAATAATTATTAATTTTTAACGATCAATATATTTTTCAAATATTAAAATATAAATTTTTAACTGCGTTTCTTGAAGACATTTGTGTCTAACCAAAGTTATCATAACATGATAAGCGTGTACTCTGTAACGAAACAGATTTGTACAGAGCGACGATACGATACTAGTTGACGGTGAAAGGCTGTAAGAATACGAACGCCTGGCGAATTGGCCACGAGACTCTCAAGCACTTTGCAGCAAACGATGGCGCTCGAACTATAACGAGACACGTCGGTAAGTTAGATAACTGCGCGCAAAAAGATTAAGTCAACAGGATATTAGTTTGTGGTCAACAATATTTGAGTGCCAACTCATAAAGTGGCTCGCAGCTCGTTACCTTGCCTGGCAATTTATCTCTGGTCTCTGTTTCATACCTTTGTTCATTTTTCATTCCCTTATACATTCTTCATTCATTTCTGCGGTCAAAATATTCTCTGTTATTAAATTATTTCATCCTCGAGACCTCAACTTTGTAATAAGCTTAACTATTCCTCGTTCGAGTTAATAACGTACTTCGTTTCTCTAACAATCCGTTCCTACCAAGATTTTCATTATATTTATTTACAGTGCATACATTTTCCTGTTAAAATTATATTCTTGCAGGTTTCTCTTTCTTCTCCACTAATTACCAAAGTCCTTCGAACTTTATTGACGACAATACGATCGAAGGAATCGACATAACCTCGAAAAACCGGAACGGCTGTCGGCCATTTTGTGACTGTCGCCTCGAGCTTTCTCACTGATAATATGGCGGCTACGTTCTAAAATGCTATGAAAAATTGGACGATGCACGATGATCAAACGTGAAACTACTCGAAAAAGGCGGAAATAACATGGAACGGACATGGAGTGTTGTCCCATCTGCGTTTTTTCTTTATTCCAAACATTGACCCTCGGCAAAGTGGTGGATTTGGGATCCCTTAAGTGGACATACCGTTCAATTTAGGATTCTCACGTCGGATGGTTCTACAAGATACAGGGGTACATGTTGTTTTTGTCCTGACAGGAAATAAATTCAGGGGTCTTGGATTAAATCCCTCACTCTACCATGATCGTTCTTTCCCTAACCTCCAAATCCCAAGAAACGTTTTCCGGGTTGGTCGAGTGCGGTTACGTTTTGGCGCTATTTTTGTCATTTCGTCGTGACGTGGGCGCCGAATTTTCTCGGTCCATTTCCTCTTCTTTCACTCTTTGTATGCGAGACAATTATTCCCGTGAATGATTATTCTCGAAGCTCTCAGTGACGTGAAAGATGGAAGGATAGATCGAGATGAAGTGCAAGAGCTTGCAACGAGTTAACGACGATGGGGAACGCAATAAATTAATCAAAGTGTTGATCGGAAACGTCGGAATGGTTTAAAAAGCGATGTTTATCTAGAATATATTGGAAAGAAACCAATCGCAATATCGTTTTCGAATGCTTGGTAAATATCAAGCTCTCATTCCTCCATTTCGTTTCCCGTGTATTATTAGATGGTACGAGACTTTCCTCGAAAAGATGACATTTAAGGGAGCTTTCCAGTGTGAAATTTTCAAAAAATCGATTTTTTTTGCTTTATCGAATAGTATACACTCTTCCGAATATTCCCTGAAATTTTCATGCCGAAATTCTGATTATTTCGGTTACTGTACAGCATTTCTTGGAAGAAGGCAACGGAGCGCTACAGCTGCCGCGTCGGCCCTCTGCCCGTGCGACCGTTATTTCTATTGTCTCGTTCCTACCTGCTCGTGTACCTTCCAACGTGAGTCCGGTTCGTTTTTCAGTTCGGTTTCGACATTCAAAATGGATAGATCTATGAAAGAGAAATGTGCGTGGCAGGATAGAAAAGGGTCGAGAAGCGGACATCCGCGAAATGAACGAAAAAGATCGGCGGGTTTCAAGGGAACAAATCGACACAATATCGAAACGGATCTAACGTTTGCGAGCACTTCGGCAGCAAAAATCTTGAAAAAGAGTCCAGAGTTTGAAGTCCGAATCGATCAAACGTTTAGCTATGTGATTTTGGAGTTCTTTTTGGTTTTCGGCGCTCTTCAGGAACTGTTGAAGTGCAAAAGTGTAATAGCGACGTGAAGTTTTTTAAAAAATCGATTCGCGGATTTGGCTTTAAAATTTGGGTTCAGTGCTCGTGTCCAGATCCGGCCGAGATAGATTCTTGTCCTTTGATAAAAAATGCTTATGAAATCAATCGTCGTTTCTGCTTTGCCATGCGATTGGTCGGCATCGGCATAAATGGCATTAGAAATTTTATCGCCTTGATGGATTTAACTGCAAACTTCAATAATAACACCTATTATGAAATCGTGAAAATCCTGCAGATTGCAGCGAAATCAATATACGAGGCCGTCGTGACAAAAGCAGGTACCGAAGAGAAGGAAAAAACTTTGGAAGCAGAAAATCGGGGCGATATTCTGACGGTGTCCTTTTTGTTCAAACCGGCGCCATTTTTGCAGAAAAAAAGCCTCCATAGCACAAAAGCCAATTATATACCGATCAATAATCTTTTTGTGTTTTTTGTTTCAGATCAAAATTGTGACCCCCAACGTGGACACCACATCCAAATGCATTTTCTGCAACAATTGTTTCATCATTTTTATAGATATTAATTAATAAATAAATCGATCTTTAAAAAATTGTTTTGTATTCTTCAATACCCAATTAATATACAAAAAAAAACCAGACCGATTAGATTATTTTTTCTTTTAAAAAAAAAATCGCGAAAAACAGCGATTTTTCGGGCTGTCGCACTGGAAAGCTCCCTTAATATTAGTTATGGTCTGTCATTAATTTATATTTTCGTAAAAACAGGCGGTAATGCAAGGATAATAAGTAATCAATGGATGCGACGACAATATAAAATCATAGATATATATATACAGGGTGAATTTCACAAGGTGTGACAGACTTTATTCCAAGGTAGATGGGATCATTACAAACAAAAGTTGCAAATATACATTCGTGATATTTTTCATAGTATACGAGATATAAATTGTCGAAGTTGGTCCAATCAAAGCGCACCGAGAAGCGTTGGAGCCGCCCACTCCCACTCTAGCCGTGGGGATAGCACAGTGTACGGGATATTGGGGGTTGCAAAATACAGAACAGTTATTTATTATATTATTACGCAGACGTTTTTATTTCTCGGGCATTGGCTGCTAGACCGGGAAGTGGGCGGCTCCAACGCTTCTCGGCGCGCTTTGATTGGAACCAACTTTAAGCATTTATATCTCGTAAACTATTAAAAATATCTCTAATGTATATTTGCAACTTTTGTTTGTAATGATCCTATCCACCTTAAAATAAAGTTTGAGACACCTTACAAAATTCACCCTGTATATATCCATATCTATATCAACAATGATCGATCTATATCTTTATATATAGATATATCTACATAGATAGATATATGTACATCTCTCTCTCTCTCTCTCTCTCTCTCTCTCTCTCTCTCTCTCTCTATATATATATATATATATATATATATATATATATATATATATATATATATATATATATATATATATATATATATATATATATACCTATATATATTATTTTATTTAGCACGTCCAGTCTACGGATGTAATTAGCTTAGTACGACATTCGAAATGCTACGTTTAAATGCTTCGTGTACCTGGTAGCAAATAAACGCCCGAGTACCGATACAATAGAATTAACGAGAGCATCATTGACCACCACCATGGCGATCCTTCCCCCTCTCTTCCCCAAAACCCCTTTCTTCATCCCTACTCACTGTCGCACAACACGATCCCTTCCTGTACACCTGTATTCGTGCCAATCAACAAAAATAAAATAAGAAACGATTCAGTGCGATCCAGAACATCGCGGACGATCGTTCAACGACGACAAGCCAATCGATCGAGTCGTTAACGTGACAGAGCCAAAATTATAAACGATCGAAATATTGATTTTTCCTATATTCATCACTGTGAAAATTCCTGTCTATTAATCGAAATATTAAGGAAGATTGTGCATCGTCGAAATATTAAGGACAATTGTGCATCGTCGAAAAGAAAATTGAGACCCGTAAATGCGTGATTATTTATCGATCGGCGAATCGTTTTAATCGCGATAAATCGATCGATCCAAAAATAATTAACGCGTTGCAACGATAGGAAGGATTATTTTTTTACGAATAATCGAATCTAGAATTTCGAGTATCGATACGCGGCAACGATTCGATAAAAATATAAGAATTAATAATGATCGTAATAAAAAATAATAATAATAAAAATAAAAATAATATCGACAAGTAAATAATGAAAATAACGATAATAAAGATCAAATGAAGTTGCACCGGTACAATGCGATGTGTGCCCGTGTGGTGGGGGTAAAATCCAACGTCGATTCAACGAATTGTTTTATCAATGTCGAATATATACCAGATTGATTTCCGAATGAAAAAAAAAACGAAAAAAAAAAGAAAAACTTCGCGACGTCGTGATAAATGTGGCACGTGAGATCGATCGAATCGGAGTGCGAGCGTCGAAGCGGTCTGTCGACATCGTACGTCGTTACGTTGTTTCCTTTTTTTGTTTATTTCTCTCTCTCTTTTCGACGCATGCCCAATTTTTGTTTTATTCTATTTTTATTTTCAATATTTGGTTTTTATCTAATCGAGTGATTAACGACGAACGGTGAATCGGTGAAGAGCAAGGAACTCTCGATGTGTACGTATTAATAACGAGACTATCCTCGCGGTGATCCTCGAGGGAAAAAACGATAATTCTGGCGTAGAAAATCGAGGTTCATAGACGATCGGTAGTGGAGGAGGAAAACATAATTCGTTGAAGGAAACGAGAATCTTTATTTAAGAAGAAACGACGACGACGACGACGACAACGGAAGTACGAAGGCGTCGAGGGAAGATAAGAAATGGCAGTGCGATTTTGCAATCATCGCCATACGGCCCTTGGCGTTCTGATCTTTTCTTTTCTTATCGTGGTAAGAAAACTCATTAGTTAGATCCTCGTGCAATTATGATTGACAAGTTTTTACTCGATAGCTTGGGTATACAGGGCGTTTAGTTAAATTGTCAAAATTTGCTAATTTTTAATATTTGTCATTTTTTTCGTAAATCGTAAAATGGGAAACTTTTTTAAATCATCGTTTTTTACTTTGGAATAATATTTGAGGCATTTTTACAGGATAGCTTGAATGTAGAGGGCGTTTAGTTAAATTATCAAAATTCACAAACTTTAATATTTCTCATTTTTTTTTATAGATTAAATCGCAAAAATTAAAAAAATCATGTTTTACCTTGAAATTTTCATTGTCGAATTTATCACAAGGCTAACAATCGTAGGGATGCAATCGTCATTCGGAAAATGATAAATTTATCGAGTGACCTTGATAATAATTAAATCAGCTAGGGGTAAATAATTTTTTATAAAAAAAAATGTTCTCATCCGATTTTGAATAAACTGCAACGATAAACAAACGACCTTCTTCTTTCTAAATCCAACCT
Organism: Netelia fuscicornis; assembly: GCA_946811545.1. Lineage (NCBI taxonomy): Eukaryota > Metazoa > Arthropoda > Insecta > Hymenoptera > Ichneumonidae > Netelia > Netelia fuscicornis. Next base: position 7,003,220 of record OX328014.1, read on the forward strand.
TTTTTTATAAACAATAAAAAAAAATTGAACAGTTGACTTTTTTATTAAACAAATTTTTCATTTAATTTACAAAATTATTTTCTGTACGCAATTGTTGATGAGTTAATTCACTCCTACTGTACCGATTACAATCAGGCACGTGTACCAAAAATGACGTAAACCCTCCCCCCGCCCTGCGAGCTTCAAAATTAATTAATAGCAAACTATCGATACCAGACGTATCGGATGCAACGATTATTTATCACTTTGAAACTCGACGCGTATCTCGAATTATCGAATAGCACAATCGAAATATTCGCTCTCTTTACACGTGATACGTCCATAATTTCGAAAAATGTCAAGCCAAGAAAAACAAAGATGCAACATTGCGAGACACTCTCGAATTCTCGATAACATACGGGACGAGCGAGGACAATGAAGAAAAAAAAACGCGAAAAGTGTTCGAAGGAAAACGATTACAGCGCTACTGTGCGCGATAAAAGCGACGATGTAAATCTATAAAAATATTATTCTTTTATATTGTGCCGGATCAAAGTGATAACTCGATGAGGAAATAGCGTTGTCATTGTTCAACACGTTGCCAAAGGTGGAATAAATTGAAAAAATTGTTTAGGACGAAATTCACGAAATTGGTGATATACATTTTTATTTTTTTTTGCTTATAAGATCGAACGATATCGTTCGAACTATCGATACGTCTGTGACGACCTAGCCGATGATCCAATTTTCAATAATCTCGGCATTGCGGTATGATATACGATCGCTTAAAAAAATCTCTCGTTCTTCTGATAAATCTCGATGATTTATAGATGAGATTGAGAAACAAAACGACCATCTCGGACACTTTCGCGAGACGGCGTTGAATGGCGCAATGTATTATCGTTAATATTAAGTGCTTATCGTTCGCGTTGAAAGAAATAGCGATCGTAGATATATACGTGACGTTTCGATGGGGAATATGCTTGTTTTATCTAACCAATCGTTCTCTCATTTATCCGTTTTATAAGTTTATTCATTTTGTGAATTTGGATTTTTTATCAAATTATCGATTTCATAAAAATCATCTTTATTTACAAAATTATCTGTTTGGTCAATTTATCTACTTTAGAAAATTATCTGTTTCGTCAATTTATCTACTTCAGAAAATTATCTGTTTTGTCAATTTATCTACTTCAAAAAATTATCTGCTGCGCGCAATTTATCTTATTTCATAAAAATCGTCTGTTTCATAAATTTATCTATTTCATAAAATTATCTATTTCACGAATTATCTATTTCATTAAAAAATTGATTTGACAAAATTAACTTCATGAAATTATCTGTCTCGTTAATTTATTATACTTCAAAAAAATTATCTGCTTCGTACAATTCTTATACGTACTCTTATTTCATAAAAATCGTTAATTTCATAAATTTATCTATTTTATAAATATTTAATCGCTTAAAATTCCTGTAAACACGAATTATCCCATCGTATTTTTTATTTTGTATAAAAATGTCTTAAGAAACATCAATTACGACAAAATAAGACGATGATGTTTCAAACGATGGACAGGATTTTGCAAAGTAAGGATTCGATCAGAAGTAGAACGAATCGAGTTAAAATATCGTACGGAAATAGATGAAAAAAATCGTTAGGTCAGTTATTTAAACCGTGATGTATTTTTGATTGCAGATCGTCTGTACGATCGCCGTACTTCCTCCCACTCAGCTAGCATCGACAGGCAATCAAAAGTATCGTGAGTGGTCCTAAAAAAAAATCTGTTGTTCATACGTTTGCACGGTTCTATCATTTTTTAAAATTATTCATTGTTTTATCGATCGTACTGAAATTTTACGAAACATTTTTCCACCTTCAGTTCAGGAACTAGACGATCCCCAAAGAAATGGACCGGTACCTCAATGCGAAAATACAACGTTCTGCGTCGAAACGCCTTATTACCCGGTGGACTACGTAAACAGTATTCTGGCAATAAATAAACAATTCATACGTCTGGCTACCAATGACGAGGTGGTGAGTCTCATTGTACAACTATTTATTCAAAAATCATTCTAGGTACGATAAAATTTAATTTTTTTAATCTAAAATAAATATTAATATGTTTTTTTTTAATTATTTATCAAGGTTATGGACATAGAGCAGAGGATATATTCGGTCGAGGATGGCGATCCTCTCTGCAATTCCAAGGTGAAGTATAAATTTGATTTTAAACAATGATAATTTTTTCAACAAATAATATCAAAAATGACTTGACGAGCGAGTAATAAAATTCATGGACAAATAAACAATTCGATGAGATTCATAAATTAAAATGCGAAAAGGCATTTCTCGTGTTTAATCAAAATTCGTTTTATCTTTTCGTTATTAGATAGAACCGGTGAGACCAAAATCAGCATTGACCAGAAATTCCGAATGGCACTACGTCGCAAATACGCCAAATTATGTACAGACGTTGCGAGTCGAGGTTTGCATGTGAGTTTAAATTTTAATCAATTTTCATCATTTTTTAATCGTTAAATAATTACAATTATAAGTTCGAAAATTAATTCTGTTTTTTGTTTACGTTTTTTAGTTCAGAAAACAGTGTTTGCAACATTATCGACGGTTTCGCTGACGGTTACGTGACAAAATGCAAGCAAATGTACATGTATCGCGAGCTGGTGTCAATCTCGAGGCAGGGTGAGCTAACCAAAGAATTTTTTCGAATACCCTCGAGCTGCAAGTGTTTCGTAAAATTCACGGGCAATCCATTCGTTCGAATGGGCGTCAGCCTGGGAAAGAAAAAATCCCGTGATCCAATTACCAAAAAAAAAAAAAAAAATTAATTGACAGCGTCGATTATTAACGAGATTTAATCGTATCAAACGCAAAACGGACGATTTTTTTTCAGCAGAGAAACAACGATAATTTAATCGAAAACTAACTGTGAATAAAATAATTTGTAAACGAAATAACAAATACAATTTATTTTCTTAAAAGTAGACGATTAGAACTTTTGAAATTGGGAGGAACCCAATTAGGGAAGGCAATTAAACATTAACGATAATTATATTAATAATGATAATAACAATAATCACGATAACAATGAGCCGCATTTCTTTAAAAGGATTTAAGACGGTGATTGCCCATTGTTCTAGTCTCTAAGATAATATAAAAAGAAAATTGCATTTTAAACCAATCTCTATATGTATATTTAAATATTTCAATATACATATATATATGTACATGCAAATGAAAAAAATTATGTAGACAATAATATCATCGACACAATGGATCATAAAAATAATAATCATAAAATAAGCCAAATCGAGAAACGCCCAAAGTGCCAAAAAAGGGCGAAATAAGAAGAAAATAAAAAGGGTGGAAAAATAAAATATGCAAAGGACTGAAAGAGGGTGAAATAAGTGAACGGTGAACCCACGATCAATTTCTATTTTATAATCATTATTACGTGTATAATATTTTGTTTACAATCGTCGAAAGACATTTTAACGATAAAATTCGTGAAATATTTTGTCATAAAAAATATTTCATTATCTACATCGTCGAATTTTATCGCAAAATTTAATTGGAATATTAAATATAATTATCCTTTAAATATTCAGAGCGTTATAATAAATAATTTAATATTTTCTCGTGGAGCGAAGCGTTTTTAATCTCGATCCTTTTTTTTTATCATCGCTGTCATTCGAGTACTGGCGTTATCGCGAGATGAAAGTGAAACGAAAATAGCAAGAGAGAGATAGAGAGAGAAGGAAACGTGAAATATGGCGAAGCTTTATCCGGACTGGAAGTCCGCCGCTTCGAGATTTCTCGAGACTTCCTGACGAGGTCGACGTGTATCTCCATATACATATGTAATTTCTGACGTTACATGGCGTATTTTTTTAACGTATATAGCGCTAGGGAGTCTGCGGTTTATTGGCCAAACCGACCTTCCGTCGTACTAGCCACTTCGTGTCCGGCTTGGAATTAATTTTCGCACGCTTGTGTATTTATGAATGCGTATATTTTATTTAATACGGAGAATGAATTAAAATGAAAATGGGAGACGAGAAGCGGACGACTTTTGTGGTTTCCCGTTTTGGAATTGAAAGTTCAACCACTTCCTCGACGACCACTTTTGGTGTCTGAGTAATGAAGGATTGATAGAAAATTATTTAATTATTAGCAAGCATGAGGTCATGATAAATTTCTGTATCGTAACTTGTATATGTGATTTTAGTGAAAAATTCACGACAAATGTTGGATTGAAATAATAAATAATGATAAATTTTGGGATCGCAACTGTCAATGAATATTCATAAAATTACTGTTGTATTGGAAATTTTTAATAAATTTATTTCTAGTAGTAGTAGTTGTCTTTCTTATTCCAATGTATAAAACCCTTGCGGGTTTTTACATTCCTCCTCTCTTACAATCACCGCGATCCTCATTTCCACCATCAACCACTTCGTTGGACCTACAGTTTTTGGGTTAGGTGGGTTCCGAACCACCGAGAGCACAGAATAAACACATAGAAAAATTCTATTGGTGCCGGCGGGGAATCGAACCCGAGACCCTCGAGTTGAGAGCCGAGAACGCTGACCCCTGTGCCACTGCCTCTCTTAATTTATTTCTATTAATCAGTAATTATTTGTGTTAAATATTAATTATTTATTTACAATAAATAATATAAAATTTCTGTTTCTCGCTTTAATTACTTTCTTAATCGTTGAAAAATGTATCAATTTTCAATATTATTAATTCAATTAGCGATTTATTAATGTGTTTTTTTAAATCGTATCAACGTCAAGAAATTCGTATCTATCGATCAACCGGAAATATTTCCAAGAACGTCCAAACGAGAATTTAATATTTTTCAATGAGTTTCCGGAAGCAACGACCGTTCGACTCATCAAGAATCCCAAATTTACTTTCGATCCAAGCCTCGTCAACAATTAATAAAAATACCAAAAAAAAAATATCGATTGCCAATTTTCGTTTTTTTTATCGAAACAAGGTCGAACAAACGTATCGAATGTTCATCGAGTCGTAGCAGCGAACAATAATCCTCCGAAGCTGGCGTATCGATTGCGTCAACTATTTGCACCTGACACGGAATATACATAGAAGAGAGCGAGATCCGAGCACGATAGTAAATTAAAGTTGGACGTGTCGGAGCTTCGAGAGTTACCGAAGCGTGATGAGACCGATAATGCAAGTACGAATAATAATAAAAAATAAATCATTGACTCGACACACTAGCGGCTAATCTATCACGATTGCCATTGGATTCTCCCACGTCCCTCCTGCTTCCAGCTTTACTCAAATAATTGCTCGTATCTTGCGTCATAATGAACCAGACTCGATCCTTCATAAATTCAACAAACGTTAGCTCATCGTTACTTTGACTCATCGCACAATTTTATCGTCGATCGTATTAAAAATCGTCCTTACGCCAATCATTTCCGTAAAACGATCTTCAAGGGTTAGTTCCAAGACCGAAACCCTTAAAAAAACAAGATTACCTCCTGTGACAATTGTTAACCTTGCTTTTTATTCGATCAATGACATTAAGAATATCAATACGACGATTGTTCCTGAAACAAAATAAAAATAAAAATTACGCTTTTAATTATTTTACTTTTTTTAAATTCCTTTTATTCTTACATTTTTCATTTAATTTTACCAACCCCACCCTCACCAACAGCTCCTTTTTTATAAACTTTTTATCCAGAAATTTTACAATAATAATTGCCATTAATAAAATTCTGCAAAATTATTGATTTCGCCATCGATCCAAGGTCATGCTCTAGGGTCACAGGTTGTAAACCTCGTACAAAGGGGTTGCAAATCAAAATCCCAGTTCATCCCTCCTTTTCGTCAAACGCTCGACCTTTATAAAGTAACGTCATAAAAAAACACAGAATGGAACGATTCTAACGACCGAGGAGTACACTACGATTAGCGTTATATAGCTCTGAGACAAATACCACGGTACCATACGTATCGGACGACAAGGACTCGGTAAAGTATATAGCGCGAATGATTTTGTACATGTCGTGTCACTCGCCGTTAGAGTACGCTCGCTATATTCGTCACTTAATATCCCTCTCTCTCTCTCTCTTTCTCTCAATATATATATAGAGAGGAACCCAATATATATATATATATATAGAGAGAGAGAGAGAGAGAGAGAGAGAGAGAGAGAGAGAGAGAGAGACAGAGGGAGAGATATGTGTATATCTATATGTATATATATAAATATATATATATATGTATGTATGTATGTAGATTTATATATATATATATATGTGTATATATGAGCGCACGTCGTTTGCGGTGAACGTTTCCCGCTCGGGCCGACGAGAAGAGGCAAATGTATTTACCGTCTCCTCGGCGGAACGAAATCGGTGTCGTACGTCGGTAGAGGAACGCGTGGACAGTGATCGAGCGAGCTCAGTCGTGTACGTACGCTCGTAAAACGTCGCGGGGGCCTTTTTTTTAACGACTCGGCTATAAAGCACCTGGCCAAGAAACGCAACGAGGACTTGATATAACGTGTAAAAGAAAAGAAAAGAAAAACGAAACTCTGGCGTCTTGGCGCGAATCCTACCGTTACCGGTCGAAATAAACAGGTGGATTAGCCGCATTTATATATGTATATAGTGATATACATTGCAGTTGCACTAGACATTTTTATGAGTTTGAGTTACTCGAGTGAGTGAGACTCGACCGCACACCTCTTGGCAATCGGTATAATCTCACACGTGACTAGCTTACTTATTTTCGCGCCAAATATTCTATAAATAGTTATTTTTTCTTTTGATTTTGATTTTTATTTCCTTAAATTCGACGAATCAAAATTGATTACGCGCGATCGACAGAAGTGAAATTTAATCGATTTAATTAATTGTCATTGAAATATTTATGGTTAATAGCATTGACAAAGAGTGAACCAAAATTGTTTATTATCATCGTGAAATGCATAGGTTTCTATGTATTTAATTTTTGTTCGAAAATATTTATAGATTTATGAATATTGAATTTTTAATTGAAACAATTTGGATAAATTTAATTGAAACAATTGGATAATATATGATCGTCGGATTTAAAAATTATTATCAAATTTTTATAATTATTATTTATAGTTTTTATAAATGTCTTTAATTAAAAAAATTACAAAGTTTTATAAATACTTTTTTAATTTATAAAAATAAATTGTCGATTTTATATTGTTATTTATGAATAAAAAATTTATTATTATACTCTTACTCGTACTTTAATATTCTTCATTAAAGTCAACAATAAATAATCGATTCGATATCGATGAGTATATATATATTTTTACAAATTTAAATAATTCATTCAAATTATCGAATAATTTTCATAACAGAGAAAGGTGTATCGGTTCTCCAGATAAATAGAAGAAAAAAAAGAGAGAAAGGAAGAAAGAGAGAAGAGAACGTGATCTCAACGAGAGCAAGGAAGCGAGCGTGGTCCATAAACTGGAAAAACCGACCTACTCGTTTATCCATACGTTGACCAAGGCAAAAGCGTGTAACGCGAGACCCTAGTGACAATTCTTTCCCATAGAATTGCATCGACGATATTGCAACGTGTTTAAAGACGAAGCAGTGTTTTTTTTATATATTTACCTCAATTATACGCGATACAGCAGCGCCGTAATCGCGTCGGTGTGAAAACGTCGAAGCTAGTGAAGCGCATCGAGGACGAAGAGGTCAAACGCAGGTGGAGAACAGGAGAAAAATAAATAACAAAAAAACAAATTTACTTTTCAAGTGAAAAACGAGAAGAAGAAATGGCTGAGCTGTTTTATAATAGTCGAGTAACCGGCCTCATCGCTCTTCTAGTCGCTCTCGTGGTAAGGAAAAACTACACGTATCGTCGTCAATTTTATTAAATTGGAAAGTTGTTTTTCTCAAGGTCATTTGACTTTGGATTGTTGGTATACTTATCGTAGCGATATCAGGCGACATGCGTCGTAAAAATCGACCAAACGCACTTTTATTCATGAAAATTTCTCCACATATGACCTTCGTCTCATCTTCAAGGTCGTACTGATACTTACAAATAGAAGAGAATAATTGGTCTAACAGTGTCATATGCGACGAATTATCGAAGCAAACGTCTGGCAAAAGTAAAACCTAATTTTCAGCTTTGATTATTGACTAATCAATAATTAATTTTTGGTCGATTATTAATTTTTCATTTTTTAATTATTGTTCATTTTTACGAAATATTATCACGTGACTGAGACAATCGAAAAGCCATATTAACATATTAAAACGTATAAGTACAATTTTATTTTAACCGCCAAGAATTGTTTTCTCTCAAAAAATGTTGTTCTTTTTATTATTATCATAAATTCTTTTTATTTCATTTGGAACATTTCAATACCAGTGGGTCGGTCGCAATAACTTTATCTCTTTGTCCGTATAATCATTCTTTTTTTCTTCCTGTATAAGGTTCCATAGAAATAAAGCTCGTCTCCTTTTATTTTCTTCCTTTTTTTATTTTCCATTCTTTCGGTTGAGCCATATGAGCCGCTTTCTTCTCCATTCACGTACTCGTACAATGACTCTATTATGCGATATCCCATCTTTCATCAAACGAAGATACGATGGTTTTGCTCAATATCGGGACGTACCCCGCTCGTCCCGGTTTGCCCTTAACCTTTTCAACCCTCGAGGAAAGATAATCTATCCCTTAATAAACATCCATAATCAGCGCATGTTACGATACCCTATATATGGAGTTATGCTTTTCGACCAGACGAAAACTCATCATTTTCGTATCATAATACTGCCTGAGGTGCTCTCACGCTGATTGCACATCCACACCATCGCGAGTATGATCGAATCCGATAATTCGCCCATTTATTACATTCGTGAAAAAAATTAATTGGCAAATGGCATGGCTATTGAAAAAACACTTTTTTTTGCTTATGTTTGAACAAATATGCTTTTCTTTGTATATCACGTGCTTTAAAAATTTCCTACGTCGGAAATTGTTTAATTGCTAATTGAGAGATGAATTTTATTGGGCCATTTTGTTTCTTAAAAAACAAACAAAATTTTATTTTTCTATGATTTTTAAGGTTTCAATAATTTTTGTATTTTTGTAATATCCTAAGATTTTTAATCTGGGATTGATATGAGCAAAGGGAGGTTTTTCGATTTTTTCAGATTTTTTTATTGTTGGATAATCTAAATTTTTTTAAATTTTGGTTAACAATTGTATCGTGAGACTAATAAACATTCTGTAGATTCCTGAGCCGGGCTGTTCTTCTGAGTCATGCGGAATTCCCATTAATCTTGACAATAGCGTGAGAAGCACATTGTATACGTTTCTCCCGTTGAAAAACTGCGACTTTTGAACTTTCTTCCACGTGAAACATTATTTTTTTCACCTATGAATCATTTTGCATAAAATCGATCTACCTGAAAACTTCGCGATTGTTTTACTTTGTTTTCTAATTTCGTAACGACTACAACAAATTAAAAATACGAAAAATAATTTATAAATAATAAATAAACAAAAAAAATAATAATTAATTTTGAAAATTAATTTTCATTTCATTGTCTAAAGTCAATCGAATCTGTCAATTAATAAGAGAAATCAATATTCTCGGTTCGTTATTACGAAATTAAAAAAAAAAACGATGCAGCCAGATTTGCATGGGAATACCGGTTCGTCAAAAATTCGATCGATTTGTATTTCCCCGATCGCTTATAAAATAAACTCCCGCCATTCTACTAAACTTATTTTCCAAAATGGGTTTCCCGGCGATCCTTAAAAATAACTCCATCGCAACTGTTATCTCAGCACAGGTGATTTACTCTTTTACATCCTTCAACCGGTATAGCACCGACGTTTACGTCGTGAATGCTAATAATCCCGACGCGATGAATATCGAGATGCGAATAATAGCAATGAAATCTCCTTGGGGTCACGATTCGTCGATTATTACGCGTCTACACAAAGAAGGAAAAATTCCCCTACGTTAAATTGAGATTTTGGCTGTTGGATTAAACTTCGATGAATTTTTTGGGCAACAATTTTATTTCTGTTTCTTCAAAAAAGAAATTTGTTCGTCAAAAAATAAAAAGATGAAATACATTTTTCAAAAACCAAAAATTAATATTGAAAGTTTGACCTCGGAATTGTTTAATTTCGAAAAAAGGCATCGATCCTAAAAATGCAAACGATCGTTCGTGACTGCGCTATAAATTAAAGATTAACGATGTCACTTGATCGAGACAATTATTGAAAATGATCGATATTTGCTTCTTATCAGCTTGATCGATGGTTTTTTCTTCGGAAATTAAATTGCCTCGTACATTTCTCATGAACCGAGTGACACGACAAATCGACGATTTGTCATTTCGAGCAAACGTTACGTTTTAAAGATGAAATTATTTTTTTTCAAGGAAGATCGAAGAAGCATTTCGTATTCGATATCTCATTTCCATTATGAGGGTGATAGCGAGCGTTATATTCGAGAACAAGTCGAGAGCATGATCGATAGTTAATTCAGCTGAGACATTACGGACCGGTAAAGCGAGAACGACCGGTATTTTATGACGGAACGCGCGAGAGTGCGAGCTATTAAAAAAAGAGTAAAATTTCGCTGGAGTTCATACGACATGGTCGCTATATCTGTGTGTGGCATAATAGCGTTACACGATTTTCAATAAGCATAAATATCGCTCGTTTCAAGTCGTAGAAATGAAATAAAATTACATTTAAACTGCGATTTGAAAACGCGAATTATTTTTATGAATTTTTTATTCATTTTGTTTTTTTTTTTTTTTTTTTTATTTTTGTTTTCGTGCGAAGTCGTCCTGTGATATTTTTCAAAATTTGAATAGTTTCAAAATTTCAATATCTGCTCAATCGTTCGTTCACTAATGAAATCTACAACGATTATAATTTATTTGCAGTACATTTTTTTTAATATTTCAAAATTTCAATATCTTTTCAATCGTTTGAATCGTTCGAATTTTTAATCCCGACTATTTACGTTAAAATCGAAATTTGACATTTTTTGAAAATCATAGATATTTGTCTATAATTATTTAAAAAAACGAATTGTTTATCTACGATTTACACGAATATAACTCATACGAATTTTTTCAAAATTTTGGCAATTTTGAAATCGTACAAACAAATTTTAACGACGTTCGAGCTATTAAAATTTTGGTTAGATTTTTAGTAGAATTAAACTCAACTTTTTACCTGTTTTAAATATACATAGATCGTAATTCACTCAAAATTCATTTAAAAAATATAAATTACACAGAGACGAGACACCGGGTTCGCGAGAAAATATGACTTTTCAACGAGTTGATATTCCCGTATATCCTCGTTACGACGGTACTCGGAATTATGACATAAATACACGAGCATCATAAATATTATCATCGGCAAAACGACAATCACGTGTTACCGCTTTACTCGAGAAAATGAAAGGAAGTGTAATTATCCTCATGCTTTTATCTCTCGTCTTCAGACCTCCTTCTCCTCCTCTTCTCTTCCAGCCAATGGGAAAAAATCTCAAGGAAGATCTCTGATAACTGTCAAAATTACCAAAAGCACGTTGCCATGAACCCGCAATCGAGAGTCCATCGAATCATTCGAATCTTCGCTTCGTTGATAAGACGCGACAATTTCTTTTCTATTCGAGTAATTATTCTTCCGAATCGTGGAATTTTTTTGAATTAAAAATGTAAATAAATGAACAGAGATAATTATTATAATCTCAGGAAGAAATCGCGATAAGAAAGAAAGTGAGCAATAGTGTTAGTAATTCACACTTATCCGGGCACTCGAGTTCAAATTTCCGCGAACGAAATTTGCGAAACTTTGAACGGCATGTATCGCCTGTAAATCTTCAATCTCCGATAAATCTCGACTGCCTTACGGGAGGAGAGACTGAGAGAGCGAGCAAAACTAACACAAGTTTCCTCTCTCGAGAAAATCGACGAGGCAACCTGTTATCGCGCTACTTATCTCCCCAGACACCGATCGACGTGACTCCTTCTCCGATGCTTTTGGGAATTCAAATTTTTTACACACTGGGATTCGCCAACTTTGCTGATAAAAAGTAAAATAAGAAAAATTATCGAACTCGAGATTTCCATGAAATTTTAAAATGAGGGAAAAACTATTCGTCCAAATTCAAAATCGATCATAATTAATTAATTCGAATGATTCTAATTAAAATTCATAATTAAAATAATTCACAAATTAGATTAACCTTTCGATAATCATTGTATAAAAAACGTAGTCATAAAAATAACGAGACGAACCAAAATTTGTCGCAATTAAATATTTTATTATTATTCAAAATTTAATTAATATGAAAACCTAAAAAACAATATAACTAAAAATTTGTTTGGTTCTTCTTGATATTGAATTATACGAAAGTTGAACGAGTCTTATTATAAAAGTAATAAAAAAAGGAAAAAGTTATTTTTTTGCGACGATGTTGTTCTCTGTAAGATACAACACGAGACGTCAGGGACGTTTTGCTCTCGAGAGACTCGCGCGACGTTTTCTGTTACGACTCGTACGAGAAGGGACGAAAACACGCGGAAATGAATTTTTCTGAATTCCTTGAAGGTGGATAAAGAACGTCATTGTAGCAAAGAAAAAAAATTGTGTTTATCAGGAAGTGTTGCAACTTACGATGAAAAAAAAATGTTGCGTAGGTGCCAGCGACGCGTGTTCGCACGTATCGACTCGATAAGTATAATTTCCGATTGCGAGAAAACAGTTTCCGTTTTCGATACGCGCAGGATCGTGCCATCGCCCACTCCATCAGCCACGTTCCCGGTACAAATTTATTTTCGATAACGCACCCCATCCTCCTTTAAAAAAAACATTCATATTTCGCATAAAACGACGGAAATTTCCGTTGAATTTTTCTCATTAAATTTTCGTCAATTTTCTCGAAAAGTTTTCGAGCGAATTGCTACGATCGGCTAAAATTATCTCATGAATTTCTCGGTGAAAAAATATCACCACGGTTAACATAGTTCTCTTATTTATCTCTGAATAGTTGAATAAATTTTTTTAATTAATTTTAGTCCGATTCACATTTTTTTCGAAGATAAAATATTGTTTTTCCATTTGAGTGTATCGAATTTTTAAAAATGACAATCGTTCGATTTTACCCAGTTCTCTCAATTCCCATGTCTTGGTATCGTACAAATATCACGCTGTCAGTTTTTTTTTGTTCAACCATGAAATTGTTCCGTCACGTTCCAGGTTGTTCGAAGGATCGAGGGACATCCTTATAACTGGCCAGATTTAGTATGGTACGGTAACGCGAAGGATCCGATCTCGTCAACCGAATTGTCGAGAGAATTCAACCTCGCTCCTTCCGCATCTCAGAGCTACGACAGAATCAACGAGCCTTTGACATCAAGCCGAAGTATTCATTACGTACAATCCTCGTTGACTTTCGACGAGGTCGCGGGTGAAACTCCCGTGGACCACTTGCCAATCAAGAAACCATCAACTGACATTGACGATGACGAGGACCGTGGCAAGAACGACGACGACAACGACGACGAAGAAGCTGAAAGAGACGACGAGGAAGACGTTCGTACGAGTACAAGAAACGGTGATGAGAACAGTGATGACTCCATCACGCGGCTCATCGAGGAAGCTATCCAGAAGGATGTGTTTATAAGCCCGGACAAATGGGCAAAAATATATCCGGACAAATCATTGGATATGTCGGATGACGCGGGTACGCTAGTGAAGATACAAAAACCTCGATCACCGAACGATCCCCCAGTCCGTGAGTTATCTCGAGAGATTTTTATCCCATTTTTGGAATGGTTCGTTCTCAAATTAATTCAAACTTATTTTTTCACTTGAAATCAAGATTTGACATTTTTTTAAATGAGATTTAGATCGAGATAGCAGTAATTAATTTTGGAAATTCATTTTTTGTCTACGATGTGTATGAAAATATCTCCTAGGAGGTTTTCAAAATTTGTACGAGTTTGAAATTTTAATGACGTTTAGATCTACGATTACAATTTATAATAATAATATTTAACAGAAATCGCGTTAGCTCTGTTTTATTTTCAATTCGACAATTTGTGTACTCCAATGAAATAATTGTAGGTATTGAAATTGATAGCCTGATGACGTATTGGCCTCCGGTCGATTAATTTCGGAAGTAAATTTGATAGAATATTTCAATTTTCACTGTGAAGCTCGTCGTGAGGATGTTTGGAAGCTGGAAGCTCTTAACAAACGTTTCCCTTCGCAGCACAAACGAGCCAGGGTGCTGGTGGCGACAGAATAGTGTTTCCTGGTAACACGTCAAACGGAAAACCAAACAATTTTGCTCATAGACCTGTTCCTTCGTGCGAAAATACGACGTTCTGCCTGGATCCTCCTTACTATCCTTCCGATCACGAGGTCGATATCGCTTTGAAGACAAGATTTCTTGAACCCGTTAATGAGGTGAGCACGATTGGAACAATGGGTTATCGTCGATCGAGACAAAAGAAAAAAGCAAATTTGAGTCAATCAAAAATGAATGTACTTAAGATTCGTTAAATCCAATTTTATTAAAAATTAAGATATTTAATTATTTTCAGCCTGCGGCGATCGCCGAGAGAATTGGCCCGATGGATGATGACAGTGGCCTTTGCGTTTCGAGGGTAAATTATTTTTCCATGTATTATTCAATTACTTACAATTATTATTATATGTACAAAAACAAAATAAAAACAACTGTAACTGTTTAATTTATTGGCAGTAATCGACCGATATTTGCCTAGAGTCGATGTTGATTTTTCATTCATTCATTTCTTCATTTTGCAGGAACAAGTGATTCAACCAAAAACGGCACTGGACGATAATAACGATTGGAGATACATCATAAACAACGAGAAATATGTGCAGACTGTCAGAGTTGAAATTTGCGAGTGAGTATGAAAGACATTTTTCTCAGCCCGCTCACTTGAGTCGAATCGAAGTACCATAGCGTCCCACCAGAGAGCGCGCGCGACGCCTAGGTGGCGCGTCCGTAACCAGCGCATGCGCTCGGATCAAAGTGCGAGCGCGTCTCACGAGGGAGCGCTGCGACTACGTAACCGACGCATACGCTGGATATCGCTTATTAACAATTGAAATATCTTTTTCTTATTATTATCAGGCAAAACGAGGGCCCATGTCGAATCATCGAGGATATCGCCTCGGGTTACAAGACAATTTGCAAGCAAAAATTTATTTATCGACATCTGGTTGCACTTGGCTCGAACGGCACGGAATCCGTGCCCTTTAAAATACCATCGAGCTGTTGCTGTCACGTCAAGTTTGTCGGCGATGTCAGCGAGAGATTTGGCGGAAGTCTTAGCAAGAACAATCCTCAACGTCCCGCTACCAAAGAAAATGTGAATTAAGAATTAAAATAGGAATAATCCCTCGAACATAAACTCATCGAGAACTAAACCTCGGAATTTTTTGTACGACATGGCAAATTTTTTTTATTATATAAAAGCAAAGATAACGATCGTTGCAGTATTCAAAAATCACTGTAACGTCCAACGATTTTCGAGGAACTCTAAATTAAATACTTTACTCGTACATTCCCATCGGTAACTCATAAAATTAATATCGAACCAAAAAAAAAAAACTTTTTTGTACAAATCGAAGTATTTTTGCAATGGTAGTTGCTTTGACACGTCAACTCCGATTTCCGAACAGTATCACGCAGTTCGTGCGAAACTAACCCGTTATATTTCCTGTTTGTCCAAGCGAATGCAAAAAAAAAACTATTTGCCGTGTGCAACGGGGAGAAAATCGCAATTGTGCCAAAAAGCGTGTTTAAAGCTCCATTCGATGTTGCAACAACGACAACGACAAAAACGACGTCGAATGCAAATGGGGTATAAACATTTTCGAGAAATCGCTGTGCGATAAATCCATGGTTGGATTATTCAAAATGCGCAAAATATAATATAAAATATACAGCGCGAGAGAAAACACGAAAATTTATAATAACAGGTCGTTTTTTTTTCTTAAAAAGGAATACTAACGTTAGTTATAATATTTCCTGAATTAATCTTTAGCAAAACGCAAAAGGTTTACCCATCATTGCCTGACATTTTAACATTTTTTTTTTTATAATTATAAGAGAAGAACATCCGCGCAAATACAATTATATTATAAATTGTAACGAAGCTGGAAAAAACACTCATCTCCTTTTTCTCAACATTCACGATGATCAAGACACAATAATTCCATTAACGAGAACACAAAAGGCTCGTAAACGTCAATAAGCCTGAGGCTGTGGTACTATAGCCTACATTAAATTAATTACACTAGTATAATACATATACGCCATTTTTATATTTATATTGCAAAATCGAATCTCTTTGCAAAATTGCGTGTCACATTTTCCACAAAACCTTTCATTTGTATTAACGTCGCATCGAAAAATCAAAGAATTCTCCAATTTCGTGGAAAATTTCTGATACTGTTGCCCCCTAAAATCACAATACTCGAAACCTCGTAGATTAAACATTATCGCGAAACTGCATTGTGATATTACGATTATTACTGTTTATATTCCGAATTAATCATCGAATAACACAATTTACTGATGAAACGTTTGTGAGTGATATTTTTTTTAATGTTTTCAATCCAATTTTCCATATTATCAATGATTGATGAAAAATCGTTATTAAACGAGCATTTTATCGAGTCGAAAATGCGTCGATTCGCCGAGAGTGCTAGGAGAATCGAATACGTCGTATCAATGTTGGAACGATGCGAATTATTGACAGCCAGACGCCGATAGACGTTATCGATGAAATGTTAATTTTTCCACTGTGTGTGTGCAGACGTTTTATCAATTCAAATGCTCCTCGCGCGAAAGTTTTTTTTTCCTTTTTTATTTGGAAAAACCTTTTGCATATTACATGTTACTTATAACCTATATATATAGATATATATAGATATATATATATATATGTAAACGTCTCGATTCTACGCTGGTGTTCTTCTTCAAGGTGCGAAGGACTCGTCAATGAGACTTTAAGATAAGAAGTAACGTATTGGCATAAAAAATATTTGCACGTGTATGGACAATTCCGTTATTAACTACCAAGAATCAATAAATTTTCAATATCTTCACCATTTTTACATTTTATTTAACATCAGAGAAATAAATCATTCGAGAATTTCGAGCTCTTTAAGGATTTTAAGGATTTCCCAAAAGAAAGAGAAAATGTAACTATCTCATGTAAAATTAAAGTTGTTCGATTACTTGGAATTTACAAGATTTGTCAGAAACTTGAGAACAAAATTTCGAAATTATGCTAACGAACATTACAAAGTTTTCCAAGTCACAAATTTTAATGACGTGGAATGTCAAAATACAAACTTTTCTTATATGAACTCTAGAATGGAGTGGAGTTTTCATATTATTGAAGTCTTTGTAATCGAGGGCCGAATATTTTTCTCTCCGATAAAAAAGAATTTATTCAGATTATTCGTCCGTCGAACAAGATTAGAATCGTTTACTCAAATAAAACGCGAATTATATTGGCATCTATTACAGAATCTTCGTGGACGCGCAGCATCCAATTTCTTGGAACGTACCATCGCCCTTTAAGTAACAGGCTGGAGCCGAAAGTGGGGTTGTCAAAAGTTTCGCGTCTACGATAATATGAATTCATGAAGGGAGGATATGATCCAGACCTACCGACCTTAAACCCCCCGGTTAAAGTAAGCTATCTCCGATATAGCGTTCTTAAGTATTACCGTGTTTCCGTCTCTCTGTCATTATGCATGCATCGCCGACAGTCACCCATCCAAACTGACACAACACCAGGAAAATTCTGAGAACTCTAGTCGCGTTTCGATCCGGACCAAAAGTTTCCTTTCAACAGGACTTCAACCAAATTTCAACCGAGTTTCTTGCCACGACAAGAATCTTAAACAGATCGAAACACATAAATATTCAAAATAGTTATTCCACAACTAATGATACAAGAAAATCTCCGCTGGAATTGATGACAAACAAATATTCTTTCTCTAGTTATTAACAAACTTTATTTTCATTTTTAAAATGCAAACTTTTTTTTTATTAGTAGATAAACAATTTTGTTTGCGAAAATAATGAAGACTTCTACAGATTTCTATTTGTATGTTTTTTTTTTATTGTAGTTTATAATTATTCAACTACTTCAGAAGTTCGTAGTTATGAGCAATTTCGTTCAACGACCGTGAAACTGTACGAGCTTCAACGTACAAGCTGGACGTAGAAACGTGTCCAGAATTCGCGGATTTTCCATAAATTGAAATGTCTTTTC
Organism: Netelia fuscicornis; assembly: GCA_946811545.1. Lineage (NCBI taxonomy): Eukaryota > Metazoa > Arthropoda > Insecta > Hymenoptera > Ichneumonidae > Netelia > Netelia fuscicornis. The sequence goes on from OX328014.1 coordinate 7,021,574, forward strand.
AACCGAAATGTATCTACGTGCTATGCAACTTTAAACAATTCACGTCCAGTTTGCGTTCTATTGTTAATAGTATTTGTCATCTCGAAAATCCGCATGTCTCCAATCTCTGATAGACGTTGGGCTGGCGAAAATTGGCTAGCCAGTGCCTGGGGTTCGGACATGTACGGACGTGTCTTCGCGCATGCGTACCGGCAACCGCGCATGCGCCCATGAGCGCGCAGCCACTCATGCGTGAACGAGCGTACGTGCCTTCGCGCACGCACCAGTACCTTCTCGCATGCGTACGGGCAAGCGCGCATGCGCCCATAAGCCCGTAGCCGCGCATGCGCGAATGAGCGTACGCTTAAAGCAACCAATCTTCATACGATTTTTGTAGCAGGATCTTCTACCTAATAAATCTTGTCCCAGCGTCTGTTTCGCTACGTTTTATCTTTTCGTCTCATTTATTTAATACTGTGACGTTAAATGCGAATAAAAAAAACATCTTGATGTGAAGTGCACACTCACACCCATACGACAGAGCACGGAAAAAAATTGCGTGTTTAGTATCATTCTGTCAGCGAGCTTTTCTGAGCTTCGTGAGTGAACGATGAGCCTGTACAACGCGTATGAAGTATAAAGTGCGGCATGGAGAAACGCCGAGGCGCCGTCAACCACTCGGTTTCTTTCGTAAAGTATGGTTTATCTCGTAAAGTATGCAGGTACATGTTGACTTAGAGAGAGACGAATATACGCAGCGGGAAATATATTACGAGACCGCAACGCCCGTAAAATGAACTGAAACAACATTTTATACGAGAATATCGCGTGCAGTGTTCCATCAGCTCTCACGATCTTTCTCGCGCATATTGCCTTGCCGCTTTATGCAAATAATGCATCTGGAATCGTCCGGCTAGAGTCTTGCAGTAATAGTTTGAAAAACGTATCGTTCATTATTTATTTATAAATTCGCTATCGCAACAATCTGGACTTTAATGGGAATTTTTCTTTTGCCAAATTAAGAATAATCGAAGAACGTAAAACACGATCCATCGATGGTAAACAATGGTAGTAAAAGTATTTGACAAAAATTCTATTTATTATTATGTTATTCCAATTTTATTAATTAATTCGTTACGATTAATTATTTGAACTATTTATATCATATTTTATTATCAAATTGTCTAATTATATTTCGCGCCTCGTTCTTCGAGATTACAAGGTAGTACGCAAGTCCCGTACGATGTCGCCACTAGTTTAGAGAGAGAAATTGTACCTCCACTCTCCTGCTACTTACTTCGATGCCTCATAGCAATTTTTAGTGCGAAGGACGCCACTGGTTTTTTTTCGACGTGCCGTGTAAAGTAATTAAAATTTTTCAGTTTTTTACCTAATAATCATCAGGATGGGAAAATCTTCGAAAAAGAAAAGAGCACGTAGTTATGAAGAGGAGGAAAATCGGTTAATCAAAAAACTCAGGAGAATACAGGAGAAAAAGATGCGAGATCGATCTTCAAGCGACGTTTCGACACCGGAACGAGAAATCGAAGAAATCAGGAAAAATGAACTACAGAGTAAGTAAATATTGCACGACTGAGCTAACACACGAGGTTAGACATAGTCGATGAAAAGTCTTGGAACGAGCTCGCACACGAGGCGAGACAACCAAGCAAGACCACGAGGCAAGATAACCAAGCAAGACCACGAGGCAAGGCGCGATCGCGAAAAAAAAAAAAAAAAAAGAGATTCAATGTGTAATACGCAGATCGAGTTCGCTCCTTGAGGCGAAACAAGGATCTAGCATCTCCCGCAACACATCAAATAACAATGCACCCAAGAAGCATAACCTCAAAACCGTCGTTATGGATATCGTACGTTAAAATATCCCCTTTTTTCTGTCGTTAATTTACAGGTGGAAACAACGAGAATGGTGCTGTAGTGAATGAATCCGCGCCAAATATAAACCAAAATCAACGAGATGAGGACATCGAACCAGAAATAGATAACGAGATATTAGAGATTCTCGGAAAAGATCCTTCGGCGGAACAGGCGAAAGAGCATTCAATGCACTCGCAGTTGGTGGCCCGATGGAATACGTGGATAACGGAGGGACTGCCGAGAGAAGAAAAAATGGAAATATTGTCCAAATACTCGCGGAAAGGCTCTTGCAAACTAGAGGCACCGGGGTTAAACCCGGAGGTGGCTGCCTCTATGAATGAGTCCGCTATAAAGCGAGACAAGCATTTTTCGACCCTGCAAAATACGCTGGGATCCGCGATTGCGGCTCTGGGGGCCGGCACAACTCGTCTCATTATTCAAAAGGAAGAGTTGAATGAAAAAATCAAAATATTAGAATATCTCTCTGACGCGGGAAAAATCCTTACTGACTTTCACCACTCAATAACGTTGGCAAGAAAATCGTTTATCTCGCCGGGATTGCCAAAACAGACAAGAGACGTTCTCGAGAACGTAAAAACAGATGTATTCCTTTACGGTGAAAAACTGTCGGAACGTATAAAGGAAAGTCAATCGATCGAAAAAATTGGACAAAACATGAAGCCACAAGAAAATCCAAAAAAGCCCTTTATTCGAAACATAGTTTCTTTAAACCGGGGCGGCCCACCTGCGAGGATGACACAGGCAGCAGCGCAGAGTGGGCCTCGAAAGATACAAACACGGTATCCATTTCAAACAAGAGCGCCGCTCAACAAGACGTCGACTTATCCCAGGAGGAACTCGAGCCCAGCGAGAACTCGGAATTCTTACCAGTCTTACCGCCATCGTCGATAGAGGTAGGCAAAATAGCGGGAAGATTACAAAAATTCATGGAAAATTGGAAAACTATCACGAACGATAAGTTTATACTTCAAACAGTAAAAGGATATATAATTCCGGTAAAATCAAAGATACATCAGGCGATAGTACCATCAGAAATGAAAAGATCGAAAAAGGAAAAAATCGAGATGAAATATGCAATCGAAGAGTTAATTACGAAAGGGGCTATCGAGCCATGCGTACCAGAAGCAGGACAATTCATTTCGAACTGTTTTTTAGTCGACAAGCCCAATGGGAAGAAAAGATTCATACTGAATTTGAAAAAATTTAACGAATTTTTACAAACCAACCATTTTAAAATAGAAGATATCAGGACTGCGGTCAAATTATTAACCCCCGGATGTTTTATGTGTAGCATAGACCTACAGGATGCGTAATTTCTTATACCGATTCACTCTAAGAGTAGAAAATATCTAAGATTTCTCTTCGAAGATCAACTTTTTCAGTTTACATGTATGCCTTTCGGGCTTGCTTCATGTCCTTACGTTTTTACAAAAACGATCAAGCCAATTATTGGATGGCTTAGAAATAACGGAAATACATCGACTGCATATTTGGACGATTTTTTAGTTTTCGGGACGACTGAAGAGCTTTGTCGAAAAAACTATAATACAACAACTCAGCTATTAGAATCCCTTGGCTTCATGATAAACAGAGAAAAAGGTAGTAATAAACCAATGACCTCCTGTAAATACCTCGGTTTCATCCTAAATTCGAGAAAATTACAATTGGAAATACCAAAAGATAAAGCAGAAAAACTTATTCAGTTATGTTTGGAGATAGGCAAAAAATCACAGGCAAAAATTCGAGATTTTGCAAAATTAATTGGTTCTTTAGTAGCTGCATGCCCAGCAGTAGAGTATGGATGGATGTATACGAAAAACTTAGAAAGAGAAAAATACCTGGCATTGCTAAGATCGAAAGGAGACTATAATTGCTGGATGAATATTAAAGAATATTTAAGCGAAGATTTACAATGGTGGATCAAGAAATTACCTGGCGGATGCAACCCAATAAGAAAATTCACATTTGAAATAGAAATTTTTACAGACGCCTCACGAACCGGTTGGGGTGCCTTCTGCGAAGGGCGTAAGGCTCGAGGGTTTTGGTCCGATATTGAACAAAATTATCACATAAATTATTTAGAGCTTCTTGCTGTGTCATTCGGATTGAAATGTTTTGCTTCAAAATGCAAAAATTGCGAAATACTTTTAAGAATAGACAATTCGACAGCCGTTTCGTATATAAATAGAATGGGGGGTATTCAGCATGAAAATTTGAACCGATTAGCATCAGAAATTGGGAAATGGAGCGAAAGGAGAAACTTATGGCTTTTTGCGTCATACATACCCTCTAAGGAAAACCGCGAGGCCGATAAATTGTCCAGAGTAATTAATATCGATACCGAATGGGAATTATCCCCAAAAATATACGCATCTATTACGCGTCAATTTGGTCTCCCTACTGTAGATCTTTTCGCGTCTCGATTGAATAAAAAATGTAATTTATACGTTTCCTGGCACGCAGATCCGGAGGCTTTGGCCATAGACGCCTTTACTATCTCATGGAAAAGTTTACGTTTTTATGCTTTTCCACCGTTTGCACTTATTTTAAGAGTTTTACAAAAAATTTTAGTAGATAAAGCAACAGGATTAGTGATTGTACCATATTGGCCTACACAACCATGGTACCCCATGTATAAATCAATGCAAGTGGAAGATTCAATTATTATCGAGCCACATGCACAAATGTTACTTTCTCCTTGTAGGTCAATAGAACATCCTCTGGCGCACAAACTATCGCTAATTGTAAGCAAGCTATCAGGGAAGCATTCAGATTAAAAGGAATACCGGAAAAAGCTACGGACATCATGATTGCATCGCTCGCCGAATCGACGCTCAAACAATACAGTGGATCCATCTGTAACTGGGTAAAATATTGTGAAAATTCGAATGTAAAATGGTTTCAACCAACAACAGAAGAAATTTTGGAATATTTAACGGAAAAATTCCACGAGGGAAACTCTTACGGATCATTAAACTCACACAGATCCGCTATTTCCTTGATCGTCCAACAAGAAATAACAAAAGACGAATCGCTGCGCCGATTTTTCAAGGGAGTCTTCCGATTGCGACCACCGAAGCCGAAATATAACGAGCTGTGGAATGTAGATCCGGTTATTAGCTACTTAAGCACGCTAAATCCCTTATCAGACATTAATTTAGAAAAATTAACATACAAACTGGTAACCTCTCTGGCGCTAGCCACGGCGCATAGAGTACAAACATTCGCTCTAATAAGCGTTGAAAATATCGCATTTAACTCGGAAGGCGCAAAAATAAAAGTTCCAGAGCTGATAAAAACATCTCGACCCGGTTCATGCCAACCTCTATTAATTATACCATTTTTTGAAAAAAGGAAAGAAATATGCGTAGCTCAAACTTTACAAGAATATATAAAAAGAACGAAATCGATCAGAAAAAATACAAATAAACTGTTTTTGACTATTAAAAAGCCACATAAGGCAGCATCCTCGCAAACAATAAGCAGATGGATAAGGAAAACTCTTGGTCAGAGCGGTATTGATATAAATATTTTTACCGCACACAGTACGAGACATGTGTCTACGTCAACCGCGCATAAGCGAGGCCTAGATTTAAGTGTAATTCGAAACACAGCCAATTGGTCGGAGACGTCAAAAGTCTTCGCAGCCTTTTATAATAGACCATTGGTTGAAGACAGAGCAAGATTCGCCTCAGTCATCTTAGAATAAATATATATGTTATCTGTAAACTGTGTGAAAAACATTACTGTCCACAGATCATTTGTAGAAAAAAAAAAAAAAACAAAATTCTCTTACCTCTTAACATCTACCTTGTAATCTCGAAGAACGAGGCGCGAAATATAATTAAAAGATCAAACGAACTTACCAAGTGACGTTCGATCTTAATTATATGAAGGGCCTCGTTCGAGATGATTACATCCCACCCAAACAAAAAGTGTTTTTTCTGTTGTTCCCTAAAAATTTTTTTTTCCCCGTAATCATCTAAAGAATTTTATTTTTTGGCACGCTTTAAAAAATATGAGGCATCGAAGTAAGTAGCAGGAGAGTGGAGGTACAATTTCTCTCTCTAAACTAGTGGCGACATCGTACGGGACTTGCGTACTACCTTGTAATCATCTCGAACGAGGCCCTTCATATAATTAAGATCGAACGTCACTTGGTAAGTTCGTTTGATCTTTTAATTCTATTATCATAAATGTAAGTATTGTTTCACGCAGTCGAATCGTTGTAGCACGAGAGATCTCGATTACGTTAATACACCAGTTACAAAACGTCATTAGCAGATGCATTATTAGTTCAGCGAGATTTCGGGATAAACTTCGACGCTGATTTACTCAACTGTCTATTTCAGCGAGCTTTGTTCCCTCCATATAAGCCTCGATAGTCTGAATTATTCGAATTCTTGCTAATGTATCCTCGACACAGGCAAATTCGCTCTTCTTCTTCCAGAACACAAACATAATATTTCCTAGCTTGATACGAGAATTTGCAAGATTCATTAAGAAGATTATCTCCTTGAATGATCTTCGTGGATTTACATACCTATCGATGGTGAAATCCGTCGAAATTTATTCAACAGCACTCTCCTTGGATCAGCGGTAGAACACACAGACAGCCGACTAATTTTATCACGGTTCGTTACCATCGTTCCGCAACAAAGCTTCTCTGGGTCGACCGTTTAACCGTCGTTTTCGAAATCCTTTTCCTCTAAAAAAAAGGGCCAATCATAATTAAAAAATTAATATACGATATAAAATAAATTAATTATGAAACGTGGTGTAAACAAAATAAGAAAAATCGTTTGTGCATACACTGACGGTAATTAGTATTATTTTTTTTATTAGATCAACTCTTTTTTAATTCAACCAGCAAAAATGTGCAGTAACGAACGTCGACAATTACGTAATATCGTTCGTCCTCGATCAACCCTTCAGCGTCTTCCATATATCAAAGGAATTTCCAATAATTTAACTTCCTCAACAATTTGCGCATAGTTACGATCCCTCGATTCGATTATAAGCCAGCTGAAACGTGTTTGACGAGAATAAAATTACTCGTACATAAAACAATTTTTTAAGTTAGGCGATAATTTAATAGACATGCAAAAATAAAAAAAATAAAACTTTTTAAAAAACGAAAAAAAATCAATGTTTTCCACAAAAACAACGAATAAATAAACCAAGAATCCATAAGGTATCTTATATTTACGATGTGACGTACTCGTTGAATGATTCCTAGTATCTCTTTAGAGATCTTTTCATCAAGCTCGAATCCACCGGGATGAACCGTTTTCGCTCCTCGTGTGGATAAAAAGGATTTACGACTATATACATAGTGGTTTTCCACCTTGGCTATGCGACCTTTGCCACTGTGGATGCCACGGTATATATAATATACGTATTATGGTGAAAGAGAGCAAAGGATAGAGGGTCTGATGTTATCAACGAAATTGTGTGTATGATAAAGATAAACTGATGTCGTGAAATGCCACACTACATCACAAGTAACGTCTGCGACGTTTTTCCTTCCTACAATACCATCGTAAAATCGCCCACGTTCCTAGAAAATAAAGAAACAACAACAGAATAAAACATTGATAAGAGTATTGTTTTTCAGAATATATCGTAGGAATAAAAATCGTCGAGACAAGCTAGACATTGCTGACCGTCTTGAATTTCTATCCATGGGATAAGCAAGCTAGAAGTTAATTTCAATGGGATTCCTCGTGGGACAGTAAGGTGTGAGGTCATGATCGATCGAGCTTAAAATCAGAAACTCAACGTAGTCATCCGTGTTAATTGATTCGATTACCTGGCTAAAATGTAATCGTGGAAAGCGCATAGGCTAGTAGCTCGATCGTCCGATGGTAAGGGAGTAGGTGTTTCCCCGTTGAGATGCGAGGGTGAGGGTTGCCAAGGAGTTTCGACAGAATACGCTGAAGATGTTTCAATGAAATTACATTGTCACGTACATGCGATCACGTGTGCGGGTCTGAAGGATCAAACAGTCGAATACACTTGCGCTCGAATCTAAGGGTTTGACCTAATCCTGTCTGCTAGATAATGCGCGTCTCGATGATCAACGGATCGTTGCTGCGGATTCTATCTAGGCTTACATGCGCGCGAGTACTTTGGGGAATTAGTAACAATCGGTTAATCACGAACTACGATATTGCCATAATAAATTATACGCTTAAGCAGAGGTTTACAAAATTCAAACAGGGTTCGATTCGATATTTGATCGCACTGGGTTGAAATTCGTTATTGTCACTGGACCGAAAATGTGTTGTCATGGGACCGAAAATGAAATTTTACAGGGAAGCATTTTTATGCATGGAAATAATCTCGTTTACCCGCTTTTGTTGCCTGCGTATAAGCAAATAAACCCCGGGAGAAATATATTTCTAGCCCCACAGGTATTAATAAATTCCATGTCCACCATACAAACAAAACATCGAATTTTCGTGCGAATTTGTTGATGAAAGAGGATCTCGTTCTTTCGGCTAGCCCCCACTTACAATTAGTCGCTTCCATGCATAGTGGGGAGCAGTAAGCGCGTGAGTGGCCCGATGCGGCGTGGTGGGGACGATCTCTAGCGCGCGAGTGGACTGGTGCGTCATGGTGGGGACAGTCTCAAGCGTGTGAGTGGTCGGTTGCGTTCAAGTGGGTGGAGCCTAACCGACTAAAATTCCACGGAACCGTGACCCGTATTAGCTTCAAAAACCGAACTCCTGCTGTAAATCAAAGTAACCGTATGAATGAGTATAATTTAATACGGGTCAACAATTCGAGTAGATGCAACACGAGAATTCATAGATATACCAGTATTTCTGAGAAAAGATATTCAGTTAATGTGCCATCTATCAGAAAAGCACAATCACGACTGACGTTGTTATCGCAATTGTTTTGTTATTGTCTAAATTCACGAATGGAGTCAGCTGAACCATTAATAATCCTGTATAATATCGTACTGTTCTACGCTCATGTTATAATGAAGTTTCATTGGGTTTGACGATGATGTTTGATACATTCTGTCTCCGCATATGGTCGGCTTACGATCAACGCGAAATATGAATAAGCATGCATCCTATAACTGGGTGGAGTCGAGTCGTCGGTGTGTATTTGGGGAAATACAACGTATATCGCTTTGCCTGCAGCTGTCCAATTCTGTTTCCTTGCACAACTCGAACATTTCGTGGAGCACGAACTTCCCATCGCTATCGATCGATTCCTACGTACTGTATCGCATAAGCTGCATCTTTCGGATTCACCGGCTATCGCTACCTTACTCCAGTTTCCAAAATGCTAATCCTCTTTTCGTACGCTCGTCCTTCAAAGTGGTTCATGCCTTCGTTCGTGAAACTTATCGATTCGCTAGCTGTACGAAATGACTGAATCCTCCACATGGAAAATACATCCACTTATATTTCTATATGACGCTCTTCCCAAGAATATGTAATTGGATCGCGTGTAATGTTCAACTATCAACAGGGGAATATTCGGTTGAAAATATTTTATGGAAAAATAGATTATTCATCATCGTTGCAGGAATAATGTTTGTAAAAAATATGTGTGTGCACAAACCTACATACTTACTTCTGTACAGCTCGCTGACCCGAGAATTTACGCTCGACAGCATGGAAGATATAAATCTATATAACGTCAACTGGAATTCTCGGAAATGCACGGAATACATAATGTTGTAACACTTAAAATGTTTTTTTGCAAATCGCAACTGCATCGTCTCGCTCAAAAATGTCTCGTAAATATATAAACGTTGGTTACCCTCGGCTTAAAGGGGAACCGAAAGAGCTTATAGATAGAGCTTTGAAAGCATCGGCCGAGCCGCTGATCCAGAAAGAATAACTTTTCACTTTTTCATTAGATCCAAAAAGCTACCAGGAAACCTAGTGAATATTCGAGGCTTTTTATTATTCGTTTTAAGAGATTTTATTTTTCCGTGAGCTTTCAGATCGCCTCTTCATACATATTTTTCAATAAATGTTATAAATTTTAGAAATCGTGGGATCGAGGAAGAAAGTAAAATGGAAAAAAATCATCAAACCACGAATGAAAAAATGGACAACAAAATATAGATTTTTGATAAAACGGTGGGGTAGTTTTCAAGCACGTAAGGGTGCACGTGCGTGAATTGTCTTTATTCCTGTCGATTATCTTTATAAATTCCACGTGCAGTGTTTTCAAGTAGATGCTTCGACCGTTGTTCATCCCTTGTGCATTTTCTAAAGGTCGTAAACGAGGGTTGTCCTATGCGTAGGAACAAAAACGTTGACACGGTGAAAACTCGAAGGGTCGAAAGAAGTACCCGCATTTTCGTCGAACCTTTTATGAAGGGTAGATTCTGTTTTCTTTCTCCAACATTTTCAACCCTGATCCGTTTGTAGTATCTCCCTTATACCTTTCCTTACGTGTCAAAGTCAGGGTACAAAATAGCATTATGATAATAAGAGCGGAAAATAGCGAGTCGGCAAGACTCGGGAGACGGGGTTTTGTAAGCTGTTCTCGCTCTTTCTCTCCTGGTTTATAGCTAACGGTGATTTCGCGAAACCGAGGGAGGTATCTCGTATTCTCAATACTCTCTCGAATCCATACGCTACTCACCCATCATCCTGGATTACGTATTTTCTCGGAACTACGGTTGTACTTTTCAGGACGAAAAACAGCCTTCAGCCCTTCCGACTTACGTCGAAACGATACGTAAAAAACTTTCGTTCTTCTCGTAGAATTATTTTCCCAGTGAGAAATTCTTATTTCACGTTTCATCCCTCGCTACGAAATATCTCGGAACGAAAGTTATCGCGAAAACTGAAAAATCGGTCTTACTAGCCGATATCTAAGTTGCAACAATCGTACCAAATTCGAGAATTAAATAAATGTCCATTTATTCGCGACTGATTTCGTCGAAATTACGACGTCTAGACATGATAAAATAAAATGAAAAAAAATCTTGATAACAAACAAAAGAAGAAAGTTGCGTATGGAGCGAAAAACATTAATAACGACCGAGAGGTACGTGGCTTAAGGAGGGGGGGGGGGGGGGGGGGGGGGGGGTCGAAGGAAAAAAGGAAAAAAAAGAACCTCAACGTTTCTTTGTTTCCGTAATTAAGACATTTACGGGTTATTATTAATTGACCCACGTTTGACCGAATTCAGGACAGAAGCAAACCGATCGGCTGTAAAAAAAAGTCGAGAGATTGTCGCGATTGTAAAAAAAAACATTGAGATTAATCGTCGAATTAACTTCCCCTCGTTTTTTCTCTTCTTTAATTAATTTCATGAATGTACATCGTTAATTCGAGGATTTATTTTCCATTATCATCTTCGGTCTTTCTTCGAGATCAAATATGAGATATGTGAACAAGAATTCAGTTTTTCAAAATTCGATTAATTAACGATTTTTGTTATTAATCGATTTCCTATCGGAAGAATTTTATTATGTTCGATCGAATTAATATTCGAGAGGCTAATTGTAATTCGACGAAGCACGAATCGCAACCAAATTGACATACTTCGTTATCAAGTTTTAATTTTGATAACAGATTAATAATTAGCAAAATTTCAATCCCTCGATTTGTAAAACTTTAGCCACGAGCTCCTAGAAAAGAAAAAATGTGATACAACGAGTACCCGCACATTGCTGCAGGTGCAATATTTAAGAAACGTCATCTGGCCGAAAACAATTCGTTCACGCCTTTCGCGTCGCCTTAATTGAAAAGGTTTGGGCCGAAGGGGCTGCGGATAACCGAAGCTAATCATTATTAATCGAAACGGCTTTACTATCACACGTGAGCTTTCGAATTATTTGCATTGATGGCAAAAAGCCGTAAAAGCTGGAAAGATAGTTCAGGGGTAGACGAGCCGAGGGTGGAAATATTCCAGCCCCTAGCGATTTCATTCGAAATGAAAAACTGCTATTTGAATTGCAAATCGCGAAATGTTCGTTTATCCTATTGCTATATAGAACGAAAAACCTCAAATCCCCTCTCGTTCTCAAACAAATACACACGATATTCACCGGGCCGACGGCTCTTGGAAAATCGTTGAAAAAAATTCATCCTTGTATCGAGACGTCATGAATGTGGAAATTCGTGAAAATTCACTATGATAGAAATACGCTCGTGTGACAAATTCGCAATTTACTGTTTCGTTGGAAGTTATAATCTCATTTAACGACTCACTCTCGCCCGGTGATCGTCCCTCGGTTTCATCCCTCGTTATCACTTTCACATTTCGTGCCCCCTAAAGTGCTTGCGATTTTGCCCAGTCAGTCGATTTTTATTTTTTATAGAATTTTGGCTCGTACGAGGGTAGGAAATTTATGGTGAAAATTTGAAGTGAAATAAATTATGTTAATGACGTTGGTACGAGGGATGAAATTTCATTGTTATGGCGGATCTCATCGTATTGGCTCACAACAGTATTAACGATATCGCCTTTGGTCTAGTCAACATCAAGAACAATGTCGGCCTTTTGTCTTGGAGTGAATCTGATCGATCCTGCCAATATCCAACTATGCCTTACACTCCTACAATCTGAGAAGCAGACGTACATCCTTTTGATAGATTGCGCAACAACCCTACGGCACTTGCAACAATTGAATGGAGAAACTCCTTTGGCGATAGGAGTTCTGACGTAAGTAAGCAGGATTGGAAACTTTCGGGCTTGTTTTGTTATTAAATTGCTAATCAATTTGGTTAATTTATTCTTAAATTATTAATAATTTTAATTATGTTATTATTGTATTATTGATTGATTTTGTTATTTTATTGTTAACTTATTCATAAATTTAATTATGTTATTAACGTATTACTAATCAATTTAATTATTAAATTTAATTATTGAGAATAGTTAAATTTCAAAAACCTTCGGTAAATTTTACCTCATGAAAATTAGAACGACCTTATTCACATCGTTATAAACTTACAATTAGTCGAATAAATGCATTTATCTCTACAGCTGAAATTTGCCGGAGGTAATTTCAAACTAGGCCGATGTGCATTTTTTCCATTTTCTATTGGTAAATTATTCGAAATAGAAAATAGAAATATAATAATCGTATTATACGAGAAAATTATGATTCTGTCATATCCCATTACCCAACAAGAAATTTCATCCCCAGGAATTTTCTTAATAATTTCCTTTAATAATGGGAAATTCGAGAATCCAAAATTTCCCAAATAATACGAAAAGCATATTCGTATTTCTAGTATTTCGCAATTTCTAAGTAACATAAATGAAAAGAGTAAATTTTCACATTTTATCCTTTGATGTACGTTATTAGTTGGAAATGTCAGCTTTCAATTAACATTGCAGAAAGCCGAAATATTCAGCAGAACTCATCTATGTTCACATCCACGGAGTAATCCCACTGCATTTTCTGAATTCATCGAGCTTACGGTCACGAGTTAGCGATGACATCTCGCCACTACTAATTCACCTTCAGACAGAAAATTCTCCATTCGAAATTCCAAGAATTAATTAAGTACATAATAACGAACTGAGAATTTACCTGACGATTTAAACTCATCGCGATCCTCGATATATTTTCTCCTTCATAATGAATTTTTTTTTTCGATACTCAAAGAAAATCTTACAATTCTCAATTCTCTGAGCTTCCAACGTCGAAGTCTCACCGATCGTGAATAGTCGTCTGAACTTCTATGAATAATTAACAAGGATGGTTCTTATATTATTTTCATTCGTTGCGTTTAACAGAGATAATTATTCATACGAGTTTGCTCGATTTTCAAAGTTCATTCAATTAGAAGAACAGCTGGTTTACTTCTCGAGTATATTCGATCCTGATGAGAGGAAACAACGAGACGTCTCGATATTCCTGTACTTGTTTACAATCTATTGTGACGGTTGATATAAAATTAAAGTTTTTTTCTTCGATCTTTAACGAGGAATTTTCGTTATTAAATATCGTAGACAGGTAAATCATACTGGTGTAAAAATGACTGGGAGTTTATGGGAGAATAAGATTCGAGCTGCACAACCACCCTCCTCGAAGCTTCGTGGCAAATACGAACGAGACAAGATCGTTATTTTTTTCTATATGATTTAAAAACAATTATTTGAAATTCAAACGAGAGGTGGCTGGTTGATAAAGAACCCAAGAGCGAGTTGAAAGAGGCAACGATGTTGCAAGCCTCGTCAAATTATCTCTTAGACTAACCAAGGTTATAGAAAATTTTTCGATCCTTGAACCTTTTTTTCCCAATGATCGTTCGCGTTTGCTAACAGAAATATTTTCCCATATTTCTCATGAAAAGTATCGATAGCCTTAGCACAATTCTTTATCATTAACGTAATTGATAAAAAAAAACCAAACCAGAGAAACGATCGAAGATAACAATAGATTTTATTTTTTCCTACAACTCGATAATTGCAAGGGGTTGTTATTTTTCCCCTCGACCAGAAACGTCGATTTCTCCTCAAGTTGTCTGTCAGCAATCCCACAGTTCGTCCGACTTGATCGAGCATTTGATAATATAAAAACCTGAATATTTGTAAAAGCCACCCCTTCAATTTCTTAATTACTTAATCCACCCCAGAGGTAATTTCTACATAATGAAAACTAATTAATTCAACTTCTCGAGTGTCCAGTTACATCGACCAGACAGATAATCGTGAATTCCATCCATCATTACCACCCCTCGTATGCGAATTGAAAATGTCGAGGGTATAATGTTTATCTCGTGAAAGCTCGCAGTCGAGAAGCCTTGAATACGTACCTATATGCATATACATATAATATATTTCTCTATATCGTGTGCATAGCAGGCTCTCTATTAGAATAAGGGTTTATTCCAAGGCAACCAGAATCTCATTTATCATTCTTGAAACGTATACCAGTAGTTGTAAAAGATCAGTTTGCCCAGGATCAACAGTAAGGACAACAGAAACGGAGGAGGATTAAGATCGACTATCCTCGAGACAAACGAATACGAGAGTCGGCGTTTTCACTTTATTATCGTATTAATACAATGCTGCAAGGGTTTTCATCCCTTCGAATCGTGAAACTGAGATTACTTTTTCTTTGGAATTGCGATATTCATATTTTAACATAATTGAAATTTCTCGAATTCCACGACACTACTTGTCATCCGACCATTCGATTCAAAACGTGATCGAGGGATATCTTTTATTCAATTTAATGTTTATTTATAAAATTTGTTGGATTTTAGGATTCATTGTTTCGACATTTTTAATTATTATGATTTTTATCTTAATCGATTGATAATGTTATTATCAATTATCAAGGAAAAATATCGATAAGTGCATGGGTAGTTTATAATTAGTGATTTTTAACTTTTTAGTTTTAATATTTGTATTTACTAGGTGGAGAATTACTCGATAGTGTATGAAAAAATATCGAAATTACGATGAGTACGTTGTTCGGCAGATTGATTTTCCCGCGCAAACTATTCAAATTTCTCTGGATTTTGATAGCTTGGCGCTCCATTGTTTTAGTACATAATGCTCCCGAAACTCAGTTTCATGACGGATGTAAATGTGGATGTATTGACGAATGGGTCTGACAAGCCTGATATTGCAAAATAGCCATTATCAGGTATTTTTGGTTAAGCTGATGTATCCATAAATTATTCATATTCAAAATATCCAACCTAATAGTGGATTACGATACGTCAGAGAATTTTGCATTTTCATCCTGTCGTCTCATGTTTCCTACATCTCATTGAGGCAAATAATAAAAATTATATGTTTATACCATTTTTATCATATTAATAATTTTTTTTTTTTTCAAATGAAATATTTGTTAGAAAATTATATTTTTTTAAAAATATGTTTTGTTCACATATTACTCTTCTTTTATGAAATAATCCTTTCAAATAATAACAATTATATATTTATACCATTTTGTCATATCAATAATTTTTTTTCATATAAAATTTTTCTTAGAAAATTATATTTTTTTTTAAATTTATTTTCTTCACATATTAGTCTTTTTTATGACATAATTCTTTCATATAATGGACATTATATATTTATACCATTTTATTCGTATTAATAATTTGTTTAAATAAAATATTTCTTAGAAAATTATATTTTTTTTTAAATATGTTTTGTTCATATAGTACTCTTTTTTTATGAAATAATTCTTTCAAATAATAACAATTATATATTTATACCATTTTTTCATATCAATAATTTTTTTTCATATAAAATATTTCTTAGAAAATTATATTTTTTTTAAATTTATTTTCTTCACATATTAGTCTTTTTTTATGACATAATTCTTTCATATAATAAACATTATATATTTATACCATTTTATTCGCATTAATAATTTGTTTAAATAAAATATTTCTTAGAAAATTATATTTTTTTAAGAATATTTTTTGAACACATATTAGTCTTTTCTTTATAAAATAATTCTTTCAAAAATCACATTTTTCAATACTTCCATACTCACATTTGATAATTCTCTTAATAATAAATTATTGTTTCGCAAACGATATTTACCAAGAATTTTTTTTTTATTCCCATTATTAAATTTAAAATAAAAAATTATAAAAGAATTAATGAGGTTTGCTAATGACGACAAGCCCTCTCTTCGTGGAACATTCGATTAGAATCCTTCACTTCCTGTCACACAGCATGTGCACGATAAAGATTATTATATGCACCAAAGCCAAGTTTCCTTTGAAGTTAGGTGGATGCACGCTCGCAATTCCCCTGCAAGAAAACGAAGCTTCGACATTGGATACGTAAGGGTGTCGAGATCAACGTGTCATGCAGATATTCTTTTAGAATCCGACAGACTTCGTTAATTTTCTTTGAAAGAAATGTTGACACCATTGCAAACCTTTCCTCCATCGATCAATCCTCCCCTTTCCCCCTTCCTACCTTACCAACCCCTCGTTAGACACGTACAAACAATGATTTCGTTATCAGCAAATAAAGCTTTAGCTACTGTTTCTTATCACTTTATCCCGGATCAAGAACGTAACATTATCTCGACGTTCCCATCGTCGATCCAATTTATTCTCTTCCCACACAATAACATCATCCATGAATCCAATTGCGCAAAACAACATTCCGATAAGCTGAAAAACTGTCATTTTTTGTCTCAAAAACAAACCGAATTTAAATTTGAAGTCGAGCTAAAACGAAAAAAAACGTTCGCGTTTGTCTCGCTTCATAGTTGACATCGATCGAAAACGATGGAATTATATGTATATTTTTTCTTTTCGTTAAATTCCTATCGTTAGAAAAACATACACGCAGCTCGTAGTCTCGAGACTCCTGCTGATCGGACGGTCGAAAAAGAAATTAGGGAAGGTCGAAGATTTTTTTTATTCTTCCTTCGATATCGTTTTTTTTTTAATTTTTTCTTCCAAAACGTGAGAAAAAGAAAATCTAGAACGATTTCTCAGACTCGACTATTGTAGATATCAAATAAACGGCTTTTGACGTTTATTAATTGCGTTGTCGTGGATAAGACGAATCACGTTGGAATGCCAAGGTCAGTATAGGCTGCTGGTAGCACAAATTCGATCGTGAATTTACACAACGATGAACAGAGATCGTGCGAAATCCGACGATGTCTGGAACGGTGAATTTCTCGTATATACATTATCCGAGGGAGACGAATATTTGGAATTTGGCGAGAAGTACGATTATTGGCCAGTTAACAAAAAAAATGTTCGAAATTATTAATTAATCAAAAAAAAAATGTCAATTCGATCGACGTGATAATTCACAAAAATCGGTAACGATTTAATTAACGAGCCACCCAATAAGAAAATATACGTTTGACAATTTTTGACACAAAAGTAATTTTTGTGACACGATTTTTCGACGAAAAACGACAAAAAAAAATAATTCTGAGATTTTTCATTCGTACAAATCACGCTGTTCCTTTCGCGGGGAATAACACAAATCATGCAACGATGCGTCGTGTTTCATCGAGATCGATACAGCGACAATGCATCGCGCAATAGTGACGCACGTGTTTTTTCAGTTTTTCGTGCAATTAATTTCAAATACGCGCGACGGTATTGCCGACGAATTTTCGACCGTTACTATTTTTACTTCTGTTTTACCGGTTCAATTACGATGTAATTACTTGATCCATCACCGGTAGTGAATCGTACAGCAGCGAAAGAAACAATAAAAAAAAACGTTTCACGTTTTTTTTTAGTCACGTTGTAGGAAATAGTGTTTTACACGACTGCGAACTGGAACTAATTTTTCGAACGCTAGATTTTTGTTCGTTATATCGAGTAAATAATACTCTATGTAACTCCACGAAAAAAAAATATAAAACGTAGCTCGCTCTCCAACGAAGATAAATAAATCCAACGAGAAATGAAAATCTCACCACAATTTCCAAATTTTTATTTCCTCGATTTTTTTTTACTACAATCTCACGAATTAAATATTCCAAAATTCCACAGTCATCCGTACTTTAGGAGTAAATTTTGATAATTACATTTCTTCGATTTATAAAAAAGAATTCAATGTTTAAGTTCCAATCAATTTTGATCCCCTTAGATTTGTTTTGAATTTATTAAAAGATGTAGAATATTTAATTTCCAATTCGAATTATATTCGAAACAATGTTTATAAATATGAAATTTGGTTTTCCATGAATTGTGTCAATTTTTTTTAACGGACGATAAAGTAATTTTTCGGAAGATAAAAAATGTTTTTCGCTTCAAGTTCCTTTGGCAAGACACTCGTCTTGTGTTCTATACTTATTGTGATCGTCGTTGAGAAAGCGCGCAAGTCAAAACAGAAACGCTGACCAAGCCATGGGCCATCCCTTTGTAGCTGTCTCTCTCTCTCTCTCTCTCTCTCTCTCTCTCTCTCTCTCTCTCTCTCTCTCTCTCTCTCTCTCTCTCTCTCTCTCTCTCTCTCTCTCTGTCTTTCTATATACATATATATATATATAAATATATACGCGTCTATCAAACCGCCCGACGTTCCATCGTGCCTCGCGCCCCCTACAGCAAAACCGCACAGTCGTTTCAAAGCCGAAGCGCGTGGCGCACGGTCCAGTCTGCTTCGCGCTGCATCCGGCGAAAGCGGCGAGCCGAGAAGCGTGATATTATCCGTGCGCGGTTACGCGGGAGTCCTTCGATCCTTCGTTCCTCCCTCAGTGATATTACAGTGGAACTGTTCGAAACGTGCGACGCTATATCGTCTCGTAAAACTCGAAAATTCACAAAATTTCATTGTGAATTATTATTATTATCATTTGTTTAAAGAAATAAATATTTGTTTTATTTTCACGAGGAGGAACGTTGTTTCTTGTTTTTTTTTATTGAATTAACTTTATCAAATTAATCAATTCTTTATTTTAATAATTTTGTTAAATTAATTATTATTATTCGTTTAAATAAATAAATATTTGTTTTATTTTCATGAGGAGCGCTGTTTCTTGTTTTTTTTTTTATTGAATTAACTTTATCAAATTAATCAATTCTTTATTTTAATAATTTTGTTAAATAAATTATTATTATTCGTTTAAATAAATAAATATCTGTTTTATTTTAGCGAGGACAAACGCAGCTTCTGATTTTTTATTAAATTAATTAATTTTTATTGTACTAATTTTCTTAAATTAATTACTATTATTTATTTAAATAAACAAATATTAATTTTATTATCGCGATGACGAACGTTCCTTCTTTTTCTTTATTGACTTAACTTTATGCGATAAATAAATTAATTTTTATTTTAATAATTTCATTAAATTAATTATTCCTATTTTAAAAATAAACAAATATTTGTTTTACATTCGCGATGAGGAACGTTGCTTCTTTTTTTTTAATTCAATTACCAACGCGCGTGATAATTTGATTACGCTCGATAACGACGAGCTAATCGAGAGTTTATCCGTTAGTTTTTCGGCTTTTATTTTATTTTTGTAAAAATTACAGGGTTGATCAAGTTTTGCTGTTTGTTTCGACGACGGTAATTTTCATTCCACCGTGGCTGTCGAGAGTCTCCCTGTCGACGAGGACAATTAGCGACGAGTTGGAACGAAATACCGTTCCATAACAATTAGACAATTGCCTGCGTTAAATTCCCTCGAACTTGTTACACATTGTCCGGACAGGTGCGAAGGTGTCCATTCGCGCGTGGGTGTTCTTAACGCGACGAAAACTTTGTTTGTTTTTTTTTTACACCTCTCAACCTTTACACGAAAACGCTCTTTATCTCGTCGTTTACAACCCCTTCGCTGTGCCTCGTGTCAACGACGAGATCGATTTTCAATTCCCGCAAGTAGCGCGGTACGCGAGTACGAGGACCAATTTCTTTCCGAACGAAATGCGAGAATACAGAAGCGAGAAGTACAAAGAAAAGAATGAAAAGTGGACGAATTGATTCGAAGGTCGCTAGGGGTTGTTTTTTCCTCTCTATTTTTATATTTTCTTTTTTGGAAATGCTTCAACGTCTCGTTTCTCTCGAATTTCGAGAAAGAAGAGGATAATGAAGGATAGAGAAAATGGTGAAGAGAAGAGTTAGAGTCGCGACACGAAATTGCGAAATGGATAACGACGCGGAGATTCGTCCGAGGTAAATATTCTTTTTTGTTTTTTGATCTTAATGTTTCGTGAGATTTGAAGAAAACGGACGCATGAAAGATTGTGTAAACAGTCAGAGAGAGGGAAAGAGAAATTCTAAAGTGGATTGTTTGCATTTGTGTGTGTGTGTACACGGACTAGAGGAGTTTACAGCGATAACGCGCTTTCAAGAAAATTGTTTATTCTCTTTTTACTCCTAACAGTGCGAAACGCATCTCGGGAAAATTTAATTGTAATTATCGCTTCGGAGAGTTTCGCGGCGGTGGCCTTCTCGTTATTATTCTTTTTTAATTACTACTGCTTCCATTTTGTCCCAGTTTTTTTTTATCCACCTGTGTATCTTTGGTTTTTTGTTTTCTTTCATTTTCCTTGGTTTATTTCCTGTGTCTCTTGCAAGTTACAGTTTCGTTTTCTTTTTTTTTTTAAGAGAAAAGTCCGGACGACTTTGTCGTACTGGATATGCATGAACACTTCCCTTTCATTCAGTCTCTTGTGGATTTTGGGAAAGAAGGAAATAACTCGAAGTTTTCAGTTTTTGTATTTTGTGAAAAGAAACCCTACGGTTTGTCTTTTATTTTGTCGAGAGTTCGATGGAAAAGACTTTTAGGATGAACTAAAGATTTTTTATTTTCATATAAAAAGAATTGTTAGTAAATTTTGTAATAAGCGAATATATAAATAAATGAATAAATAACTTATTTTACTGCTAGAAATAATAATAATGATCTTACAATTAAAGAGATATTAGGTGGAAAGCGATCGAACATATTTTCATTAAAATTAATGTAGAATAATAATAATAATAATAATATAACAAAATTAATATAATATTTTTATCATCGATGATAAGGTGTAAGTGTAAAAATATTAAAAGCAGGCCAATGAGAAGATGCGACAACAAGTACTTAAAAGTAATAAACAGAATTTGTTAAATTTACTACGAAATCGTAAAAGTTTTCATTTAAATATAATGCATATTTATTTTAATAAATCGATTATATTTACTCTCGCGTTTCGTAATTAAATTTTTTAAGAAAACGTTGCAACGATTCGTGGATCTGTCTGATCGGTTAATGAATTTTCCACTTCGTGTTCAACATACCTTTCGATTGATTCTCGACATGTCTGACCAGTTACTGTACTGAACTACTGACACCTATTCTACCGGTTACACGCGCAAAAGAGTTATACGTAACGTATAGTTCTCGAATTAGAAATTGAATGAGAAAAATATTTTTCTGTCACAAATATTTGTCGCATGCTAAGTTGTTTTCATCCAAGCAAGATTCTCAATAATAATGAACAAAATTCACGAATCAAATCTTGGCTGAAGAGATAAAGAAATCTTCCAATTTCAATAGTTTGATTTTCGATCGGTTCAACTATTTATCGTTTACTGTAAATTTGTTCTATCCCCCAGTCCATGTGGAATATTCTCGAGTATAAATTTGACAAACTTATTATACTATTTATCACACTTTTATTTCTTAAATCAATTTCTTTTTATCAAAATGTTAATCGCCATTTTAACAAATGAAATTCTACATTTACAAAAAGAAAAAGTTCGTTCGAGTGAACGTCGGTGTCCAGGTAAAACCATTTTTCTTGTAAAAACAAGCGATATATGAGCCACAGGTGTGCCTGTATCTATACAGGGGAAAGGGCGCTCGGTGTCTGAGCCAACGCTGACGTTTATCACTGAATTTATAGGCCCATCGAGGCATTTATCCTTCGTCAATCTGACCACTTGAAGCATCGCACTACGATGGAAATTGTACAAGCTCTCGTGCTCGTTCGACGACTCCAGTGGGGTATGACAGTTTATAGTCATTCCGATTGTCCGATCGGACACGGGTCTGTTCTACTAGCAGGACACTAACGCGTAACGTACCGGTCGGAGTCGCCGCTGGGTACATTTCCCTAATTATGTCAAATTTTCCTAGCGGAATAATCAATAGCATTTCGTTCGAACGAACGCCCAGCTGTCGCGGTCCGATTCGCTCACTTATGTAATAATAGCTACATCGTTGGCTCGAGTCCCATTGTTATCGGCAAAAGGCGGGTCACGCCACTTTTAACCCCAACGGACGACCTTTCCGGGTGGGTGACGACAAATCGTTGGTCCGCAGTGGCACTACTTTTATTATACTACCCGAGAAATTCAAGTCCCATGAGAAATCAAAGTTTCGCCAACGACTGAGAATCGGAGTTTCTCATTTTCTTATTACTCGTATATCCTTCCTTCCTCCATTTTTCTATCTCCGATCCCATCGAGCCAATTCTTTCTTAGCTCGATATCTCTTACTGACGTTATTTACTCGCGGTGCATCGATATAATATCGATTAGTTATCTAATTATCTGAAAGCTTCGTGAAAAGAAAAATCTATTTTTGTTTTTTTAATTAATCATTTTTGATTACATCATTCGCTCTGATAATGGATTTTTTTATTGTATATTTTATAATTTATCTATCTACTGTTTATTAATTTTATAGATAATCTATCTATTGTCTATTAATAATACGAATTACATTTACATTACATTATTACATTTTTAATGTCGATAGAGCTAAATGAACACAGAATAAACGGATAAATTTAATTCGGCCGTCCCTCGTTTGTCGCACGATCATTCAATGAAGTCTGTTAGTCGGTGATTCAATAGACGAGATACACTACGCCCTTGACGGATTAATTCCCAGAACGTAATACTGCCCACAGAGACGTCGAATACGGAATATTGCCCCGGAAGCTAACTGAGCGTGCGTAATAGCGAGTTCCGAGGGTTAGTTTGTTGGAACTATCTAGAATTATCCGTTTCACCGAATTATCCCCTTCCTCGTTTGTCCCCAAACGTAATTTCTTCAACATTTTCTCATTACTAAAACGTAAAACTAAACTAAAATTAAAAACATTTCTCGATCGTGCAAATTTTTAAGGGTGACTAAAATCATACGATCTCACCCCTGACAAAATTATCTAAAAAAGACAATTAATCGGAATTAAACTGGGACATGTTTTCTCAATTTTAAATTAGCTATTTTATTTCTATCAATTTTCCAAATTGACGAAATTTTTATGAGAAATGAAAAATTATCGTTGAATTCGATGCAACCCTAGTCGGAGTTTCTGGGATCGATATTTTTGTAATTTCTAGGTTAAGTTATTTCGAACGCGAATTTGGACCGAACCGAGACGACCGGGGATGCGAAAATAAAAATCTAACAATAAGTCGGACCCCTATGACATTCTCCGTTGAAATTGCTGGTTAATGTTACCAACTTTATCATATCCAACTCGTCATCATGCTGGGCTTAATCTTTAGTCTCATTTTCATTAAACCTACGACTTTTATACCGTGTAACGTTGGCCATACGATAAATCCCTTGCATACAAATGTTTTTCCGCGACCTTTCAACCCGCTTCCTTCTTCGGTTTATCCGGATAAACTGATACACCCCTAGTTGAGTACAAACTACCCTTATACTTCCTCATTTTCCTATTATCATCCTGTTGTTACCTTTCTCGTACGAGAAATTTTCATTGTCTCAACTGACTTTAATTTCACGCGATACTACGTTACGGTTATAAATAATTTCGTTGTAATAATGCGAATAATTATGTTTATCCTGGCACGATTTTCCAAAATTGCAACTTTTACTAGTATACGTTATTAAAATATTCGAAAAATGATGGAGGCGAACCTACAACGGAAGTTGCTACGACAAGTAGCTCATAATGATTTCATGTTTCAACCTCCGTTTAATGTGCTGCTACTATGGATGAGATGCGAAATCTGTGTACTAACTTCTAGGTCCTACGTTCAGGACGATAGAGCTGTACGAACATCGGATGAACTAGCTTTATCTAGCCTTTGACGTAGCTCGGGGTTCGTGTTTCGAGGGTAAGGTGCACGTAGGTACCTTTTGTAGTTAGACAATACAAATTTTAATTAATTATATCAAAAAATTGACAATAATTAGAAAATTTATCGTAATCAATTTTTGTTTGTCGTAGTTTAATGAACATTATAATGTTTATTACACTAATGACCTTTCGAGGTGATTTATTGATCAATTTCAAACAACTGAATAATTAAAGAAGGAATATTGTTTCAGATTTTTCATACAGAAATCAAAATATCACGACCTTTAATGTGACATTTAAAAAAAAATGAATTTATTTACAAAAAATGTCGATTAGGAAAGTTCGGTAGGTAAAGTTTATCGAGACGAAAATTATAATTATTAAAATATTGAATTACCTAGATTTATTTTCAAATTTTAATTAATCAGATCAAAAAAATTGACAATAATTAGAAAATTTATCGTAATCAATTTTTGTTTCTCGTAACGAGAAATCTGATTCGTCCCATAATGTTTATTAAACTAATAACCTTTCGAGGTGATTGATTGATCAATTTCAAACAACTGAAAAATTAAAGAAGGAATATCGTTTCAGATTTTTCATAGAGAAATCAAAATATCACGACCTTTAATGTGAAATTAAAAAATAATGAATTTATTTACAAAAAATGTCGATTAAGGAAGTTCGGTAGGTAAAGTTTATCCAGACGAAAATTATAATTATTAAAATATTGAATTACCTAGATTTATTCTCAAATTTGAAAGGGAATTTCGTCGTCAGCCTTGTCATAATTTCGTTGAAACTCAATAATTTTAATATCTCATTTCATAGCGAACGAGAACATATTTTATCGTAAATAACGGGATCTTAGGCACGAAGCAGGTTCGAAAACCCGTGGGAAAGCACGACAAGACTTCAGCTTGATATTCGATACAGGCTACGTCGACGAAGGACGCTTTCATCCCTTATGAATCACGAGAGTGTATTGGGTGTACCTACGTTGTACCCACCGGCTAGAAAGAAATGTGAAATTTTCACGCTCGAATATTTTGTCAGCTTGACTAAAATCCCTGTTGATACTCTCTCAAAAAAGCTTCGTCCCTACGCCGTCGATCTCCACTCGAGAAAAATACCATAACGATATCGAAGAAAAAAAAATTTCGTTTTCTATCAATTTTTTCCATTTCGACGAATGAAATTTTCTATTTTCATTTCGACGTTACCTTTCTCGTCGTGGCAAGCGACGAGAATGACAAGAAACGAAAACTTTACAAAATTCGTCGATGTTCTTTCGTGATGAAATTTGAACAAATCTCTCGAGGAATTGTTTTTAAAAGTTTGATATATCAAATTAAATCGTCTTAAATATAATTCTCGGTTTCGTCATCGTACTCGTTTTAATAGTGTCGCTTTTCTCTAGATACAATGCTCGCGAGACTGTGAAATTTTAACGAGCTGTGAGAAATACCTGCATTTTGTATTTTCAAAATAATTTCGACTTTGTACAAACTACATAGCTCATTTATGTTCTTCATCGAAGGAATCTTGGTTCATTCACGAATGAACGAAATAACGAAAATTGAGATGTAAATTTCTCCATCGAGATAAAGCTCGTTGAAGTTGCTCGATGAAACTTTTCTCTACTAAAACACTGAAAATAAAAACAATAAATAAAATTAATATTTTATTAAATTTATATTTATTAGATAAATTATTATTTATTAAATTTATAATAAATAATTAAATTAAAAAAAAAGAAAATGTACAAAAAAATATGTAAATTTCTCGAGTCGCCTAATTTTCGACGATCGATCAACGTTTGCACACGCTCAACGCTCCTCGAATCTCCACGGAACAATTTCGTTAGAAAATCGATAGCTTCCGGCTCACCGGAAACAGTTTAGTGCTCGTTGACGCGTCGCACAAGTAAATGTCAGTTGGACCCTGGAGAATTTCTCGAGAGTGACTGTCGACAGCGGAAATGCTATGGATAATATAAGATGCCTCTGATTCTCGAAACAAATCCAAAAGTACACGACATCTTTCTCTCTATAAATATTTCCATTTAAAATCAATAATTGTAAATAAATTAAACCACGAAACATACGTTAACTATTTTTTAAATGTGTTTATTAACTTATTGTTATTTCGTTTTTTCTTTTCTTTTTTGATTATTGTTTTCTTTTCTTAAATGAATATCTCATTAAATTTAGATTTTATGAAAATTTTTTTTTAATTATTATTATTATTTTTTAATTATGTTTATAAATATATATTTATTAGTTTATTGTTATTTTGTATTCGTTTTTGTTTCTTTTTTTTTTATTTTTTAAACGAATATCTCGATAAATTTGGATTTTCTGAAAATTGAACACAGGAGCATTTTCATTAATACAAAGGAGAAATTACGTACAGAGAAAATTTAACAGTTCGTTCTACTTCCTATATATTTGTGTACACCCTTCAACTGCATACATCGACGTAAAATGGAGTAGTTATAAAGTGACAGTCTGACAAAGCTCAGCCGGAAGCTGGCCTCTCTCTTTAAACAGGAGCCTCTCCCTAAAACGTAGAACGCTAAATGAGGAAAGCTAGGAACACCGAGTGCAAACGTACGTTACAGGAGAGAAATACGTAACACGAATCCTGTCGGGAAAACGACGCTCTAACAATCTTTTTGTTTTTTTTTTTTCAATTCCAACACTTTGCCCACAACTCTTTGTGGGACTCGACTAAAAAGCTTTTTCTCTCCCACTCACTCACTCGAGCTTTTATCAAGAGCACGTTTTGCTTTTCCATTCATCGCGAATTTGCGAATACATTAAGAACCGAGAGAATTTTATATTTCCCATTTGGACAACCGGCGCTGCTTTCATACGATTTAGCAACGTGGTCCATTATTTTTCTGTATTGTTTTTTTTTGTTTGTTTGTTGTTGCAAAGCCAGGAATCGAGGAAGAGAAGGTCGTTGAGCAATGAACTCGAGGATTTGTCGTTTTACCGAGGAAGTCAACGAGGAACGAAACAATGAAGTCGCCAACATTCGAGACCGAAACGCATGTTGTCTCGACGAAGACAAATTGGAAGCTCGTCGTCTCAACGTCGAAGGAATTACACCGTCTCGTTCTCGCGGTTTTATATCGCAGGCAAGTTTTTTTCGTTACGATCGATGATCGATCGTGATCGATATTTTATCGAAATATTCGATATTCAAGGATTTTTCTTAGCTAATTTCCCATCTCAAAAATCATTCGACA
Organism: Netelia fuscicornis; assembly: GCA_946811545.1. Classification (NCBI taxonomy): domain Eukaryota; kingdom Metazoa; phylum Arthropoda; class Insecta; order Hymenoptera; family Ichneumonidae; genus Netelia; species Netelia fuscicornis. The sequence continues at coordinate 7,049,159 of OX328014.1, forward strand.
ATCTCGACCATCCTCGAGAATAATTTCATCACTCGATTCAATTCTTGCATCAGCGATTATTAACGCAAATTTCGATGAGTCAGCGTTTCAGCGATCAAAGTTACTAGAGCGATGGGGTTACCAACGATTTCGACTAAATTTTCAAAAAATTTAAAAAAATCAAATTCTTTCGTCATTCGTGCGAATGGCTGCGGTGGAAAAAGATCGTATTCCAGACACGTGCGAGTAACGTGTATGCGACGATTCGTAGGGAGTTCCTCTCATGAGCGAGAATAATTTGATCAGAGAGAGAACTAGCACAAAAGGCTGTCGAAGAAGATTTTCACTGCTTGGGTGGTCGAAGCGACTGCATGGAAACAGAGTACAGTCGTGACCTAGAAAGTTTCGTCGCAGCGTTGTTTTTCCTGAGGAAGCTATCGCATAAGTCGGAAAGAAATCTCGTGGCCAACTGAAATCCGGTGATGTCAAGACGAATACAACCTGGAAATAGAAACGGCCGAATGAGCTACGTGCTACGAAAGAGCTTGCGCGAATCCGTACTTACGTTCGGAAATTGTACTTCGAGGATAAGTCGTACTTAAGTTCATCCCAAGGGCAAACTCAAACTCAATGTCAGACTCAAGCTTAGACTTAAGGTCGAACTTAAGTTTAACCTTAAGTTCAACCTCAAGGTTAACCTTAAGTTCAACCCCGAGGTCAAACTCAAGTTTCAAATTCAAGTTCAAAATTAACCTTAAGTTCAACCTCAAGGTCAAGGTCAAGATCAAGTTTGACCTTAAGTTCAACCTCAAGGTCAAGTTCAAATTTAACTTTAAGTTCAACCTCAAGGTCAAGGTCAAGTTGAACCTTAAGTTCAACCTCAAGGTCAAGCTCAAATTTAACCTTAAGTTCAACCTCAAGATTAAACTTAAGTGCAAACTTGCACACAAAAATAAACAAAAGAAATCAGGCTAAGAATCGAGGTCGCATTTACCTAATTGGAAAAGGCAGCACAAAGTCATGAAAGAAACGAAGTTGAAACGCGATGATCTTTTTCTTTTATTAATTAACTTATTTTTATAATTGTTTATATAATTTGCTTATAAATTATTACGACGTTGTTGTTTCTATTCAATATACAAATATTCGATCGACTTGTCTATATACGATATTTCGATCGTTAGCGAAAATTCAGTTGGAGGAACAATGTAATACCAGGAAGGGGAATTGAGACAAGAGCCTATTAACCCTAATCCTGTTGACAATTGAGACTAATGAGCGTGGACGAAGATAGACGAGAGAGGGATGATGCACATCGCGTGTTGAGGGATGATGCACATCGCGTGGTACTGAGCATCCCCCGCATCCCTAAATGACCGAACACTAGCTCACAATTGCATAGCAGACGTGTTCAATTCAAGAAGCTAACCATCAGATCTTATTCGGTTATGCACACGTCTCGTGTTAATAATATCGATGGGAGATGAGCTACACGGTAGACAACGACCTGAATGCATCAATATTCCCGAATAACATAGTAGAATACTAATAGCGTGTTCCAATCAGACGATGATTAATGATCGGTATCATATACGTTACTCGATCGAGAACCAATCGTAATATCGTGGTTACCCTGTGATGGGAAATTACATCGAGAACGACATAAAAAAAAGATAGGAAGAAAAATCAACCGATTTATCGATAATCGATATAGTTCGATATAAATCGATCTATAAGTGAGCAATCAGATCGTTTGCATCGTATTGTAACTGGGATGAATAGCAAATTTCTCGAAGAAAACCATTGTGTTTACCCTGTGATGCAAACAACATCGAGAACGACATAAAAAAAGATAGGAAGAAGAATCAACCGATTTATCGATAATCGACATAGTTCGATATAAATCGATCGACAAGTGCGCAATCAAATCGTTTCCGCATCGCACTATAACTGGGACGAATAGCAAATTTCTCAATGAAAACCATCGTGTTTACCCTGTGAAGCAAAATTACATCGAGAACGACATTAAAAAAGATAGGAAGAAAAATCAATCGATTTATCGATAATCGAAATAGTTCGATATAAATCGATCGACAAGCGAGCAATCAAATCGTTTCCGCATCGCATTATAACTGGGACGAATAACAAATTTCTCAATGAAAACCATCGTGCTTACCCTGTGATGCAAACAACATCGAGAACGACATAAAAAAAGATAGGAAGAAGAATCAACCGATTTATCGATAATCGACATAGTTCGATATAAATCGATCGACAAGTGAGCAATCAAATCGTTTCCGCATCGCATCGCAACTGGGACGATCTGCAAATTTCTCAAAGAAAAACCACTGACCAATAAATATTGACTAACTGCCAGTCGACAGACGTGGCTTTGGCCTCGAAGGACTCGATGCGACTCTCATGACGTTGGTATCCACTCGAGAAAGCTAGAATCTCGTCGAACACAGCAATCTTTCCCCGCCATCGATCGTTACGGTTTGCATCCGCGATGGTCTTTGCAAGTAGAACCGACGCAAATGCCTCGCCTCGCATCAAAACTCGATCTCGATTTTCCAATCCGACATTCACAACCTAACCGGTACAATCCTTCAACTTCTGAAGATCGAGGCGAACAATAAAAGCTCAAAATGAGTGTCGTCTGGTTATACTCGGTACGCTTTTGGTGGCTTCACCCGCTTTTGTGAAATTTTATCAAGAATTTCAAGGCTCTCCGGTAGCTCGTTAAAGGAGCAAATATCTGTCTCAAAGCACGACCGACATCGCGGTAGCACTATCAATTCCACGTACATATCGATTACCTAGTCGAAAATCAGAATTTCTTTTATTACTCGAATTTTTAGTGAAAAGTTTCCACGAATTTCCACGAGCAACAAACAATAAGTAAATATAAATTATTAAAATTATATTTCCGTTATCGTAAAACATAGTTACACTGACATTACGAGTAACTTTGACAGTTTTGGGGCTGCTTTAACAAAGCGTCACAATAAGGTTCATTTCAATGTGTTCGCAGCGGCAAAATGATGGAATATTTTCGTAAATTGTAATATGTCAAGATTATAGGGGTGATATTCTTGCTGTTCGGGAAATTTCCGATTCCGCAATCTCCAATTGAAGCTTTCTTAGAAGAAGAAGAATTCGACAAAGAATTTTGACCCCCGGCAAGTGTCAAAAGTCGATATTCATGATAAACTTTCGAGATTGGGGAGGGGGGTTAAATTTTTATTTCCATCCAATTTTATTTCCGCCCCAAAAAGACTTTGCAGGGTTATTCTGCAACCGGAAATTTCCCACCTAGTACGAATATCACAATTATAATCAAGCTATTTTGCAATTTACGGAAATATTCATTTTTTAGATCTTAAGTGCCTATAATAAAACCTACTTGATAGTACTTGATATTTGTATGTACCATGTTTCCAAAAAATGATAATTTAATAATAAAAAATTGTTGTTTTTCATTTAATTCAAGGCAGAATGCATAAAATATTAATTTTTTTATCAAAACGATATCAAAAGTAACGATTACATTTTCTTACAAAGAAACCCCACACTCATTCGACACATTTGTTAAATATATAAAAAATGCCCGGGGTGTGGGGGACTTTCTTATCCACTTGATAGCCAAAAAACATTTTTCCATCGAAACAAAAAAACTTGTAATTTACAATGTTAACAAACAGTAACAACCAAAAAAACTTCCCAAACCTATTCAAAATAACCCAATTTGACGATAAAGATAAAGATTAATACGAAATATTGCGATTCGGGAATGAATTCAAAACTCATCGATGTTTGCTGCACGTCGAGAGTTAGATAACGGATGGAATTACCTCGTATATCGACCCTCCTTCGAGAACTGTCGTTTGTTCGTTGACGATTACCGTTCGCAAGAACAACTTGCCGAAATGCAGGTGTGTTGCGCAATCACGCAAGAGAATATCCAACATCACGATCGTGCTAAGTTGAAAATCAAATATATCGTCGTGCGAATAGCACGCTCAAGGGCTTCTAGGCTTCGTCTATGTACGTATATGCGCATGTAAAGCATTTGAATACACATACGAACAAGATGAAATACACTCCGGGAGCCAATTTTGGTCGCGCTCTACACGCAAATACCTCGATATATAGTAACAGTACGTCGTAAGATGAAATAATCTCGTCTGGAACGTGGCACGTACGATGCGCTCTACCTCGATCGACCCATTTATTTTCGTACCGGTGCAGAATTCTTTTTTCAAACACTAAACGAGACCACCAAAAATAATTTTCCGTGAATTATTGTAAACTTTTTTTAATCGTATCGTTTCCATAACATCGTATTTTTCTTTTCGTGTCAAAATATTTTTAAAAAATATCAGACTTTAGGAAAAACGTAGTCATTTTTATTATCATATTTTCCATGAAGTTTACAATCTTTCGATGAACGTATTTTTCAGCTGATACATTTTTCAAAATTATTTTCACATTTTTTAAAATGTAGGAAGTTAAGTGGATGCTATCATATTTTTATCTTTTTCATTCTTCGATAAAATTTAAAAACATTTCAACGAAAATCTTTGACACAGTGGAAATTTTGATAATTTTCCGTGAATTATTGTAAACTTTTTTTAATCGTATCGTTTCGATAACATCGTATTTTTCTTTTCATGTCAAAATATTTTTAAAAAATATCAGACTTTAGAAAAAACGTAATCATTTTTATTATCATATTTTCCATGAAGTTTACAATCTTTCGATGAACGTATTTTTCAGCTGATACATTTTTCAAAATTATTTTTACATTTTTTTAAATGTAGGAAGTTAAGTGGATGCTATCATATTTTTATCTTTTTCGTTCTTCGATAAAATTTAAAAACATTTCAACGAAAATCTTTGACACAGTGGGAATGTTGATAATTTTTTGATAAGTTTTGATTTAGCTCGGATTATAGAAAGCCCCATAGATACAACAGGATATTCGGCTTAAAACTTTGGCTGGACTCATTGTTAGTCTCATCGAGGTACGAGCCACCACGCCCTACAGAATGGGCATTAGGGGATGTGGTTTCAATAAAACTTTTTGAGTCTATCGATTAAACTTCCTTCCTATAAATTGAATGGACTTCTCCAATGATTATAGTCGAACGCGAGTAACCAAATAACGAGCTGTTTAGCTTGCCACCGAGTTTGGAAGCACAGCGTTTACATAAACACAATGCAAAATGGCATACGAAATAAACCAACCGTGAAAATTATTCGTCCACCTGCGTTTTAGCAATTTTCATTTTTATTTTTGTTCAATTTTATTCTCTAATTGGTTATCGATCAATTCACCCATTCCCTGTCACTCGATCCTTTCCCATTTTTCCCTCGAGCCTCTCCCACGAACAAAAAAGAACAACAAAAAAGGATTCTCGAAGCGAGCAGAAAAAAGTTTCTTCGACAGAAAAAAAGTTTTAGGAACGAGAGAATATGCAGCCTGTGGCGTTTCGTGTCCTGAAAGTTTTCCGAGGATCTCGCGAGTTGGAACGAAGGAGGAGAGAAGTGAGATAATAAGAGGGTTGGATTGACGAAGGGTTGATCATCCCCGACGGTTCTCAATAATATCGTAAACGATATGTTCGACGGTGAGAAAAATATTGTTCGTCTTAACTCGCCCATCGATTTCGACTGTCGACAGTCGAAAATAGACTCGAGACGTTGTGATTTTCAACTGTTTCGATGCAAAGAAATAATATTATTCTTTTTTCTTTTCGTGAGATTAAGCGAACGTATCCGCTGTAAGAAAGAAGAATTCGTTTGATTTATTTTGTTTGACTGTTTCGTGGCGTTGCGTAAGAATGAATATACCCGAGATTTAAACGGTATTCTATTCTTGAAAAATGCTCGATCTATTTTCGTTTGTGACGTTATATCCGTGGATACGATCACGAAAACAAAGAATTTTTTAAATTGTACGAACGTATACATTGGCCTCGTGATTTTGATAAAAAAGCAGCTTTTTAAATTGGCAATCAGGATAACAAGGGAAAAATGCTTTGATGCCATACTTCTTTTCATTAAACGTTCATTTTTATACCCTTGATCCTGGAGCTTCATAACAGTTGCTTTCACATGCGCATCAATAAAGTGTCACGCTTTTGGCAGAATTGGGATTTTTTTTTACGACGTGATTCTGCCACTCCCATGACCGTAACCATTAGCGAGCGTGAGGAATAATTGAAGCGATGAAGAAGGAAAAAAATTACGAAGTGTCCAAAGGAGAAAAGGTTGTGAAAGAGAATATTTTAATTTTTAAGCGTGGCAATGTATCGTTACATCGGAGCTCTTTTTACGAAAATGACGAGGGAAATGTTTCCACGAATCTTGAACGAATTTCTTGAACGAATTTCTTGAACGAATAATATTCACGTTTATAGCTCTTAACAAGTTTTATTATTTTTATTTATTTATTACTTATTTGTTATTTGTTTATATTTTCTTATCAATATTAGTTATTATGTATTTTTAATTTCTGTGTATTTTGTTTATCGATATTAGGTCTTAGTTAATTTCTCATTAATTTTAATTAATTTCACATTATATCGATTAATTGTAATAAATTTAATTTCGATCAATTTTTTATCATGTTAATTGCATTTACTCTCTACTGTTTACTAATACAATTTTCAATAAAAAAAATCGAAGAGAATTACGAGATGTCATACTTAAACACGTGCCCTGTTACATGTTAATTAATCTCTCATTAATTTTAATTAATTTCACATCATATCGATTAATTGTAATAAATTTAATTTCAATCAATTTTCTGCCATATTATTTGCATTTACTCTCAATTTCATTAACAGTGTTTACTAATACAATTTTCAATAAAAAAAATCGAAGAGAATTACGAGATGTCATACTTAAACACGTGCCCTGTTACATGTTAATTAATCTCTCATTAATTTTAATTAATTTCACATCATGTCGATTAATTGTAATAAATTAGATTTCAATCAATTTTCTGCCATATTAATTGCATTTACTCTCGATATTATTAATACTGTTTACTAATACAATTTTCAATAAAAAAAATCGAAGAGAATTACGAGATGTCATACTTAAACACGTGCCCGGTTACATGTTAATTAATCTCTCATTAATTTTAATGAATTTCACATCATGTCGATTAATTGTAATAAATTTAATTTCAATCATTTTTCTGCCATATTAATTGCATTTACTCTCAATTTCATTAACACTGTTTACTAATACAATTTTCAATAAAAAAGATCGAAGAGAATTCGAGATGTCATACTTAAACACGTGCCCGATTACGTGTTAATTAATTTCTCATTAAATTTAATTAATTCCACATCATATCGATTAATTTCACATCATATCGATTAATTGTAATAAATTTAATTTCAATCAATGCTCTGCCATATTAATTGCATTTGCTCTCGATATTATTAATACTGTTTACTAATACAATTTTCAATAAAAAAAATCGAAGAGAATTACGAGATGTCATACTTAAACACGTGCCCGATTACGTGTTAATTAATTTCTCATTAAATTTAATTAATTCCACATCATATCGATTAATTTCACATCATATCGATTAATTGTAATAAATTTGATTTCAATCAATTTTCTGCCATATTAATTGCATTTACTCTCGATATCATTAACAATGTTTACTAATACAATTTTCAGTAAAAAAATCGAAGAGAATTACGAGATGTCATACTTAAACACGTGCCCGGTTACGTGTTAATTAATCTCTCATTAAATTTAATTAATTTCACATCATGTCGATTAATTGTAATAAATTTAATTTCAATCAATTTTCTGCCATATTAATTGCATTTGCTCTCGATATTATTAATACTGTTTACTAATACAATTTTCAATCAAAAAAAATCGAAGAGAATTACGAGATGTCATACTTAAACGTGTGTGCGATCGAAGGCTTAACGACGTGTTGAAATTACAGAACAAAGCGTTATGCATTTAACATGGCTATTAGGAGTACGATATCCTCATTGAAATTTCACCACGAGGTGCTCGCTCGTTATCGCACCGTGCGTGAAACAACTAATTACCATCCATTTCCGTTGGATACAATGGCAATCAGCTAAAGCTGAAATATCATGAAATTCTTGAACGATTACGATGTTAATTTTTTTTGTAACATTATTATCGGACGCCTTGGCTATGAATAACACATCAACAAACAGTCCGCAATAACAAACACGTGATATAATATTGACATTTAAATACCACCGAAGTAGTCAAATCGAGATAAAAATTCAAATATCATTACGCGTTTCAAATTTCAACGAAAATTGTTTTGTCGTTAATTTTTCCATCAACCGTTCCATCTTTCATTTTTGTACACAAATTTTCAATTAAATTTCAACATAAACGTATTTATCGTTAGTATTTCAAGCATAATGTTTTTATCTCGATATTTTCGATGAACTTTTCTGCATTGAAATTTTTTCATTCTCTCTCTGTTCTCATCCTTCGACATTTGTTTATAAATAAGGAGAAAATTACTGTCGAAAGAAGACGAGCGCGTATAGGTACGTGCAATTTTCGTAGATATGTATCGATGTAACCATCCTTCGAGAAAATGATTTGCAAGTAGATGGAAAAATTTCCATCAAAGGTCGAGGACGAAGTTGAGACGTCCAAGGGCACGAAGGGTGTCGCGATACGGAATGTTACATCAACGTGAAAAGTAGTTTAAGGACCGATCTCTCTTCGACACGTCCGTGTATCGTGCACGGGAAACAGATTGAATCGAGGAACAAGGCGAAGTGTTCATCGAATCGAAACGATGATATTCGCCAACTCGGAAACCTCGAGTCCTCGACGAATCCTTTGGTTATTTCTCGGTTCGACCTCGTCATCCAGGAGAAACGTCTCGCGTCAATAAATTTATATCCATGCTGATAAATCGATTGGTCCATTTTATCACGAGCTCGTTTAAAACAATAATACGTCGTGAGCTAAAATCAACGTAATCGTAAACTGAATTATCGTCCTATAAAAATACACTAGGAAGAAAATAAAACGTTAATAAATTTTATGATTCGTATGGAGGAAAATTACGATCACATTTTTATGAAATGCGTTCGTTACTTCAAGATTTTACGATGTAAGAAATCGACAAATTAATTTTATATTGTTGATGATAATGCGAATTGTCTTGAAAATTCAATAAATAACAGAACTTGGATTTTTCGCATGAGCGAATAGAATTTTTCTCTGGATCGGATTGCAAGCAATGGACCACGATGGTATGCATCTGGCTCGATTGACCATGCTTTGAACGAAAATGGGTGATATAATCCCAATAAAAAAAAGGAAATTGTGCCGATTCGACCAAAAATTGTAAATTTCACGAGTGATAAAAATCTGGGAAAAAGGAAATAATTTTGTTTCGAATTTTAATTTCAATTATTTGTCTATTTAGTAATAATTAATTTCTTTTGAAATTAAACATTCGTTATACGAAATACGATTAAATTTGTATTCATTAATATTAATTATCAATTTGTATTTTCTTAATTAAATTGATTTGTTCTACCAAATCAATTTACTTAAATTTTCAAAAACGTCTAATCTTTTTACAAATATTCATCTTATCGCGAAATCGTCAAATTCCAATGAAATAAGTTTTGAGTTTGGTTGGGATTTTACATCGTGAGAATCCTCGAGATATTTTTCTATCGATATATTATCCGAGATGCAATATGGACGACGTGCTTTCCCGTTCCTTCTACCGCATTCCTCGGAAAATTCCATTTTCATGCACTTGCACACGCCTCTTGCTTTTCCTTTGCGAAAAATACGTGGATAAAAAAGATTTAATAAATCGTGAAGAAGAATTTTATATAACAATAATACAATCCCGCACTGTCAAAGTGAACAGCCAACTTTCTTCAATTACGAACCTGATGTTCATTTAGAAAAAAATGTATACAAAAATTTCATGTTTCTTCTCAAAGAAACGATTCGATATTCACCAAGGCGACTTTCAAATAAATCTTATATTTCGTTTTTTCATTGTACTCTGGAAACACTGGAATAAAATTGAAAAAAGTAGAAGAAAACAAAAGTGGAAAAAAAGTTTATTCAATTTAAAAATCGATCGACCTCACCTTTCTCTTTATTGAGGTCTCCCGAATCCAATATTCTTGGCACCATTACCATACGCTCTCTGGTCTCTTAATATCGAAATTCCGCTTCCAACGCCCACACCCCAGCCAAAATGACCAACCCATTGAGCTTGAACTCGAGTTTATTTGATTAGTATTACACACCAACGGACGGTTTCTATATATGGAAAGGATGGAACAGTGCGTCGAGCTTGTAATTCAAATCCATATAGACATAACGTACGAACGTATTTGCTTTTAATTTTCCATTCGAACCGCGAGTTGGGGTTCATCGGACTAATCTACGAACATGCTTAATTGTCAAAATTGTCAAAAATAGCAAGCTTCTTTCATCGTCAAAATTTATTGACATTTCCGGTTTACTGAAACCAGCAATTATCCAATATTAATACTGTTAATTATTTATTTATTTATCAATGATTATTGCTTTTCGCATTTCAAGAAAGATTATCCACCCATCCGCCCAGCTGTTTAATTATTTCTAATAATCCAGCAGATTCTTCGTAATATCGAGTCCTGTAATCGGCTTAATTTAATATTACCGAAACCGAGAGAGATCGAAATATAGCTCAACCGTTATAATTTAGACCCGTTAATTATTCGATTTGATCGAAACTGACAAAAAACATTTTTTGTAACAATTTCTATGAAAAAAACAAATTTTAACAAGATTTTTTTCATTATTTAAATTTGCTTCGGCGAGATTGGACTTTCCAGAGCATCGCCTTAAGGAAATCTATAGTTTGTCGTCTTGAAAGGAAAATGTTTTCCGTTGTACACTCGTTCTATTACGGGAAACCATAAAAAAAATAAAGAGCGATTCGTTTCTATATTGGAAGTGAAGGATTTCCAAGAGGAACCCAAGAGCTCTTTGCTCGAGACGATTTCCATCTTCACCTTGTGAACCGCGCTTGTTTAGTTACATTCGCCACGGAATGTGTTTGGGTACGGTCCGTTAGGCATCACTTCCGCTCATCCGGATTCGGCCAAGAACAATATACGCACACTTCGTCTAACGCTACATATGGTGTGCCGCGGTATACTCCCGAGATCACTTACCGACGGTAAACTCGATTTCCGGAACTATCCTAAGACATCAATGACTTGGGAAACCCTTTTTCGTGACGGATATAAGAATGTTGTTCTATAAGATTGGGATAAAGATTGCGAAGGGGCGGCGAGAAGGCTTTAAGATCAAAGACATAAGTTTAGAAAAGAAAAAAAATATTCCGAGAAGAATATAAAAGCCGACTATAATTAATGTATTTATCAAACGACCTTGAACTATACGAGATCTGAGGTTATATATCCCAACGGATAGACGCAATGATTTAATCGAACAAAGAAAAATTGCTAATGTAATCAATTACCCGCAGAGCTCTGACTTACCGACGAAAATGTGGGAGATGCTGGGTGGGGAGAACCAAACCCGTTGATTGGCCGGCTCCGCTCCGCTCGACCAATCAGCGGGTGACGGTGAGTGTATTCAACCATCTCATTGGCTGACCCAACCAACGACTCGTTCTGCTGATTAACCTCTTTTTTTAGCGAGTAACCGTTACGAAATGTTGTTTAAACGATACAACGGTACTAGTCGATTGCTTTTCGCTGCGCTTTGGGCATAGAGGCAGAAAAAAAGCAACGTCACATAAGAGAGCATTTAGGAGAGTCTCCTTTAAGATCCCCCTTCTTCGACAATATGACATATCAGCCTGACCTTGACGAAAAAAAAGATTGAATAGAAGCCAAATTCTTCGTTGCAAAAGGGGAATGAACTGCAAGATAAAAATCACCCTTTCTCGAGGGGGAGCGTTTTTTACATAACCACTATCGCAGAAAAAAAACCTTCTTCAATGATTCAAATCATCAGCCCGAACCATCTTTTAACCATCCATCATGGGTTCCGATTTATCACATTCTCTGCTTCGAAGATTCATCGTTATTGATTTTTTTGAAACGCTCGTGAGAATCTAAGAGTTATACGTTTCGAAATTGATGGAACGGGTTAAAGCATGAATCTACACAGAAGCGTATCGCCTCTCAGCCGGAACGTAGACTGGCGATTCAACGATGGATACAACGAAGTCACCCTTTCACAGCTGCGTTTTAGGCTTTTCGTTGGTTCGAGTATATCACAACTGAAAGCTCCATTGATGAATTGAAGAGAGTCTGGAGCCATTAATGGAGATCAAAAGTGACATCCCATCGGTAAATTGAAATTTGAAGCAGCGACGACCTTGCTTTAAGCTTTTTTTCATCACGGTGGTAATTAGATGAGCAGTTTTTCTAAATTTAAAAAATTCAAACCAATTTTAACGTATAATTTCAACTAAAAAATACTCGACGATATTTCTCTGGAATTGTGTAGAGAAAAGATGAGTAAATCCTAGTTATAAACCTTTAAGAACCACAAGATATCCTGAAGAGGATCTCTCACAGGGCTATGAGCTATCAAACTTTATCCCGTTGAGAAAACTTTTCTCAAGTTCGCAAAACCCACCAACGACGGAAAAAGGATCGGAGTTTTTATTTGATTCTTCATCTGTGCCCACTCGTCTCGATTATGTCTTTAGTCGTCCCCAGTTCTCAGATTTTTCTGCCTCCGTCTCTTTCTCTCTCGTTTTTCTTCCCGTTTGACCTCCTTCCTGTCGCTAAACAATAAGGAAGAAAAGGGAAAAATGTTCTTTACCCTCTGGCGCTTCAATAATCCATATCGAAACTTTTCAAGGGTCATTAAAGTTTTCTAGCACTCAATAACCAACTCGAGAATATCCCTGGATTGTACTGGGAACAGTGAGTGACACAATTAATCCATTATTACGTGGGAGAATAACGCATATTGATAATTCGTTAATTAATAGAATGTATTTAATATTTCAAATTGATTCATCAGCGAAATAATTAATAACCAATTCATATTGCCAACTAATACATATTATCATTTTAATTAAAAATTAAACAATTATTTTAATGATCAACCAATAATTTCATTTTTATTTTATAAAATACTTATTTTCTATTCAACAATATCCTTTATCGACTGTTTGACTTTATTTTCAATAGCAGAATACAACAAAAATACCAGTAAAGTTATATACAACAATGTATTGAACAAATTTATTGTTATTTTTCAACAACAATTTATTCAACAAATTTATTGTTATTTTTCAACAACAATTTATTCAACAAATTTATTGTTATTTTTCAACAACAATTTATTCAACAAATTTATTGTTATTTTTCAACAACAATTTATTCAACAAATTTATTGTTATTTTTTAACAACAATTTATTCAACAAATTTATTATTATTATTCCTAACATACGTGAAATTTGTTACTTTTCTTATATTTAAAGATCTTTCGTTCCTTTTGCAAAATCGAGAAATTATATCCCAGATTCCTCTTAATCAAAACCGATAATCATCAACAATTCCCAATCAAGTGTGTATTATATGAAAATCGATCGATTTAATTGCTTCAGGGCAACATGGTAGGAGGTGCTCCAGGGCTGAAACAATGAACGTCACCATAACGCTGAAGGAGTATGGGGTGGAAGCAGCATTAGGGGTGACGGATTCGGACAATATTTGGCGAAATTTGAGCACATACGAGACCTCGCTCGCCTGTGACGAATTTTTGCCAACCGAGAGCGCCCTAGCTACAACCTGGTTTCAAACTACGGTCTATTGTCTGTACTCGACCATCTTCGTGGTTGCTCTTCTGGGCAATGGACTAGTCTGTTACGTCGTGTATAGCAGCCCTCGCATGAAGACCGTGACGAATTTTTTCATCGTCAATCTCGCTGTTGGCGACATACTCATGGCTGTATTTTGCGTACCGACGAGCTTCGTCAGCACCCTGATACTGCAATACTGGCCCTTCGGCCATGAACTCTGTCCCATCGTCAATTATTCCCAGGTAAAAACAAAAATATACACTGCAATTCGTACCACCTTTTCATTACAAATTGGCACTGAACAGCATAATAATAATAACAATTATCATTATTTTCGAAAATCGAGAATGTCACACAATGTAAATAAAAAATAATCGACAATTACAAAAAACAATAACAGTAGCATTTTTATTACAATTTTACAATTTATAAATCACAAATTTGAGAATGAACAAAAGTAATAAATTATATCTAAATATCAAAAACATAAATTCTCAATACGAATAATACAAAAAAACAGATAAACAAAAAAAAATAACAAAAAAAAATGTTAAATTGTCTAATTATATGAAAACATAGTCCAATCCTTGTATCCAATCTCTGTTCGTAAAAATATGATTCTCTACAATTTTTATCCGACCCATAATTTTCAAATTGTACGAGTGGAATAAAAATATCCAGACTAAAGAAACAACCCTACTGATTTCCATCGAGTCGTCGAACAGATCTTGATCTCGAGTGATGAACATTGTGTCCTTTTTTTACTGATAAGCCTAACAATAATATATTTACAGGCGGTATCGGTACTCGTGAGTGCCTACACCTTGGTGGCAATCAGCATAGATCGCTACGTGGCGATCATGTGGCCCTTCAAACCACGGATGAGCAAGAGACAAGCGAAACTGTTGATCTTGGCTGTATGGTCGGTCGCGCTGATAGTGTCGTCACCGATCCCGGTTGTCTCGCGTCTTCATCAACCCAACGATCGTTACAGGAAATGCGATCAGTACATCTGCCAAGAGGATTGGCCATCGTTGGAACAGAGGTTCGAAAACACAGCCTCATCTCTCCCTCGCGATTAACTCCAACGATTTTCATCCACCCAACGATCCAATTTCCAACGACAACGCAATTTCATCCAACAAAAACATTCGCAACAAAGCAGGATAATCGACTCGAAAGTTCAAGAAACTTAATAACACGGCCGATCGCGAGCTTTTCACACTTTTGAATAATCAAAGTGCTTGCGAGTATTTCTATTCAATTTGCATCGAGGTTGCCCAAGGGTGGGTGGATTTCCGTTCCAGCCAAATTCCAAACTGTCTCGATAAGTCGGATTGCATTACGATGGCTATGTTATTGTTCTCGTATACACGAGGAGAAAACAATTTTGGATTCGAATTACCCTTTTCCTAGCTCGCACTCTGCCCCATCCCCTTTTTCTTACGCTGATCGCGCGTCGTGGTTGATTAATTGTGTAACTTCTGGATTAATTTCTTCTCATTCGCTTTCACATTGGTATCGAATGCTTTTCTTCGAGGCTTTACCTCGAGCGACGAAGTTGTTAGAGCGAACTTCAGTCTGAAATTTATGTCTTAGCTTCCATGGCCTGCTTTAATTCGAATTCGAGCTCGACAAATTGAATTTTGATAAACAAAAAACAACATACTTGGAATGAATTTAATTAAAGTTCAATAAAAATTTAAAGCACTCTCCAAAATAAGAAATACATTTTTGAAAAAATTGATATTTTTGAAAATTAGGTTATAATTTGAAAACAAAAATTGAATTCGGATTTAAGTTCATTGTAATAATTTTCGTTACGAACATAACTCATTTTCCTATTCATCGTTTCGATTCTTTTACAATTGTAAACAAAAAATCGTTATCTCTCGTGAATGAAAAAGTTCTGGAATATTTGTTATTTTGCTTTATTTGTTTTCAGGTACTACTACTCGATAGCGCTTCTCGTAGTTCAATATCTCGTACCACTCATCGTCCTGATGTTCACGTACAGCAGTATCGCTATCAGGGTATGGGGCAAACATCCACCGGGAGAAGCGGAAAATACCAGAGATCAGAGAATGGCACGTTCGAAAAGAAAAGTATGTTTCCAATCTCTCAATCAATCTTCTTTTTAAATTCGTATTCTGAAATCGATAACAACCAATCCACTATCGTCCAAATTTATACAATTCAAACATCAACCTGATAACGCTCTTGGAACGTAGCTCCGCCATTTTGTTAATTTCCCACGAGACGACAACAAAATGGCGGAGATAAAAGTAAGTCAACGTTTAAATAAAAATACGAAGCATGGCCGAGAGATCAAAATGTCATCAGTGAACAAATCTGTCACCAGGTGTCGTGGCCAAAAATAAAAATGAAGTACATACTTTTTTTCCTTCTACGTTTTATACGAGCGGGAAAAAAAGTCTTTCTCCGATATTTGTATTCCGCGAGTGGCGTCGCGTAAGCTCGCATAATTTTTGGATTTCATTCGATATAGAACATAACCTCCTCACACTCTTCACCCTCCTTCTACCCTTAATGGTCTACTGTCCCTATTTTTTTTTCTCTTTCCCTCTCTCTCCTTCTCTTTACCTTCGGTTCGTGACTGAATCACATTGGAAATGAAACTATGGTTCGTCTCACTCGCAGTTTACGTTTGGATGGAATTTCCAGTAGGTAGAATCTTCTTTTCCGGACTGGATTAAGTACTATCCACGTACTCAATGAGTCATTAGCTGGAAGCCGATTATTGTAGACGGTTTATTTTTTTACTATCGCGTTTCTCTTTTTTTCTACTTTTGTCTCTTTTTGCCCAGTTCTCTAATCTTCATCCTCTTGCTACATATGTGTCTGTATCTCTCTCTCTGTCTCTCTCTCTCTCTCTCTCTCTCTCTCTCTCTCTCTCTCTCTCTCTCTCTCTCTCTCTCTCTCTCTCTCTCTCTCTCTCTCCCTCCCTCTCTCTTCATTACTCGCAGGCTTTCCATCCTTCTCCATTATGTCTGGGCTAAGCAGATAAGCAGCCCCACGAGAGCCCACTTCATTAAATCGAACGTTACATTATCCTCGAACGATATGTAATCAGAATTGGCTCAGCGAAAACGAGTCAATTAAATTTTTTCGATTAATTTTTCGATTCGGTCCATTAACGCGTGCAAAATGAAGTTACGACTGATACAACTGGCTGCGCAAAGCTAGTCAACACCGAAACGAAAAATAAATTGTGATCGTGAAATTATAGTAATAATAAAAACGTGAGATTGCCATTTTTATTGCGTTGTTTTTATTTTAAGTGCCACGCGCATGTTATTGGTTTTTTATGCCGGGAGACCGAAAGAATTGCAAGCATTGAGGCGAAGCCCTTTTTATTCCTCGTTGCGAATATTTCATTCTTTGGTTTTGTTCTTTCCTTTATGTGGAAATGAAACTAAAAACTACATTTTGCATTTACAAAAATAAATTGCCAGAATCAAACCTATCGTACGAGCTCGGGAAAATAAATATAAAAAGGCGAGATTGATAGTAATAAATCAAAAATAGAAATGTATTTTTTAAATAAATATTTTTCAATTATTCGGGAAATGCAAATTTTTTATTTCGACATTTTTACTTCAATCCGCGTTCGGTGATAACTTTTTTTATATTACGGGACAAAATCCTTTCCATTTGCTCCAGTAAAGTCCTCATTTTTTTTTTGTTTACTCCTTTTGCTTTTCTTAAAAATAATATTCAACAGCGTGTAAGAAAATCTTTAGTATGGAGAAGTTTTACTAAAAACTACATTTTGCATTTACAAAAATAAATTGCCAGGATCAAATCTATTGTACGAGCTCGGGAAAATAAATATAAAAAGGCGAGATTGATAGTAATAAATAAAAAATAGAAATGTATTTTTTAAATAAAAATTTTTCAATTATTTGGGAAATGCAAATTTTTTATTTCGACATTTTTACTTCAATCCGCGTTCGGTGATAACTTTTTTTATATTACGGGACAAAATCCTTTCCATTTGCTTCAGTAAAGTCCTCATTTTTTCTGTTTACTCCTTTTGCTTTTCTTAAAAATAATATTCAACAGCATGTAAGAAAATCTTTTGTATGGAGAAGTTTTACCGTTGGGAGAAGAAAAAATTCGTGCTGAACAACATGCAAGAGGTTTTAAGTTGAGTCCTCGAAGGATTTTCGCTAAAACACCATGAAAAATCTCCCAAGTTTAATTTTCAACGTTAAGTCTCGCGCGCACCCTCGATCCCTAGACCATAGGGCGACGATGAGCCGGTGACTAAGCAGTACGATCCTTTTCTGAAATATGAAAACAACGAATGGATTACCCTGCGAAATACTTTTGTAAAATAAATTTTATTACGATTTTATCATTAATTATGATTTTAAACAAAATTATAATTACATAAAGCCGATAGATACAATAATTAATAAATAAATGGAGAATTTATTAAATTTTCATCGACTTCGTGATTTTTTGTTTGTTTTTAAATCAAAGATTTTCGAATCAAAATTCATTTAAAAAAATGAAATGAAATTCAATCCAGTTATAATTAATATAAACGCGTGTACTAACGCGTCCATCGATTTTATCATTAATTGTGATTTTAAACAAAATTATAATTACATAAAGCCGATAGATACAACGATTAATAAATAAATGGAGAATTTATTAAATTTTCATCGACTTCGTGATTTTTTGTTTGTTTTTAAATCAAAGATTTTCGAATCAAAATTCATTTTAAAAAATGAAATGAAATTCAATCCAGTTATAATTAATATAAACGCGTGTACTAACGCGTCCATCGGTGTTGCATAACCCATGAGCACGGTGGTGCTGTCACGTCGTTTACTGACAGGAAATCGACCAACGTTTGGACACCGGATTGCCACGAAAGCTTTCTCGTTTATCACGGACTCGGCATAGAAAATCCAGGATCGATGATGACTGCAAAAGTCTTCAATCAAAACAATTAATTTAATTTCCATAAAAAAAATGGTTGTAAAAACTACGTTTTTAATTAATATTTTTTTTCCATCGATTTCAATGATTGTCAGAGTTTTCACCAAAAAAACAATAGCATTTTTTCTTACTGAACGAACAAAAAAAATTCCATATACAAATTCGTACGTTTTTTTTATTTTATTAAAATTAATCGAGTTAAAATAAATCGTACCCTCTTTACTGAAGAGAAATGGTAAAGCTGGACAACCAGGCTGAATTCGTCGTCCACCATTCGGAAAAAAATCCACAGTGCCCGTCGCTTTCGCGATTCCGTAAAATTTCCAGTCCGTATGAATTATATCGACGAATCGAGCGTCCGCGTGGGACAGTTGTTGCCCAAATGTATTGAAATACGGACCCGCGGGATCGAGACCTTTTCGAAAAATGACAAAATCCCTCGAGAAATGATCGTTTATTTTTATTTTTATATTTTATTTAGCAACAAAAACAGATCGATGAAGAAACTTTGAAAACTTTAGTTTTCATCCTTTTATTTTTTTATTTTAATCAAGCAAAAGGACATTCTTTTGCTTGATTAAAATAAAAAAAAAATTAATTGAAACAAAATAAAAAAATTTTTTTTTTTTTTTTCATTTTTATTAATGTAATTTTTGATTTACGTACCTGTGATACGTTGAAGAGAAAAGTCAACATTTCTGCCAACATAGGCGGAAACATGACAGCCCATCGAGTGTCCCACCACGTGAATCTTTTCCGAGGGGAGACCAGCTTGGACCATGTCGTTCAATGCCAAAGCGATTTCCTTACCCACAGATTCAACGTCATACGTTACAGTTACGTAATTCTGAATTGCGATCGAGCCCCAATCAATCGCCAATACGTTATGATCGTTTCGCTGGAGATAAGCTGCGAGCAATTATTTCGTTTGGAAAATATTGTTTACTTGAACAAAAAATGATTATTTCTCGATGATTTAAATGATTAAAACAATTATTTCTTTTGGAAAATAATGTTTTGCTTGAACAAAAAATGATGAATAAATAAACAAAATTTGTTTTTTATATTTCAATTTTCATTTTATTCGTTCGTTTTGTTTATTACCATTTATAACGGTATGAACGCTTGTTTTATTGACGTTCTCGCTCCAACCGTGAACATAAAACATCGTTGGTTTACTCAAGTCCATACGAAGGGTTAGTGTTTCAGCCTCTTCGCAAGATACATCTTCGTACTCGTCGATATGATTTCTAAAAAATAATCCTTGTGAAAGTTTCTTAAAGAAATTGTTTAAAAAACACCCAAGCTCAAAAACGTCTTGTGCTTTATTTTTCTTCCAAATATTCGACTTAAAAAAAAATCTATTTTTGTCTCAGGACGTTAAACGTCGTATCAAAAATTAACGACATAATCCGAGACGATAAAAGTCACCGATCTGTGAATTTATTTGCAAAAAATATTATTATTTCTGATTTTATAATTACCCTGTGTAGTGGCGAAGAAAAATCTCACCGAGCTGTACCCTCGTAGCGGTCTTGACTGTTGGTGAAATTTAATTGAAAAATAAAATCGTGATTGATTGTTCAACACAGGAAATAACGAAACTTCGTGGCTCAGTTATGAGTAATGAACGTTACACACGGTGGTAAATGGGTTCGTTGCTTTAACGTTTACCCCCGACGACAATTAAAATTTCACCGTCTGAGTTTTATGAAAGCTTCAGACGTCGCATTGTTCCACCCTCGATGCGATTGAATATCATTAAAATTAATTGGACGATTGGACGAACGAAACAATTGTTGCGAGAGAATTTTAGAAGAATTTTGCGAAATATATCGTAATATTATTATTATGATTTTCTCGTTACATCGACGATATTTCAGTCGAATTTCTCCCGCAACAACCATAAAAGTATATTAGTTCGATCGAGCAATCTTGAATAATTATGAAAAATAATTGATATAAATATTTGCGTCAGTTTGATAAAAATGGTAAAAGAAGAATAAACAAAATTGTGAAAAAACGATAACAAATTTTTCGTGAAAAAATGAAACCGTTTCAGGTCGAGATTGCAACGATGCAATCGTATCGTATAAAATTGTGTGATTTTGGTTTGATTTTGGATGATTTTGAATTCTCACCTTGACAGACGCAACGGGTCAGAAGGACGAGTCCGAGCAGAGAATTCCCTAACCACTGCATGGTGACGCCCATCGTGAAACGAAAATTCGTGAGCCAATGCGCTTGGCTATTCTCCGGAGACGAATATAGCATCGGGCTACTTTTTATCGCGTCTTTTCTGCTTATTCAAAATTATGCGTTGCGCTAATTTACGAGGTAGTTTAGTATCGTTCGTAAAATTTACGTTCACGCGTGCTCTTAATCGGTAGGGTTAATGGGCCATAAATAAATAATTAATGTAGAGAGCTATCGTCGCCTTTGGCCAGAAAATTTCGAGCCGCTCGGTCGGTAAAGTAGAATACGGTGACGACAGGTTTACGGAACAATCGCCAGTAAGATTAATTTCTTCCGCTGATTTAAATTCTCGAGGCTCCTATTGGCCGCGTCTCATTTCGGACGAGTCTGAAAGTTAAGCCTTTAGGTTTCGTTGACAGAAGTCATTCTGTTGCTAAGATAACAATTCTGAAGATGAGGCTATATATTTTATTTATCTGACGTTTCGAATGAATGAATTAATTAATTAACCCGAAAAAGTTTCAATTTTATTAATAATAAAAAATAAGATATTAGTTATTTAATAACGATAATGAAATAATCATTTAACTGGGGCTAATGTGATTTTTTAAATAGACGTTTCATAAAATATCAATCTTTAGACAACTTGAAATTAGTATAAAATCCTGAAACGAGGCCTTAATCGGCTTGTCTAATTTTATGCACTTCCGACAATTTATGAGCATGTCGCCCTATCTTTTATAGTAATTATGTGTATCTAAGCGGTGGAATGAAGCAGAGGCAGACCGGCAACGCCCCCCCCCCCCCCCCCCCCACACGAGTTCACGAATAATCGTTTCGCGATTATACGGCCGACTTAACCGTGCTCAGGGGGGGACTTCACCTCTCTATCGTAACGCGTTTTCCCACAAATTTTGGCGTCCATACTTCGTTGAAAGCGTGCCTCGAATTACAATTCAAGAAAGCTTTACCTCCAAACTTCTTTTAGGCCTCTCAGGGATTTTCACGTCATAAAATAAACATGATACATCGATTAAAGAATATTTCTTGTCTCCCGCTTTCCAAAAATCACGTGTAGCATACTGATAAAGGAGAATTATTGCGCGAAGACCTTTCGCGATGAAAAATTTATGACGCGACGAGGGTGAAAATGTTTTTCGACGCTTAAGAAAATCGCAGATTTATTTTTCGAATTATTTCACTATGGATTAAACAAATATTGAATTTGATGGATGGTGTTGTTAGGGCCGTAGAACCAATATTGTACGTTGGACCCTCGGTTGGAAGCTTTTCAACCTCAAAAAATATTGTCTAAAGGCAAATGTCTCGATAACCGTCAGCTCGTTAAATTTAAAAAGGATCGTGAAGCTCGAAGAAGCTTCTTCGCTTAATGGACATCGTGAAAATCGCAGCCTCTCGGTTTTCGCCAACTGTTTAAAGAAACCGAAGGAAAACTTTAAATTTATGGACTTGAAAATACTTTATCAAGTAAAACATTCTTCTGCAATGCGATTCTTCCATTCGTGATTTGAATAATAATTAACACTCTGCGCATGACAATTTAACCAGCGAACGTGGACTAGTTACCAATCAACTTCGTGTATAATGCATTTGAATTTTATACGCGATCTTCTTTCTCGTCCTGTAACCTTCGAAGCGCGGTCAATTTGGAAACAAACATCGTTGATTCAGCATGTTGGATATATTCTGAAGAATATTTTATGGGTTTTTCGATGGATCCTCCGATAGGTCGGCGGATGCCCGACTCGCAATCTATCTTCTCGCCTGACGTATCCGTAACCTAATCGAACGGATGAATAATATCACAAAAATTATGACACGTATAAAAACGGTGACACCGATACACACCGATTCGCTAACACCTGGACATTAGTTGCGAGACCTAGAATGGAATATAAATCCGTACTTCATCCACTGAACTCTTCTTTTCCCAATCCTACGTCAGCTTTTCCATCAAAGCTTCTCTTTCGCACATAACCTTACAGCCGTTCCTTTCGTCCGGTCCATTCAGACGTGCTGACTTGGCGGCTTAGAAACTTTTTTGTCTATAGCCACATTACTTTACATTTCGTCTTGTCATCGATGAGAAAGAAAACTGCAACTCGTCCTTCGTCTGCAAAATATGCTAATATTATAATGGCGAACAAAATACGTTTCTACCCTAAAACCAACAATCTTTCGTCTCGGTGAAAATTTCTGTTCATTTGCATCAACTTTGCTGTTATGCCGGCGATTCGTTATCGCTGGATAATAAAGCGAAAATTGCGCTGACAGCTGGCTAGCTAGCACACGGTGCAAGTGACCATTTGAAAAGCTCGACAGTAAAGGCGCGACAAATTTCTGAAAGATCCGTGAATAATCAGATTCTGGGAAACGAAACGGTCGATCAAATTTAATCAACCGTCAGAAAAATACACTCCGTGTTCTAGCATTAGCTAACTCTTTCCGGAAAAGATGGAAGCAGCCAAAGGGGAGAAACGAAAAATGAACAGAGAAAGAGGGCATCAAATATATATGGCGACGGGCGAAATTCAAAGCAACAAACAGGCTCTACATTCGACTTTTTTACGTCCCCCGTAATTACGACGACGATATTAGTTACTTTTTGAAGACATGGTATCGCGCAAATTGCTCCTAAATGAGACGGAAAATTGCTTTCGCCGGTGTCAAATACAGGAGCGAGAATGCCAAGCCTAAATCACCGAAATCTCAGGAATGCTATTATGTACAACAAATTACTTTTTCACCCTGTCGTTAGTACAAACGGCTGATGTCGGAGTTTACGAGAGTAATAATCGTATGCTTGTAGGACCCCCGAATCCCAACCTCCTTTCCCTTTGTTCGCAAATTAATGGAAATTATAATGAACGTTATAAATCCCAGAATTCCGATACCGTTTCCAGGCATCGCAAATACCATACTTTGGTGTATGAGCGTTATGAAAACCTCGAACGTTCCCCTTCCACAAGTGCAAAGCTGTCTTTGCTAGCATGCTTTCGATACAAAATCAAACAACCCCGAGCAAAAGTGTACGAGTTAAAGCAATTATACGAGTTGGAATACGATCGTTACATCAACATATAGCCACATTATTCATAACTTAACCATTCATTTTCCGATCGCTCCCCATATTTAAATTCGTTGCCAGGGTTCCAACCATGCCCGCTCGAGCACCGGTTTTCCCCACTATCCGCCTCGCGCATGCGTAAGTCCACGACGTAACGCGCATGCGCAACACGTAGCGTCGAGCCAGCTAGATCACGAATGCTCTCGCTGCATAGCATTACTTCACGAGAATACCGCACTTTGAGTACGATACGTTTAAGAACCGAGAAGCTGAGGGATGACGACGATACTGACACTGAGAAGATCTGAGAAGAATTTATATGAAAGTGTTATCAAGGATGTAACCGAAGTAAAAGTCGAGGAAGCATATATCATTATCGATGTCAGAAAGTAATGTAAACCCGTAGCAACAGTACCCTAACGATGTCCTCTTTGTCCGGACCTTAAGGATCCTCGATAAACGTGTATATATATATATATATATATATATATATAGATCACATTCCAATACGTAGGCACACAATTGTTCCCCTACAGTTGAAAAAGGTGAAGTGGTCGTAAATGAGACTATCGGATTCTTACGACGGGGTTCGGTGCTGGAAGATATGTGTACATATACGGAATGGACAAAAGGAGTGGCTCACCAACCTCGTATCTTTTCATATGACCACCCTAAGGACTACCACGAATTATGAGGTAATGGGGACGTTATTTATTTCACACGCGAGACTATCCACCATCTTCTCGTTTCCCATACGTCATTTGGATGCTTGCCTCGCCTCCTTACCCGTCATTGTTCTTCTTTCGTACCTATTCGAGCCTCGACTAAGAAAGGCGTCACATTTTTTACGGTCGATAAAAATAAAATATAAAAATACGAGACAATCGAAATGAATCAGGCTTTATTCGAGGAACACTAATTGTATGTTAAGATCTTCTTTTTTATATAAGGGAGGCACTTTTTTCAAAATTGTCAAATAATTTGTGAAAAAAAATCAAAATTTTGTAAATCGTAGTTTGCGATTATTATTTTCTTTCAGTCACTTTATGAGTTATTTTGAGGGAAGTGATCCCAATATTATTCCACACGCATGAGCTTGAACGTAGTGAATTACATGGCAGAATAAAATCACAAGTTGTACTGTCGGTTCCGCGATAAATTTTCGAGCTCGTAGACGTTAACGAGAAAAACCAACCCTCGTATGTCGAGGCAACAATCGAATGGCCTGTACCTGCCCACTCTCTCTCTTTGGAGCCGCCCAAAAAAAAAATTCTTTCTATCTGATGAATGAACCTTCTTCGCTCCTTGACCTCTTTTTCATCCATCGTTTCTTTCTCGCCCTCTCTCCCTCTCTCCACACATTGCGTGTTAGATAAATTTCGAAGAAATCCGAAATCGCAGTCACGTTTTCAATATAAAGGTCGAACGAAATAGAAAAAACAGAAAAAAATCACGAATAACGAAAAAAAATTAATTTTCTTCCCAGCTAAGAGTTATCCTCGCACCCTCTTGGATCTTGTTCGAGGCATGATAAGATAACAACAGCTTGTTTCCCATTACGTATTAATAACATAAAAATTGCGAAAGAGATGTACAATATAAAATTTCATGATTTGATTGATAATTGATTAAAATTATTGATAAATAGGCTCAAACAATTTACAAAATTGTTGTAAAATTTACAAAATTACGATACTAATTTTGTGAATTGTACAGCACCGTCGATGGTTTTACGTCTTTAATTTCATTTAATTATTGACAAGTTCATAAATAATTAATAATTATCGATAAAACAATTATTTGCGAAAATTGACTTAATGAAACAATTGTAAATTGGGTCGAAATTTCTATAAAATATCATTTTACGTCACTAAAACGATGGAACGATATTATAATGATAAAATTACTGCAAGTTTTATCAGAATTATCGTTATGACGAAGGCTTGTATTTCAAGACAAACAGTGCAGATGAAATGGAAACCCGTGGGGGTCGTGGAAAAAAAGAATCGCGGATGCAGAGTAAAATTGCCAAACGCTCGTTATTTTTGTATTCATTAAATGTTCTCGATATTCGATACAATATTGTTAGCAGAGACATTCTTCTCTGCTAACAATATTCTCGCTCTGTGTTATTCATTTTCCTTATTTTCCTCCCATCGTCAATAATTCTGCATACATTTCTATCAACTCATGAAAAAAAATTCCACTCTGATGAATGAAAACAGTAGAAAAGGTTTTTGGTCATTCAGCATTGAAAAAAAACTTCACGAAGTTCAAATATGGAAAATGGTACGTAAAAAAAATTAAAAACCAATTTTTTTTGCGACGATCTGTCCAAATTTGTGTGTTTTTAATATTAAATAAAAAATATATATAAACATTACGAATTATGAAAAAGATAGAAATTTATAAATATTTTTAAAGGCTTAAATTTGTTTTCGATAAATTGCCAAGCGCTTCGAACATAATTCTTTTCGAAAATAATTTTGTAACGACTTTGATAAACGAGGTACAAAAATTCCATTCGAAAATCGTTTTTTGTTTTAAACTATAAGGTTCGTATGTAAATCGCAATACCAGAATCGATGAAATACATCGAAACGGTCTCTCTCGATATTCGGCGCAAGTATTTATCGACAATATACGAGTTCTCGTGCTCTCTGCGAGAAAAATATACACGAGGACAGACCAACGTGCCGATAAGCATTTCGATTCGATCGTCTGTTTGCTTTTCGACATTTTATTCGTCAATCTGTATCGAACATTTTATCTGGAAACGAAACGACAAAGAGCGTGGACAAACGCGCGAATCGAACGAAAAAAATAGTAAAAAAAAGGAAGAATCAAATCGAGGCACCACGGCAGTTTCCGGCACGTGGAAGGCGGTGGAAAGGGCGAAGAGCACTCGATAAAAAAGAGTGTTATCGACGGTACACGTTCGTAGCTCGAGTGGTTTTTACACAGTTTTACGAAAAGAGATGTACGAAGGACGTCAATGTCATCCTGGAATAGTCATATCCATCGCACGAACAATGCATATATTTACATATTCGATGGACAGGACACGCTGAGAATTGATCGGTTCATAATGTGAACGGGGCGTAACCCGATAGTGAATTTCCCTGAGGACTTCGTTGAGAACGTCACAAAATGCTCCAAAAAAATCGATTGAATACCCTAAAAATGTACTCCTGATAGACTGTAGGGTAAAATACATTTTTGTTAGTAGCGAAAAAAATTAGCTACGTACGGGAACAATAATTTCGACTTCTTTCTCATTGACAAGATTTGTTAAGAGAGTTTCTAAATAAAAAATACTTTGTACAACACGAATATCATAATTTTTATTTTGTTTTGTTTCAATTTGTCAGTTGAAAGCTCAAAAAATTGAAATTTCACGTTTTTTTTGGTTTTAGAGGAATAAATTATTTAGTCTAGTCGAATCGTTAATTTTCGACTCTTGAAATCGTTTCTAAATCAAAAATACTTCGTACAGCACAAATATTATAATTTTTATTTTGATTTGTTTCAATTTGTCAGTTGAAAGCTCAAAAAACTGAATTTTCGTGTTTTTTTTTTGGTTTTGGAGGAATAAATTCGACTCTTGAAATCGTTTCTGAATCAAAAATACTTTGTATAACACGAATATCATAATTTTTATTTTATTTTATTTCAATTTATCAGTTGAAAGCTCAAAAAATTGAATTTTCACGTTTTTTTTGGTTTTAGAGGAATAAATTATTTAGTCTAGTCGACTCGTTAATTTTCGACTCTTGAAATCGTTTCTAAATCAAAAATACTTCGTACAGCACGAATATTATAATTTTTATTTTGTTTTATTTCAATTTGTCAGTTGAAAGCTCAAAAAACTGAATTCTCCTGTTTTTTTTTTGTTTTGGAGGAATAAATCGACTCTTGAAATCGTTTCTAAATCAAACATACTTTGGACAATACAAATATCATAATTTTTATTTTATTTTGTTTCAATTTGTCAGTTGAAAGCTCAAAAAACTGAATTTTCACGTTTTTTTTTATGTTGGAGGAATAAATTAACGAGTCTAGCCGACTCGTCAATTTTCGACTCTTGAAATCCTAAACGCCTATCTCCCAAGAAATCTTCGAAATTCAGTTCAGCCACGAAATGCTCGCTGAATAGCAATCGAGCACAGGGTTGAAGACATTGGAGTGCAAGAGAAAGTCGACTCACGAAGCGAAACTTCCGTCACTTCACCAATATATTTGCACTCGGTCTTCCTGTTAGCTAGGCGAAAGCAGCGATTTCCTCTTTAACTTGAACTTTCCGATCTCGGCCTTTGTCGCGTATTCTCTCGATGCACTTGACATCTTGACTTTCCCAACCTTCTCTGCATCTCACACCCTTATCGCGTGATTCTGATAACAAAAAGTAAGAATAGCCTTGTTCCTACTGGAACAAGGCTATTCCTCTTTTCAATAAAAAAAGAAAAAAAAACCCTTCAAAATTATTTCATAAGAAAATAATGATAAATAATTGTTTAAAATTATTATAACCATTCAACTATCGAGAAATTTTGTTTAAAAAAAGAGCGTTTAAAAAAAAGCGTACACTTTTTACTAAAATATTTATCAAAATTGATTTACCTCGAAACATTTTGATTTCACGAATAGGACGTTTTTCTCGTCTTCGTTGAACGATCGTGACCGTAAATGTCCCTAAAGAACGGAGAAAAATGGCTTCAACTTTCAACCACGTTTTCAACCGTTACGTTGAGTGGATTCCGTGCCATGTCCACAGAAATGAAAGAAGGGTTGCACAAAAAAAAGTGGTCCGAATCCCGGCGAATTCGCCTGTCGACGCTCGAGATTCCAGCAGGAAGTCCACACCGAGTTACCACGATAGAGATAAATTTTTAGTCCCGAGAGGGAAAAAGGGCGAGAGAAATGGCCGTGTCCTTTTTCGATCCCTTTTTTTGTCAGAACACGCGCTTATTCTCCGCGTCTCTCTTTTCCATCCTTCCTCTTCTTCATAGAGGAAAAAAGAATGTTTGGGCTTGGTCAGCGCGCGATAGGGCAAAGAAAATTTGTCGGGTGATCGATAGGAACTTCCGCATCGACCATACGAGAGGCGCATTTCTGATTACGAAAATGAGCAAGGAAATAGGATGCTGAGATATAGTTACTATGAAGCAAACTCCAATTTTCCTTCACTCACTTTTCCTTCTCGCGTGTGTCTCCCGAGGGATAGCATCCCCGATGACAGTATGGAATTGATCAAAGAAAAAAGAAAAATTCTCCAACATTGATGACGAGGAATTTGTTAGTTTTGTCCTTACTCGTGGACAAAACAAAGGGTGGACAATAAACGAGGACCGAGAAATAGGGGATGAAGGTTATGAGACGACCAATTCCCAAAATGGACCACTCGTGTTGATCTCACGCGACCCTCGAGTCGACTGATCCGACGTTTGATCTCGAGACACCAACGACAAAACCTGAAAAATCAAAAAAAGTGGTTTTCTAAAAAATTCTATATTTTTGAAAAATCTTTTAATAATAAAAATATGTGTTTAATAATAATTTAATTTAGTCAAATTTCATAAACGTATCGAGACTAATCGATTTGTGGAATGTAACGTCATTGTAAATAAATGAAATTTTGAAAAAGTGAGATGATTTTTTTTCATCCCCTTGATAAGGGAATTAGTGAGATAAATTGAAAGGGGTGGAGGTAAAATCGTGAAGCGGAAGAGAGAAAGAAGCTGGGATTGCGGGTGGTGTATTATTGTGGGAAACGAGAAATCGCCGTAAAATTCATGGGAGTGAGGGGTAGGGGGTTGCAAGCTAAGGGTAGTTAGTCTCGACAATGAAATGGAAAGGGACGCATGGAAGCCAGTAATCATGATTTCAGCTATATCGCTTATTCAAACGAGAATGCGCACGTTGGATTTGGGTTGGACATTCCAATTCCAAACGTTGAAGAAGGGACTGGCCACTCTCGGTACTCAACCCTTCCAATTAAGCTCACCGTTCGCAAACTACAAGGCTTTCAAAAAGTTGCTCGACCAAAGATCCTTTCGTCCTTGATAAACGAAGCGTTCTATCTACGAAACCACCTACTTTTCTTCGAGTATCTTTGATATTTCTCACCTAGAACACAAAAAATCTCAACGTCGATATAAAAATTACAACGAAATTGTTATTAAAAAAGTAATTATAACGAAAAATTATCAATTTTAATATCAGAAACGACGAAATTCAAATTATAAAATGGCTGTATAAATAATAGTTAGTATTTTCAATTTACCGTTCACGTTATACGAATTTTCAAATTTGGATTAATTAATTGCAACGTAAATTTAATTAAAAACAGCTTATACAAGAAAAACAATGAATTTTATTACAATCCAAATGAAATATGGGAACCCATCAAGTACCCATCGTTGATATTTTTTACCCAGAAGAAAAATTACAACAAAAATGTCATTAAAAAATGAATGTAACGAAAAAATTATCAATTTTAGTATCCCCAAAATCGACGAAATTCAAATTATAAAATAA
Source organism: Netelia fuscicornis (assembly GCA_946811545.1). Lineage (NCBI taxonomy): Eukaryota > Metazoa > Arthropoda > Insecta > Hymenoptera > Ichneumonidae > Netelia > Netelia fuscicornis. Next base: position 7,079,792 of record OX328014.1, read on the forward strand.
CTCTATAAGTAATAGTTGCTATTTTCATTTTATTCTTCGCGTTATACAAATTTTCAAATTTTTATCAATTAATTGCAACGTAAATTTCATTAAAAACAAATTATAAAAGAAAAAAAAACAATAAATTTTATTACAATCCAAGCGATTCGATTATAATCCCGACATCCATTTATTTATCACATAATTTCATCATTATCAAAGAAAAATACGACAAAATTTTCATCATTAAAGAAAAAAATACGTAACTAATCGCGGCAATTAATTCGATAATTTTATTTGACACGTTGCAGATGGTGAAGATGATGATGACGGTGGTAATAGCGTTCACCGTCTGCTGGCTGCCCTTTAACATCCTCATGGTTAGTACCCGACGTATTATCTTATATTTCAAAATTTATTCATCGCGCGTGCTAGCTCGAAGCTTTATGACTATAATCGGGTATCGCATCGAGAGCACGCAAGGGCGAATCACCCGTCGAGAAATACCATTTTGATGAAACGTGTGGTAGCTCGCGGCCATTTTCCGTGAAAATCGTTACCAATGATTCGTTATTCCTGCATATTTCCACACGTAACCCTAACTAATGAGGCCAGCTCGTTGGAAATACAATATTCGATATTCAAAAGGTCGGTTTCGTTTCACTTTTAATGCCTGTTTAACGCATCAACCCCACGTTTACCACCCTCGTAGCGAAACGCGATTCCAATTTTCCCGATTAAATTATTAATTTTAATTCTGGTTTGAAATACGTCGAGTGTGAAAGAACGAACCACTCGTGACATTATTTTCATCTGTTTACAGAAGACAAAGAATAAAAAACAATACAAACATCTCGTTGTCATGATTATTATTGTTATTATTATATTTTTATTATTATCATTGTCAATATCACCGTTTGGTTCGTAATATTTTGGAAAATTACTGAAACCCTTCATATCAGCGATTCCAATCCCATAACTCTCGTTGGGGAGAAAACTTTATTGTTCCTAATTAACCAAAGTTATTTTCCCTCATGCGCCGTTCGACACGAGAGTTATGCGTAAATTTCGCACGAACAACTCGAATAATTACAAAATTTCATGCGAAGCATACTTTCGCGAGTTTCCGCTTGCTCGACTGCATTTTCGCAATGACATAATGTTCGGAGAGAAAATAAAAAGACGATAGACGTTAATGCAATAGGTGGATCGAAAGTTAATCCTTTATCCAAATTTATTTTTATTATACAGGGTGTTCCATTTTAGACAATCCACGCAAATATCTTCGAAATTTGGCAACTCACAAAAAAGTGTTTCAGACAAGATTTGTCAGATTTTAAGGGGGACATCTGATGGTCACTCCGGAATTGATCTTGGGATTGACCTTGAAGGTTTTATCCAGGTCAAATCCACTTTTTGAACGGAAACGCCTATTTTCGACTCCGCCATTCGATAGAGCAGGAAATTTTACATGGAAATATGTACTAAGTTTATTTTTTTTCATAGAGGTCATCGGGGTCAAAATGACTAAAAATACCGTAAGAAATTTCCATCGGCGAATCGAACTCTGCCGACAACTGAACGGGGCAACATTTAAGCATCTGGTGAATTAAAAGTTTACAAGAAATCAGCCCTGTTCAGGGCTACACGATACTCAAAATCCGACCGAGCAACCTCCTCGTGGTGAGTATCGGGTAATGCTAATGCCGGCGGTGAAATGTTAGATGTGTTTCGATATGAGAACAATGTTTTGGTACACAACAACTTCAATCTTGAATCGACTTTCAAATTCACATTTAATTTTCTAAAAACGTGGAAAACTGTCAATTTGTCCCTTCGTTATTATGATTTTACAGTCCAAATTACTGTCCGTGTGCTTAAATGGATTTTTAGTCATTTTGACCCCGATGACCTCTATGAAAAAAAAATAAACTTAGTACATATTTCCATGTAAAATTTCCTGCTCTATCGAATGGCGGAGTCGAAAATAGGCGTTTCCGTTCAGAAAGTGGATTTCACCTTGATAAAACCTTCAAGGACAATCCCAAGGTCAATTCCGGAGTGACCATCAGATGTCCCCCTTCAAATCTGACAAATCTTGTCTGAAACACTTTTTTGTGAGTCGGCAAATTTCGAAGATATTTGCGTGGATTGTCTAAAATGGGACACCCTGTATATAAGAATTAATTGGAATTTTATTAACGCCAAGGGATGAGAGTATGATTGAGAGTTGTTTCGGTTTGCGGAATTAGATAAAACCTTAGGTGGTTGGTCGATCGATGAAGACCGGTTTGGGGTAAGCCTCAAGGGTTGTATTTCGATCGAAAGGGGTTGTTGAGGGTGAGGGAGTGAAGATAAGACCAATAACGAGGAAAACCGAACTCGATGATAGCCCGAGGCCACGAGAGAACAAAATGGCGGCGAAATAATAGCGCCATTTGCAGCTTGGACATAGAACACCTTCGACGATGTCCAGCAGCAAATGTGGCAACAATGACGTTATTGACAATTAATATCCTATCGAAGATTACGTTCGAGCGTTTACATAGCCTCGGGTCTCTACGATATTCGAAATACGCGATTGTTTGATCCGCTTGGAACGTTACATAAGCTTAACCTTACTTATCGGTGTAGTTACGAAGATCACCGCTAGGTGGCCACAAACTCGGTATCGTTACGGCTTCCAACACCTAATCTCAAAATTACATACACACTTGGGTCACATAACCACATGAGATTTGGATTACGTTTGAAAACAATTTGCTAAAATTTATCGATAAGAAACTACTGTAATAGGATAGCCAAGATCAAGGGAGAAAGACTTATTGTTTTTTGAGATTGTTATTTTTCAATTATGCAATTTCTATCGTCGAGAGCTTTGTCTCATAAGTTTTAAATGTTATATGGAGTTTGAGACAACTTTCGTGAGTAACGAATTAATTAATGAATAGTTGTGAATAAAATTAATTAAACTACGTAAATTAATAGGAAATTCAAAATGGACGAAGATAATGATAAATTGTCGTGAGGAGATTCGTGTCGAGAAAGTCACACGAAACTATGTTTGAACTACGAAGTAGACATTCGATCTCACAGGCGAGCGATATAAACTCCATTTGGTACTGATATCATTTATCAGATTCAGGTATAATAGATGGTTCTATTGAAGTCAACTTATCACAAGAACTAAACGAGAATGTGAACTAGAACTCAATTATCTTGTCCTACCATTATACCTACGTTAAACATTATATCTCGCTATTTATCGTATTCCAATATATCTTGCTGCCATTGAAATTGATCCCATTATGAGCCAACGTTATTTTTTTACTAGCTTGAATATACAGGCATATATATTTTTTTATTTGACTATTTTCGAGATTGCGGTTTACCGAGCTTCTCGAACGATGAAAAACAAATTGTGGGAAATAGCCACATTTAATTATTTCTATTTTGTTGACTCATTTATATTCATTTAATTAGTTTTTTATGTGTTAGTTTAATTCGGCCATTATATTTATAACGACAGCACTCTATATATACTTATACGAGGGTAAAAAGCTACAGTTATATCACTTCGAATTGCCCGTTATACGGTATTATTGATAGCGAATTTAGTGTTCACTGGACAGATTTTATCGCATGGAATAATTAATAAGGTAATATTGATACGATTTTTAAATGGTAGTTATACAGAGTGTTTCCAAACGATCGAGACACAGAAAATACCTGCAGATGGCACAGACAAACGTTTTTTTAACTGCAATGCGATGAAACTTCTCATTAATAACAAAATTGCCATCGAAGCCCGCGTGGTTGAGTGATAAGAAAAAATTCTTTTCTTTTACTGCGTCGAGTCTTCTATCATTTTTGTATTAATAATTATTTTGTGAAGATCTACAAAAAAACAGCTTTTATCGATAAGACATTCGATCACACTTTTAGCTCATGGCTGAAGCTTTCAAACTTTGCAAATTAATATCTGAGAATACTTTACAATAATAGCAAAATTGCCATCGAAGCCCGTGTGGTTGAGTGATAAGAAAAAATTATTTTCTTTTACTGCGTCGACTCTTCTATCATTTTTGTATTAATAATTATTTTGTGAAAATCTATAAAAAAAAAGACGCTTTTATCGATAAGACATTCGATGGCCTTTTTCAGTTCATGGCTGAAGCTTGTAAACTTTGTAAATTAATATCTGAGAATAATTTACAATATATCGTTTTACTTGAACCGACGTCAACATTCTAAATATTTTCCATGTCCAGATATTCAGCAAACACCCTGTGTGTGCGAACTAATGCCACGCCAGTATAGGGCAAACCAATGAAAAATCATGAGGCTTCGTTGCGGTCCAGTCCGCGCGATTAAATATCGAAAGCTTCGGTCGTTCGATCATTCCTGTGGTCATTTTGAAATTCACGTGGCAAGCTTTCGTTCGTTCCATCGTTGAATGCTTCACTGCGATATCGATGAAAGCATCCTGATAAATGAGTAATAGTTAGCAGTTTGTTCTTTTGAAAGCTCGATCAAGTTGCGTAGGATTTATTGGTCGATGCCTATCGATCGTTAACGACAATTTCGTCGTTTTGCAAGCTACAATATTCAATTCCTTTCGAATTCCAATATTTTCCTGAAAATAAAAAGAAATATAAGTCATACAAAAAAACTGAGAGAAAATTACAACAGTAAATTAGCGAAGCCTTTTTCCCACTCATTTTTTCAATCAAATCAAATTTTAAAAAATAAAGATTTTTTATAGTCAAAACGTCATAAGTAACAACAATTTTGAAAAAACCATTATTTCGTGGACTCATTTCCTCTTTAACCTCTCAAATTTAAAGTCACAACCCTAACGATTAGGAGGCAGTGTAACTGGCGACGAGCTACTTGCACTTCAAAAACGGGATCCGTAAATTGTCCGGCACTGAGCAACCGATCGTCTTAAAATTTGGAGGGTACATAGAGAATTATGGCACAATGTGCATGACAGTATTATTCTTCCAAAATTTTGGAAAAATTTTTGCAGATTCAGTTACCACCGGAAAATTGTTTCCAAAATTTTGGGAAAATAAGACTGTCATGCACTTTGTGCCATAATTCTCTATGTACCCTCCAAATTTTAAGGCGGATCGGTTGCTCAGTGCCGGACAATTTACGGATCCCGTTTTCGAAGCGCCGGTAACTCGTCGCCAGTTTCATTGCCTCTTAAATTCTGTAATAAAATAATCAGAATTTAAATCTGGATAAAACGATAAATAAAATTTGAATAAAAAACAAAAAATTTCCTAACTAAATTGTCATGGAATGAAAATATTGAATTTTCATCAATGAAACTGGACACCAACTGGACAAAGAAGGGATTACAAGCTATAGCGAAAAAATTCATCTTTTTTTTCAAACCACTCTAAAGTCCATCCGATTGAACTATCGCGATATTGGTGGCATACCTCGACGAGTGGAGATAATAGATCAAAGCGATGAAAGCCAAACTTCATCGAAAGTCTACAGCGCGCCAAAAGAGGATGACCGTTGATTTAATTGTGTTACACGTTTGTTCCAAAATTTGTATGGGTTTATGACGTCGAAGCTTTCTCTTTGTACCTATCGACTTTTCGATTTCAGCTGGTGTTGGACAACAATGAGAGATTGAATAATTGGAAGAGTTTACCATTCGTATGGGCGGCTTTACATTCGCTCTCCATGTCTCATTCGTGCTACAATCCGGTAATTTATTGTTGGATGAACGCGCGCTTCCGCTCGGGTTTTATAACGGCCCTTGGACGACTACCGGGTCTTCGAAAGCTCCTCCCGGATCGAAGACAAGGCACTTACAACACCAGCATGGCCGGAATCGCTCTCACGGGTAAAATTATCATTCCCTTTTTTTATTTTAATTTAATTTACTTTGTAATTTCAATAAAATTGTATAAATTTTTTATCTCGTAAGAAACTTTTGTTAACAATAACAGCATTGATTTTATTTAAGTTGTTGAAAGCTTTCACAGTAAAACCCAACGAAAATTGTAATACCTTTTCAAAATTTCGTTTTTTGAGAAAGTGAAGTGATTTTAAAAAAAATTCCAATCTTTGAAAATTAGCAAGGTTAACCGTTTCTTAAATTTGTTAATTTTTACAAAAGATTGTCGATTTTCAAAATTGAAAGTTTTGTGGGAAAAGTGTCAGATCATCCGTTTTTCAAAAATTTGTATTTTTTTTTTAAATAATATTAATTAGCCTTTTTAACCCTTTGAGCTCTAAGGACGCATATATGCGTCAGCCTATGCGTCTGCGGACCACATAAGCTTGAAAGTACTCAAGTCTCAAAGGGTTAAAAAATAAACAAAAAGTGAATTTTTTTGTTAGGTTTCGACGGTACGAATCATTCGGTCTTGCGGCGTATCAACACGTGCACGACGTACGTCAGTGTACGACGAAAAACGAACGGAAGTCACGGGGTACCGGTGAGAAGCGCGAGCTTCCGAAACAGCGAGACCGTCAGAACGATTCATCATCCGCAGCGTCCTTTCATTCGTCTGGACTGCCACAGCGAGGAACAGATGTAAAAGCCCCGACGCATAAATCGAACGGACGGACGGATAAAAGTGCTATTTTCCAAAGCCTTAAACGGCATCGGGCAGACAGACATTTGCTGTTGCCAACCTGAAAAATATTCATACATGTACGATCGATGTTATTTATATTTATTTCCATTTTTTTTCTTTTCCAAGAAGACAGTCAGCGCTGACTCACAAAGTTCTAAATAATGAAAGTCATAAGTTTTATATGAATAATACGAAAAGTTCAGGAACAATGTGAGAAAGACAGAAAAACGTGTATAGATTATAAATAATTTTTTAAATTATTGCACACGAGCGCGACAAGAAACCAAAATTTTAATAATTAAATAACCAATCGCAGCAATATATCAATAAAATTAGTGTAAAATCGGTGTAAATGATCGTCGAACATAAAAAAAACTGTTTTACAATACCGCGAATATTTGAACGTTTTGAATTTACCGCGCGCAAAAAGCGCGGCAAATTCAAATCTCGTACGAATTTGACTTTCACATTCTGAGTACCGTTCAAGGTAACTCTCGTGTATTTCGCGACTCGTTATTTATCTTTTGACAAACAAACAATAAAATTAAGTAACTGTGAAAACAAAAACGTACAAAATAAATATTAATCTCTTTAATTTATTTTTTTTTTTGCATTCTTATCGAAACGTTAAAATCGCGTCGATATAAATGTTAAGACGAAAATAACAACATACGTGACTCAGCGATTGTATAAAATATGTTACAAAGAAAAAAGAATATTTACGACGGGCTTATTTCTGTCCTGTCCGACCCTCGAAAGTTTCCTCCTACACCTCGTTCATTGTGCTTTTTCGACAGATTTTATCATCCTCTATGTTTACACGTGATTGTATAATTTGTACATAGGAAAACGAATCACGTAACCCTAAGACTGTAAAACGACCTGTAGATCAAACCGAAGAAACGTATACAATATCTATATGTACATATTTATATAGATTGACATATATATATATATATATATATATATATATATATATATATATGTGTGTGTGTATGTTGTATAACCTTGCAGTTTGTTTGTGTGTCCTCCGCGCGAAAATGTTGACGAGCGTGTTATATATGCACACGTGAAATCGTTCGAGACTGCGATCTGCAGAGAGAACATAATAAATAAAATGTTTTTACAATAAGCAAAAGCTGTAGTTCTTACCGACTGACGTATCTGGAGGAATAGTGCAGATGTGTCAAAACTCAGCCATGTTTACGAACGAATATTTTTGTTTCGGCTCCTCTTCACTACCTCAAACTTCTCACGCAGAATTTAAATTGGATTTTCCGGATGATGGACATTTTGCGGTGTAAATAAACTCTGTAATTTCCGAATTATAATACGGAATAAATTGTAGAGATCTTTAGGGTTAGAACGTGTACGTCTGTTGGTAGTAGAACGTGGAATTGTCCTCGTTGTTCTCTCGTAGTACCGACATGTGGCGCTCGTGGCGCCTCGGTCGGTGATCAAGTTTATTAGTCTGCTGTCACGGAGGGTTCTCATGAAATGGATGAAACGTTTGAATCGTTGATAATTTCAGTGTGGTTCATCGAGCAATGTTTATTACACGATTAATAAAATTCGGTACATTGATTATAGAATAAACTCCGTTGCTATACACCAAGCCACGACAAAATATAAATCCGCTCAATCAGAGAATGAAAACAAGAAGTATATGGCATTGTTCAACGTGCATCTTCACTTTGATCGATGTCAGGGGACATTACTGTCGGAAGTTGAAATGTCAAGCGTCTAAACGCCAAAAGTCGAAAATGTCGAAGCCGAGCGTTCAGAAGCACAAAAGTTTTATTCAAACTCGGATTAAATATCGAGGTTACGAACGCTTCGAGACTTTCATCTTACGATCATCGACACGATGTAGGTATACTATAAAATTAGTGAACATCCGTAGACTTTTCAGCAAATCTTTGCGATAAACCCTGACTTCCCAAAAATAAGGTTATGGTACACATGGATGTTAACATAAGTACGGTTTAAGTATCCCGTCAATTGCCCTAAGTCCCAAGTACTTAAATTAGTTCTAGTACAAAGTTCTAACAAGATTGCCAAAGCCGGCGATTATATGGAAATTATTTGCTCTACCCAAAAATATTCAAGACACTGTGTTACGCGCTATGACAATTTCGTTTGAGGCATGTCAGTAACAGTTATGCCACATCTTATGGTACAAGAGCTTTAAGTACTCGAAAACAAAATGCACGTACACGAGGTACAAATTTACTTCAATATTTCACGATTCAGCTCAGTCATGATATCATACACGCACTATTCGAGCGACCCGCGCCCTGAGTCAATCACACACACCTTGGTCATCCCGTACTTGTACTCATAATTTCAATACTTGCTAATTGGAATAAAATCGTATGTTTACAATTATTTATCGAGATCAATAAATTGTCTGCGTTCGCACGAGTCGCGGTCGATAAACGTTGAATGTAACGATCGTGGCTTTTGTATTTATTTCAGTAAAGCACGCTGCAAGGATTCCAAAGTTTCCCTGTCGCGATAAGCTATGAGACCTCCACGATTCGCGAAAGTTTTATCATCGCCCGAGTAACGAAGTTGCGATTCTTCGAGGCTCGTCGAACTAGTGAATTTCGCATAATCCACGATACCTCCACCCAATGCACCGAGGAGAGCTTGAGGTGCGCAAGTGTCCCAACGAAAAGTTGTGCTCTTAGAAAGTACGTAAGCTTTGGCACGACCCACCGCGACGCTCAAGATTTTGTAACCAGCACCTGGAATTTCCATTGCCTCAAAACCATTTTCCACAAGTTTCGACTTGACGGTGGGATCCTCGTTTCGTCCGAGCAACAGAACTCTGCTGGGCTCCTCGGGTACGGAGAAGGAACATCTACTCGTATTATCCGGACCGATGTATCCCCAATAACAATATCCTTTCCATCTGTTTCAGAACACGCATCGCTGATGAGAACAGATTTTCGATCGAGAGAACTTTGTGATGAATTTAAGCGTGAGATTTGAAATTCGTACACACTAGATGTGTTAGAGAAGAGATAACTACTTACTGCGAGTCTCGATAAGAGTAGAAAGGTTGATTGACAACACCCAAAATTGGTAAACCAGTGCTCTTAACATATGCCCCAATAAGTACTGTAACGCATTGCAAACCTCCTAAATGCAAACCCGTTTCTTCATCAACGATTTCCTCCCCGTTGATATAATCCGCTGTAGAGTCTGTAGAACAAAAATGGTTCGAATTTCAAAATAATTGCTGATCGACATTTAAATATTAACCCCTTACCACATAGTAAGCCACATATCGCTGTTAAAGTTTCTTATCTTTTTTCCAACATGCCAAAAGATTTTTTTGTCGTTTGAAAAACATCTTTTAACATACTGAAAACAAAATTAGAAACTTTAGCGACTATATATGGCTGTTAACCCTTTGAGCTCTAAGGACGCATATATGCTTCAGCCTATGCGTCTACGGACCACACAAGCTTGAAAGGTCTCAAAGGGTTAAAGTTTGTATGCGATAAGGGAAATAAACAAAAGAGATTTCCACTAAAAAAACATTTTCATTCCATCTTCATAATTCATGAAATAAGGGATTAGTTCAAAATATTACCGATAGGATCGATCCAAATGCCCAAATCGTTTATATCAATGTCCAAATCACAATTCGTCATGTCCACATTGACTGGTACTTCATCCAACGTTATTTCTTTATGAATTTCCAGAGCCAGGAGTTCACCTATTTCGGCATCATCATCGAGAACTTCCGCTAACAATTGCGTCGTTTCTGCTGACGTTGTGCACACTTCGACAACAACGGTCTTTCCCAAAGTGTTGCTGAAGACGTTCGTCTCCTCGCCCCTTACCATTTTTGCTAACTCTGGAAACTGTCTTTCTCTGAATAATATCCTCGATAATGTTACATTAATATTTCTAGAGCGAAGTATGAACGACAGCTACAAAATCTTTCCAGTGGAATTTTAATCGTGCATTTTGCATGTGTGAAATTTTGTTTTCAAATTTGCAAAGCGCTATAAATTTTATTCCACACTTTATGGATTAATGATTTTTTATTGAACGCTACATTACTCGTTCTTGTTACTCGTCTCGGGCAAAATTACTTCAGCGCTCCTTTTTCTATTTTTGTACATAAAGCGGATGATTATTTATGGAGGCTTAAAACTAGCTTACCTCGACTCCAATATCGTGCCTGATAGTTTCCTGTATAAGGACATCCGCGAGAGTTTTAAAATCTTGGATGAAGCGAGGATTCTTCTCGTCGCCCAGTTTCTCCTGGACGAGTAATTTAAATAACGCATCCTTCTGTCTGCAAGCTCTCGCTATATTCGCAGCTTTCTCCGAAACCTTCAGCAACACTTCCAGTAGTCGACAACCGTCCTTCATTTTCCTAAACAATTTTTTAAATTGAAAAAATAAATCAAAGTTCACAATATTCGTCGATAAATTGTATAAAGTAATTTATTTACTAACAATAATTGTTTATGCATAAATGTTTTGTCGAAAAGTTAATTAGCTTGTCGTAGATGCGATATGAATGAGATAAGAAAGTCCAAAGAGTGAGTTTAAGAATTTCCAATCGCGACACAAGATTGTAAATAAATAAAAATTCAAACGTTAGAAAAGTTTGCGATAAATACTAAATTTGTGATAAACTGGAACTTAGCAAAACTCAAAAAACAGGGGAACCTAATTATACGAAAAGTTAATTAATCGATTTCAAATAATATGATAAGGTTTATTATTGTTTACAATATAATATTGTTCTTCATTTTCCTAAACAATTATTTAAATTGAAAAAATAAATCAAATTCACAATATTCGTCGATAAATTGTATAAAGTAATTTATTTACTAACAATAATTGTTTTTGTAGAAAAGTTAATTAGCTTGCCGTAGATACGATATTAATGAGATAAGAAAATCCAAAGAGCGAGTTTAAGAATTTCCAATCGCAACGCAAGATTGTAAATAAATAAAAATTCAAACGTTAAAAAAATTTGCGATAAACTAGAACTTAGCAAAACTCAAAAACAGAGGACGTTAATTATACGAAAAGTTAATTAATCGATTTCAAATAATATGATAAGGATTATTATTGTTTACAATGTAATATTGTCCTTCATTTTCTTAAACAATTTTTTAAATTGACAAAAAATAAATCAAAGCTCACAATATTCGTCGATAAATTGTCTAAAGTAATTTATTTACTATCAATAATTGTTTATGCATAAATGTTTTGTAGAAAAGTTAATTATCGCAACGCAAGTTTATAAATAAATAAAAATTTAAACGTTAAAAAAATTTGCGATAAACTAGAACTCAGCAAAACTCAAAAACAGGGGACGTTAATTATACGAAAAGTTAATTAATCGATTTCAAATAATATGATAAGGATTATTATTGTTTACAATATTATATTGTCCTTCATAAATCAATTTCATGATTTTTCACGGGTACTTCGACCTTCGTCGAAACATTACGTTTCACAGCAGGTGAGCTATAAGTCTGTATCGTAGAAGCCAAATAATTCCCATTCCATAATGTATTGGAATCGACTTATCGTCGTGCTAACCTACTTAACGACTGACGAAACAGTATTACGTATTTCACATTAGCATAACAAATAAAATAAAACGTCGTTCAAAACGTAGTGGGTTGATGAAAGTGTCTTCCTAAACCGAGCATATATTATTCAGTTTAATGAAAAGTATTTTATTAATTGTTTCAATAAAAGATAAATCAATATTTAACCTTTATCTGACCCGACCTTGAACTATTTCATGCGAATGGTAAGAGAATAATTTTCTACGATACGCGGTTAAATTTAAAAATATTTTGCTGCGTGGTTTTTTTTTATATCAATTTCGTATGGTAAACTCGAATGCTGTGTCTCTGATGCGCGCGCAATAGGGCATGCGCACTGCGCTACCGCCGTACGCATACTGCTTGCCCCTCACTGCGCGCGCCCCTTCCCGGATACTAAACGTGCTCTCCCATCACCCAACTATACTTCGATACACTCGCCTTGAGATAGAGAAGCTTTAGCAACTACGAATCGATAAAAGTCTGATTGAGTAATAATATTCGAATTCGTTAAAATTTATTTATTTATTTTTCGTTTTTATAATTTATTGACCGATTGATTTCGATTGACGACGTTTTATATCTAACGGTATTACAGTTTCGTGCACCGTGTCAATGGCAACACAACACAAATTTAATGGTATATTCTTACCTGACGTAACCAATAATCGAAGCGTCTAAATCCACACTCTTCTCCTTTTCAAATATCGTACTCGCGCTCAATAGATTGGCGTACCGAATGTCGTACTAGTACTTACTGGTACTACTGGCGACGTATGATCGGTCCGAAGTCAACGAATGAACTTGACAACTGAACACATGGGGGAACTCGAAGAAATATCCTTGGCTCGTACGTTCTATTCGTAGCAGTCGACAATCGACGCGAAAGAGTTGCGCAGAACATTGACCGTTGGACAGCGTGGTTTCCTAGAAAATTTCTTCCGGAACAAGTGACGTCAAATGACGACTATTTTTAAAGCAGAGAATCGTGTCTGCATGAAGATGAGCTGACGTAGATAGTTTTTATGCATGCCATCGTCGACAAAGCAGTGTGTGATAAAGAGAACCATACGTCATTGCCGCAATGCGCATGAGCAATACCCGGATGTGAGCCAGGTTTTCCTCTTCGCTCAAATTTATCTTTATAAACATTCGGATAGTCTCGCTATTTTGCATAATAATTAGAATCAATAGAATTGAATGAACCATTAGATGCGTTCGAATGAACGATTTAGATGCCAGTTATTTAAAATTGTACCTTAGAAAAATCTTTTCTGAAACACAAAAGTCCCAAGTCTGCTCGTAACTCATATTTTTTTCTCACAACTCGCTCGGCACAAATAGTTTCAGATGATAAATTACCGACTGTCGATACCAGGTAACAGTAATTCCATTACAACGCCGTGACTGAGTAATTATGGAACTACGAATTCATGCCTCACTGCAAGAACTTACCCCCACCACCGAACCAGTACAAGCTTGTCAGGCGTTCACATTCTTCCATTTTTCGTAAGATTATCGACCTGCTATTCTTTACAATATTTTGCAGTGGAAAACTAAAATAATTAATATCATTATGCAAATCGAACAATCCAAGTCATCACATTCACGTCATATTTACTATAATAGTTACAGATATTGCCACTAGTGTCTGCTGGTATACAACTCCGGTAACATGACTGGTAATTTTTCACTCACGGATCAAAACGCGCATGCCTGCGGTTTACTGTGTTGGAAAACCTCGCTCTCTCACGGGTGTCTCGAGTTTATGTTCGAGGTTCGATAGAACTAGTCCGTAGCGAGAGGTGAACAGGTGACGACACCGTTCTCACACTACATTCTCGTGATTTCATAATACGCCATTTTCTTTGTGTGCACTGAGTACAAGCAGAAGGATTTCACATCGTTATATTTCAATATATAAAACGAGGTAACGTAGACATTCGTTTTGTTCTTCCGAATCTTATCATGCGCGAACAACGATCGAAAGATTTTAACACGAGCATACGAAGCTACGTGAGACAGTGTCCTTCGAGCCAATGGCAGAGTTCGAATATTCCCAGAAATTCGTGCAACAACCACTTTACATTGTGTTGACAGATTTTTTTCTTCCTTCCATTCGACCATTGCAATTAAACAGATTCGATCTTAATCTCGCTAAACCAAGCCCGTGTACATATCGTTTACCTTTCTGTGAAACAGTCAAACACTTGTAAGATTCATTCCTGGATTATTTTGTTCGCAACGCTCTGTTGTCATCCGCGAAAATCATCGAGTACAACGCACTTTAGGTAGACCGGAAGTGGTGTGTGTGTGTGTGTTTTTGTTTCTCTTTTCCTCTTTCTTGTTATTCACAGTACTATCAAGTCGGTAGCCAGTGTATACGTCACGTTGGGGGGAGTATGATTACGTTTTGTCCGCTGATGATGATTCATTGGAGGGGAAGAGAATGGGGAGGTAGCGATGGGTGCAGGGAAGCGCGATACACAAGAGCGCTTGGCGTTCCAGCCTCCCTGTCACGATCTGTCTTGATCATCGCTAAATTTTCATAGAAATCCGTACAGTCATCGATGTATTAGTCCGTCGCACTCCGCGAAATGCGAGTTCCAAAGATCAAATTGGCACTATCTGTATACCTATACACATGTACATACACATACACACACACATGCACCTACTGCGTTTCTAATCGGCGCCGCAGCTGTGACTCCCCCTGTGTGCGAAAGACGCATTCAGCGCGAGACAAGAGAAAATATCTTAACGGTTTTTTTTTCTTTTTTCCCTTTATACGTATATCATTTATCATCGTTTAGACCTCATTAGTAGAGCGTATCACATTTTTATTATATTCCTATCCTCGTTTTTGCGAATCTTGTTGTTTTGTAACAACGAAATGTTAATGTTATTCTGTGTGTGTATATATATATATATATATATATATACATATATATATATGTATATATGACAAGGTGTTTATTTGAACATTTCTCACTGTCCCATGACTCAACTCTGTTTTTCAATAATTCAAGTCTCGCTCCCGATAAATCATGTCTCCGATTCTATAATTGAAACCATGGTAACATGTTTTATATACTTCTGGGCCGAGCCTTTTGGCTACTAGTGTCATTCGAAAGGTAACAAAATTTACTCTGATGTATTTTTTTGTTTTCATGAAAATAATACGAAATCCTTTTAGGATATTAAGGTTTGGGTTATTTTATGTGTATTGCGTATGTAGATATGTGTGTTTTATATCTTTAAGCCTTTGCGGTTATATTAAATTGAAAGTAAAAGGATTTTGGTGGAGAGTAGACATACGGCCCCAAAGCGTTAAATCTAATTGAGTGAATTTGGACATCGGTTCATCGCGACGTCAACTCAAAGGCTTCGCAATTGATAAATTATATGAGTATCGCCACTTATGTACTTCCTTTATTTACACCAACCCGTGGCAATCAATGACTCGGAGCTCTGATACATCCTGTAAGAATGAGTTTTGTCAACTCGGAGACAGATCTTATCGTCCACGAGCAGTTGTACATTTCGACTTATACTTTTATTATTTTCCTACAATGTTGATAATTTTGTAAGAAATAGAGAGAGGGAGGGAGAATGCGATCAAATATTTTCATTGCACAGAAATGAATTTACATTTGTAATCGAGTAGTTGTTTTTCAAGCCCGTAGGTCTTATACGCAATAACCTGAGTATGTGTGCTTTTGTTCCAGTTAAGATCCAAACATGGCATCCCGAAAGAAAGTACTGTTGAAAGTTATCATCCTTGGTGATTCCGGTGTCGGCAAAACATCTTTAATGAATCAGTACGTCAACAAAAAGTTTAGCAACCAATACAAAGCAACGATTGGAGCGGATTTCCTTACAAAAGAAGTGATGGTCGATGACAGGATAGTTACTATGCAGGTAAGTCGTTGAATTCTTCACGAACAGTTGAAATTCCTTTTTTTCCTCTTTAAGTATATCACAGAGGAAATAAATCTTTTGTTTTTGTCACAGATCTGGGACACCGCGGGTCAAGAAAGATTCCAGTCGCTCGGCGTTGCTTTCTACAGAGGTGCTGATTGCTGCGTCTTGGTATTCGACGTCGCAGCACCAAGCACGTTCAAATCTCTTGACTCGTGGAGAGACGAATTTTTAATTCAGGCATCGCCCCGAGACCCAGATAATTTCCCATTTGTTGTACTCGGCAACAAAGTCGATCTTGAAAACAGAGCGGTAGGTTCTATAGAGAGATATTTTCTGTTTGAACACATGAGTGTTATTACACAGACGAGTTAACAATAATCAATGAAGAAGTTTCAGAAAAATTAGAAAAAAAAGTACTTCTATTAATACAATTAAGAGAACGTACGATCCAATGAGAAAGCTTTTTTATACATCTAGGTATATAGTCTCCTGAGCTTTTATGCTGTTAGTCCAATTAACGAGTTTCTTAACTCACACCAAAGAAAACATAAAAGACCATCAATCACACAAAACATATGTATAACCTCAAAATTCTAATTTAATCAATACGCCAGAATTCATACTGAAAGCAATTTTACTTTAAATTAACGCGAGAAGTACTTTAAAGTAGAATTTGAAACATCAAGGAATCGCAATTCAGCGCTTAGAAAAACTGAACAATTGTTTACTGCGCAACTTATTATCCATCTAAATTACTGTTGGGGGGAATTCTTTCGTTGGACGTAAGAGTGTGTAACAAAACCCGTACAAAATAATTCTGACATCGATACATATATTACATAGCGAGTCACTGTGTGACATTCCATGCGAGATAATCAGTTTGACTACATAAATATAATCCGCTTCGTACAAGACCGCTTAACGTTATCGCGAGCAAAGTTATTCGTAATGGCACATTTTCTAAATGGGGCCTGCCAACTCCATACTTTAATACCGATTTTCACAGTGTATCCCATACAATATTGAAATATGCAATATTTTTGGCACGCAGTACGTATTTCCGGTTCTTGCACTATTCGAGTAACCAGATAATCTTATTAAATCCTCGCTGCATAATACGCCGAGAAGCCTTGAAACGTTCAATAATACGTTTTTCCTCGAATTCTCAGGTTTCCAGTAAAAGAGCGCAACAATGGTGCCAATCGAAGAACAATATTCCATATTTCGAGACAAGCGCGAAGGAAGCAATAAACGTCGAGCAAGCTTTCCAGACGATAGCGAAGAACGCTTTGGCCCAAGAGAGTGAAGTAAGTACTTGTCTATCTTCGAATAAAAACGAAGATCTATGAAGTATGTGCATTTTAAGAGGGAATTATTTTTCATACATTTTTTCTCTCTCAATCTTAGGTCGAACTCTACAACGAATTCCCGGATCAGATCAAATTGACCAACGATCAGAGGGGCAACGGCAAATCAAACGATTCATGCGCATGCTAGAACAGCAAACGTAGAAAATCTTGGGGCGAGTATAATAAAAGAATGAAATCACGGGGAATAATGAACACTCATACACACATACACACGCAAACATAAGAAGCGCAGGGCAGATTGTACACTCCGTGAAAGAGAGAGAGAGAGAGAGCGTGAGAAAAAAAAGACCATTGCGTGGCCCTTGGCTAAGAAAATCACGCGGCGAGAAAGATGAGGGCTGTTCGCGAGATTCGACTCTCGGCAAAAATCAATTTTCTTTTTATTTCGATGCACCCTTCTCTTTGCCACTCGTTTTGTCTTAAATTTTGGCTCAAATATATGTAATCGAATTATTTTTTTAAAACGAACCAACTCAATCCAATGCGACGATCCTTTATCCCGAGAAAACGCGGTGTTTTACGTTTTACTTGTCGGTGCGGCGAGGAGAGTGGCGAAGCAAAAACGTGAAAAATTGTACACGATTAAAAATTCAGTTAGGCATCTGCGTAGCGTGTGAAATATCGAACTAGAGTAAAACAGAAAAAGACAAAAAAAAAAGAAAAGGAAAGAGAAACAAAGCACCTTGCTACGCATCTCGCGTGCTCAAACATTTGTCGTAACGCGTGTGATCCTTAATCCGATCGAATAGAGCTCGACGCTTCACTTTCGTTCAAGATACGAAACGTATTATTGAAGATCGAAGGGATATTTGCGACAACACGAGCGGAAAATGGTGATATAAAGCTGATCTCGATTTATCGATCTCACTCTTTGCGATAGGAGAGAGATCAGAATTCTTTTTTTTTGTTTATCAAAACTTGAATCATTTCGAACGACCAATTATAATCGACGTATTAGTCGATAATAGGGCTGTTGATTATAACATTATAATAAATAAATCAACAAAATCATTACGTCGTTTACACTTTATTACGTTCACAAAATTTGAATTCGAGAATCAAATTGTCCAGACGATCAAGAGTAAAATTAATTAGTTGAATAAAAAGATCAGCTTTGTATCTTTCCCATAAGTTATCGACATTGAAAATAGCCAACCGGAGAGAAAATTGCGAATGAAAAATTAGTCGTACGCGTGTAAATCTAGGAACTTACGCGTAGTTAGTGTTAATGACATCCTACGTATCGACTGAAAAATTCGAGTCGCGTTTGAATAGAAAGCAACAAAAAAAAAAAACACAAGTAATCGCGTTCGCGGAGGACTATCGACGAAGTAAATCGAGACTCGTGTGCTCTCGTGTGGAGCGCGTTGACAATTATTCATCAGGCGAACTAAAACAAATCTCGATTCTATGAAAAGAAATCGCCGGAAACAAAACAAAAAAACAAGTAGAAGTCTAAAGAGCAAAAAAAAAGAACAAAGAACACTTTATTCGTTGTAAGAAGCACCAAACACGCGCACGAGTCTCGTCGATGTCGCTGATCTTGCCAGCTCGTTATCTCGTAGTAACGGCGATTCCTGGAATCGCCGATTAGCCGAAAAGAATCGAAGAAAAAAAAAGAAAAAAGATGAAAAAAAAAGAAGAATTCTATTGACCTATTTCACATATCGATAATTGTCGCATTAATTAACCGTGATGTGCAAAATTTGACGTTTATCGATTCATTTTTGTACCATCCGACTGATCTCCGGAACTTGGAAGAAGAGGGATTGCTAGGAACATTAGAAATCCGGAAACAAACGATGAACTTAAGAACAAAAAATGAAATAAGAAAACAAAAATCGAATTCTCATCCGGAACGAGAGAAAGGAAAAGATTTCTAATATATATTATATAAATATATATATATATATATTACAACACGAAACGAATGACGATTTTGCCTGACTGAACTGAATTTCGGGGACTGAACATGTTTTTTTTGGCTTAACCCACGGATGGAAATAAAGGATGAAAAATAAAATTTGTAAACGCGCGAATTTCGAACGACCGCGCTAAAATCGCTGTAATATCGAAAGACCAACCATTGAAAAAGAGAAGGAGAAAACAACAACAACCGAGGAGTAAAAAGTTCGTCGAACTGAAAATTCGTAAGATCGAAAGATATTTTTGTTACCGCGAGAGAAAGGGAAAAACAAACAAAAATCGCGCAATAATTAAAAGACGAGAAGAAGTTTGCAATTGTGACATGGACATAGCTGGAATGCAATCTCAAGAAACTACTCCACCCACGAGACACAAGGATTCGTCGATGTTCGTTTAAGCAACGTGTGAATCGATTAAAAAGCGAGAAAAAAATTTCACGATTTTCGAACGATCGGGGCATCGAAAATTGATATAAGCGTAACGTTATTTCGTACCGAGAGGGAGAGAAAGAGAGAAAGAAAACGATAGACGACGATAGACGACGACGACAACCAGGGAAAAAAACGGTAAAATTAATGGTAAACAAAGAAAAACAAAATGGAAACAAAAACAAGAAACAAACAAACAAACAAAAAACAGACAAAAAAATGTTTAGCACGTGAAGTATAGCGTATGTTCCGTACAAACGTGGTACGAACGAGCGACGAATTGTTTTCGTCTTATCGGCGTGATTACGAATCATCGAATTATAATCGCGACAGAACTGTATAATCGTTTCGTCTACGTTTGTTACGATTATGCGAGTACACATGTACATAAAAAATAATTATAATCATGACGTTTACGATTATAATGATTAATATAATTTTAATGATACACGTTAACGAGACAGATATTATAAATATTATTAATAATTAATATTATTATCAAGATCATGATTGCTGCTGCTATAAAACTACTATTGCTACTCTTAGATTTAATGAAAGAATGATAAGTACATTTATGGCAAACAAAAAAATAAGAAAAACAAAATAACGAAGAGGAAGAAAAAAAAACGAACAAAGAAAACGTCAGTCGAGTTTGTATTTTTTTCTGACTTTACACAGTTTTGATTATCCTTGATTTTATTTTTCTTCGAGATTCTGGCGTAACACCTCGAGCTTTTTGTATCGACGAGGTTCGATGGGGGAGACGTAGTAGGGATAATAAGTCGTTTGGCGAGTAAAGCGAATCGTAAGAATTATGATAATTTTCAGCGGATTAGAATTGTGGTTTATGTATTTATTTTCAAATCATTCGAATGATTTCAGATCGTTTTAAGAATTGCAATTAATTCGAATAATTTTCAATATTTTGCATTGATTTAAATAATTCCAAATATTGTTAAATAATTTGAAATAATTTTGATTGAGTGAAATAATTTCATCGCATACTCGACGTTGGTTCAGTTCGAGCCTTTCCCATAGGCATAATTGTAAAATAGGCTACAGCTGTCCCACGGTGAATCGTCGCAAAACGAGAGAGCGTTGATTTCCCCGCAAAAAAAAAACAAAAAAAAAAGGAAAATGCTCTTTGCTCTCGATCATACGGACTTTTGACGCCGTATTCATTGGCCCGTGCAAATCTCTCTGTCGTTCGATTCCTCGCTCATACATAAAATCGGCGAAAACGGACGTGAAGTCCCGGGCACGACAGGAAATTACTCTTAAATAGATGCGACAAAGCGTGAAAACGACGGTGAATAAATTTCGTGAACCAACATTGTCGCGCGAATAATTGTGCGAAAGTTTAAAAAAAGAATATACAGGTAAAAGAAATAGAAGAGCGACGGAAAAAAGTAAAATGTCGAACGGTCGAGAACGACTAAGCAAGACAATACACAAAAGATTGAGAACAATGAACAAATTCCAGAAATCGTGAGTGTTGTCAACGAACACCCGGAAGTAAAGGTAGCGATATATCGCGTCTGATAAATCGAATTATCTCGAGAATTGAATAATATTGTACGAATCAAATTTGATATTTGATATCAAAAAGGCGAGAGAAAAATTATTAAAAGGCATCAGGAATTAATTAATTAATTAAAGGCATCAGGAATTAATTAATTAATTAAAAGCATTAATAATTAATTAATACGATCGGTAATGATTGAGAGAAGATGAAACGGTAGGGAAAATAGCTTTTAATAATTTTTTCACACCCGTTGGTGTCGAAAATGATGCAAAAAGGAGAGGAACCTCTTTCGAGCCTCTGAACGGGTCACCACTAATGAAGATAATTATAAAGTCGGTGAGTTGCGCAAGAGAAGTACGAGCCCGACGTGCTCGTTGGTAGCTTTCGTCGGGCTATAATCGTTTCGATAGAATCGCAAGGACTGCCGATATGCAAAGAGACATCTCGTCATTAACATTGTTCACGATGCGTCGAATTAGCATGCGTTTCTCGAGACTGCGCAACAAGGGAATCACAGTTTACCACCATTTCGTGCTGGATATAGCGTTGACGCCATTTTTTTGAAAGATTTCTTTGATGTAAGTCGTTCAAGGGATGGTGGATATTTATTTTCTGGTCGCAGGTTGTACGATTGAGGATTGAATTGATACTTAAACCGGTGTCCGGATCCGATCCCTATTCGTTCCTAGCCAGTTCCTAGACAAGAAAGCTGATTCCAAAAGTTTTCGTTTTGTGGTAAGACAGTTGAGTGTAGCGATAATTTTTATTATTATTAAGCTAGGACCGCACTACAGTTTATTTGCCACGGTGGTTGAAACTAATAATCGCAAAACCGCTTAAAAACCACGCGTTACAAAAAACCGCCAGTGCGACCGCTTGTATTGATTTCTTTAAATCACAAAATCGTGCGCGTAAAAACCGCCCACGATTAAGGTAGTCCTATCATTACAGCGTTTCCGTTAGATTTCACTGAAAATTTGCAGAAACATTCTTTGATATCATACGTATATGTGTGTAAAATTTCAGGGGCCTTTATCGACTCAAAAATCACGATATTTATTCTTGAAAATCGTCATTTTTCGCAATCTTCCATAAGAGCCCGTGTTAAATATCGCAACATTATACAATTCGTATCTCGATCATTTGGTCGATGAAGTTTGTTGAAATTTTGCACACATTTTTATACGACATCAAAGAAGCTTCAATTAGTTTTTATAACAAATCTTATAGAAACAAAATTCATGATTTTGTTTATTATATAACAAATAAACTTTACGTAGGATCAATTTGAATTTTGAGTATGTTGTTCTTTAGTCAATGTGCAACAACTTTTCTTAATGAACTTAAACGCTCAGTCCACTTGGAATATGAGAAAAAATGGGAACAAAATTTTAATCCCCCACCCAACGATACGACTACCTTAACCATGGTGCGGCCTTAGGCTTATCCAATTATATCGAATTAAAACAACTTTCCGTTCCAAACGAATCGACGGTTGATCAGAGCTGCCAATAGGTCGACCGGCGTTACCAACCGTCAGTCGTGTCATTTCACTCTGAGCATACCGATACCACCCAGATGAGGGTTGCACGAGATTAATTTTTATGTCAATCAATTGTAACTTAAGCCATACAAAGAAAGTCCACGAGCACGTGGGTACCATGGAGTTATTGTGAATAGTACGGTTGCGAGAAGACCCACATACATGGACGTAACTGTACGAATTAGAAGTATCCGCCCGTTGGATTTCATGCTGGAGATAAGAGTTCATCCGTGAAGGACGAGTGAAAGCGCACACGGAAAGGATTTACTAATTTTTATACTATATCGCGTGCGTTAGTTCGCGTCACGACACGTAGCCGGAAAACTCGGATTTGTCAACGAACCGTGCATAAATTTGTAGGTTAAACGGTAATCTGAAGATGACCTTGGGTGGAGACACTCAGCGCCATCTATTGGCTGTACGGCATGGATCAACCGTCGATTCGTCTAACCTGAAACAGTCAAAGGCGGCCATTTTGTAGTGACATCTTTTTGAACTCAATTGAAATGGAGTTAACGTAACGTGAACATTTTTGAAGAAGTAGATTGAAAATTAATAAATCGGTATTCGAATCGTAAAGTGGAGAAGATAACAGATCAGAAGTTGCCATTAAGTTACCTAAATGATTCTGACCGTCAATCGGTTAACCTTCCAAGGAACGTGGTTCATGTAGAGGTTATAGATTAACAATAAGAATAACTGGAGGTTGAAGGTGTTCCGGAAATCGGTTGCCAATTTTTGGAACGTTAGTCACAGATTGGTAATTGGAAAGATGTGAACTTATTGGCTGGGATTGCGGGTGATCCAACTTGATGTACACAGAGGTACATTCGGCACAAAACAGGTATGATGCCTCTTAATTTTCTGGTACCATATCGTGACTTCGACAATTCAACTGCCGTAGGTACTGTACGTATGACTGCATGTCGACTTGCAATATTACCGCAGCGATATCTCGAAACGTCACGCTTCCATGATTTCACATTTGCCGGTGTATATCACACGGCAACACACGATATTATATTTATACGCTGCAGCGAAGAGATCAGAATCGTTGATACGATTATACTTAACCGATTGTGCTATACGATGCACCGGAATGCCAAGGCAAGCCATAGGAAACGGAAGTTGTAAGCCCTTGTGACGTATATGGATCAGCCGTGAACCGGTTTTTTTTATTGCGCAGTATCTAGATTTGTTCAGGGACGAAATATTGCAATTTTATTTAGTTGACCTTCCGACAATTTGTCTTTTTATTTACGATGATTGTGTAATTGATGACAAATTTATGGAGAGCTTGAGCCGAAAATCATTTCGATTGTTCGATGGTTGGGAATGCTATCATACTTGGCCTCGAGTTTCCATAAGCGATGATACAATGAAGCGAGGAATCGAAAGTTTCCTCCTCGTGGTAGTTGTTCGTCAACCTCGACCCAAAAATTACCCATTCTTATCATCGAGTAGTATATATAGCATTTTATCAGTCGTCGTTATACCGGGAAACACCGGTAACTTTCTAATAACTTTCATGCAAAAGATCGAACGAAATGGGCCACGCGAATTGCTTTGCAATATGCACTTCCGTTACGAAGAACTGCACTCGGGTTTGTGCGATCTTCTCCGTGGACCCGCATAAATGCGCGTTTTACTTCTATTTTGCGCAACTTTAACAATATCCGTTTGTCCACCATGGTCGTAGATAGGAATGAGAAACTAAGGGTCTGGCCAAAGTATGTGAAAGTCATCCTCTCAATTATTTTGAGGCACGTTTCGACGTCGTTTTTACTATTTGAGTTCACAACGAATTTCATTATATAGTGTAAAACATTATGGTTAAACAAAGGAATGAAAAACAGTTAGTCATTGACATACTTGCCACGTTTTCTTTACTATTTCACTTCTGCTTAACAACCTCTCTGTAATGCAAGTCTCAAACAAATTTAATTGAGATGTATACATCGAAACTCGAGATATTGAAGTTGTTTCGTTCTGATTGGCTGCCAACACTAAGATGCATTCTGATTGGCTACCAGGGCTAAGACGCATTCTGATTTGCTACCAGGGCTAAGACGCAATCTGATTGGCTACCAGAGCTAAGGCGCATTCTGATTGGCTACCAGGGCTAAGGCGCATTCTGATTGGCTACCAGAGCTAAGACGCATTCTGATTGGCTACCAGGGCTAAGACGCATTCTGATTAGCTACCAGGGCTAAGACGCATTCTGATTGGCTACCAGGGCTAAGGCGCATTCTGATTGGCTACCAGAGCTAAGACGCATTCTGATTGGCTACCAGGGCTAAGACGCATTCTGATTGGCTACCAGGGCTAAGGCGCATTCTGATTGGCTACCAGAGCTAAGACGCATTCTGATTGGCTACCAGAGCTAAGACGCATTCTGATTGGCTATAGTCATTGAGATTCATTGTGATTGGGTGTTATTGGTGAAACCCGTTCTGATTGGCTATTGTAGACGCCAGTAAACCTTATCATTGGTAGCTCGCGATTAATTATCCCGTCGATCACTCGTGCATAGTTAGCGACTGTATCGACCGAATTTATTCAAAATGACGTAGTCCTAGTACCAACACCGTAGTTGAGCAAACGTTTTGTTTTCCGTTTCGCAGAAGCCGGACAATGGATGTATGAAAAGTTGGCTGTAAGAACGAACTACTCGTAACAAGATGGTGAACACAAGATTTCCGAGACAAAGGTCATCTGCCATGAAAATTTTGGAAGAGGAATTCATTTCAGGCACAGCCGAGCGTGCAAACGAATGTTCGCTCACCAGCGAACAAACATCTTACAGCATTAACTAATTTAAAAAAAAACGTGCGTCTAGCGATTTTTACAATTTTTAACTCTTTGATCAAACACCATTTACGCACGATAATGATAATCTTTTTTTGTGCCAGTACTTCTCATTTTTATCGTCACTTCTGTTGCTCTTTTTCCTGTATTGCCCTAGAATTTATGGACAGGTAAAATAAATATTTCGAAAATGATATATTATCTTTATTTTATTTAAAATGACAATTTTCCTGTAAATTACGAATTCCTTAATTTTCGACTTTACTGCAAATACAATGAACTTTATTGTTTAGTATTTTGTACATGGTACCTACAGGTATATTTCAATTCGCTTTCCCCTGCAATTCGTAATCAAAAAACGTCTCAAATCCCGTCACCTCCATTCATTCTCTTTGCACGAGGCATACATTTTTTTTTCTTACGACTCTTTCATACGACCGAGCGAAAACTCTTTCAAAAGATAAGCTTCTGTTGAATGCACATAGAGAGAGAGAGAGAGAGAGAGATAGAAATAATTGCATATCGCACAGCACGTGTTTCCGACCGACACCTCTGTGCTCTTCCAACCATTTAACAAATCAGTGAAAGTTTGGTAAAGTTTGAAAGACCGTGACTAGATAAGTATGATGTTTTGCCTAAGAAAGAGAATAAAGCGACGGAGTCGTGAGAACGGACCAATGTAAATACGAAACTGTTTCAAAGGGACCTAGAGACTTCCGGTTGTACGATAAAAAATTCAAATATTTCAATTAACAATTACAATCTCATATTTTTTTTCTTGAAAGCTGTAATTTGATTAAAACTTTGATCAAACATTACAATCCTATTAAATTAAAGTAAAATTATTTACTCGTAAATTTGATTTGTTATTAAGCGTTACGTCCCCTAAATACTAAAGAAACAATATAATTAAAATTTCATCAGAATTGAGTAAAAATTATTCGAAAGTTTTCGACTTATCGAAAAATAATGTTTCAATAAATTTGATTAAAACTTTGATCAAACATTACAATCCTATTAAATTAAATTAAATTTATTTACTCGCAAATTTGATTTGTTATTAAGCGTTACGTCCCCTAAATACTAAAGAAACAATATAATTAAAATTTCATCAGAATTGAGTAAAAATTATTCGAAAGTTTTCGACTTATCGAAAAATAATGTTCCAATAAAATCGTCGATTACGATTGTCCCATATAATTTCCGGTACTTATCTGCGATACGAAACAAAAAAAAGAAATAAAAAAATAAATATATAATGTTTTCGTGAACGTTGCGGCAACGTGAAGGAACCGAAACGACGATTTCACAAAATAATTCTATATATCCTATCGATGCTGCGCAACTTCCGGTCGAAACAAGATCAGGATCGCTGAACGAGCCACGAAGATTTCCGGCGAGACTCTCCTCTTATGGTTCGAATTTTGCTGCGGCGCCGTGGCTTTTTCGTCTACACACGTTGCGTTCCAGAGGAGCATTCGCGGACCCACCGAAGCGATTAGCCATTACCCAGTCGTTAAAAAATCGTCAGGACGGTGTACCCGTCCCAGTCGTTGAAGCGCGAGTTCGTTCGTACGACGTCCATCTGTTGGTTCTTCTGCAAATTGACTGTTCATTATAACCGCGTTTTCTTTCGAAATTTTCTTTCAAACTTTTTATCGTTTTTACCTGTTTTTTTCTTCCACCCGACGTCACGTCACGTCATTAGCACCTATTGTTAAGTATCGTTACAAAACTTTTTTTCTCCAAATATCGTTAAACAAAGTTGCAAAATTAATAAAATAATTGACATTCGAAATTACGTGAACTTGATCGAATACCGAAAAATCATTAGTATTTATGAATTAATTAATTAATTGATCGCTCGTAAACAATATTAATTAACCCAAAAACAACATTTTTCAAAAAATCAATATTTTCATCGTCAGAAAATATTACTATTATTAAAATTGTTGAAAAAATGTATTCGATATTCTCGAATTCCTCAAATTCAAATATCCCCTTGTAATTCGTTATACGATCAACATTCTATCCAGTTGTCAACAACGTGGGTGATATTCTCCGAATTTATGAAATTCTTAACGATTACAGGTAAAGTCTCGACAATTCCCCCATCGACAATTTTCATTTCGAACGATTGCCCACACGTGTGCTGGTTACGTTGCGAAATATTACGATTCGTTGAATATCGCGTTGTAACGAATGATATATGTACGAGAACCGACGAAAATCGTTATCGATAGTGCGTATCGCTGGTTCACGGAGCTTGTCAAATTTCTTACGCACACATGGATATTATATACATTATACATTATTATTTACATAATAATAATAATAATAATATATTATATATATATACATATAATTATTATAATTATTAATATATAATAATTATTATTATATTATAAATAAATTATTGTTATTATTATATCCATCTAATATATAATAATAATAATTTTATGTTATTATTATTATTATATATAATAATAATTATATTATTATTATTATTATTATTATATTTATATTATAAATAAATTATTGTTATTATTATATACGTATAATATACAATAACAATATTTATATATTATTATTATTATTATATTTATATTATAAATAAATTATTGTTATTATTATATACATACAATATATAATAATAATACTAATAATAATAATATATCATTATTATTAATATTAATTATTAATATATTATTATTATTATATTATATTATATATATACATGTATGCGTATGAAATTTGAATATATATATACATATATGTGTCAACTATTATATTTGCGTGTGGGTAATGAGTGGTAAATGCGAGAGAGTGTGTGCGAACGGCAGAGAACCGTGTCATGGGCTAAGACCTGCGAGCTATAATACACCCACTAATACCCATATCTATATATATATGATAAAGAGTGGGGGTATCAACAGGAACGGTGTTTACCTGTGCGCAGGTGTAAAATTATATATACACTTGGGAGCTCGTCACTCTCACTGTCTACCAAAGCCGGGACCGGCTCGTGTGTACTCTTTTTGACGACAATGCAAGCACAATGCGCATAATACGTGTATATATATATATATGTGTGTGTATATATGTTTGTATAGACTTTAACATACTGCAGGCCACGCGCAACGTCAGTTCTCGTCGCGACCTAACACCGGCATCAAGTCTGTCTAGCTCCCAAAAAAAATACAAAAAAAAAAAACTACAAAATACTCGTTTCCCTCGTTTGTCACTCGCTGTCATATTTTTCGTCCATTATCAAATTCGATTCCTAGTATCGACTCGTTTTCACACAATTTTCATTATTTCGATGATTAAGTGGATTTCACGTCGTCTCGACGATTGGACATCGATGACCCGCTTTTTTTTTGGATCGCACCTTACGTCTCTTCGCTAGGACACGTGCCGAGGGATAATCGTGAAAGACCGTGTCGTTTTTTTTATGAAAAATAAAACAAAGATTTTTAAAAAAATCATGATTTTTCGATTTTTTTTATTGTTTATCGTTGAAAAAAACGTGGAAAATTTGGTATAAATGAAGGGATGGAGCTTTGATCGAAGTCGAAACGATCGATTCTACGATCGATCGTGGCACAAAATCGAGCTTTTCAGATTTTTCCATAATTAACAATTTTTTTGAATTTTTTGTTTTTTTTTTGTGATAGTGAAAAGTCCTGGAAATTTGGTTAACGCGGAGAGGGAGTAGGGGGGTTGGGGGAGAAAGTATTCGTGCGGGTGTAAGCGCGTGAAAAGAGGGCGGGGATGTCGATGCGTGGAAAACGAGTGACCCAATTGCGTTAGACGAGCAAATAAAGCTGTTTTACGTAAACACGAAGCTGACGACCCAGAAGAGGAGCCTCGAAGGAAGAGGTGCACCGATGTCAGAGCGGTGCCGCGACGTGCATTCGTATCGCGATCGTGAGATCGTCAGTTTCGGATCTTCGGTAAATTTTCAAAAAAGAGAAAAAGAAAAAAACACAATTTTGTTTTTTCTCAAAGTCGAAAAATCCGATAAAAGTTTGTTCGTCGTTGATAAAACATTGTTATAAATAAAACAAAATGAGAAAAATACAGCACCGTTGTAAATTCGTAATAACCAAACGATAGAAAAGTTAACGAAGATTTTAATTTAAAAAAAAATGAGATTCGCGCTAAAATAAACGCGAATTGTAAAAACGAAAAACTGAGTTATGCAACGATACTCGTGCGAAAGAGCGACGCGTTAATATAAAATAATAAAATTTACAAAACGTTAAGTAGAAAAACAAACTGGAATTAAGACGATCGTGAAAATACGAGGGAATTTTCATACGTTCCAAGTTTCAAAAAAAATAATCGTTCGCGCCAAAATACGATAAAATAAACTGCGCATGCGCATGGAAAGAAAAATTGAGAAATTCGATAAAACAATTGTATACAAACAACTAAACGAACCCACGACTTTACGTTCGATCGACGAATAATAAAATAATAATAATTAAAATCGCTAAAATTTACACGAAATAAACAAATTCATCAATTTTGTGCCAATTTAAAAACAAAAAAAAAGACAACAAAAATAAACCAAACTGACGTGAATCCTAAACAAAAAATGCAACGAATTTTTTCGACACGAACGATCTAACGAAAGAATCCCAGGAAATATTTCGCGTCTAATGAGAAACAAAAGAAAATCCAAAATAATGAAAATTCATTCGGAACCGAGGTGAATCGAGACAATCGCAACGATACATTTTACTTTCTCATTCTCAGTCAATCCTTATCAGTAGTTCCTCGTTCGTCTTTTCTCTCTCGCTCTATCGCTCCTCCGCGTCTCTTTTGTTTCCTTTGGATGTTAAAAAAGAAAAAAAAAAGAAGAAAAAAAAACTATTGGCTCGTCGGTGATATTCCACGTGTCACCGTTGTATCCACCGCGAGTTATGTAACGTAGTTGATCGAAACAGTGCCGAGTTTTCCGACGTCTAACGCCCGGCTAGTCGAACGATGGTGAGAAGGCACGAGATGTAATTGAATTAAAAGAAGAAAAAAGTAAACAAAAAGAAAAAAAAACAAACAATAACAACGACATAAAAAAAAAGGAAAAGAAAAAAGATTTTTTTTTCTCTTCGCTTCTAATTCGTGCCGAGAGATTTACGCCGGTGCAGGTTTAATCGAATGACTCGGAGTTACGTATGTCGAACGGAACATCGGCATCATCATCATCATCATCGACGTCTCATTCGTAATTCACTCGTACCATCATCAGGATTCACCTTGCCGTCCTGACAATAAAGTTCTACCGTCTGTCGCGAGACCGTACAGTTCTTCTTCGCCCGCGGGAAATACGACTTTGAGTGAAGAAACGAACGAAAAAACAAACCAATCCGAACGATCCAAAATATATCGGGAAGGAAATTAAAAAAAAAAAAAGAAAAACAATTGACGCGAAAGAAAAATTTAAAATGCTGAGGATACTTTCGTTTTTCATTTTGATCGTGTTCGCACGGATTTTCGTCTGCAAGAGTGTCGACGATTCAGGTGAGATCGAATGTTCGAATCGGCAGAACGAATTCAAGAATTTTCCTCTCGATCGATTTATTTAATTATTGTGTGTTATTTTTATTATTGTTTTTTTTTTTGTAAAGATTCAGTTTTTGTTAATTTTTTTTGTCGAATGTGTAAATTGTCGATTTGTTTTGTTTTTTATTTATTTCGGGTGGTGACCACGTGCTAGAGACCGGTATTATTATTGCATACATACATATATATATATAGATATATATATACATATATATATGCTTGTATGTATGAGCGATGCACTCTTCCTCGACACGTACTCGACGTCTGCCAACCTCGAGGTCTTATCTCAAGGTCTCGGTTCTTACAGCAACGAGCAATTATGCGTACACGTAATATTTTACGTAATTATATCATCGAACCTCCAACCGCAGCGTTAAAGATTCTTCATATTTTTTTTACACTTTTAAAAATTTTTGTTTACCGTTTCAACGAACTTTTTCAAATCACGCTCAGTTTTTTCGCCCAGTGAATTCATTGAATTTTGAAAAATTACATTTAATTACATTTTTATCAAATGAACAAATTCTTCATTTTTGTTTGTTAACGTTTTGGAAACAATTTTTTGTCCACAACGGTTTCGTTTCCAATGACGAATCGAGAATATTTGACGAGAGCTAGGGGGTTGTATCGTAAAGATAATTTGTAGGTGAAGATAGAGCACGCTGAGATTTCGCAATGAATGAATTTTAATTGCTCACTGGTTTGCACTTTGTTAACTACAAACGCGTAATTTCGTAATCGCAGCATGGACACCGTTTTGCACGAACACCGGATGGGAGAAAGTCGCTGGGATGAAACCAGAGTACATTATTTCCAGTCGGGTTCTATATACGGGTGTGGATTCGGAAGGAATCGTCGTCACGTGTTTCAAAAGGTAATAATGGTAGCAAAATAAAAAAAATTAAAAAAATTAAAAAATTAGCTTAAGGGCTTTTGTCTGACAGCCTTAACTCGACAAACTTATTTAACAAACTTGTCAGATTTTTCGACGTAATGATTTTTTTTTTGAAATATTTTTATCTTCGTTAATTTTGTGATTATTTTTATTTTTTATTAATAACGATGACAACATTATCGCAGGTGCCACGATGCAAATTGCACAGCCTTCGTCATTGACTTCGAAAAGAGCACTTGCTACACCGTTAATACGGAAACCGAGGACTTCGTCCCGGAACCTCTGTCAACGTTTTATCACAGAATTTGTATAAAAGGTGATAACGATAAGATTTTTATCCCTGGATAAAATGTAATTGCATAAGTGATCTAATTACTTTGTCTGTCCAGGCTTATAAAATCTAAAGGATAATTAGGAGTCTTTGAAATTTTTGTCTTCGTTCAAATTTATTGAAAATGATTTTACGAATTTCATTTTTTAGTACCAGCGGAATGTCAAAAAACGAGACTGTGGCAGGTGGAAAGAACCCTTGGAGCGATTTTAATCGATCCTACGATTACCTGGGTCCATGGAATCGTAAAAAGATCACAGTGTTACGAAAAGTGCATAGAAGCTGGTAAGATTTTATTCGATATTTACAAAAATAACGATAAACGATTTTAAAACAAAGGAAAAGTAATTTTGTAAAAGTTGATTTTTCCTGTTTGATGATAAAAGAGTGGCTTGAATGAAACGTCGAATTTCCACGTACCTAAATGATTTCGTAATCACATAGAAAATGATTAACAAATGTCACTTTTTAATAACCTTCTTTCAATTCACTATAAATTTGGATTTTTTTTTCTGATAATAATTTTTGTATTTTTGAAGGTCCAGCGTGCCAATCCGCGCAATTTCGTACGAGCAACGATCTTGCCATAGGCGATAGTTGGGGTAAATGTGGTCTGATGACGATTTCTCGTGGCACGAGAGCCCAATCTTACCGAGCATCGATGTACAGAGACGAGTACCTCGAGGATCAGTGCCATAACTTATGTAAATAATTTTAGTTTCTCTCTAACAGTTTTACGTCGATCTCACATTTTTCTCGACGACGAAGTCGATTTTTTTCATATCGACGATTATTTATCGATCATGAATGCAGGCTGTCTCCTAACGTTCTCGATTGATTACTGTTTAGCAAGTGTTGATTATTGCTCATACGCTGAATATCGAAACGAAACACTGCCATACTCGGATCTTAAGCTTCCTGGTCTTGGAATTCAGCAGGTAAATAAATTTGCACGAAAAAAACATTTTAATTAATATTCATGCTGTGATTATTACTAGAGGTGAACAGGTTTTTTAAAAACACTCTTATCTCTGAGGTCGTATTTGCTTTTTTAATTTATTGATTTTTCAATTTATTTTATACGAATTAATTTTCTTCGATCTCTATGTTTTTTCTTTTTATATGTTTGATATCTGTGAAAATAGTGCGAGCAAAGATGCACCAATGGAACGGACGGTTTTACCTGCCGATCTTACACGATCGAGTACAGCACGTCGAACAAGACGACTTGTCTTTTGCACTCTGACGACACTATAGGTACAGGTGTCAGTTCCTTGGTGTTAAAGCAGGGTGTTGTTTACAAAGAACGAGAACCTTGCCTGAACCGTAAGTTAAATATTTTTTACAATATTCTAACGCAATTGTTGCATTCGTCGTAATCTTGACAGTTTCATGAACTTGGTGATTCATGCACGTCAGCTTATCGTAAATTTATGAATTGCGAGAAACCGGGAATGGGAATGAGATATTCGTGTTGTATGGGAAATTGCCGATTCCGCAAGCAGTTAACAAAGTTTTTTAGACAAAAAAAATTGAGCCTCGTCAAGTGTCGATGGCCCACATTCGTAAATTAATTTTGACACTTTGGGTGGGTTTTTGGGGGGCAAAATTTTGTTTGGTCCAAAAAAAGTTCATAGCGGCGTCGGGGAATCGGAAATTTTCCCTAGAACACGAATCTGATATTTTTATTCCCGTTTATTAGAAATTTACCTGTAAAAAGTTGAAAAATCCAAAAGTTTTGACGTTTTTTTTTTGAAAAAATGAGACTTTTCAAGTATTAATTATTTTCTTTCAGTTAAAGTATCATAGGGGTATTGGGGAATCGGAATTTTTCCCTAGAACACGAATCTGATATTTTTATTCCCGTTTATTAGAAATTTACCTGTAAAAAGTTGAAAAATCCAAAATTTTTGACATTTTTTTTTTTGAAAAAATGAGACTTTTCAAGTATTAATTATTTTCTTTCAGTTAAAGTATCATAGGGGTATTGGGGAATCGGAAATTTTCCCTAGAACACGAATCTGATATTTTTATTTCCGTTTATTAGAAATTTACCTGTAAAAAGTTGAAAAATCCAAAATTTCTTATTTTTTTTTTAACTGAGACTTTTCAGGTGTTAATTCTTTTCTTTCAGTTAAAGTGTAATAGGAGTATTGTGGAATCGGAAATTTTCCCTAGAACACGAATCTGTTATTCGTATTTCCGTTTATTATAAATTTACCTGTAAAAAGTTAAAAAATCAAAAATTTCTTAGGTTTTTTTTTTTTTAAACTGAGACTTTTCAAGTGTTAATTCTTTTCTTTTAGTCAAAGTGTCATAGGGGTATGGTGGAATCGGAAATTTCCCCTAGAATACGAATCTGACATTCTTATTCCCGTTTATTACAAATTTTCCTGTAAAAAATTGAAAAATCCAAAACTTCTTGCTTTTCTTTGAAAACTGCGACTTTTCAACTATCAATTCCTTTATTTCAGTCAAAGTGCAATGTAGTAACGAGACGTTAACCGTTGAATTTGTCACGACGGAACCATTTAGAGGACGACTTTATGCAAGTGGTCACGAAGATATTTGCGGCGTTCAAGGTAACGGTGACAATCAAACTTTCCTGGTTCTTCCATTACCAGCAAAGAATGATTTGGGCACGGGAAATATTGCTTGCGGCATTACACCGGCCTATGCTGTTGGAAACGACAATAAGTGAGTTCCCTTGAAGAATACATTTAATAATTATTTTTCCTAAATATTAGAAAATAAAATTTCAAAATAGAAAAATTTCATATTTAAAATTACAATAATTGCAATAACTCAAATATCAAGAAACGCAAACGAAGGAATTATTGTAATTAATGTAATTAATATTGCTCCATCTTTATTATAATTAATTATAACGTTCACAAAATCAATAATGAATTATTTATCTACAGAACTCGTACCGCAGTCTGGGTCACTGTGATAATTCGATTCAACCCGATAGTCCAAAGGCTCGGTGACCAATCGGTCAGAGTTGGTTGCACCATTGACGATCCTAGCATTCCAGGACCAATGAACGT
Source organism: Netelia fuscicornis (assembly GCA_946811545.1). Lineage (NCBI taxonomy): Eukaryota > Metazoa > Arthropoda > Insecta > Hymenoptera > Ichneumonidae > Netelia > Netelia fuscicornis. The sequence continues at coordinate 7,115,344 of OX328014.1, forward strand.
GACCGTGAATGCCGGATTCGCTTTTGACGATCCCAAGTAAGATTCCTCGATTGTTTTAGATTTTACACGTAGCATTTATTAACAATCATTTGACATAAAAAATCACATAAAAAAGTAATTACAATCTAAATACGTTTCAATTTTTTCACCATTTTGACATTTTTGTAATTGATACTTTTTACGCTTACGGATAAATTAAAAAACATGGTAGGTTCAAAATTCTGCCCTCTGCTTTTTACATTTTTTAAAATTGATTTTGACCTTCAATGACTAATTAATTCGTTCAATCCAGTGCAGGAACGCCACCAATATCATGGACGATTTTTAACACTACGACTGTTCCCATTGTCACAATGAGAATTCTTGACGAGGATCAAAATGATGTTCTCGTAACGCACCTGGGTGACAAATTGACCCTAAGGATCGATATAAGCCCAGCCGATGGTAAGCTTCCTAGTTTTTAAAAAATAAAATAAAACTCTAAAAAAATTTATTTTTCTTCAGGATTAATTTCAATTTTTTATTCACTTCTTCAAGGTCCTTACGACATCTCCGCGGGTCATCTCGTGGCGAGTAGCGCATCGCGAGCCTCGTCAATCCTCCTCCTCGACGAAATGGGCTGCCCGAGCGATGCAAGAATTTTTCCAGTTATGTCGAGAGATCCTCAAAACAACAGATCTCTCGTATCGACTTTTACAGCTTTCAAATTTCCCGACAGTCCGCGCGTTCGCTTCGACGTTATCGTCAAATTCTGCCTTACCGACTGCGAACCGGTAAGTCAAATCGCAGTTCTCTAACACGAATATTTAGTTAGAAAAATTTAATTTTTTTCAAATTAAATTGTAGCTTGAGAATCGAGGAACCGATTTTTATCGAAAAATCGTTACTCTTCTTCTTGTTAGCGACGATTTTATCACCTTATTCGCGGAATATTCTTCAAGGTTAAATTGATCCATAAACTCTTAAACATCAACTTTTGTTTAAAGGTGAATTGCGGAAGCAGAACAATCAGTTATGGTAAAAAACGTAGATCGGTAACGGATATTACTCCATCGGTAAACGTTACCGACATGTCCGAGCCGACGATAACTGACGGAACGATCGACGAACTTCCACTCCAAAGATCGATAATCGTTCAAGATCCTGTGATTCTTGCCGATCATTTGCGAGGTGGAAAACCATCTAATCCCGATACCGTTTTGATAGCAGGAGAGAGTAAGTCAGCTTTTCCATTACGACCATTTGAATTTCCATTTTCCAAAAAATGTCTTACTTCCTACATTTCGTCATTTTTTCTAAACATTAAATCATTTTTTGATCGAACAAAATTATAAACATTTGGTTTAAATCGAAAATATATTTTCTAAAATTTTGTTTTAACAATTTTTCGTTAATACGACATGGTAATATTTTTGTGTCCAGAACCCTTGGACGGTCTTCTCTGTGTGGATGCTGCGTTGGTCCTTGGACTTCTGGTCTTCTGGCTCTGCATCCAGATAGTTTTAATCTTCAGCTGTATATTTCTCGTCCGACGTTATCGGATACACGCGAGAAACGCCGAGGAAGACCGGGCCGATATATTGGCGCGACATCTCTACGGTATCCACGGTGGAAATTTCGAAATCGCAAGACGCGTCAGATGGGCCGATCACAATGGATCGCCGATCGGCTAATGATCGATGATCGAAAAAAAATCTCGTTTTTTTTTCGTCGAGCTAGTAATAGCTAATTTCAACTACTGCCTGCTCTGCTTCAGATTAAAAAGTCCGTGTTCCAAAAACTTGATCATTTTTGATCAATCGTTCTCATCAGACTCGAATCAGAAGTCGTTAGCACAAAATCAACTTCAATTAATAAAGTTCAAACTTGAATTTCAATTAAAATTTACATTCAAGTTCGAAATTGGAATAGAACGAAATGTAATTGTACGTTTAAGATTCTAATTCACTGCCTACAATCAAATTCGTGTTCCCATGACCTTGATCAATTATCATTTTGACCTTGACTGGTTGAAGGTCAAATCTAAGCAACAATGAAAATTTTGAATTTAATTTTAGAGTCGAATGGAGAACACGACCTTGAATTTAATTTCGTATTTTATTATCGACCTTCAAAAGTAAAGATGTTCGAAATCGAGTTTGTATACGAGTTCTGAATTCAACTTCGATGAATAACTAGAGCCGGCTTCAATTTCGTACTTCAGGACAAAACTTAAGTTCGAATTTGAGATAAATTCAATTCTCGCTGACCTTGAAACTCTTTACCGGTGAAACAACGTCAAGTCAAGCTCGGTACGAGTTAAAACTGTGTGTGTTCGTGTGTATATTTATAATATATTGATTGATTATTTTTTACGATTGAATTCCGTCCAAATGTATATTTTATATAGTCAACGATCCAAAAATGTATCATACCTGATTGTTAATATAAATAAGCATTATATATCGTTTATCTCATAAAAAATCGTTTATTTATTCTTATTTCTTTTGATTTTTGCATTCAAAGAAACTTAAGGAAAGATGGAAATCCAATCTTTGAATATTTTAACAATATTTTATTTATGTTTTATTATTAATCTTGACTATTTTCTTAAAAATTAGAAGAATCGATGAAAAATCTACTCTGTCCATAATTAGTAAATTATCACGCTCGAATATCACGTTCGTCGAAAAATTTATACGAATATTTGAAATTCGATTTAAAGAAATCGTACGATTTCTCTCCCGTCGACACGCTCGATGATGTTGTCTTCTTTCGTAAAGCAGGTCATCCACGACAGCATCCACCAGGCAACGCAAATATTTAAAAGTTGTTGACATTGATGATTTTCTCCTTATCTTCTCGAAGGCAGTAAAAAAAAATAACAAGGCAAACTCGCGAATGGAAGCAGCAAACCTGTTCAAATTTATCCTCGAATGTTCGACATGCACGGTCCCATGTAAGCTTGTTTCACATCTGCAAAACGAACGAATCAAAAATTATATTACAATAATTCTAAAAAAAATATTTATTCTTTTTTCATCGCGCTATCAATTTTTCAAATCAAAATTTCAAACATCTTTATCAATAAAGTATCGAAATAATCGCTAATCCCAAAGACGCCGTTCATAAATGAAAAGAGTAAAGCGTCGTTGAATGTTTTCTTCGTTTACGTCACTCGTGTGAAAAATGTGATAACGATAATAAAATTCATATTTGTATACGTAAGGGCAAATTACAATTACGAATTGTGATCGAGAAAACCGTGATTAATGATACGCTAAGTGTATTTTGGAAACACCAACGCCTCGTTCATTGAATAACGATCTGCTATTCAATTTTTTATTTACATTTTTTTATTCGATTATTACGTCAAGGTTGAGACAATATCTTTATCAATTTTTTGATATCGTCTCGAAGCGAACAAATAATTAATTCAACCAGATGTGCGAATCGATCGACACAAGAGATTTTAAAATTTATAAGCAAACGTACGTTTCCGTTGGCAAACGTATAATCAAGGTTTTCTTGTAAAGCGATTAAATAAATTTTCTGCTAATTAATCGCTTTATGCATCGCTATACTTACTTTGTCCGCAATTAGCCGCGCATCTCAGTAATCCAGGATTATCGTAGCCTTGGTTGTTAGTTCCGCAGACTGGATTGTACTCCGCCGTTACCCTAAACTGAAATACGAATCGGTCGAATTTAATATTTTGCAAAAGGAAGTAGATTCTAAATATTTTATCATCGATAATTTACATTTCGTATTAATATCATCGATAATTTTCAACGAGTAGACAGTTGATATTTGAAAAAATTATCCGGCATTCGTACGTGGATTTCCTGCGGAACCGGTTGGGAATTATAGCTATATTCAGCTCTTGACCTTACTCGTTTATGGAATGGCAACGTTTCACTGTTTTACCCATGGATTTTTCATGGCATTACGAAATAACACACATCCGCCGGATGGAATTTTTCAGAACGATGAATTTCTAAGAATTTTTACGAACTTGGAAATATTCACTCGTCGGATCAATTTTCAAGATGAAATTTACGATTTATTGTCATTAGGATTAAATTTTTAATTTTTTTTTCAGGTTTATTAAAATTTTTAGAATTTCGGTTTCAAGAGCAAAATTAATTGGACGAACAGTTTAAAGGCGATTCGTCTGATGAATTCTGACCAAAAATGTTCCAAGACCGTTAATATTTCACCAATGGTCATTATAAGTCATTACTATGCTCGTTCAGCCTCGATTCTCGAGACAAACGGAAGAACGTCGTACCACGAATCTGTTTTTATCCTCAAATGTCAAACTTGATAAAATTTTAATTTAATTTAAATAAATTGCGATGAAATAATTGATCATTAAATTAAATCGATCAATTGCGTTTGAGATAAGGCTTGAACTCAAGCTGGAAGTTCGATCTCTCCAATGTACGAAAAAATTAAGTAAAGCGAAATTATTACCCGACACTGTCGAACGCATTGAGCCATGTCGACTGGAGCGGCCGTCGCAGGAGGTGCTGTAGACACAGGATCTATAATTGGAGTAGGCGGTGCTTCAGTGTTAAGAGGAATTGATCTATCGGCCTGTCCATCGAAAGCAAAACCATCCACTATCGTGAACGGCGAATCGCCAGTTCGCTAAGAAATAAAAATTAAAAAACAAATTAATTAAAATTTATCATAAGGTGAAACTAAAACTATTTTTCTCTTTTCCACAAACTCTTTTCCTCTTTTTCTCTTTTCCGAACTTTCCATAATAAATCTGTTTTCAATTCAATATAATAAAAAAAAAAATATCGTAGAAAATGATAAAAATAGGACGAAAATAACTTTCGTGGTTTACCTGCGGTCTCGGCGAGCCTTCAACCCGGAAGTCCGCGGTCATAGCGACGACAGCTGCAACGAAAATAGTTCATAAATATCCGAACACTCGCAGCTACATTTTTCTCTATTTGATTTCTCTTTGTTGGCGCGCATTGCGTCGTATAAATTTCCTGAGTGTCGAATAGAATATCAGGATTGTACTCACCTACAGCTGCGAGAACGAAACTGATACCCCTCATTTCGATTTGATAAATCGTTGACACGTTGAAAATTCACTGCTTCGATTATCGTCGATTTGACACAAGGGTGAAACTTTCGTTTGGTTGATCACGATCGATATTAGAACAACGAGACTCAGGAAAGAAGATTGCCTTGAAGTATTCAAGACGGTTGATTGCTGGCGGGAGATCCACGCTGGTTCGAGGATAGACTGACTGGGAAGTCGGACGCGACTTTGGTTTTATAGCTTTTGCCAGGAGTCCGACGGCCGTTATATGCGTACGCTCATGACGTCTTATAATTATCTTTGTATTAACGTTTCCGTGTGAGTATGTATACTATAGCAGATTAGTGGGAATGACCGAGGATACTACGTGCTTGATTAATTTTTAAATACTTGCGCTACGAATAAACTTCACGATTGCGATGCCGTGCGTTACAATATAACAAGCGATATCGACGCGGTGTACACGTCGCTCGCGGTTTTGAGACAAAAGCATCTCGACGTGCGTGGCACGTCTTTTTAGCGCAAATGGTTAATTGTCTTAGGTTAGTTAGAATTATTATTATTATTATTATTATTATTATTGGTGTTATGTTATGGTGTCTTATGTTATGTTATGTTATGTTACGTTACGTTATGTTATGTTATGTTATGTTATGTTATGTTATGTTATGTTATGTTATGTTATGTTATGTTATGTTATGTTATGTTATGTTATGTTATGTTATGTTATGTTATGTTATGTTATGTTATGTTATGTTATGTTATGTTATGTTATGTTATGTTATGTTATGTTATGTTATGTTATGTTATGTTATGTTATGTTATGTTATGTTATGTTATGTTATGTTATGTTATGTTATGTTATGTTATGTTATGTTATGTTATGTTATGTTATGTTATGTTATGTTATGTTATATGTTATGTCATATTATGTTATGTCATATTATGTTATGTTATGTTATGTTAATTGTATTATATTGTGAGTGTGCCCTCATTATTATTATCATTACTATCATACTACTTTTCAGGATTTAATCTAGGTTATATAATCATTCGGCTCGTGGCGATATTATTCGTAGGCCGTGCCGGATTTATGGTTAATTCTATTTTTAAATTGTCGCTAAAGCGTGAAGCTTTTATTTCCGCGTATTTACTTAATCATTCGAGCGAGGTCAATTCTGATCTTTTTCGACGATTTACAAAAATGTAAACGCGGAACGCAAAAAAATGAAATTTCGAATAGTTCATCGTTTTTGCAACTGTGACAAAGAAAATATTGAATGTTTGATGAGCGATCAGGAAGATGAGAACTGTCTTTCGACTTCGTTAAATAACTATAATGTATGTTTTGTCACGTAGACTTGTTTGCCCACATCAGTAGAAATTTTAGCATATTTCAGTCACGTCACGTGTCATCATCGAGACAGGCGTTTCATCTTGCAAATTTCGTATTGGCAGAATACGTACGTACATCGTAATACGCGAATAATTTTTTATTTTCATAATCGATTTGAATAATGAAGATCGATTTTGACTTTTGAGTAGACTCGTGAGCGAAAGCTACCTCATCGATTATCGAGAATATACGACAGGACTTTAAGGAAAACCGTGGAAATCGTTCGTAACTCATATTTTTCTTAGATTCTACGCACGATAGCAATTTATAATGGGAAAAAAAAACAAAATTAATATCAAACGTGGCTTGCGGTTACTACAAATGCGGTCACCGAGTCACGTAAAGATCGTTTTCGGACCGAGAAACTCCGATGAAGCGCGAAAAAAAACACTTCGTCGTTCGCGAAAGAAAATGGCAAACGTCGCAATGAATTGTTGAATTGAAATCAACGATAAAAAAATAATACGAACGTTCTGTCGATGCGTTTATCCTCGTACTTTTTTCTCCTCCTCTCATTTATCGAACCGTTATGTCACTCGATCGCTTTGCGGCAAACTTTATATTTCCTCGTCACGTAGCGTGTAATTTCAAAATTCGAACTTCGACTCTTTAACGTTGCGACGAGAAACTTTGAAATCAATGTAAACGGAAGCATCTTTGTGTAAAAAGTATAATTGACCTTTGAAGGACCTCGAGGTATTATTTTTATCGGAAAGGACACGTATCCTTAGAGACACGGAACCAAATGATTTTTAAATATATTTTATCAAACATCGTCACATTCGTGGAACTCTTCGTAATCGGAATCGTTCTATTTGCTTTCCTCTTTATTTTTTTTGGCAATCGCGTAAATCCTTGAAAAAATAATCGTCCACGAAATCTGACCTTCTCGTTTCGTAATCGCTGTAAAAATCTCACCGGAGGTCATTGAACGTTGCGTCAAAATTTTCAACAAATAAAACATAATATACATTTATATAAAAAATATAAATATATAAAAATATATAAATATATGTTTTTTAGTTGTCCGAGCTTATTCATCGACATTTCATTAACGATACGATTCATCGCTACCGAGAAATAATTTGCAGATCACTAATAGCGAAATAATTGCTGTGAAATACATTTAACGAGTAAATGGATTTATAAATGATCAATTGACTTGTTTTTTCGCATGGGTTGTAATGCAAAAAGACGTGACGTGGCGAAAATCGGTAGCGAGATACCTACTCGATCGACGTGACGAACAGCACGATCAAGGACAGGGAACTCCCATTCGGAATTCTAACGAGGGAATCGTTGACGGAAAGACCAGACTTGCAGCGTCACTAATGTCACGAATCGTTTCATGTGATAAAATGATTTCACCGCTACCTCGTACAAAATTAAGGAAAGGGACAAACGCTTAACGACGCGCGTGACCTTAGACGAGCGGCTGAAGTCACGGGGAATTTTATTCATTTCTCCAGTCAATCCTTCTCGATATAAATCTTTGCGGGACTTTAGCCAATTGTCTAAATTCACGGAGAAAATTTCTCATTGTTTTCCGTGAATTTAGCCAATTGACTGAAGTCACGGAGTAAATTTTTTTTGTAAGTAAACAATTGTTTTTTTACCTGACTCTAGTCGACTGAAGTTACGGAGTCAAGTTTTTTTAAGTATTTATTTTTCCGTGACTTTAGCAAAATGACTAATGTCACGGACAAAAATTGAGTATTTTTATTTTTTCGTGCGAAATCCGAGACCTTGACGCGGGTGTAAATTTATATATATATTCACACGTGTCAACCTAGATAGTGACGAGTTTAGCTCGGTCAATAGCTCCACCGAGATTCGAGAAGAGTCGGAGCTCGCCTCGAGGCCCTCCCGAGAATCATCGGGGGAAACCCCTGTTTCTTTTTTCGTGGCAACCAAATAACAGTTTCGCACTATTCCACCGGGTGTTCCCGAACGTGCATCAGCCGTTAAGAACTTAGTCCGGATTTGTTTTCACCTGGTTTGACGCTCGAAGTGCCCTCGAGTGAATTCCACCGCTCTACAACTTTTTTCCTCACAACACCTCGAACTCGTATGTGTAACACGTAAAACGAAGAATTTCCGATCTTGATGAAACTCTATCAAGATCAAATTATTTATTTTCCAATGGCAATGATGATACAACTAAAAATAAAATTTCAAACTTTTTTTCAACACGAGACAACTTACGACTCGCAGGACTTTAAGGACATTGGACGAATGGACAACGAATATAAGTTATTTTGATTAGAAAAATGATCATAAATAATCAAAAATTATAATAAAGTAAAAATAAAACTATTTTCCTCTTTTCTACAATATTCTTAATAAATTTGTTTTCAATTCGAGATAATAAAAAAATATTGTAAAAAAATGAAAAATAGGAAGAAAATAATTTTCGTGATTTACCCGCGGTCTAGGCGAGTTTTAAGGCTTTAAGGACTTTAAGGATATTGGACGAATTGGACAACGAATATAAATTATTTTCATTAGAAAAATGATCGTAAATAATTAGAAATTATAATAAAGTAAAAATAAAACTATTTTCCTCTTTTCTACAAGATTCTTAATAAATTTGTTTTCTATTCGAGATAATAAAAAAAATATTGTAAAAAAATGAAAAATAGGACGAAAATAATTTTTGTGATTTACCCGCGGTCTAACCAAGTTTTAAGGCTTTAAGGACTTTAAGGATATTGGACGAATAGACATCGAATATAAGTTATTTTGATTAGAAAAATGATCGTAAATAATAAAAAATTATAATAAAGTAAAAATAAAACTATTTTCCTTTTTTCTACAAGATTCTTAATAAATTTGTTTTCAATTCGAGATAATAAAAAAATATTGTAAAAAAATGAAAAATAGGAAGAAAATAATTTTCGTGATTTACCCGCGGTCTAGGCGAGTTTTAAGGCTTTAAGGACTTTAAGGATATTGGACGAATGAATATGAATCTTAGGTTTGTAGTTTAGGAACAAGAAGAAAAAGAACGGAAATAATGAACTGCCTTTATTGATATGTGTTTGACCACTTGTACGCAGACATATATTGGATCTATATAGTACATCGAATATAAGTCATTTCGATTAGACACATATACATAGTATTGATTCTCTTTTTTGTTGTTGTTGCTTTTAATTGGTTTTATTTTATTTCTGTTTGTTTGTTCTTTGACGTTTATTTTGCACGATCCATCGTCCCAATGTACTATACCTAAGCCCATCACTCTCGACTTCTTTCCATATTTGTTTTTCTTCTTATATACACACGAATTTTACATATACATGTATATATGTATATCTCTCTGCTTTTGTCCTCATTTTAATATTTCATTTCGCATTTCTCGTAACGTGTATCGCTCTCGTTCATAATTAGCGGGAGAATTATCGACGCATGCGTTGAAACACAAAATCGTTACTTTCTTCGATAGCTCTTCGTTCTTATCACACTCGATACGTGATAATACATATATATATATTTTTTTTTTCATCGTAATGTTTCAATCGAACATCCAACGACGAGAATACTTTCTTTTGCCTCGACTGTACGAGAACATCGAACCATCGAAATTATTTTTACTCTTTATCTCGTATATTTTTTGTTTATATTTATTTATTATTACGTATCTCGTTCGATTATTTCTTTTTGTTTGTTTGTTTGTTTGTTTGTTTGTTGTGTTATAGCGTACATAATCAAGCACCATCGACAATATTTGATCACAAGTGAATTTTTAGACTGATCCTCTTACGAGTCGAGCTTCGCCGATGAGACGAATCAAGCTGATTTGTGGAATTAATTTTGAGAAATTGAAAATTATTTCGAAAAAAACAAAAATTCGAAAAATTGTTTTTATATCGATTCTCGCTCGGGTCAGACGTTTAGACTGATCCTCTTACAAGTCGAGCTTCGCCGATGAGACGAATCAAGCTGATTTGCGGAATAAATTTTGAGAAATTGGAAATTATTTCGAAGAAAAAAAAATCAGAAAAATTGTTTTTATATCGATTCTCGCTCGGGTCAGACGTTAGAATTCATTCTCCCATTCTGTGCGAGGTCGAGACTACGCATTACTGTATCACGTTCGATCCAGAATCGCGCGAATCATACTCCAGTCAGCTATGTCGAAGAGAAATAAAGTAACAATAGCATGATTGATGTTTCTTTTTTGTATTCTCTTGTTAACTAAATACTACGTTTTTTTTGCTCCTTTGTGAGAATTATCACAACGAGCACATCTCTAATTAGAGAAGCAAGCCTCATGCTCGATGGATAATTCAAAAAGAACTTTGCAATCACGATAAACATTGGAGGTTCGTCGGTTGCGCGTTGTAATTTTTTATCAGCTTATTTTTTCAGTTTTCTAGTTTTGTTCACGAGCACAGAGTACAGCGATGAGAGAGTCACAGGTAGAAATTAATTCGATGCATGAATATACCATTGTTCCTCTTCCAGCCTACGGAATTTGCCTAACGAGCTCCACCACGAACGATTTTCGGAACAACATTAGAAACATCTGATTCCAATGAAAAAAATTACGATACATGCAAAAATAAAATTTTGTATAATCATAAAAATTAACAGTAAAATAAATTTTTACGATTAACATATATTTTTGCAGTTTTTATTGAATTATTTTTTAAATTCACTCGATTTCAAGCTTAAAACAAAAAATCCAATTTTTTTGTTCAATTCCAAAAAAAAAATCATCAACAACAAATTAAGTTCTTACGATTACCGTATATTTCTGCAGTCTTCATTTCAATGAACGATTAAAACTTATATTTTAAGTCAATAAAATAATATTCTCTCCAAATTAAAAAAAAACCTTTTCAATTCACTCAATTTCAAGCTTAAAACAAAAAAGAACAATTTGTTTATGAAATCACAAACAAACAAAAATAAATAATCATGTCTATTCGAAAAATGATCGTGGTCCTCGAGCCAGTGATTAATTTCTAATCTCGAATAAACGTGGGATTGGACTACGTAGATTCGAAAAGTGCATTGAAAATTGTTCTAATTGTAAGTGTGCGACTAGAAATAGAACATCGTCGAATACGTTGTACTTTTTCCATCCGACTCCTGCGACGCGTCGTTTCAATGAAACTGAGCGACGAATGAATTTACTACGAGGGATGTTCGAGACGTTTCGTTGAACAGAGTATGATACGTGCGTCCATCCAAGATATACATATAGGATAATGCGGAGTGTTCAGGTTGTTTTCTTATTTTGTTTTTTTTTTTGTTTTTTTTTGTCAAAGAGATTTAAGTACACTGATACTTTTGGACAGGTATTGTTTGTTTGTTTGTTTTCTTTTTCTATATATATTTATAACATTCAGACAAAAATATCGTACCTACTTATCGCTTCGATATTAAATATTTTTTACTTTGTATCCTTTTTCTCAACTCCGATCACTCCTTCGTGACTCTTGCATTGGCTTTTTTCTTGGTTCGTCTTCTTTTCTTTCGCTTTCACGTATCCTCTTTCTCTCCACTCTTGCTTCGCTATTGCTGTCATCGTAATTCAAATATAGAAAAAGGAAAGGCTATACACAACTTGTTTCTTTTTTCTTTCGTCTCTGCTTTTTTATTTTTATGTTTTTGTTGTTTTTTTTTCGTTTTTTTTCTTCTCATTCTTCCTTTTGCGAATAATACTGTTGTAGGCTTTCGTAACGGAGACTCGTGTATAGGAAAATATACGAGCACCTTTTTTTTATTACTGTACTACCGGTGTGTCCTCTTTTTTTTATTTTTGTTTTTTGTTTTTTTTTACGTTTTTTTTATCAAGGATTCGGTGTTCTTCGACGAAGTTTCGAGTCTCGCGAGAATGTACAGGAGCAGCCGATAGATCGTTCGAAAGTTAATTGTATAGCAAGCACGATTATCCGAAGATTATCTTTGGGGTAAGAGCGAAGGATCGATAAATTTTGGGGAAGGATTTATGCGAAATGGCTTGGAATTTTTGGAATTTTTGATAAATTTTCCCCTTTTTCTCGCTATTGGCTATTGTCCCATTGTGTTTCTCGTTTTGTTACTTATCATTTTGCCTTTAATTTTCTTCAATATCGAATGAAATCAATTAGTGAAAAGGCTGACAGCATTCTCATTAACCCATTTTTCCCATTTCGCAGATCGATCCTCATCTAGCATTTTGACTCACGTATTCCTTTTAACTACAATACTTAAACCTCTTAGATAATTAGAACGGTAGATCTTTTCTAACGGCTGCAGCACTACTGGACTTCTGCAAACAGATAAATCAACACGAAATCTCATCAAACATCGACGCCCAATTATTTTATTACTCTTATTGTTATTATTGTTATTCCATTATCAAAAATGGGTTTAAACATTTTTTTTATCCTCCTCGCAATTTCGTGAAACATATATGCATCATGCAAATTGAACGAAGAAAAGCCAAATGCATACATTTATTATCAATGTATTCATTTATATTTAATTTTGTATTTATTTATTGCTTTTTTTTTAATTTCTTAATTTATTTATTTTTAACGTAAAAATAAATTTTTAAGCAAGACAATAATATATTTCATTTATTATCAATGTATTCATTTATATTTAATTTTGTATTTATTTATTACTTTTTTTTTAAATTTCTTAATTTATTTATTTTTAACGTAAAAATAAATTTTTAAGCAAAACAATAATATATTTCATTTATTATCAATGTATTCATTTATATTTAATTTCATATTTATTTATTGTTTTTTTTAGTTTATTTATTTATTGTTTTTTTTTTAATTTCTTAATTTACTTATTTTTAACGTGAAAATAAATTTTTAAGCAAGACAACAATATATTTCACAACGAAGAAAAGGAAAAAAAAGTGAAAATTTCCTCGTTGCCAATCCTCGTTCGTTCTTCGCTCATTTCGCGACTTTACCTAATTTTGTCGTCGAGCCCGTCTTCGCGGCGATCCTCTCGTTGTTACTGTGTACATTATCGAGCGAATCGCCATTATCCTCGTAATTCGTCTTCGACCATTTTTTGCCTCTGACACCAATGAATTTTCCCCGTATCTCCCATCGTGGTATTTTCTTACCCCTCGTCCCGGAATATCCGTACGCCGATCTCTTATAGAATTGCAACGGTACTTGATTCATTCCGTCCGCCAGGTCGTCTTGCAAATACAGATCGCTCACAATGTCATCGGCCAATGCGTCTGTGCAATTCCAATCAGCAAAGCAAAACAAACGAAAAAACAAATATAATAAAGTTGCTTGCGTTATTTGCGAAACAAACAAAAAAATATACAAAAATACGAACAAAAAAATTAAAAATAAACATCCAGTTCATAACATTCTTGCAAATATCATTTTTATGGTTTTTCTATTTTAGTTATTGCTCTAGTCAATATTTAGAGTGATTTAAATTTAAAAAAAAAAAACATTCGTTTCGAGGAGATTGATTACCGATCGATAAAATCGATCGATCGATCGGTGTTCGATCGTTAAGTACCTTCCAAATCGTAATTAGATATCTTGGGATAACCATCGTCCGATCCAAGCTCGCTTCTCTTGCCTCTTGATGCGATGAATCCCATTCTTGCGCGTTTGAATTGTTGACGATTTAAATCTTTCGATACCGATCGCTCGGGCCTGTAGTCGTCGTAATACGAGTTTGTAATACTTTTCTTGCCTCTCATACCCTGAAGATTGAAAAATAATATATTGAAAATAAAGAGAATTTTAAATTGTTGCAATTTTTAGGATTTATAACACGGAGGAAGAAATCGAGTGACAGAGGGAAGATCGTTATATATTTTCACACGAGTAATTTCATCCAATTTTTTCTCGATCAACTCGCTGGAAAATTTGTGAAACGAACGAGAAGATAATTTTTTGCCTGCACGATGGATATAGCACTGGGTATTTTCTGGTGGTTCGAGGTTTCACACGTAGGTGTGAGCGGAGTTCGTTAAAGTATTTATGGAAATCGTTCTCGTTTCACCCGCCATGCGTTCACAATATTTCCGCTTCAAACTTGACTCGACGCTCGTGAATTTTTTATCGAAGCTCGTAAATATCGAATCCCAGTATGTTTGTTTCTTTTTTTGTAATGGAAATTTTACATCTTTTGATAAAATGTCACGTTGTATATTTCTAGAAGAACGTTTTCTTTATGATGGAGAATAAATTTGCTGAAATAAAACGAGTTCTTTCAATTTATAAAAAAAAAGCTATTTAAACTGAGGGGAAAGAAAGATTATGACATTTTTTGGCACCATCGACGACGAATTTGTTTTCTAAATTTTTTTCAAGTGTCTAGTCTAGTCAGATATTTTATATAGGGTCGTTACCTGAAAGCCCATCATCGCACGCTTCTCAAGGTCGTCCATCTCTTCAAGAAAATTCTTCTTGCCTCGCATACCCTGGAAGCCCATTGGTGCCCTTTTCTCCCACTCGTCCTCGAACTCTTGTCGTTTTCCTCTCATTCCCTGAAAGCCCATGGATGGAGCCCTTTTCACATATTCGTCAGGATAATCCACCAAGTATGCAGTATTATCTTCCCCATTTCCATAACGAGCGTTATTAATCTCATCGAGAATCTGAAACAGTTGCAAGTTATAAGATTCAAGAACAACCTATCGAATAAATCGAACGACGTTGCGTCAGTTCAAAAGTTCGCGCCTTTTGCGACAGTGGCGCCACAGGTAGCGCGACTATCGATTCCCAGTTGACTGCGTACGCTTCGTCGCTCTTGAACGTGCGTTCGATTTGTATCAAAAGTTTTAAAGATAAAAACAAAATATAATTGAGAGAAACTAAAGTAACTAACGATTTCGCGTGACTTCTTTCCCCGCATTCCCTGAAATCCCATTGCCGCTCGCTTGTAATAATCGTCCTCGGCTATCGTCTTCTTGCCTCTCATACCCTGAAATCCCATGGGTGCACGCTTGTAATACTCATCGACGAAATAAGAGTCCGCAAAGTCCGGCGTCAGGAAATCCTTCTTTCCCCTCATTCCATGAAAGCCCATCGGTGAACGTTTCTCGAACTCATCCTCGGTCAACATATTATCGGTGTTATCCAACATCAAGTCCTTCTTACCTCGCATTCCCTGAAAAATAATTCCACTACTTAGCAATATGTTTTATCATCGACTCTTTTGACATTGACGACATTTCTTTTATTTCCCAACGTACGTTCTTTTTCAAATTGTTAGAATAAAAAGAAATGCTCGGTCGGTAACTTATCCAGAATCAGCATTTCGTTTCTCGTTACCTGAAAGCCCTTGGGGGCTCTTTTGGAGAATTCCTCGTTTTCCGAAGACGTGAGACTCTTTGGCCCTTGGATTGACTGGAATCCCATCGGTGATTGTTTCCCGGACGGAGCATTGTTAGGCGAGAATTCCTCGCCGAACGTACGCGATGCCACCAATACTATTACGAGGCTGATTGTGCCGAAAAACATTCTGGAAGGAATAAAAAAAAAATAAGAACTATATTGGGACAATTCGATCAGTGTTCGATGTCGCGATGAAATAAAACCGAAAAAAGTGGGTCAATTATTATAAGCGAGAATTTGTTCAAGACGGTCTATATTTGATTCTGAACAAGATCCTCTTCGCTCGAATAAAAGTAGGACCGAACTTATCCGAGCGAAAAGTTTCGTCGTTTGCGACTTTTGTGCCGTTGGCATTTCAGACTTCTAATGAGGGGGTAAACAAACTTGGTATCTTTCTCCATCGATCCCTACAGACCGGAAGAACTACCGCATTTTTATTTCTTCGAATTTGTTTATTTTTATCTTTTCAAAATACGACTTATCTTTGTTTTTACATTTTCTCATTCCAAAGCTTCAAGTTTTGGAAAAAACAGTTTCGACCTATTTACAAATTATTTATTTACTTTCATGCCCACAGTTTTTGTAATCGTTCCAAAAATATTTATTATCTTCGAGATTGGAATTCCAAAATTTCGTAATTGTGTTTAAAAAAATGAAAGTAACGTACATAAAGATTTTTGATCTTTCGAGCTAGCCAAAAACGCCTTGGAACACTTAGGTGTAAAGGTAAGTGGGGTCAGGGTTCTAACCAAGCAACCCTAAATCTCCCTTTTCCCTCAAAATTAACTTATCCAGATAAAGCTGTTACCAAGTTCCCATCTTCCATTAAACTTTGCCATTTTCATTATTTCACATGGTTGCCCTCTGTTCTATTGCAATTCAGAGAGAAAATGCATCCCGTAGACGATTAAAAAATAAAAAATGCAAAATGGAGAGAACACATGTTCCACATGGACCCAACAATGTGATGATGTCCCGTCAACCCAGTTGTTTGAAATTTTATGTGCATATTAGAACGTGCCCCGCCTGCAAGGATGGCCTCCACCCCAATAGAGCTATAGTTGAATTTTAACACGAGCAATTGAATCTCCACCCTTTAGACACATTGGCTGTGTGTCAAAATGAACGAAAGCCAACAAAATATCGCCAGCTATTATACAAAATTCAGTAGAAAATTCGTGCTGACTTCACCAGACGATTCACCTAATTACCACCGACTTCTTTATATCCTCATTATCGACTTAACGAGGCAAATACCTCTATTATCCAGATCCTATCTTATCGCTGTCCGCACCTTGATAACGGATCGCGCCATCAATTAATGTTTTCTCTCATCTCAAACGTACACCAGTTAACACAGTTTTACGAGCCCAGTGTGACCATCTAATAGTACAGCTCAGAATCCTTATAGTCGTTGTAGTTGTTCCTTCATCCCTTACTTACGACCTTTCCTACCCTCAACAGGCTACCCCTTCTTTCGCCACGACCATGAAAAGACCTCGAACGATAAAGATATAGCGTCGTAAGAATTTTTACAGGATACATCTGGCTCCCGTGGGAAAAACATATTAGTCGAAATGCCGGAACGAATGGGCTTTGGGTTGTTCCAGGACTTCGCCTAAGGCAATCTCTACCAAAGCCTTCCATGAGGAATCGCGTTGCTACGTATCTGCGTGAAACGATAGTGTTGAAATAGCACGCGTGAATGTTTCCAGCAAATATCTCGCAATATATGTCTTGCGAATATGAAGGCTTGATAAATATTAACCCTCGAATTTACTGTATTATTACCAGTAGGTTCCTTTTTTTAAACTTCTATAAAGTCGATGAACTCGTTGGGTACGTGACTCCTATGGTAAATAAGTTTCGACTCAAAAATTTTCCAGTCACGTGATCCTCGGTAGTTTCGCGTGATGTTATATTCAAGTTGGTATGGACGCACGAGACAAATTTCCATAGTCGTAACACGTGATGATGTCTCGTTCAATACCTCGCCGCAAGAGGACCCATTGCCAACTGGACCCAGGTGATCGCACTAGAGCGACAAGGTAGACCACGTTCCTTTCCATAGTGGGATTCCCGCAGCCCGAGTGTCTTCTTCGTCAAGGGTGTTTTCTTTTTATTGTCACTGTCTATGTGGACCAGGGTCTCGTCCCTGGGGTAGACTCAAGAAGTGGAGAGCCCTTGTCCTCGACGCAATCTTCCCATCGTTCCTTTATCACTCACCCACGCGAAATTGTCCAACGATCGAGTCGCACCGTCTTTCTCCCATTCGTTTATTTTTCCCTCTCGACGATCTATCGTGTCGTACGATTATATTTGCACGCAACCTTGCGAGAATAGAGGTTTTAGATAGAGCAAGTAAGGACGTGTACTGTGATTGCATATCGAACGCCTCGCCTGGATCTCCTGAGTTATATCACGAGATGGAGGTCCTATAACGGGAAACCACGGGGAATCCCCGCCGACTGGTTCGCGGTCTGGTTCGCATTCCGTGTCAAGGAACGATAAAGGATTATGGTCCAATCCCCCGGCACGACTACGAGATCGAACATTTTTCTTTCGTCCATTCGGCACATTGGGGCAACCTTTCGTGGCAATTCTACGATTCTTTTATCGGATCGCTGTATATCGTTGAGGTTATGCGACAATACCCACGGTCGGTAAAACAGTTTTTCTCTGACTAGAGAATTGGCGGCAATTTACGATTTCTTGAAATTGTCGATCTTCCAACGAGATGCAAGTGTGTTTTATCGAGAATATGGATTTTATGCGAGGGTAGCTTTCTAAGGGAGGCTTTATTACTATCGGTCGATCCACTTTAATTCGCGTTTATTCCTTTTTTAGCCTCCCTTCCTGTATCTGTAACATCGGTGCTTCATCGCCGCTTCCTAATTTATCACTGTACGCACGAAACAAATTACCGAGTTGAAAGGATACGAGGGGTTTGTACGAGACTGAAAAAAAATGAAATATCGCGAAGTGAGAGCAAAAGAGATTTATGCTTTACGGAAAAACATAGAATTCTGAATCACCCACGCACATCCTTATAATTTGTTCACCTTCGACCGCGTGTCCGGAAGGTTCGTTAAAATTTATACAAGCTAAAAGAACCTGTATCGACGCATCTACACCCTCGAAAAGAAAAAACTGAAACAGGAAAAAAAAACTGCGACAAATTAAATTGCGCCAACGTTTTAATGAAAACTTTGAGAAACCCGGAATTGAATTTAATCTCACCACAGCTTTGATTTTTCTTTTCGTCCTAACTACGTACGGTCTTCTATTGCACGAGATTATTTTTGCAAACAATTGCAATCACGCGATATTTTCGCGTCCATCAAGATGGTCGAGGAGGATGAGGGTCTTGGTTGGGAGAAGCAGTGGCAAAATGGGGTTGAAACATGTAAGCACCCTACTATTCTGCTATTATAGCGTTTCTTATGGTGAACCTGGGGAAAAACCTGATGAATCTCACGATTAGAGCTGCCCGGATAACAATGCGAAAGTTCAAATCGTATCGCACTATCGTCTATTTCCAAAACTCAGAAGGGCGGAAGTTAAAAAATTTAGTACTTTTAATGATACGACATGGTGCCTTCTAATTATATTGCAATCGATACGAAGTTGCGCATTGACAATTAGGACACAACAATCCATGTGCAAAAATTGCATCCTAGCAGCTTCATCGTTACTGTCAAAATTCCTATAAATCAATTTCCTCATTTTGCAATCGTTCTCATAATGTGACACATTTATCAGTTCGCGGAGTTCTACTTCATCCAGACTACTCGCCTCCCACCTAGCGCTGCGCGCATGCGCGGAGTGACCGTCGCTGAGAACGAAGAGGGGATGGAAACATGCGAACTGGTCCGATCCTGGCCAGTTCAGGTATGTGAAACTTGGACTACTGCTCGTTTTTTATGTAATCGTTAGAAGTTTCGTAATTACGTATGCAATTTTGTACACAGGAGAGTAGCTCGATGCCCTTAGTACAATAATTAGGAAAATTTAATCCAGACGTTTATTATTGAAGATAGAAATTAAATACGATCCGTTATAATTCTTCAGCGAAGATATCGTTTCTTTTCGATCGAATAAAAATAAATGTAAATTAATTATAGATAATTAATCAATTTTAATTAACCGCGAGTTTAATTACCGTCGATCGATAAGTCCATTTTTATAAAAATGTTTACCGATGATTTTTTATTTGATTCGTTTTTTTTTTAATTGTTTACCATTACAATAATTATCACGACAATTTATTCGCGTTGTTTAAAATTATCTAAAATCTCTGTTTACTTTCCTCCGAGGACGGTAATTTAAGTCACAAACTGCGCGTGTTCCAGATCGCCAAACGTCACGCGGCTATTTATCGTCTTTCCCATATGACTCACGATCGTTCATCAAAAGTCGGATACGACGATATTCATGCTTCGTAATCATTATAATTCAACGCTGTGATAATATTCCTCGATTTATCGATCGTACGTTATGGATAAAAAACGCACTTTCCTCGTCATTGTCGAAAAAATTCACCGTAACAATTTTATCGATATATCCGTCACGTAATAATATTATAATAAAAAATAATGTAAAAAATTTCCAATTTACGAATATTAAAGACAAAAATGAAATTATAAGAAAAATGGAGAGACGCGAATCAATCCGGGCGTGTTGTTTTTCATTAAACCAGGAGAAGCGTCGTTTCTAAAACGTGACGAGAAAATAGATTTTAAATACGATGAGAAAAAAATGTGGTAGCTCGAAACAATGTCGAGGTACACGAAGAGAATTTTTTTTTTTGACGTAAACGTCAACGTTGCTTACATCGTCGAGCGATAATACGTCGACGTACAACCCGCGAAATAAAAATCCCTCGAAGGGTGCAAATCGCTCGTTGACGAGCGATGGCGTGTTGTACGAGAAGGGCAAAAAAAACGTCATCGGTAAAAAGGGAGTTAAGAGGAGAAATATATAGAAAATCATCGTACCATAAAAGGGAAAGACGTGAAATGCCGCGAGAGATAAAGGATGAAGGATCGCGATGCTCGTTTCCACGCTCCTCTTAACACGTTCTCCTCGACCGACGAGCTCGTCACTCGTGTGATCTCGTTAAACTGCACACAATCCAGGTCTTTAAATCTCGTTAATACAACCCTCGTACCTCATAAAAATAACGAATAGACTTCGTCAATCGTGCCATTTTTACCATTTTCGTTTTTTTTTTCAAATTGCAAAAAAACAGGAAAATTAACATAATATCGTTAATTTTTGTTATCGAGAATAATTATCGAAACTGGATGAAGAAATTTTGACATAATAATTGGCATATTTGTCATAATTAATGAAATACAAAAATAGAGCTTGGTGTCGTATGTTTTCTCGAACCCCTCGAAGTTACAAAAAAAAGAAAGTTTGTTATGACGTCATTTAATAAATAATGACGATATAAATTAATGACGTCATTTCATAAATAATGACGATATAAATTAATGACGTCAAATCGATATAAAAATAGTAGGGAAGAGGAAGGGTGAGAGGACGATACTAATCGTCGATCGAACGTATTACATATTGCGTGTCTAAGCCGAAAATAGAGTCTCTCGCATATCGACCCCTGAGTCAGGGGACTTTTCTTCCCATAAGCGTCGAGGACGACACGACGGAACGAATATTGTCGTCCAGCATCCCTTTCATCGTTCCTGACCTATCGCAACGCACTCGCTATCTGGTTCTCCGATTCGAGCACACACGCGTGCTCGTTGCACTTCAACAACCAGGAAAGAGAAATCGGTCGAGCAAAATCGTTTAACCTTCCTCTGGAATGGTTCGAGACCGCACTTTCGCACTTTTATCCCGTAGAAGTGTATAAAAGGTCTCGAGATGTCGAGTCGCTTGAACTCTTTCGACGTCACTACCGTATTATACCTATATACACATTTTTATTTTATTCTATTTTATTTTTATATTCTATCGTCGCTGCTTTCCCATTCGATCTAGTTTGATGTTGAAGTTTTTTTATCCTCTTTAAAGTCAGAGTGAATCGAGTGGATACGCGGTAAATAATATTTTACGATAGATTTGGGTTGTTTCGTTATTGTATGTGGAATTTTGGGTAACTATTATTGCTCGATTGATAATTTTCTAGTTTTTCGGGAATAGGATAATTTTGGCAAGTGTCATTTATTTGACACCGATCGTTTCAGTCAAATAGGATCGATTAAAGTATCATTTATCGGTATGTGATGGATTTCTAGGAAGTTAGGTACTTGTCAGCACACCTAAGAGCTTACTGACGCCACCGCTAGGGCGCGCCGCCTCGTACAGTAGAGCAAGGCAACCACTGTAGTTTTGAGAATATTGCTGCCTACCAGCGCCATCTATGAGGATGGTAAAGAGATCCCAATGTTCGACTATTATTAAAGAAAATACTCAAACATTTCTTAAAAATAATTCTCGCTACAACCTTCGTGGGCAACGATATATGACCTCGAAAGCAAGCTCTGGTTAATTTTCAATTCTCAGGGAGTAAAAACCTTACGACCACTCTGACCCAAAAACCTTCGAACCATCCGCTACGTCCTCGCTCCAACTTACCCATCCCTGCAATAGTTGTTATTTTCTCAATTCGATTTGACATAGCAACTTTTGTCGAGTGTAATAAAGTTTATGGTAGGATATTCAAAAGATAGCGAGGATCGAAGGATGGTGAATGATTGGAGACGTGGAACAGCTGGAAACATATACGGTATCGACGGTGACGTTTCCGATGGTTTTTTGGATCAACGAGAGCTGCAGTACCAGTTGTATTGGGATTGAAAAACGCGAGATCCAGTTCACCCAGATCGGAATGACCTTCTTGTATCAATGGAACGAAGACGGATGGATGATCGACCGTTGCGATGGAAGCATCCAGAGTACCAAAGATATCGAATACAGTGGGATTGGAAGGGTAACAGTCGGGAACAAAAAAAAGGGCGTCGTTGGTCCAAGATAGTTTTCGGAATTGAAGGACGAAATCAACTGGTCCGGACGAACGTCTAAATTCTCAAAGTGCTATGGGAGAAAAAAGAATGAGCTGGACAATGCCGTTGGCCACGTGCATTGTCCATCCAGAGAAGGATTTTATCTGTTAGAGAGAAAACCGTGGGCAACGTAACGTAAACCTTACAATGAGAGGCCGATATATAAACACCTCGTACTCGTGGGAGTCAACGTATAGCTTCGTGTCGACTTTGTCTAACTCGTACCACCAAACACTGCTCTGTCGTTCACTATTTATGTCCTTTCTCTCGATTCCACGTCGACATTGGAATGCTGAGAGTCGTCGTTCACCGATGCCAGACTGTTATACATAACCTGTGGCGGGGAAAATATCGAGGAAAAAGAATGAAAGGGAAATAAAGATGGATAAAAGGGAAAGCGAAGGGAAAAGAATGAAAAAAAACGCCGGATATCGGAAGAGACGTTGTCAACAGGACGACTGTAGATATCCGGCTAGACAACTACCACTCTGCTCGTTTATATAGTACGTGGTGCTTCTTCAAACTTCCTCTATGTGCTTCAACGACGTATCATATTTGTGTTCCCTTGCCAATGAAAGGAGATCGTGAACCCATCATCATTTTACAATCTTTTCAACAACCTCTTCAATACATCGCTATATTCATCCGTCTCGTCTGCTCTTTGTGCTATTCCAACTAGTAAATCACAATCGATTCTTTATAAGAATGCTACAGTCGGGATCGAATTTTTCTCTGGAACCTCGATCGCGTGGGCTTGCACTCAACGAAGAATCCCCACTTTTACGACTCCCCACTTAGACTCGACCGCGCGCGGTAGGGAGCGATCGCAAGCGCGCGATTGGTCTAACGCCCTACGGAGGCGGAGCTTAGGACAGTTTTGACCAATCAGCGATCAAACTAGTCAGTAAAAACGATATTTCGGTCTGATAAATTGTTATTTGTTTTCGATAAGGTCGACTTAATGTAATATGGAACTTTATGAATTGACAGCGTGCGTTATCGAACAATATCGATTAGTTTTCTACGGATACTAATAAAAGTTTTATTATCCTTCGACAACCGGAGTCGCAATCTCGAAACGTTTGTTGACAGAAAGTACGGGGGCGAGTGGAGTTCGTGTAAACTATATATCGCGACGTCGATTCGTTCGATGGTGAAAACTAACTAGAAGAAGAAAGCTTTAACCGGAAACACTAAGAGTGCGCTCTTGCAAGGAGAGAAATTACATCGAAGAAATCCTGATGGTGGCGATTGTGATGATCGAAAACTGAAAAATTTTTAGTAAAAAACAAATCTTTATAAATAAATTTGCTCATTATTATCGCTGGGAGAGTCATTGTTTCGCTGTTTATGGGCGATATAAAACAGCACCTTTCCACGTAAACAGAACTCTAGTCTTTTCAAGAATTATTGAGAAAAACATCCACGTCGACGATAAAAATTATATGAAAATTCAATTATGTCGCGTATGCTCGAGTGCTCTCGACTACCAGTCGAACGTTACTCGATATTGCTGCGACGAAATGAAAGTACTAGTGGTACTGTAGCACATGACCTATCTCATGAATGAAGCCATCTTTCACAAACGCTCTTAAATAAACTGTTACGTGAGAAAACGTACAGCTGCGCAGTGGCAAAATAAAAATATACCGGTAGTACTGTGACAATACTTTTCTTTTAGGACAAATGGCGAGCGATACGACACTAATGCACCAGGGTGGAAGAGAACGATATTCGCCAAAAGGGCAGGTTGTATCCGAAGTGGCAGACTTCTCTTTTCTTCTCCCATCTTTGTTCTCTCGTTTAGCGACTATTTTCTAGTCGTTTTGCCCATGTGGAGTAAAGTGCACTTCCTTTACTCCCTTAGCTTCGAAGCACACCGGATTCTCCGGATAATTTTATTTTCGCGCGATTATATTCATCAAAAACTATGAAGTAGTAACGACCCTATCTAGTCAGCCAATTTATCGAAGCGTAGTAAACTCCTTCAGTTTTCATTGACGAATACTTAGATTGTTTTCAACGATTACGAAAAGCTGGATCAAAAAAAAATCTCGCGATTGTCACGTAACGCCAGTAGTATTAGCCTGTATTAGTCAGACCTGCCAAGTAGTAATGTTCCAAACTGGTCAGACAATTACTAGAAACGAATTTTCGTACTTTCTATCGCTCAAAATGTTAGGGATGATTTTTTCAACCCTTATTTCATACGAGTAAAGAACAATCTCATGATTATCATCAAATTTGCATGATAAAACGTGTAATCTTATCATCCCTGTCGAATATCAACCCCCGGTGATTAAAAGCTACTTATTTCAAATGAATTTCACTGTTTTCCTGAATGAAGGGACATTGAACGAGTGAGCGTAACGTCGAAAGGTCGAAACAACTGGCGGTCCAAATACGAACGTTTCGACGGTGTATATAAATTGTGAAGTAAACAATGACGCACGCACACCGAGCGAGTAAACAGAATCGTTGAAATCACGAGAGACAGAAAGGTGCGGTTTAGTGAGAGCGGAGTAAAATCGAGTTAACCATGCATATTGAATAGCAATGAGAGGCTCGCCTGGAATTTCATTGTTTCGTACCATGGGCGTCCTTTTGTCACTCTCGTCAACATCGTCACCCACTCCTATGACTTCGCAACAATTCGCCAAGTAAACAGAACGGATTCGCAAACGGACGATTCTCTTCTCCACGTGTAGCTATATCGCGAGGCAACTTTACCCCGCGTTACCGTTCGAGAGATCTCGTTGTCCGGTCGAGAGAGTCCCTCAAACTTCTTCAATCATTTCGACCAAAGAGCTCATAATCCAATATACGTGCAAATTTTCAACCCTTCCTCGTCCAGAATCGAACAAAAAATCGTCTACCCCTTTTTTGGCACAGGAACGAGGATTTTCTGGAAATTGTGATTTTTCGTCTGAAAAATTGAATTTTCTTGGGTTTCAAAGACACGTACAAAAGCCCATGTCTTGGCTATTGTGCGAAAATTCATTTTATCATTTTCATGCAAAATTCAGGGAGCTTTCTCTGTCGGTAAAGCAGTTTTCTTATCAATGGAAATTCGCATTGTTCCAAGGTTCAAAGGGAATTGCTAATTGGAGGGAACCTTGCCCTTCATACACGAAAAGCTGATAAGCCATCGTTAAAAATATAAATTCCGGGTAGATGGAAATTGTAAGGCGACGCAATGTTTCTCGGTATTCCCATGAATTCGATGTTTAATTGCCCGAGCATCCGCGGCATAACGCGTTGTTTACCTTAATGAAGTTATTATAATCGAGCTTTTCATTCGTCCAGTTTTCCATTCAGCTCCTCTACCGCAAACTGTATTCGCGTTGATGATACGTGGGACGACTGATTGGACGAATGAATCGGCCGTTTCATTCGTGAGCCAATATTTGCAATCAGAATTTAGGATTGTCGTTGCCTAACGGACTTTCGACGAATGTTACGAGCTTCTTTTTTTAGAAACAAATTTCTCGCTTGGTTTCTTGCTCGACTTTCAAGGACATCGACAGATTATAATTCTTTTTAAATTCGACTTTTGTTATCTTGCTTGATTTTAATTTTACAAATTTATTGTCATAACAAATATTTAAATCTTTTCTCGCTCACGAAAATTAATTTATCCTTATCTTTTCGACCAATCGATAAAACCTTGAATTTTTCTAAACTTCTTTCTTTTTTGGAAAAACTTTTGAAAAACAGAAAACGTTGGCGTATATTTATTCATAAATCTGAATTTTTATTAAATTTCGAGCGGTTCAAATTTTTCCAATTTTTTTATATCAATTATTCATAAAAAAAATAAATAAATTTGATTATGTTCGATCAATTATTTATTCCTCGATGATTTATTGCTCCAACTGTTCCCATCTCTCGGAGATTGGGAGGGAATCGTTTAAAAAAGAATTGAAACAAAGAAAAATCTATCGTTGTCTCAAATGCGATTGAGGGAAAGAGGACGATACGATTTTATCGATAAAACGTGCGATCTCTCATCGTATCTCGTCGTAAAGCAATCAATCTTCTCAACTGTATATAGTCCTCTGGGACAAATCTGCTGACCACTTCTTGCCAATTCAAGACTGACCCTTCGCTTTATAACGATCATCTATCGACTACGTGCGAGGTTCTCGCGCATCTTTCCCCCTGCAGGATAACGCAACATCAGCGGATCCAAGAACACGATGCATTCTATACTCGAATTATATATAGCACGCATTATGACATTTTCATTATCGCACACTCGATTGGTTAATGAAATTAATAAAAGTGCGTAACAAGGTTTATTCGATATTGTCGACCATGTTATGTTTTCAATCGACAGTGACGTTACTTTTTAATTATTGATTTACTTATTCATTCAATTAAGTAATTAGTTAATTACTCAAATAAATAATTAATTGATTAATTAATAATTTATTTATATAAATAATATATAAATATATAAATAATTAATTGATTAATTAATAATTTATTTATAAAATATATTTATTTTTTATCTACTGATTTAAGTAATTAACAAATTAATTAGTTTAAACATATTTAATAATAAAATTTAATTTTATAAAAAATAATTATATTTTATAAATAAAAAAATAATGAATAAATTAATTGATTAATTATTTGTTTATTTGCAAAATAGATTTCTTTTTTATCGACTGATTTAAGTAATTATTTAATAATTGTCCTTGACAGTCATATAAGTCACGAGATTTATCGATTTGACTGATTGACACTTACTCGAACTTGACACGACCGAAATTGAAATATCATTTTTTTTCAACACTTGACATTTCGTACCGAAATAACCCCCATTTTTCTTGGCTGTCGGATGAGAAATTATAATAGTACAAAATGACACCAGCCAAAAATTAATTTGTAACGTTTCAATCGTTTCGTGGGAATGCGTTCAACCGGAAGGTGTACACTTCGTTCGCAAGAAGAAAAATTTAATTTACGCAAAAGGTCAACATTTCTCGTTGTTTATGAAAATATGGCGAAGCTCGTAACTTATTCGGAAGGAGAGTATGGAGAACGACGTCGGGAACGTCGTTCGGAAAATTGCTTCGGGCTCAATTGGAGGTACGTTGCAATGTAATTAAGCAACAAACTACAACTAGCAGATTGCTTGAATTTACCACTACGAGGCAGACCCACCCACGTATTGAGAAAACTATTTTTTTTTTAAATATTTCATTACTCTTTATACAAAATAAAAAAATTATTTACATAAACAAATTATTTTTAATTATTTCATAATATTCATATTTTCATATTTTTCCATTTCCTTCCATTTTTCATAAATTTATATTCTTTCCTTTCGAATTGCTTGACAATTAATATGATAGTTTTTTAATATTTTAAATAGCGTAAAAAATTTTTTTCGCCTTTTTTTTTAAATATGTGTAAATAATTTCAGACCCAGCAAGCTGGTACTGGTTCCCAGTACGAATGTGAATTTAATAATGAACAGTGGGAATAACGAGATCCATCGTCACAGATCATTTTTTCGTCAGAATCGACTCCAGGCACTCGAGAGTTCCACGAGTGAATACAGTTTGAAGGTACAATGAGCATCGTGATATTTAATTCGATCGTCAGTGTTCTTAATTTTTGTGTGTTTTTAAAAAT
The DNA here is from genome assembly GCA_946811545.1 of Netelia fuscicornis. Classification (NCBI taxonomy): domain Eukaryota; kingdom Metazoa; phylum Arthropoda; class Insecta; order Hymenoptera; family Ichneumonidae; genus Netelia; species Netelia fuscicornis. Next base: position 7,143,790 of record OX328014.1, read on the forward strand.
ATTTTCATTCGAGTCGGTTCATCGAACCATCAGCGAATATTGGAGAGACGTTCTACGCTACCATTGGCCAATAGCGATACAGAGCTTTTTTCTCGCAATCGTTATCATAACAATGGGCCCGTGGGTGGGTCTGAGTTGTAACGAGGATATTTCTAGGGAGGAACGCTCGCTCATGTGGCGATTTCCGATAATCACCGAGCTCAAAACTGTCCTGGATTACACATCTGCGGATATACCCGAGTATGAAATGCAAAAAAGCTTTTTGAAAGCGTTAATTAATTAATTTTGACAAATTAATTAATTCATATTTACAAAAATATAAATGATTCAAAATTTTATAATACATTTTATATTTTAATTATTATTTTATTTTTAACTCGATACGTGTAATAATAAAGCGTTAATTAATTAATTTTGACAAATTAATTAATTCATATTTACAAAAATATCAATAATTCAAAATTTTATAATACATTTTATATTTTAATTATTATTTTATTTTTAACTCGATACGTGTAATAATAAAGCGTTAATTAATTAATTTTGACAAATTAATTAATTCATATTTACAAAAATATCAATAATTCAAAATTTGATAATAAATTTTATATTTTAATTATTATTTCGTCTCTAATTCGATAAGTTTAATAATAAATTCTTTCCTTTTACATCAATTTCTTTATTTAAATGTTGTCGATTTTTTCAGGCCAAACTGTGGACATGGATTTTGTTGTTTCTCAAAAAATATCGAGGGTTCGTCGATCAGACGAAGGGCCAGTTTTCTCAAGCGTAAGAGAATCACCAAAGCATTCGACACATTTTAGATCGAAAAATGTCACAACCCTTTTCGTGCTACTAATCGGAGCCAATTTTCTGTCTTGTAAATAAATAATTATTTTCGTTTTCGAATAAATTTCTTTTTGGCATGATTATAATTGAGATTTTCATCATTTAATATTCATGAAAACGTCTTAAACGATAAACATGTATATTTCGGTTTTAAACAGGAAGTTAAGATGCCTTGAGATTGCACTTTCAGTCCAATAACTCCACATAACATGAACAAGCGACCTCCTGATATTACCTGTGATAAAAAGCTCTGTGCTTTCACGTTTCTCGTGACCTCAAAATTTATAGGACTCGTTGTACGATTTTTTTTTCAACTCCTCCTTACTGGGGTAGTACAAAAATGAACTGACAGTTTTTTTTCGAAAAAAAACTGCACAAAATTGTTCGTACGAAACATTTTTTTCAATCAACCACTCAATCAACGCCAATTATTATTCTAATAATTAATAATAATAACAATAATAATAAATAATAAATAATTAAATTAATTCTAATTAATTTAAAGAAATATTTCAAATTATTAGTTAATTTATTTTGATAATGCAAAGCTATTTTTTCTTTTCTTTTGTGTAAATTTAATTTATAGGAAATAAATGATATTTTCGAAAAAGTTAATTTCGTGTCACCGGAAGTTTGCGCTGATCGAAAAAAGGATAATTTCAGGGCACTTCGATCGCTGAGTTTGCATCGACGGAAAACAACGGGGTTAGGTTAAATGAATAATAAAAAATTCTCAAAGATTCCAACGTCGTTTCAACGACGTTTCTTCGAGTCTCCGAGTTTCAGCTTGAAATATATGTGTCGCGATTCGATTCAATTAAAAATCGATTCGTAACGAGAAACGTTTAAATTTGAAATTTTTTGGAAAAAAAAGAAATTTGACGCAATCGATAAAAATCGTGATGTTGAAATGTCCAAGAGTCATGGATCACGGTGCAACTTCGATCGTCCCACGGAGGAGAGAAAAAGTTGGTTCCAGGATAATTCCACTTATTGGACGAAAGATCGTGCCAAACGAGCGAAAGAAGGAACGAGACGATACGGAAGAAACGCCTTTACCAGCGACGAGAACGACGAGTACTGCAGTTGCACGACGTCGGACTACGAATCATCGGGTAAAAAAATTCCAAAGGCCAAGAGCACGAGAAAACGAAGAGAAAGAATGAAATTTTTATCTCACGATCAAATACGAGAAAGTCGGGTGAATCGTACGACGAACAAAAATTTTCAAAAATCGAGTCATCGTTTCAAAGATGACAAGATTCCCCCCAACAGATCGAGCAAAATCTTCGAAAAGTCAAAAAAACGTTCGAGTTTGATAGAATGCACCTGCCCGCCATTATCTTTTCCTCCCAAGAATAAAAAAGATTTTTCCTTGGAAAAATCGAACAAATTCGAAACGAAATATCGAAGCAAAAGTTTAGGCGCCAGAGAATCCCAGTTGCCAAAAACTTTTCGAAAGAAAACAAGTTCGCAGCTAAAATCGAAAACCGCGAAAGGACGAAGCGTCGAGGTCAAACTCAAACAGAAAGAGAAACGTTATTCGCGTCGTGATATTAAGAAAATCGACGGTGTGACGGAAGTGTCGAGCCTGGAAATTATCAAGTGTTGGTCGCACGAGGCACTTCCTTCCTGTCGCGATTACGAGAAAAAGGAGAAAACATCGAAAACCGCGTGTTGGCCTTCGAAAAAAAGTACGAAGGTTATATACGCGAGATATTCGCAAGATTCGATGAACGACGATAAATCGAAAAAATCGTCATCGATCGATGACTCGAGCTCTGGTCAGAGTTGTAACTGTAACGACGAGGAACAAAATGTTATCAAAAGAGCGAACGATTTTCCATCCGGTAGTCCAGAAACTCGCGTCGATCGACTTCAATCGACCAAGAGACCCGCGGGATTTATCTCCCACGAGAGACAACGACCTATGGAACTCGCTGACTCCTGCGACTCCCTCGATTGTCCAAATAAAAAAAATACGCGAAGAAAATACGATAAAATATCAAAAAGAAATTTGATTTCGGGACCGAAGCAGACTCGACCAAGCGCCTGTTGCGCCAGTTTTCAAACGGAAAGAGCTAAGTTGGAAGACGTCTCGAGTCCTGAAAGAGACGTCGCGAAACGACTAGCGAGTGCAAAATTAAAGTCCCGCTTGGTCGAGTGCGATAATAAAGATACGCGAGAGAGAAATTCCAGATTGGTGATGGAGAAATCATCTCTCGCAAGGTATCGTACTGCTTCGAATCTCGATGGTGAAGTTCGCGACGATGGGGCGAAGAACTTTTCGCGAATAAGAAACAAGGAAGTAATAACGAGAAACAAGAAAGATTGCGAGATTGGAACTAGGAGAAACGGACCATCGATGGTACTGAGGAGGGATGCTGCTGGCACGAACTCGAGGAAGGAACATCGAAAGTTGTGCAAAATTTTCAATACCCCGGAGGCAAGAGACAGGACGTACTGTTGTTGTATAGCGAACCAACTGGAGAAAGAACGTGGATGTTCCGTGGACTGTCGTTGTCCCGAGAGTTTTTACGTCCCACGAAATGAGATTATGGAAAATCCCGAGTGCCAAGGACACTGTGTCGAAGAACAACGTGGAAAAATGGTCGAGAAGGATGGAAAAATTCGTAAACAGAACGAGGAACGTTCGAATTATCGCGGGAATCGTAGAAACGACGTGCGCGCCACGAACGGTGATGATTGTGAAATGAGTATCGAGAAATCTGCATTATCGACGGTCGGTTATGGAGATAACGACTACGATGATTATGGGACCGGTAGTAGTGAAGTTTTTTCGACGGATCGTTCTAAGAATGTTCGTCAAGGTTGTCAAAATTCTTCGTGCCCGAGCGTCGCGTCGACGGTTTGTTCCTGTTCAAGCCCGGAGACACAGTTTGAGGTTAGGAAAAATCGAGAAGACTCTTCTCGATGCGGAGAGTGTCTCAATCTCGGAGATCTTTGTCCCGATGTCCGTCCGCCGGAGCATTGGACAGAATACGGTGAACATTTGAGTCGCGTTACCAACGAGTACAGAACACTTTCGTCACATTTGAAGGACATGCAGCGCCAAGTGGACACCCTGCCAACTACGGGACGCGTGAGAAAGCGAATATCGCGGAAATATCCGTCGGGCAAGGAATTTTCGTTCGAGGTAAAGACCGTGAGCAGCGAACGCAAGAAAGATCCGGAATCTTCGGTGACGCGCGACGTTGAACTCAACGAAGAATCGTGTCTCTGCGACACCGACGCCATTTCAGACACTCGCACGACAAAATGGCGGAACGAAGCGTCTCACGTGGCTGGCAGGGATCGTCATTACCGACAGTTGGAAACGACTCGCGATCGATCGACTCGTAACGCGATCGACGATATCGACGCGTGCGAATGTACGCCGGAGGCAAAATCTAAAGGACGAAGAAAATGGAACGAAACGAACGAAGGATCGAAGGACGTCGTGAAAACGTTACGATCGTTTTGCGAAAAACTCAAAGCCGTCGATCGCGAGGTCGAGACATCGATATTTACGAACGATAAGAAGAAGGAAAAACGTGGAATCAATGACGAAATGAAAAATTGCGTCTGCGATGACAACGAGATCGAAGAACTCGATGCCGATCGCGACAAATATTGCGACGCTTGCGTAGGTACGCGATCGGTAAAGGAATTACGACGTGATATTTCTGAAAATGTTCCAATGGCTCCGAGGATCGTCAGACCTTGTCGAACTTCGAGAGAAACGAGTCTGAAGAAAATTTGGATCTATCCACCCGACGAAGAGGGTGGACCACCCTTAACACTGCTCAAAAATTCTTCGGACATTGATTGTAAAGTCGTCGGTAACTTGGACAACGGATTTCGTTACAAAGTAACGTATACACAAAAATTCTCGAGTCCCATGAGATTCTTTCCTGAGAAATGCTCCAGTGACGTGGATAGCGATGGATATCCCAGCAACGACGACTACGGATGAAGAAATTTTGTTATCATTTTTTAATTCATTTTTATAAAGACGAATTTTAAACAGTCGATCGTTAATCGCATCGATATTTTCTAATCTGAAAATTAGATTCAGATTTTTCATCGATCCTAACTAGCGAAATTTCAAAAACTTCGCACTTGCTTTTCGAAATTTGTTTGCTGCTCGATATTTGTAATTTATCTTTATTTTTTTAGTAGAAATATATCGATCTTGATAAATTAAAAAAAATTGTTTAAACTGAAGAATCATTGTGAGATTTGTTTTGTTTATAAATATAAAAGCTTTCGATTTGTTTCTCCGAGACTAATCTTCCTCGTTCCAAGAGGCAAAAGATAAAGAGTTTCTCTCCTGCTTATCTGGCTCAAAATGATTCATAGACATAATCAAAGCTTACACATGATCGAAAACACCCTTCCTTCATACCTCGAGACTATTCGTCCATAAAGTATTTCGTCTTATCCGCTCTTGGCCTCGAGAGATCTCGAGCGTTGGAAAAGCTCGCGAGCCACTGACCTACAGATGTGTGTACGTGCGTGTTATATCGATTGTACACACAGCTTTCGCGCGTTCCATAACTTTCCTGTAATTCGCAACCACAACCGGAAAGCTCTTTCGTATCGTACGTCGTGGAAAATCACTTTCCCCTCGGTTGTTCGGAAAATAATATTAAAGAAAAACTCAATCGCTTCGATATATCTCGAAGATATTACCGACAAAAAAAAGCATTTATATAATTTGCATTGAGCACAGGTTTAAAAGGCTGTAGCGTAACAATAATCTGACTCAAAAATGAGGAATTCTAAGATGTCTCGTTTTACTAACTTCTATTTACCTCGAAAGTCTCCGTCCCTTTCTTCGTTTCATCTTTTATTCACCGTAACATTAAATATTTCTTGGCGCTGAGCCCAATGTTCACGAGTTTGCAACTCCCGGTCTACCTCGAAATTCTTTTTTCTTCTTTCTCTCATGTTCTTTGTCTCTTTCGTCTCGAATTGCTCGCTACGAATTCATGATTGGACGACCCACGATTCAAACAAAAAAAAAATGGTACGTTTCTGGTTCTGATTTAAATTTACCTGACGAATGTTGACGCGAAACTAGAAAAAACAGAAGCGCAAACAAAAAGAAGCTTCCACTTAAGAGGATTATCCTCGTTGCAATAATACGAGTTCGCGTAAACTTTGGAGTCATGGAAAACAAAGCAGCTTTCTATTCCAATTTTCGTTCACCGTGACTTTTTTCTACACCCCCCACTCCTCCACTACTCTCGCTCTCGTCGACTCTCGCGCCATTGGCTGGAATCGCAGCGCGCGTATCTCATTCGCTCTCGCCGTTCCCCCACTCCTTTGCCCCACTTCTCGCGCCTAGGGAACGAACGTTCGAGCTTCCACTGTACTGTGAAAAGATGAAAGGTCGACGTAACATTAGCATCTTCACGTACCCGAGGATCCATTGTCGCAGATTACACGACGAGCAACGGGACCAACTTTATCCTCACATTTAACGCTGTACGTTACGCTTCAATGTCGTCCGAACGATCGAAATTAAAATCACGTTTCATCCCAACATTTCAAAGTGCACTCTCATTTTTATACAATAAAAAAATCCTTATCTATAACCTAAAACTAAAAATCCTTATCTATAACCTAAAACTAAAAATCCTTATCTATAACCTAAAATCTATATAAACGATTTTTTATCACCTAAACGAAAGTAATCAAGGGACAGTTGTTCAATAAAAATAATGCGAGCCTACAGACAATAATAAAAACAAAATATATTCTTCGTTCATCCTGATTTTTTTTTATTTAGGAAAGGCGACAGTTTAGGCGACAAGATAGTTTCGGTGTCGCTAGAGTGTGAACTTTTCTCTCGCTTTGCTTACCATGTAAGCATGCGGGCTGTGTACGTATGAGAAAACGAACGGTCGTCGAGTAATTGCGAGGGTTCTTGCACGCTTCATCCTCGGAACACTATCAGGTTCGTCATCAATCTAATGAATGTGTATCGAAGAAAGCGAAGTATAGAAGAAAAGAAAAGAAAATGAAGGAGGGAGGAAAAAACAAAGAAAAATGGAAAGTACCTCGATACGATAGTCCGTATTAAAACGCAAGTAAGAAAGGGTGCAAGTAAACACCTCAAGAGTCCTTGAGGAAATCGATCCTCTTACGTTGGATAAAAAAATATCAGAGAACTGAGAAACAGCCGGCGTTCGTGTGTTGCGAAGCTCACACGCGATCAAACTACTTTCATCCCTCCTCCTCATTCTCCTCCTCCGCCGTATGTAATCCACAACTCCGAGGGAAAAAGAAAAATTGCAAGCGAAAGTAAGAAATTAAATCGAGGGTAAGAATCATTGAATTAAACGCGATACTCACCTACCACCAGGTACGTTGCTCGTTACTAAAAACAGCTTACACGTTCTGAAACAGAGGAATTTAACGAACAACTCTATTTTATCGATAATTTGTAGTTCATGTTTTCATAAATATAAAAAGACATTTTTCTTTGAATGAAAAAAATTAATATCATTTGCCTAAATTTATTTCTTACATTGTAAAATTCTTATACAATTTTATAATTTTCAAAACTTTGCATTGAATAAAAGTAATATTAATATTAACAATAATTAACATTATTATTGTCAATATTGATAATCATATATTTTTGTTTTGATGGAAAAATGTTCATTCGACATTAACGACGAATCAAATTTCGTTATAATTTCGTTCCCAACCGAAACGATACGAAAACAATCATTAGTCAAAAACAAAACGAAAAATGGGTTAGGACAAACAGACAGCCAGAATTCAGCCTAACAGCAGAAAAATAATTTTTCATAAGTGTGAAGCAAATGAATTTCGAAGCGATGAGATTGACTCCGGTATAGTGCAATATCGACGTTTTTCCGATCGGCGCTAAACCGAGCGATAAACCTATAAACCAATAAACGATGCTTTTATGGAAACGCACATTGGATTTGCAAGCTTTTAAAAAAGCCGTCCCACGCGATAAGATAAATAAAGTACCTTCGTTGCGTTCCTCTATCTCGTTTTACCATATCTCCCCCCCCCAACCCCCTCCCCCACCTCCCTCTCTGCCCTGAACCTTCTGTGGCGAACATTGTTAACTTTAGGGTGATATTAAAAGTCATCGAGACAGAAGAGCGACCTGTTGGACATTCTCTTCATTCTACTGAACTATAAAACAATCTTTTCCACAATAAAAATAACAACTCTCCAAAATTCTTATTTTTGTTTAATGTCTTATTTTCACCTGGTTTTCTGCGAGCTACGATCGATAGAAAAATCTTACTTCGATTAATCGCAACTATTCGTTGTTAATTAACTAAATTAATTAATATAAATAATAGTTATAACAATAATAATCGAATCTCATTGAAAAGTAATAATAATAATAATAATAATAATCTCATTGAAATTTGATAACGTTATCATTTAGTGATTGACAAGTCACTGAAAATTTAACCTTTGCAAACAAAATAAAAATATACTCGGTCAGACTCATTCATTAAGAATTTCGAGCACCGAGACACGTCCACCTGTTTTTTTTTGTTTTTTTCATCTCTATCCCAGCATGTTGCACGGATCTGACGGGATAAGACTCTCATCCCTGCTCAAAAACTTCGTATAGGAGACAGGTAAAATTTGAGAGATATTCTTACTGTAATATCGCGTAATCCACGAAGAAGAGGGAGTTGTCGACATTGGCGAGTCTCCCGAGACGAATTCTCGTCCGAATACCGACATTGTGTCTCGCCACGAAACGTTCGACCTAGTCTCTATTTCTCATATCTTCATCAAAAGCTCCTACGAATTTTAATCATGCAATGAAAGCTCCGACAATATCATCCTCGTTCCATCTCAAGTGTGCGACGATCTACGCATTTCCGCATCGCGAGACGATTGTGTAATAACGACAAGACGCCTAGGAATTTTCGAAAGATACTCATAATCGTGATGAATCTGGCCAAGGTCAAGATAGTGCTGAAGATCAAGCTTTAAAAAAAAGTAAACACGACCCACGTGATCCGAAACATCATCGAGGATGATACAAGGGTGAGGAAAAAAAATCCAGGCCTCGAGGGTGTCTCGTACGTCGGCTTGAAGAAGTCTTCAAGGTCCGAAGCTTTATTGAAGAAGCCAGACGAAAAGAGGAGAGAAAAATATTTTCCACATTCCTCGTTCCACAGATCATCCGGGAGAATAACCTTACCGTCGCTATCGTTCGAAGTTAGATCTCCGGTGGAGATATGTACAAAAACGAAAAAAAATGTAACGTAGCCGGAGGAGTTGAGACCGTTGTCGAGATTTGGAAAAACGTCCGTGCACACGTGTTACCCTTTGTAATAAATAAAAGTCGGTTTCGAAACGATACGGTCGACGATAAAACGTGCGACTAAACGCACGAGCCTTGTCGAGAGATAAAGGGGATTAGGGTCGGTATGTCCGACGTTCCATCCGATAATAACTTGCCCGAAATGGAATATATGTATGTAAAGAGCTTATATCGAAGAATCGAGCAATGACGTTCGATTAAAATTGCTATCGCGATATTAGTCGAGGAATTTAACTTGATGGACGTCATTGGAGTATCGTCCAATGGGATTAATAAGAAAGAGGTTTTGGAAATTTTTTGTAGGTAACTTTTTTTTGTTTAACATTCTGAATTTTTACTTTGTTTGATTCAATAGAAGAATGTGTTGTTTGGCTATCGAATTTAAAAAGTGTCGAAGTAATTATGAATCTGGGATTTCTTTGATAAGGCATTAAAATGCGATTTATGTCGAAGGTACAAAATGATTACTTTTGACATTGTTTTGATAAGAAATTTAATATTTGATGCATTTTATATAGAAAGAAATGAAAAACAAGGATTGTTTAGTGACTCTCCTAATGCCGAATGTCCGTAAGTAAATTGAAGATTGTACCATATCGACCATATTTTGGCAGATATCTCAAAAACTCTAGGAGAAAATTGCAAAAAACCGGAAATACCGATTTATCCTCTTAAGGTCTATACAATCTAAAAATACTATAGTAAAATCATGATTTTCGTGTTGTACGGGAAATTTGCGATCGACATAGGTTTTTAGAGCCTGAGAAAGGCTTAAAATTCACTGGAATACAGCATATCGCAATATCGATGGATTCGTGAAACCTCGAAAAATCGACTTTTCGCGAAGCTGTATCTCCATTCTCGTTCGCCCGACAGAAAATTTCACGAATAACTTTTTGAAGAACTCGCCGAGTACTCGAGAACCAATCCAGAATCATCCGGATAGCTTAATTTTTGTAGCCACGGCGATCCTTCGAAAATCGCGATTTTTTCAAAAAAACAACTCTTCAAAAACAACTTTTCAAAAAGACGATGAGACCAAATTTTTGTTTGCTTCAAAATTCCCTTACTTCATCATATTCGTGTTACGCGGGAAATTTCCGATTCAAAACTGATGCCACAAAGTCTTTTTGTACAAAAAAAAATTTGCCCCCCTCCGGACACCCCAAAGTGTCAAACAAACATTACGAATGTCGACATCGGTCCTCGTCAGGAGTTAAAAATTTGTTTTCGTCCAAAAAGACTGTTGGGTGGGTACGGAACCGGAATTTTGTCGCTGATGAAGAATATAACGTTATTTTTGCCGATATCTCAAAAATTCTAGAAGAAAAATGCAAAAAACCCGAAATAACGATTTAACCATTTAAGGACAACAAAATCTGCAAATTCAGAAACGAAACCGTGATTTTCTTATTCTACGGGAAATTTGCTATCGCCATAGACTTTTATAGCTCAGTAAAGGATTGAAGATCTAGAGAAATGTGTCCATACGATTTAGGGGTTGTATTTTCCGAGACCGTAATTGTCCGAAAACGTATCGGTTCACGCTTGTTACTCGTACCACCGTCATTTTCGTTTCTCGTCGACGAAGCTATTTCTCATCGTCGAATGAAGAAAAGATCTGTTTCACGTCGTAGCAGCGACGTACTCGATTTCGACAGTCTTCTCTTGTTCACCCTCACGGAGTTTCGATTACAGAGTATCATCGTCCCGTCGACCACGAGGCGGAAGAGTTCAATTTTACCCGCTTCCTAACCATATCGCGTGTTGTACACTGTGCTCTTTGAAACACAACGAAGTTTGAGAACTTTTGAGAGGCTATGTACACCGAATAAGGGAACAAAATCCACAGAGAAATAGCAGCTTCTTTGCTGTAATTTTGCGATCGTATTCTCGTTTCATCGAGTTTTGTGCAAAGAAATTGTTGTTTTTTTTTCTAATATGAAAATTTTCTCAAAATTTCAATTTACAATAACAATGAGTAAAATTGAAAATAACTTTAATGAACGAATGGAGATTCAAATTTAACTTTCGACTCTCATTTTCTTTACGAATTTATAATTATTATTCAAAACGTCAAATTATAAATAATAATTGTCAAACTATTCGCAATTTCAAAGTTTTCAAAATTTCAACTTTCTCAAACAACTTCGTAAGAATATTACATCGACCTCGGAAACAAAAGAAATTTGGCACACCAAAAAAAAAAACTACGTTTCTCTTGTGAATTCGTAAATTTCTAAAGCTCCATTCACCCGTGTTCTCTTGGTTTTCTCGTACGAGTAAAATTTCTACCCAGAGCTTTTTCGCGGTGCGTCCAGGAGTAAAAAAAACGAGCATCAGGTTGGTGGGTGCCGACTGCTCTAACGCAATAGGAGTAAACAGCAAAAAAAAGTTCGCACACGCTCGCTTACAGGCTTTTGCTGCGGGATGTTGCAATAATCATAATAATAATAACGTTACAAAAGAGACAAGAGATTTGTATGTCGAAGGAAAAGAAAAGCTCGAGCTTTCGTTTCCGGAAGGGTGGTCACGTGGTAGCAGGGGAAACGTGAGTAATGGAGCAGAGCAACTTTGCATGCAATCCACTACGTTTTTCAAGCATACACGTATACAAGTATCTGTGTCAAGTCTGTTTCTATATTAAAGTAATGCAGTAGTCAGTGCAACAGTCTTCCAACGATTTTATCAAACCAAGCCTAACCCCTCGCTCAATCCACAAATGATAGCAATCTGATATTAAACCTACCTGGCGCACGAAACGAAACGACTACTTTAGTTTCCTTCAGAGCAAAAACAAATATATACTCCTTATCTATGCTTCGTGAGATTGAACGTGTGTAAAAGAAATTCCTCTCGTTATACATACACGATGCATACGAGAGAGAAATTAATAAGTCTGAACAATTTCTTAGAAATGACAATTATTATCCCTCGTCGAATATTCATCGTACTTGGCAATATTTAAGCAATAAATATTTAGGCAATAAAAATTCTTCATCCATATGTTTTAATATAGTCTAGAGATATTTATACGCACTTTAAAACGCATATTATATGAATACCTAACCATGTCTGAGTAGTCGTTGACCTATACTACTGGCTAGTAGTAAAACGTATGCAGCGGATAACAATCTTATATATACGTGGGATTGTCTGAATATCCGTTGACCTCTACTACTAGCTGGTAGTAAAATATATGCTTCGAGTAACAATCTCATATAATACGAGACATTTCATACGAAATTGTTACCCGGAGCATATTCGTTACCACTAGCTAGTGGTAGAGGTCGACGTATAGTCAGACGTAAATGCATATCTCTAGAAATTCTCGAGACCGTGACGAATGGAAGTCGCGCTGTCGGTTGGCGCAATTACTTTTCGCATTAATCTTATGTATATAAAGCTACATACGTGACATATTTATGCGAAATAGATGCAGAATGCGACACATACACAAGAAGGATACGAGGGAGTGAAAGTGTCTCCGGAATATAAAAGAGAGTGTACTATCAGTAAGTTCTACGACACACCGGATACGGAAAAGAGACAGAAGGAGTGGAGGGGAGGAAAGTTACACCATTGAGACGAGTTAAAAGAAAAGAGGGAAAAGAAACTGGTAGAAAGGTAAAAAGGAAGGAAAAAAGAAACGAGGGACAAGATGGAGAACAATAGTAACTCTGTGGAGATGAAAAGGATTCTAACAATAGAAACGTCATTGCATCGTCTAGCTAAAAGTGTATAAAGCGATACGACCTTAGGATAATGAAAAAAAGGAAGTTAACAAATAAATGTTATTTATGAACTTGGAGAAATAGTGGAGTTGTAAGTTCGTTTATTGCAATGGAAAAAGCTTTGTTTCCTCAAGCTGCTGTAAATCCAGTTTATCCTCGTTTCCTTTCCCATCGTTAGAGATATTAAACGCTTGCTTCCTCCAAGAATCTTTTTTATGTGGCTTACAGAAATTTCAAGCTCGTAAAAGCTGGAGCAATTTCCAAATTGCTTTCTTATTTTTTTTTTTACACATACCGAAAAAAACGAATTTTTGATTTAAACAAAAATAAAAAAATATTACGTAAAATATGTAAAATCGTAATCTCAATCATCGATTGTTCTGCAAAAGCGCGACCCGACCTCCGATTGTTTGTTGGGTCGCAGACGCGTTAGAATGACAAGGAAAACTTTGCAGACTCGTATATTATTAATATTCATCCTTATCGGGTCAGAAAACGTGAACAACGCATTCAACATTTGCGCAATGTGAATGCACACACGCCAGTGAGTGGTATGAGCGAACGTTGAAACGTACAACAGGCTTCTATAGACCAAAGTTGATATATTACGCCACGCTAAAGCAAAGCTAAAACCCGATATTCTTCAGTCGTATCGCATTATGCTAGGCACGCTGAAATCGTCGTACAAACGTATCCATGCGTTGATACCGTTGCACCTTGGCTTTAGCTATTTCCGGATGAATAATTTTTGGTATTTACTAAATAAATCCACAATTACGAATTCTTCCATTTTCAATAAAAAAAAAACAACTTCCCCCCCCCCCCCCCCCCCCTTCCCCCGGAAAAACTTCTCCCGGTGTAATTAGTTAATGAGAAAAAAGTTTAAATTAATTAAAGAGGAAAAACCAAAAAGTTATTGAATACTTTTATGGAATGTGAAAAATAATTTTATTTACTTTACTAATCGGAATATCGGACGTTATCAGTGTCGTGATAATTCAATATTTAATCAACGCTGATAGGAATTTGTAGGATGAGTGATATGCCACTGTGATTGACGGTAGACGAACAATTATCTATATTTCCTCGTAATCCTGAACGTCAGCATACGGTGGATGTAAGAGATAAGATTTTTCTAATTAGTGAGGCAGGATTGAATTTGAATTCTGATAAGAACGAATCTTCGGTTATACGTTTCGTTTATAATGTGGATAACGAACTTTTGACCGATAACCAATGTATTTATCTAATATTTAAAAAAAAGAAATCTCGGAGACGTATGAGAAAGGGAAAAAGGAAAATTGCCCTAAACCACAGAAACCTTCGTAGAAATTATTGTTTAACGCGTAAAAAAAATAGTTGTTCCTCGCAGAAGCGAGAAATATGTCGCGAAAAAGCGTTCGAGGGCACGCGCGTGTGAAGAGGGAAAATTGGATGAGAGAAAAAACGAGAGGAATGACAGAACGTAAAAACCGGTCAGCTATAAAAACGAAGGAACGTACATTACTATGATGAGGAACTAGGAAGAGCTTAAACCATTGCCTCTCCCCACTATTTCTACGTACAACCGGAAGTCGGTTTCTACTTCAACCGGAAGTATAGATTGCGTTATTAGATAATCGTTTTTTAACAAATGCGAATATTTTTTCAATCGTCACTTTTCTCAATTACTTTCGATTCTTGGTAACAAAAACAAAGTCAAAATATTCACTAAGTTGCTAACAGATTCGACAATCATCGAGATAGAACGAGATGAAAGGGAAAAATTATTAATGCGAGAGAAGAAAAAAACGAAATTTCATTTTTCGTTAAAAATTAATTTTTGAAAAATTGAAATGTATAAATATCGTTCAACGAATGATATAAAAAGGAATAAATGAAAATACAGAAACGGTGGGGAAATTGTATGAATCGACGAAATCGAAATCGAAACGTATTTTCCGGCCTCTTTGGCGAAAGTTGAATTTAGCGATATGAAAGAAAAAGCGATTTAGCTTTCACATTCTCGAGGCTCGATGCCTTCGGGTTCGCAAATGTCCGCGTGCGAGAGTGACTGCCTCGAGGAGTGACCCTCTTACAACCCCTCGAGCACTCGTGTCCTAACGACCCTCGTAGTATCTTGACGCGTCGTTTCTACGTCTCTTTCGTCTTTCGGTTTTTCACCTTCTCACGTCGTCAGTTAAACAGAGCGTTTCTTTCAATCCCAAAACGGCTTTCGACACGAGCTCCCAACTCTTTGCCATAAAGTGCGCTCGAACAGTTCGACTTGAAAGCGTGAAAAAAAAAGAATAATAATAATGCGCTGCCCTTATCCTCGAAATGGAATGTCGAGTCGAAAAAAAAATAAAAGAAAATAGAAACGTCTTTATATTCGATGGAAAAAAACAACGAGAGAAAATACGATAACAAAAATATCTTTGATTTAAAATCGTGATACGAAGAATGATAATAAAATTAAATTTATGTTTCGTTCACTTTTAAACGAGAGAAATATATTTTTATTTATTGTCACTTATTTTTCATCCCTTATCGTTGTCGATATTGTCGTAACACGAAACTAGAAGATTCCAGCGATTATTTTCTTATCCTTGTCAACGGGGCGAGGGTGTAAATTATTGAGTAAGCGAAACCAGACTTATCGATCGTTTGATAAATTTCTATCTTTCAATCACTCAAAGTAAAATAATCAGTTTCTAAAATCAACCTAACCATGTTGATACTTCGTTCACTCTGTCTCGAGTGAATAGAGGTCTGAATAAAATTCGAAAATTATACCCATCGTCTCTCGATATGCTCTCGTTCATCCCCCAAGGGGTTGTTCCACTTAATCCACCCTAAACACAAAACGTTAGAGAGGACGATATCTCCCACGTATATTAATTTGTACCAGGCAGTTATTTTCAACGATACCCTGGGCGATGAGTGCGTCAAAAGCCAGCAAGTAGAATAATCAACGACAGGGCAGACATATGCGGATCATTTGTTATACCTGAGGCATTCTCAAAGTTAACTTACAACGAGGCAATATTATTACTACCTCTGTTGTATCAACAGATCGAAATTACTCGTAGCGATAAAAAAATAATAACGATATACAAACCTAGATCGAGATATTAATTATTTATTTAATAAATTTCAGAAATTTTCGAATTTATCTAAACCCTACGATTTCTAAAAAAAATATTTATCCATTATTGCAAATTATTAAAAAAATTAATATTTTCATTCTGTACAAGTATAAAAAATTGTTTTGTTCTGATAACGTAATTAATTTTTTTTTTAATTTTAATAAATTCCAGAAATTTTCTAATTTATCTAAATACTACGATTTCTAAAAAAAACTATTTATCCATTATTGCAAATTAGTAGAAAAATAAATATTTTCATTCTATACAAGTACAAAAAATGGTTTTGTTCTGATAACGTAATTAATTTTTTTTTTATTTTAATAAATTTCAGAAATTTTCTAATTTATCTAAATACTACGATTTCTAAAAAAAATATTTATCCATTATTGCAAATTATTAGAAAAATAAATATTTTCATTCTATACAAGTACAAACAGTTGTTTTGTTCTGATAACGTAATAAATTTTATATTTTTTTTTAATTTTAATAGATTCCAGAAATTTTCTAATTTATGTAAACACTGAAATTTCTAAAAAAAAATATTTATCCATTATTGTAAATTATTAGAGAAATAAATATTTTCATTCTATACAAATAAAAAAAAATTGTTTTGTTTTGACAACACGATGAATTTTATTTTTTGGTATGATTTACATACCTACGACAACCTCCATCGACAAATTTCGCTTCATCGTTTATTATTGTAGTGGATGTTGTCATTTCATGTATAATAGACTCTCATGTATGCATAATATTCTAATCCATGATCCATTTACAACCTGGCAAATTCGATCTCGCATACATGACGAAATAATTCAAAATGTCAAAAGGGCAACATGCGACTCACCTACCCTCATAAACCATGGAGTATGTGGAAAGCAATGTCATTAAATAGGTCTAGGTATGATTTCGATATTCACTTTTTTATGTACGAACTTTTGATAACGTGGTATTCGAGAACAATTTCTATCGCTATCGTGTTGTACTATAATATGTACAGCTGACGAGGGAAGGATATTACTATATATGTACATATATAAAGAGTGAATGAGATGAAGAGAGGGTGGTTTTATCACGTCAGCGTTAAATCGACACAACTATGTGTTACACCAACATGTGGTTGGAACTCGCGAGTGAAGTTTTCCGCCAAACCCCCAATACCAACCAGCACTCCACAGTAGTACGAGCAGGCACACAGCTGAGGGATATACAGTCCAACCTCCCATTCATCAATTTCCCAATCTTCCCGAATCTTTGATAAGTTACCAAAAAAAAAAATTTGCTGGTAGTAACAAAATCCTCGTTAATATTAAACTCTTTCACAAACCATAAATAAATCCGTCATAATTAAGTAACAAATTATTATTATTAATTATTTTTTAATTGAATATTCATAAATTGAATTTGTAAAAATTGTAAAAATTATATTTTTGTATATTTGTAAAATTATATAATTATGTAATATTATTATAATATTATAATATTATTAATATATATTATAACTATAATTATAATAATTATATAATATTATAATTATAATAATATTAATATTATAATTATAATAATTATAATATTAACATTATAATTATAATATCTAAAATATTATTACAATAATATTATGTAATATTATTAATATCATATATTATATATAATAAACATTATAAATTTATATAAATTATATATTATCTTGCTCGAAATATAATTTTTACAAATTGAACCAAGTTGAAAAAAATGTTGAGCCACAAATATTAATTTATGGGAAAATAGACTGTAGATGTTCCTATAAGCATCTGTTGATATGTTTATCTCTCTACCGAATAACCCGCTGCTTTTCTACATCTCGTTGGTACATGGAGAATGTGAAATTGCAATATTTGTTATGCGAAACATCATACAATGCATTTATTTGTCGCGTATATCCTCCGAGTATATTGTTGCGTGGATTTTTCCGACTTTCGTGAAACGAACTCGCGCGTAGGTATATTTATAGGGCGGAAAGCGACTCTCGAAGGGTTATTTGCAAACAGGCAACATAACATGCCTCCGAGGTATGGTACACACGTGCAAGAAAAATCCGTTCTATTCCAGCTGCTTTTTCTAACAAGAAACGAGAACTTCGCGATGTGCACCCAACCATGCTCTATCTTTACGAGATTCCTTATCTCGAGTTTTTTCTACTCATATGCGCTGAGTGAGCGCATGTTTAGAATATTGTATGGGACCATACTATATTTATACTGTACCTATTTTTTACCTGACACGATAAATAACTGTTTTCATTAAAAAAAAAAAAAAAAAAAAAAAAAAAAAATTTGCAATTTTCTTTATGTTTATTATTAAATTGTTAAAAACCAGTAAGAAAAATCATATATTCGTGTTGTACGGGGCATTTCTAATTCCGCAAACATTTATTACAACCTTTTTGGACGAAAGAAAATTTCAACCCCCTGAAATTGTCAATGGTCGAGGGGGGTTAATGTACCCTTAGGACTTAGGGTAGGTCGAGGAAGGAAATTTTGTCTTCGTACAAGAAAATTGTAAAGGTTGATTATGGAATCGTACATTCCCCGGACAACACGAACCTCAAACCTTTATTCTTAGCTCGTCGCTATTTGTCGTTTAAGGATTGAAAAAAATGTGACCTCGTTATTTTTTTACTGTTAACCGGTAATTTGCGAAAAAAAACAGGAACGAGAATATAATATCCGTGTTATACAGGAATTTTCCGATTCCGCAAATATCCATAAACGACATGTTGGTTGCAAACAAAATTTTCATCCCTTAGAGCGAAAGGACTTCAGACCTCCCGCCCTTTATCCCCTCGGGACAAGGTCAATTTTTCTTTTCGTAGCTGCAAATTCAACGAAAATCAAAATTACAACGATTTTGGTAAACTTTATGCAAATATCTAGTCATAAATATCGTTTTGAAACTTTCGAAACTTCGCGATTGTCGAATAGAACCAACGAGCAATATTTCAAAAAGGCGAAAACAAAATTGCAACAACCCCCAAAACCATAAATATAACCTAGCTGTCAAAACTTTTCTCACCCTGTATGCGTCCGTTTTTAATTTCTCGCATTTCGAGATTGCACACCGACCGAGAGCGACGGTCGCATCCGGGGAGTTCGCGTAGGCGAGAGGAACCTGTCGCCAAGTCTGACGTCCACGAACTAAATCTACTTTCGTAACAACGCTTCGTTCCCTCCTCTTCCCCAGTCACGAATTTTGTTATCAAACCATTAGATTGAAGTGATACAGTCTGTGCGGAGGCAATCCCCGTGGAATCAGCCCGCAAAACGAAAAATTAGATAGTACCCGGGACTCGCGACTATCCGATTTATTTTTATCGCGACGTTTATAATAGCGATTCGCTAAGAAAAAAAATGTAATTTTATCAGTAAGAGATTAATGAAACAAATTGCGCTTGCAAAATAGATTCAACTTTTTTTTAATGTGTTATTTCATTATTATTATTATTATTATTAATTTCGATGAATTACTCCTTATATTTCTATCATTATTATTATTATTATTGAATATTATTATTAGTATTATTATTTATTTATTATTCTTATTATTATTATTATTTATTTATTATTATTATTATTATTATTATTATTATTATTATTATTAATTATTAGCAATATTATTCATTATTATTATTATTATTAGTAATATTATTCATTAGTATTATTATTATTTATTATTATTATTATTATTAGTAATATTATTCATTCTTATTATTTATTATTCTTATTGTTATTATTATTATCATTATTATTATTATGTTTTTTTTTCTTTGTCTCTTCATTTTGATTCTTATCATTATGACGTTACAAAAAATTGGTAAAATTACTCACCCGTCGTATCAACTACGCAAATATACCCACTACGATATTGTAAGGGATGGAAAGAAAATACGACCGGTAAAAAACAGACACGCACGCGTCTCGCTGAATCTCGATTTCGACATCGTCCCGGTGACAAAGCGAGCAAGGATAAGAATCCTACTGTCACAGTAATAGAAGGATCTAACTCATTCCTTATTCTTTTCTCTCCAAGAGAGAGAGAGACACAGAGAGAGAGAGGGAGAGATGACGAACGAGCTCACGTAGCAGCGAGAAACATCTTCCTCGGCGGTGGTAAAGTTATATATTTCTCGTTCTGATCCTCACTAATGGCGTCACGGAGCGAGGCTGAACTAACGTAATTAGGATGTAATTTCTCATTAACACCGGTAGAGGGAAATTCGTCGGTAATCGGCTTTCACGTGTACGTCGCTTATGGCAGTTGGTACGTATGTATTTTGCGTTATACGTACGTATGGACCTAATCAGTTCTCGGCACGCTTTCATTTACGCGTTTAACGCACAACCTCTATGGCGTACACCACCGATTTAAACGACCCATAATTCAAAACCCACGATTCGCAATCACCCACAGATTTTGTGGGTTAAATTTCGTTAAGGGATGATTATTTTTTAATCGTTGCTAAAACAGTTTAAAAAAATTTTTTTTAAGGAAGTATTACTTGTTAACTATCGAAACGACCAGTTCATAGTTTCAACCCTTGATAATTGTAATGGAAAAATTTCATCCCTCGTTAATACAATGGTATTGTTTTTTTTATAAATGGGAATAAACTGGAAATGGTCTTTGAATAAATTTATTTGGTGTGATACTTTCGAATAGTTTGAGTAAACGCCCATGAATTTTCTCTGACATTTCATTAAGGGATGATTTTCACTTCTTTTTTGGGAATGTAATAATGAGGCATTTTTAAAATAATTATTTTATCTCTTCATCGTTGAGCAAACGAGTTTGAAATGATTTAGCCCATTTAGTAGTGACGATTAATTTGCTCCGAGTAAATCATTCTTATTTGAAGTCATACCGAAAAAATGTTTAATTTCAAATATTACTTTAATTAACGTTGCCTCAATATAAACCCTTAACCGCGTGAAAAAAATATTCTGAAAACATGTTTCCGCTCGTACAGATTCATCATAATTTCATCCCTTTTAAATGGGAAGTCAGTTTAATATTCTTCGACATTCCGGTATGAACTACCCCCGGAAGAGCAAAAAAAAACAATCTTTTAATCCTCCCTGGGATGCCGAGGAAATTTCCTTCGATAATTCATTCTCGCATTCACTAGCTAAAACTCCTTGCGAACATTCTTCCTCATAATTTTCCGGAAATCCAGACCACCGAACAAAACCAATTTCGATTGTTCAAAAAAATTTAAAAAAAAAACAAATTTATCAATTCTTCGACATCATTACGAAATTTCCAGGGGTAGTTTTTTCATCCAGTAACAAAAGGGGTGAAATTTCTCATCCAGTAAAAAAAGGGGTGAAATTTGTCATTCAGTAAAAAATTGGAGTCCTTCGACCACAAACGTTTCGCGATTTTCTTTCTTTGCCATTTTTATAAGGGTAGTTTTTCATTTTTTACGACCGTCGTCAAAGCAAAGTAACGCGAATAAAGCGATAGTCTTATCCTTCGCCCATGGGACTTTCTTTTTTGGACTACCGATATGGCACTCTTGTATCGTTGAAACATACGTACGTACTGGAGAACGCGTTGTCAAGAATGCTCGCAAGTGGATGCACTCAAGTCTGGCGCACTGTATCATCCCCCTCGGTCGCATCTACACCCCTCGACCAAGAACACAGAGTTGACGACTCCGAGAAAATGAAAATGTCCCAGAGGCTCCGTCGCACAAAAGATCGAGAGTATGACCATCGAGAAGCTTCGGGCAAACCGGAAATATACACGCGAAGATTTGCTTCCGGTAATAACAAAAAAATATCCGGGTCATTTAGGTCGTCACCCTTAGTGTGGATTTTGGGCGTCGCTTCCCTTTTTCCTCCAATTAGCTAGTTTTCTTCATCGTAACATTGCGACGATAAAATATTAAATAAAATTGAGAATGAAAATATTGGAAGACTTGGTAAATATTAAATTATAAACGCCATTACTTCTTGACCCAGGTCGATAGGAATTACGAAGCTTACGATACGATTGTGATAAAAATAACGATAGAGCAAAGACTCTTAACTGCTCAAGTTCCCACCGTTAAAACCGTAAACGATTACTAGTTTATTCAGTGAGCTTGATGTTTGTCGAACTCTGAAAGGGCTGTTCCACGTAACGAATGATCAAAGTGTCTGCTTGTGGAATAAGGGGTGTGTAAACAGTAACAAATGTAACAGTTAACCACTCGTTGTCAGGCGACAAATATTAAACGGTGGAATGGAACAGATGTGGAAATGGTGATGTTTGGTTCCAGGTTATGATTGACCTTTCTAACTAGTCGATAATGGTCTAAATATTGTCACGTGACGTGGCAAGAACCAAGTAATGTTGGTAAGGAACTCTGAGAGACTTATGAACAAACAAGGATGAAACGTACTCGAGAATCAACTTCGGGAAAATTGTAATTATAAACAAGAAAAATAGCTATATAGATATTTATTAATATACATTATTTATTTATTTATTTTTTTAATTAAAAATTTGTTTTTTTTTTAATTGTTACTTTTATTATTAGTTTATTTATTTATTCACACATGAGACTAGGCTATGTTTATTATTTTATTTATTTTTTCAATTAAACATTGTGTTGTTTTTAAATTGTTACTTTTATTATTAGTTTATCTATTTATTCACACACGAGACTAGGCTATGTTTATTATTTTATTTATTTTTTCAATTAAACATTTTGTTGCTTTTAAATTGTTACTTTTATTATTAGTTTATTTATTTATTAACACATGAGACTAGGCTATGTTTATTATTTTATTTATTTTTTCAATTAAACATTTTGTTGTTTTTAAATTGTTACTTTTATTATTAGTTTATTTATTTATTCATACATGAGACTAGGCTATGTTTATTATTTTATTTATTTTTTCAATTAAACATTTTGTTGTTTTTAAATTGTTACTTTTATTATTAGTTTATTTATTTATTCATACATGAGACTAGGCTATGTTTATTATTTTATTTATTTTTTCAATAAAAATTTTTTTTTTTAATTGTTACTTTTATTATTAATTTATTTATTTATTCACACATGAGACTAGGTTATGTTTTTTATTTTATTTATTTTTTTAATTAAACATTTTGTTGTTTTTAAATTGTTACTTTTATTACTAGTTTATCTATTTATTCACACACGAGACTAGGCTATGTTAAATCTTTTTATTCGACGATTTCATTGTTTACATATTTACAAATATGCATCCCCCCGGGACAAAAGTTTTAACTCGCTGCATTAACTCCATGCAAGTTTATCGTAGAAACAGAGAATGCAACTCATCCTTGAGTTGTTTCTCTTACCCTCTCGGTCTCTCTCACCCTATGACAGTCCCTCGGGCTTACGCAATCGAAACGTGGACTAGAAACGTACAGAACAACCCTGATGTAAACTCGCTAATGAAATTATTGTTTATTTTTACGCGAATTGTATATTAACGCGCAATTTAAAAAAATAATTCTCGTATTACGAATGTTCCACATTCATTCTCATAAATTTGCAGCGAAAATGATTTAACAAATTCAATTGTAAACTAATTCTTCATAATTAAACTTTTTTTCCTAATTGCATTGTTTTTAAATTTGTTAGAACAAATTCTTTTTTTCACCCCAAAATTTTTCATCTACAATTTTCATGTTCATTCTCCAATTTCCTAAGTAACGTACTTTCTATACAAAAACAAAATATCTTCTATTCTGCGAATTAAAGTTGCGAAAGAAATTGCACGTATTTATATTTAAAAACGTGTCTGTTCGTGAAGGAAAGTTATAAACCGTCAATTTTTATCTCTCGAGGTAAAAACGTCGATAAACAATTTTCTCAGAAAAATGGTATCCTCGAACTTACGGGCGATACGACTTTTCACATGAGACAAGATAAAAGAGATGGCAGGGTAAAGTTGGTGTAGAGGGCGACTTGTTGAAGAAGCTTCTGCGCGTTCATACACCGCAGACAACGGACAAAGGTTCGAGCGAGGTAAAATGGAAACTTAATCCGCCTCGGGGTAGAAACGTGGGAGCTCGTCGAAGTTACTTGACACGATGTACAATATTATTTACGTATAACGTCTGTATAAATGCGTAATTAACCGTAAAACAACGATAAGATATTTTTTGCAAAATATCGATGCAAATTTTAAAAAACCCTTCGGAGAAAAACACAATTTCCCAAGAAACAAATTTTTTTGAATTTTTTTACTATCGATGGCGGTCATCGAGTCAATGATTAACCCCTTGTGACCTTGGACAAGGTCACGAGTGCAATGACGAGTTTGAAGCGGGAATTAATCTCAGGTGACTCAGGTAATTAAATCTTCCTAGAGTTGGTTTCAATCCTTTACTACCATATGGTCGCGTTTACCACAGAACGTTCCGGGGGTTGTATTTCGAGAAACGTTGAAGGTCAAGCACCAACCCTTTGTCCAGTCCTCGTGACCTCTGGGCGTTGCAATGGAGCCATGCGAGACTCGACACGAGAATACCATTATCCACAGTTCCATCAACTTCTGGTTTTTCGTTTGGCAAACTTTCATCCCTGTTTCCCGCCACCCTTCCGGCTCGACCCTATCTCACCTCCATTCTTCTCTATTATCACATATCCCTGCATTTTCATCGACGGAGCCGACCAGAAAAGTTACTTCGTGAGTTTATATCTATCCCCTTGGCATTCGTTTTAAAGTACGAAAAATAAAATTAGAACGCTTCTTACGAGGGCAAAAAATCAATGACGAATTAGGGATGAAAAAATCTTCAACAATTTTATTTATCTCATCCCTTTTTCAAGTTTGTCATGCCTAAAGTTACTTCGTGAGTTTATATCTATCCCCTTGGTACTCGTTTTAAATTACAAAAAATAAAATTAGAATGTTTTTTACGAGGGCAAAAAATCAATGACAAATTAAAGGTGAAAAAATCAATGACGAATTGCCGATGAAAAAATGTTCGAGAATTTTATTTATCTCATCCCTTTTTCAAGTTTATCAAGCGTGAAGTTACTTCGTGAGTTTATATCTATCCCCTTGGTACTCGTTTTTAATTACAAAAAATAAAATTAGAATGTTTCTTACAAGGGCAAAAAATCAATGACAAATTAGGGGTGAAAAAATCAATGACGAATTAGGGATTAAAAATCTTCGACAACTTTATTTATCTCATCCCTTTTTCAAGTTTGTCATGCCTAAAGTTACTTCGTGAGGTTATATCTATCCCCTTGGCATTCGTTTTAAAGTACGAAAAATAAAATTAGAACACTTCTTACGAGGGCAAAAAATCAATGAGAAATTAGAGATGAAAAAATCAATGACGAATTAGGGATGAACAATTTTTCGACAATTTCATTTATCTCTTCCCTTTTTCAATTTTATCACGCGTAAAGTTACTTCGTGAATTTATATCTATCCCCTTGGTACTCGTTTTAAATTACAAAAAATAAAAATAAAATGTTTTTTACGAGGGCAAAAATCAATGACAAATTAGGGGTGAAAAAATCAATGACGAATTACCGATGAAAAAATCTTCGACAATCTAATTTATCTCATCCCTTTTTCAATTTTATCACGCATAAAGTGCGTTCAATATTCCCAAGTAATTGAGCAAAATTTCCTAATCGATACAAGAAAAAAAAATGATTATTATATTCTTTCGAAATTAATGAAAATTAGAATCGAGTTAAGCTCGGTTTCTCTCTTACGGAAGCTTTCCCAAGCTTCCGGGATTTTTTGATCTTGTTTTTTTTCCCTCGGCCGGAAAATCGTTCTTTATGAACGTTTTTAAAAAAAAAATTTTATTTTTTTTTATTATCGTGTGGCAAGAAGCGCGCACCGTTTATTAAAAGGGCGGGTGAATTAAGTTGGAACGGTAACCCGCTGGCATCCAATTACCGCCGGATTAGCGACACGGTTAACGGCAACGAGAAAACTTACCTGCTTAGTCCGATTACCGGTTAACAGCCTCGAAATTGTATTCTCCCTCGCCTTCATCCATCCCCTCGTTTTCCACTTTCCCTACCCTCGATCGCAATGCTTTCTCGTCGCGTTTACGAATGCACCTGTAATCTTTAATCCCCCGATTGGTAACAAAACGATATCGAGCACAGCTCTTTTATTTTAACACGATTTTCTTGCAATCCTTGGAATCGATCGATTATCGATACTCGTTGCATGATCGAAACGAGATATTTCCTGAAACCGTTCTTTTTTTCGTTTTTAATCGAAAAATTCTATTATAGGATTAAATTCTTGATGCTCCGGGCAACTTTCTATATGGAATCAGCCATTTGTTTATTTTTTTTAATTTTAAATAACTCCGAAAGATCCGAATATATTTACGAAATTATATTGAAAAATTTCTTTCATAAAATTCCGGGTTTGAGGGTTTTGCTCGGTCGGTAAAAAAAACAGCATTAATTATAGGAAAAAAGGTGAGGAGTGCAGTGGTTCAGTGGATAGAGCTTCGGGTTCGCACGCAGTGGACCCGGGTTCGATTCCCGCAGCCGACACCAATGGAAAAAATTTTTTCTACGTGTTTTTTCTGCAATCCTGGCGGTTCGGATTCCACCAAAACAAATGCCCAATAAAACCTCACTGTGATGAGTGGGGGATCGGTGCTCGGCTGTGGTGCTCCCGCAAGGCGGTTCTCATCGCGCGGATGGTGACGTCTTGGTTGGGCACGGGCAACCCATAGCATCACAGGTGAGGACGTGCCGGCCCTAAGCGACTCTGGTGGACGTGCTTGAGTTTACTCGCATTGACGCTGGGGGAGACTAGGTACGTACCGACCTGTATCGGCGGAGGTTTTCTGCAGTTTCCCTCCGTCCATGGCGAATGCGATACAGGGAGAGTAAAGAGAATGCGAAGCGGCTGCAGCCGTCAGAGCAAGGGGAAGACAAAAAGAAAGATGACAGAGAGAGAGAGAGAAAGCGAGAAAGAGAGACGACAGATTGTAAAAACCCGAGAGGGTGTGCAAGTAAAACTCCCACAAATAAAAAAAAATTATAGGAAAAAAGGTTCGTTTGAATAAAATAAAATATGGAGCTGGTTTCGTTGAAAAAGTAGCTTCAAAATTCGCCCACTTCAGGCGACTAAATTTTGAGGAATTAAAAAATTAACATTCCCATGGGGTTTGATGGAATTTTGTGCAATGGCAGCAGTTTTAAGAAGCTTTTATAGCCGGCCATAAAATATGAAACAGCCAAATACTTCAGCCATGATAGTAGGTAACTTCGAGAACTTCCCACAACTTTAGAACACCCAGTACTTTTCTTGCAGTAAAAAAAATCAATAACAAAAAAATAAAAATAAATTTTGAAATAGAAAATAAAAACAAATTTCTTTAGCCATTCCCCAACCATGTGAACTTATTCGTCGTTCGTTTCAAAATATTTGCATTTGAAGTATTTCCCAACTCAAAAAGAAATAAAAAATACAGAAATCCGAGAAAAACTTTCGAGCACAAAAATAACACAGTGACTTCACATGCAGGCATTTTTTAACAGTGCACTTTACAGTGCATGCCGAAACTATCCTTGTACTTGGGAGATAAAAAATTTATCAAATCAGGTCTGACAGGAGCAAAAAGTTACTTTCGTCAAACTTCAACAATTTTTTAAAAGCAAAAAATTCAAGACGTATTTCTTAATGAAAATTTGCCAAATTGAATAAAAAATTAGCGAATTTAATTTTGATTTGGAGTTACGAAACTTACAATTAATCATAATTGCACAATAAAATAATTGATAAGTCGAATTTTGATTTTTCTCACAGCATTAAAAAATATCATTGGGTCTCATAAATTCCTTCACTTACGTTTTTTTATTATCGTATTTTGTTTCTTCTAAAATACAATATTATCTATCAGTTATATGTTTTTATTATTATTTGTGTCTACTTGTATTTTGCCACAATCATTTTAAAAACTGTGACTCGTTAATAAAAACGTATTTCTGTTGGAATTGCAAGAAATATTGGTGAAAAGGTGCTATTCCTAATATATGCACACTACTGTATAGAAGGTGTTGGTACGACGACGCATTGAAATCTCCTCTGGAATCGACCACGCGAATCGGACGCCTGGAATTCTTTTTAGCTCCGGGGCATGGGATAAATATTTGCCTATTGGATTTCGCTTAAAACTTCTCACATTTATCCTTGAGATTACATTGAAGAAAATTTATATCCAATTTTTTCGATAATGAAAATTAATTTTCACGAATAATTTGTTTAATTAAATTGTATCGAGTATATTGAATATAGCTACGATATAACTTTGTAATTGTTTCAGTAAACAAAATATATCAAACTTGCAATCGTCCACTCAGTCTGTAATACGTTGGAATATTATTACAATGATCAATTCTGCAGATGCATTTTCATTATTAAAATTCCAAATAAACTTTGATGTCCTTGATGCAACCTCGATCAATTTATTAGTTTTAATACTCATCAGTTTTCTGAAATTGTTATTCGAGCAAAGTACTCCTAGCGACAGTACAGTGGCGCCAATCGGTACTAGCGCTCTACCTTACCGAGGTTGCACCGTAATGGCGCGAAATCGCTTATAATTTGAATTCATTTTGCTCAGATATTTTGTTTAATGACTTTTTCATGTTTTTTCTCAATGAAAATTCGAATCTGGTGACGTTCCGATCGTCATGCATGGGTTGCATCGACGAAATGTGACAAATTGATCAATGTGCGTTTCAGGACTGGCATCTTCAACAATTCGGAAGACGCCCACGCAACTCGACATACACTAGAATCGGAATTCTGGGAGAGTACAGGGTGAAATACCGAAGAGGATTTCCG
Source organism: Netelia fuscicornis (assembly GCA_946811545.1). Taxonomy (NCBI): domain Eukaryota; kingdom Metazoa; phylum Arthropoda; class Insecta; order Hymenoptera; family Ichneumonidae; genus Netelia; species Netelia fuscicornis. The sequence continues at coordinate 7,172,693 of OX328014.1, forward strand.
GATACCGGACGAATCGCCCATACCCCTTTTCCACCCTCGCGAACTGACCCGATCCCTCGACATTTGAATCAACAGTATACTTGCGTCATTCTACATAAATTTCATTATATCCGTATCGTTTTCAAGATCCGGCGGATGAAAATTCAAATTTTGTATAATAGAATTTACGAAAAACAAACATTCGTATGATAATTTGTCAACGTAAATAATTAATTATTTATTCAATAAAATTAAATCAAACTAAAGCAATGACATGAAATATTCTCGAAAAATATATTGACCGTTAATAAACAAACAAAAAACAAACATTTCATCCTAATGTTTATCGGATAAAAAAAATACCTAAAGGCTATCGTTAAGGAAGATACGTGCGTTTCTGGAACGGAGAGAAATTGAATTACATAAAATATGAAAAAAGACAATGATAGCGAAGATCGTAACAGCTGATCGACGACCGACTCTTGATTGGGCAACGCCCTCGATCCAATCACCCACCCAACAATCCCCAAATTTTCGTTCACAACTACGTTCATCTCTTCGTTCTGTAATTTTCTCACACTCGTGCAAATTTTCCAACATAATTATCGAGGCTATAAAATTAATTGAACTATAGTCCAATTAATTTTCATTATTTTATTGCCACTTTCAAATTACTAAAAAAAAAAATTTATTTTCAGAAACGTCAGAAATTTCGTCGCTGTTCTTTGAATATAAAAAATGGTTGTTTTTACGTTCTTTTTTGTCTATATCCGCGATCTCGCGACAAATTTTCGTTTTTTCGGGAGTAAAATATTAAATGTCCCACTTTTTGACCTTTGGGACATTTTAAATTCATAGAACGAACAACGCACAATCTCTGCACACCGGACAAACGGAAAGATATATGTACCGTCACAGGGATCAGGACCCTCGGGACGAACAAAGGTCGTCCGGTACGGACGAGAACGTCGCGAGTGGTTGCGTGAGAGAAAAGATCCAATTTTTTATGCTTTTTAGTTCTTTTTTCTTCTTTTTTTTTCCCAAAAGTTGAAACTAGCGACAGTCGACATTGCAGCTTTACGATATTTTGTATCGTACGTTGATTATCTCATGTCGCTGAAGTTTCTTCTATCATTCTACATGTAACTTTGCTCTCAATACTAATTTAAAAAAAACAAGATAACACTTTCCTATTTATTTTTAAAACCGATTTTTAATTTCCAAACATGAATAATTAATTTCTTGGCTATTTTTAATATTTTTTTTACAATAGAACCCTTCATTAACGATGAAATATTTAGCTATCGTTCCTATCAGCGTTATCGAGGGATTTTCTTTTTGTGGAAAAATTGAAGAAAAATTAACAATTAAAAAAATTACCTTTTTATAAAAATATTTAGAACGAATTTTTTAGTTGCTTCATCGAGATATTATGAAAATTCTTATCATTAAAGCTCGCCAAATTGCGAATGGTCGGAGCGAAGGAGAGAAAAACAATAAAGCGATCGGCAATAATTTACGGAAGAACGATGGAGGGTCGATCGGCGAAAGAAAAGAGTCGGAAAACGAGGACATTTGTTCCGGCGATGATCCGCGATTGTACGAAACAAATGGCAAACACATTGATCGAGTCGTAATACGAATGACGAATTATCACGAGTAATTTCACCGTACGACGCAAAATTTATATCCTCGTGGCGATCAATTCAAGGCGAATCTGACAAATGACAGTCGCGATTCGATATTGTACGAGATTATTCGACGAACGTTTTGTACTTTTGTTCAATACGACAAATTTGTATTCGTTACGAACGCTGAGATATTTGTCATGCGGATTTTAATATCTTGCCGTATGTCTAATCGTGTAAAAATAAATATTAATTTTTTAACAAACCATCAATAATGAGATTTAATGATTTCTACACGTTTGATTGGACTCGATCTCGATATTGCGATGATATCAATTTTTAAATACTTCGAACATTTGGAAAAAATTCTGTACAAAGTTTTGTATACAAAATTTGTTGTTGCTCCGATAAAAAAGAAACCTTTGAATACAAAGATCATGAAATTTATAATAATTCAAAAATTTTTGTTCGCGTTGCAAACATTTTTAGGAAGAAATTGATCAAAATTTGGTAAATTTAAATAAAAATAAAAATTGCAATTATTTTCAAGAATACGTCGTATTTTAGTGGATAATTTTTTAAATAAATGTTTGAAGGAATTTAAATAAATTTGTTCTTTTCAATATTTGATATACTTATATATTTGTTTAAGAAATATTTAATTCTCTTACCGCGAATCTCCGGTCATACAGTTCATTCAAACAAACCGGGTCTGCGCGAACGTGTATATAAATAAAATCCCTAAAGCTATATATATATATATATAGCTATTACATAGTTTGTGAATAATGCACAAGGCGCATGTCCCGGGCACGGTTCACCTTTCGCTGAGTAAACCGAACTGGATGCTGGAGGCATTGCTCGACTAAAGAGAATCTTCCGAGCGGATAAGAACGCGCGTAATAAACCCAAGGTGCGAACCACGCGAGCCAATAATTCTCACATTATTTACAATTTTCCGAAAAACCATGTCTCTTTTCCCAACCATGGCAAAATCCTTTTTTTGTTCGTGAATGAATTTTTGCGAAAAACACGAATATGATAAAAACAATAAAATTACGATTAATTTAACTAAATCCACGTATGGAAATTTTACGTTAATACTCGAATTTATCGAATCTACGTTGTTATAATATTATCGACCGACATTTATTTATTTAAGCGTTAAAAAGTAAATAACGAAAAAAATTGAATTTCGTGTTTTTTATTTTTTAATTTTAAACAAAAAAATGAAGATTAGTTTAACTAAATCCACATATGGAAATTTTACGTTAATACTCGAATTTATCGAATCCACACTATTATATTATTACCGCCTGATATTTATTTATTTAAAAAGTAAATAACGAAAAAAATTGAATTTCGTGTTTTTGAATTTTTTCAAATTTCTGTCCATTTGTTACAAATCATTGTTAAATAATATCTCCATATAAAAAATGTTACGTTGATACTCAAATTTATCGTACTCACACTATTATCCACCGATATTTATTTATTTAAAAAGGAAATATCGTAAAAAATAAAAATTCCCATTTTTTTATTTTTTTAACTTTTGTCCATTTATTGCAAATCGTTGTTGATTATATATTTACGAATATTAATTAACATAAACAAAGATTGAAATAGTAGAAAATTAAATTAATATTTAATTCGTTGTTTTTTGCACTAACAATAAAATACATATTTCATTTTCGCTTCGATTTTTATTGTTATTTCTTATTCATTGAAATTTAATAATTTAACGCAAATTCCAGGCTCGTATCGCGCAATATCTTCTCCCAGTCTAATTCCCCATCGGCGATTCGCTTTGAGATAAGTTATTCGATTTGTAGTCACGACTGTGACAAGTATATCTCCCTCGTTCGCCCCGAGGATTTTCATTCCCAATGTAAATTCGGTCATCGCGAGATACGCGATCGAGAGGAAAACGTACTTTCCTGACGGAAGAAAAACGTCCTCAACGATAGCTGTTTCACATTTTTTTTAGGAAACCCGGATTAAAGAGAACGAGGAAAACAGCAAAAAAAAAGAAAGAATAAACAACACGAACAAATCTCATCCGTATCGAAGCTTCGTGAGAAAAAGTAAGTTTCTTTTTTCTTTTTTCTTTTTTTTTTTGCTTTTTTGCTTACTTTCGTCGCTCATTCTCGGAATAATTATGCGATGGACTGGAGGAGAATCGCGTTAGCGAAGATATTACAATGGAAAGAAAAAAAAAACGATGGGAAAAAAATTGTTTAACGACGAACGAACGATATGGTCGAGCAAACGTTATATAGGCCATACTTTTCCGAGCTCGACTCAATGGGTAACAGACGGTGTATGCCTATTCCCAGCTATACATCGCGTTTCACTTAAGCCAAAGGGTTCACTCGAGTGATCAAAAGCCACCCCGAGGCCTTATAAAATAGCTTCAACGAACATTTTCCAATCTACTGTCGTCGATCTACTTTCTCTCTCCTTTCTCTCTCTCTCTCTCTCTCTCCCTTCCTCTCTCTCTCTCTCTCTCATAATCGTCAATTAACCGAATATCGTTATTTTACGACTCTCTCGTTACCCCAGAACACTGACGACGACGACGATGATGGAAAAATGTAAATTGTAACAAAACTAAAAAAAACAAGGAAACAAGTCAAAAGGTGAAACAAGTATTAATATTCGATCTATATTTTTCGTTCTGGTTCGAGGAATTTTACGATGTAAATTCCAGTTTTTTGCTGGAGGGTAGGTGTGTTATCGAGAAAAAAGATAGAGAGGAAAATTCATCGATGAAGAAAATCGGATGAACGATCGATTGTTTTTTGTTTTTTTGTTCATATCGTACAAATTTGTAGTTTGTCATCGGTGTGCTTTTTGTTCGAAATGAGTATTTCCGGTAAATTAATAAAATTGAAATGATCTTTTTTTTTAAATTTGTGATCATATTTCAGACTTGCATTCATTAATTATTGTAACGTTGTTTATAATTAGCCCGGAAGGAGTTACGGGGAATCGACTCTCGCGTAGAAAATTATTCGATCGTAATTATTCGATGGCCGACCTCGGTCGAACGTTTTATAGCGAATAACAATTTGGTTTTAAATGAAACATTTTACACAGCTTTCACTCATTATTTATTCTCACTCGTAACGTTCCTTCTAGCAAGATGGATAGCTTGAATTTGTAATAATTGCTTTATTATAGAGAAAATTCATGAGCGAGACGAATTAATTATGAAACTATGAGCAATTTTTTAATTGAAATTTTCCGATCGAAATTTCAATTTTTCGAGCTAAGAAATAAAATTCATTATTTTTGTTTTCATTTTTTTCAATATAATCGAGCGTTGAAAAATTGTTTGTTTTCAAGTCGTTTGTTATCGCGGAAATTGCGTTTCTGTATGATTAACGTTCGATCGAATGATAAAACGCGGCGGTGACCCAACACACAGAGGTCAACCGAGCGTAACTCATTTCCACGGAGTTACCGGACAATTTTTGGACGACCGTCGACTTAATCGTATCGTCGCACATTCCCGAGCTTGTCCCGCTCGACTTTGGCTCGGGAAAATTAAATTTTCCAAAATTTCATTACGATTCTCGGGAGTTGCGGTCGCACGCTGTGCGTTTACCACGATGATCGGAATACAACAAAAATTTTCATTAAATTTCGTTACGTACGAGATCGAACGAATTAATTTGGGTTCAATAATTACATGGAAAATCCTCCCTTCAAGCTTTCGTATTTTGTTTTCACTCGTAACGAGTCAAAAAAAAAATCCAAAATCAAATTTTCCATAATTCGTAACAAATTTTCTCGACGATTTTCAATTTTTTGGGAGTCTTATCTACCTTGGAATCATTTTTAATATTGCCTGGTCGATCGCTTTGCAAAATTGTAGATCGAGATTCGAAAATAAGATGAAAAAAAATTTGAAAAATAAAAATTTGTCAAAAAAAAAACGATTTTATGGAAAAACAGCTGGAAAAAGTTAGTAAATCACAAATGCAAGCGTCGAGTGAGCTACTCTGGACAAATTTCTAGTAAATTAAAAAATATCAATTAAAATTTTGCCATCGAACCAAAACAAAAAGAAAGAAAAATAACGAAATTTTTCACCCCGTTCCACGTAAACAAAATTAATCAGACCGCGTTCGAAAATTGAAATTGCACCCAACGTTAAAACTGCAAACATATTTATTATACGACGACGGAAGACCCCCTCGAGGATAATAAAAAACAACGATATCGCGTAGCAAAGGGGGTCGGATAGAAAAAAAAAAAGAAAAAAAAAGCGATTCTCACTTTTTTTTCGTTTTTCGCATCCTTTACCCTCCGGAACGCGCAACCGGCGCGTATAATTAATTAATAGCGTGGAGAGCCTACCTTTCGACTTGTCGTGCGACGAGGCGACGATGCCCTCAGCTTCCCCCTCGTCGGATTTTTCCCCGCACCGATAATTTTTTCTCTTCTTTTTTTATCTACTCTCGTCGTTACTCTTAATTAATTTATTATTTATTTCTCTTCTTCTACCCCCTCTCCTGGATCAATTGGCCCAAAAATAAAGTGACAAAGTGACGAAGTTTCAAAATCCTTGCGTTTCCCGCCAAATAATCAAACCGATTTTTTTTTCTTTTTTGATAAAACGAGAATTTCAAAAGGATATTTATTTTTTCGAAATATGAATGAAAAATATGTATGTATTCCCGTGAATTATACGGATTTTGTTCGATGAGAAGAAGGCCGAGTCCGTGCAACAGACAGGAGCAAACTGACGCTCCTCGTGCTTTCAGCCTGTACATAGACCGGCACCACGGCTACGTCACGAAAGCACCTGGCCAATAAGCGTTCAAGCTCGCACAGAGGGTGGGGGGAGCGCGTGGTACGCTCACCCCTCTGCATCCCCCACCCCTCCACTCTTATTATCGCTCCAACCAATTCCCTCAAAACTTGACTCTTTTCACGTTATCAGCATTTTTATCACATTGGCACAGATTTTGTTGATCAGGCGTGTATCTGAATCGGTCGTTCGTAATGATCACAAACGTTCTTGTTAGTTTCAATATGAAAAAAAAAATTATTATCGATCGACCGAATTTTTGGAAGTACTTGAAATTTTATTGAAAAATTGTTTCTGGACTAGGACGAATGGTCCCACTCGAAAGTTGTTGCTCGATTTTGAAACAGGACGAGTAGATTTTCTTCATAGAGTAGGTATAATGCGTGGGAAAATATAGCATAGATTGAAAATATTGTTTCATTGAAAATGAATTTTGATAAAAGAAAGGGGAAGAAAGAATAATTTTGTGAATGGAAAAAATGATAACGAAAATATTGGTACTGTCGGAAATATAAATAATTGGACAATTTTACAGATCGACGTAAAATAAATGAAATAAAAAAAAATATTTTTTATAAAAATATTGAAAAAAGAGATATTTAAAAATAGAGTAATAATAATTTTTTTAAACGACATTATTGTCGTTTAAACAATAGTATTTTTAATAATAATATTTTTATTAATAGTAACGAAATTACACAGATCTTAACGTTTTTATTAATTAACGGTATTGTAATAATATTATTAATAATATAAAAAATACAAAAGTATAATTGCAATATTCTGCAGAAAGTTCGATCGCACGAATCCAACTTTGAATGTTTGAACATCTGTCAAGTGTCCACTTGGATCGTTAGCAGTGCACTCTCAGTGAATAAAGAGTTCAACTTCTATCTCTCTATCGATTTATTACATAGTAATAATTTCACGTAACATTTCCATTGCTCATCGAAAGATTACACGTTAACCTTGAATTACATAAAACTTTTAATGATCACATTCTCCTAACTTCCAGAATTCCAACGATGGGAACATAATCAACCCCTATCGAGCCATCAACAAATTTTAATTGTTCCTATAATTAAAATTTGTTCCTAATAAATAATTCAATCTCGTGTCAAACTTCCGTAACAATATTGTGATTTTTTATCATTTTCAGGATGTTAAAAATGATTTATTTTCAGCAAAGTCTAACGAATCTGCTTAGCTTGATGTCAGTTAGACATCAAACTCCTTTTTGTCTAGGACAACGCCTACGTTAAATTCCTATAATCTTCGTAGTGTCAAATTAAGAACGAACTATTTTACTGACGTTCCCTCTCTATTCACAACTACCAGACCATAATACGCCTCTAAACCGTTTGATTATTGCAGCAAATTCTGTAAATTCAATTTGTCAGACGAGGATAAAGCCAAAGACGAAGGTACAGACAATGTTGAATGGAGGACATCTTGATTCAACGCTGACACTGCATCTCTACTGATTCTATTTGTACGACCAAACGGTGCACTGTCTCATCCACCCACATGGGTAAACCTATATATAACCATGTTAGACATTTCCAACGTTTTTACGTTTTGGTGGTGGAAGAGAATTTTGATTCCGGACAGTCTTCACCCAGGAACCCTGCGAAGATTTAGACGACCTTTTGGTGTTAAAGAAAACTGTCAAAAATTTCACATCACGATTCGAATCTCGTTTGAGAAAGGACAAGCATTTATTCCAATCAAATTTTCAAACTTTTCAATTCAATGGAAAATTTATAATAATTGTAGTAAGCTTACTTGACCACCTGAGAACTTTTGACCTGGCTAAACAGCATCGTTGAATGAAAATGCTGATGTATTATATAAATGTTGAATGAAGATTTTGCGATGGGATTACGAGTGAAAAACGCGACCAACAATAGATACTCTGCTCGCACCCTTTAATGGCTATCCAGCTGTACGACCTTGAATGGAATAAGAGAAACGAGTCGAGAACAATGTGACGACACATTTTGTTTTTCTACGCTCTTTCAACTTTCTGTTCGTGGGACAGTTTCGATGCTTCGGTTCCAAAGGTTACGTGTCCAGGGATATTTTTTTCCATTTGTTACTTTACGTATTGTACAGGTTGTATCTGTAGAGCTCTATTGTCCGGAGTCTTATCACAAGACCTCGTTGCATTGCCCACGTCTCCTGATGTTTCTTCCAGACACGAAAAATTGACGAAACATGCAATCGTGGTACACTTGTGGACAGACGAATCTAATTGCAACAATTTTGACAATGGTAAGAGATAATATTCGATTATCTTTGTTTTTATCAATTTTTAATTAATTTTATTCACGTGTCGATTATGTATTTCTATTTTTTTAATATTGTTTATTTATTTGTTTGTTTTTTAGTTTATTGTTTATCGTTGGTCAGAGTGGCAATTGCATAATATTTATAATGTTATTAATTATTTTATCTATTTTATAAATAAGTAAAATTGAAAGAAAAATCTCAAAATAATTTTTTAATTAATTTTATTCACGTGTCAATTATGTATTTCTATTTTTTTAATATTGTTTATTTATTTGTTTGTTTTTTAGTTTATTATTTATCGTTGGTGAGAGTGGCAATCGCATAATATTTATAATGTTATTAATTATTTTATCTATTTTACAAATAAGTAAAATTGAAAGAAAATTCTCAAAATAATTTTTTAATTAATTTTATTCACTTGTCAATTATGTATTTCTATTTTTTTTAATATTGTTTATTTATTTGTTTGTTTTTTAGTTTATTGTTTATCGTTGGTCAGAATGGCAATTGCATAATATTTATAATGTTTTTAATTATTTTATCTATTTTATAAATAAGTAAAATTGAAAGAAAATTCTCAAAATAATTTTTTAATTAATTTTATTCACGTGTCAATTATGTATTTCTATTTTTTTACTATTGTTTATTTATTTGTTTGTTTTTTAGTTTATTGTTTATCGTTGGTCAGAGTGGCAATTGTATAATATTTATAATGTTATTAATTATTTTATCTATTTTATAAATAAGTAAAATTGAAAGAAAAATCTCAAAATCATTTTTTAATTAATTTTATTCACGTGTCGATTATGTATTTCTATTTTTTTACTATTGTTTATTTATTTGTTTGTTTTTTAGTTTATTGTTTATCGTTGGTCAGAGTGGCAATTGTATAATATTTATAATGTTATTAATTATTTTATCTATTTTATAAATAAGTAAAATTGAAAGAAAAATCTCAAAATAATTTTTTAATTAATTTTATTCACGTGTCAATTATGTATTTCTATTTTTGTAATATTGTTTATTTATTTGTTTGTTTTTTAGTTTATTGATTATCGTTGGTCAGAGTGGCAATCGCATAATATTTATAATGTTATTAATTATTTTATCTATTTTACAAATAAGTAAAATTGAAAGAAAATTCTCAAAATGGATTTAAAATTCTTCGCGCGTGCATGTGACAGTAAGAAAAGTCCCAACTATGCAAATGGAGCGCATAGATATATGGTATTATACTTATTCTCGGTATTATGTGGGGAAAAAGAGTTTTCAAAGAAAGAAAATTACGTTAGTTTCACGGTCGATCTGCGACGCAGTCTCGGACCGTTGACGCGCAGTTTGTCGGAAGAAAAAGAAGAAAACTCGCTATCCTAGTGGCAGGATCGTCTCCCCGGACGTTGCAAAATTACCGTGAAACGTTTTCGCCCTCTTGCCCTTTTTATCTCCTCTTACGCGTGTTCTTCCTTCTTCCCTCGATTTGAAAACCAGCCCGAAGTCGAATACAAAGGATTTTAGTAAAATTATGAATAATATATATTTTTTTGCTTTCTTTGACATTTTATATTATTTTTAAATAATTCTGCCCAAGTTTTTGAAAACCATGCTTTTTTAGCAATAGTTCCCCTCTCAGTAATAACAACGAATTAAAAATATCTTTTCCCACTCAAAAAATATAATAATAATTTATAGAAAACCAAATTTCATCCAATAAATTGAAAATTTTTAATTTTTATTGAAAAATCTTAAAGAACTCTAATAAAAAAATTTTTTCAAATTGTAAGTAAATTGAAAAACGAACTTTATTTTTGCTTAAATAAATTTTTATACTTTTTTAAGAAAACGAAATCGTTTCGTGAAAAAGAATTATGAAGAATCGTTTTCGTCGTTGTCTCGAGACAAACAGGAAGTTAACATCCGTCGACTACAAACGGATAGAAGATTACGGCGATCAGTGAATCAATTTGAGAACTTTGATACGATGTCGATGAAACAGGGCCCCGAGTCATCGTGGAACGTCGAAGCAAAGTGAGACCCAAAGGCGATCGCTTACCGTGACGTCCAGAGTTCCGTTTGTCAGGGGGTCCACCCTTACCGATTTCTGTGCAGTCGGTTGGAGCGTTTTGCGAAATTGAAACAGCCCTAGACAAGGATTGACGAAGCGTCAAGACGATCATTCAGTCAATATCCCGCAGCTTGCGCACAGTCGGAAGTGGCACGAATCAATCGAGAGAGATTTGAGGTTGTATCCGATGAAACGTTTCCAACGAACGAAAAACGATTTCCAATTATTTTCATAAACAATTAGAATTAATTATTTACGAAGACGAGCGACGAGAAATGAAAAATTGATAAGCTTCGTTTCATTATTAATTATCGTTTGATTTTTAAACAAATTTATCAAAAATATTTAATATTTGAACGAAATTTTATGTTATAGTTTTCTTCTTCTTATCTTTAACGATAGTTTGAGGGAAAAAGCTTTAGTTGTTTAAATGAAATTATCGAAATCAATTTTTTGATAATTTTCAGACAATTAGAATTAATTATTTATAAAGAAGAGTGACGAGAAATAAAAAATTGACAAGCTTTGTTTCATTATTAATTATCGTTTGATTTTGAAACAAATTTACCAAAAATATTTAATATTTGAACCAAATTTTACGATATATGTTTCTTCTTCTTATTTTTAACGATAGTTTGAGGGAAAAAGGTTTAATTGTTTAAATGAAATTAACGAAATCAATTTTTTGATAATTTTTGATAATTTTCAGACAATTAGAATTAATTATTTACAAAGAAGAACGACAAGAAATAAAAAATTGACAAGCTTCGTTTCATTATTAATTATCGTTTGATTTTTAAACAAATTTACCAAAAATATTTAATATTTGAACGAAATTTTATGATATGTTTCTTGTTCTTATTGTTAACGATAGTTTGATGGAAAAAATTTAATTGTTTAAATGAAATTATCGAAATCAATTTTTTGATAATTTTTGTTCATTTTCAGACAATTAGAATTAATTATTTACAAAGAAGAGCGACGAGAAATAAAAAATTGATAAGCTTCGTTTCATTATTAATTATCGTTTGATTTTTAAACAAATTTACCAAAAATATTTAATGTTTGAACAAAATTTTGTTATATGTTCCTTCTTCTTATTTTTAACGATAGTTTGAGGGAAAAAGGTCATATTTTTTAAATGAAATTATCGAAATCAATTATTTGATAATTTCTGATAATTTTCTGATGGATTTATGTCTTTGTAAGTTCCCTGCTTCGTAAATTCGAGAGAAAGTAGGGGAACGATAAAGAGGGAAGAAAAATTCACAGTCACGACGAGTGACAGAGAGGTGAAGGGGAGAGAACTATGCGATAAATTTCCGAGTTTGATCGAGTTTTCCGAAGCAACGGAGAGACTGTAACACAACCAACAAGTGGTTGCTGCCTGTCTCTTTGGTGCGAACTACATAGACATGTATGTACACATCCTAGCTAGATTCGTCCTGGAAATAAAACTCGTTACGCTAAAAAATTTTATTTTCGAAAAACCTACCCCGCCTAATATTTTACGAACGAAAGAACATTTTTTAAAAATCCACTCCCTCGTTTTCACAAATGCCTCGTAAATATCTGAATAATCCTCTGGTTGCAATTCCAACTGAAAAAAACGTTTCACGAACTATTTTCACTTTTTTAATTCAACTGTTTCTAAAACATTTAAACTTTACTAAATATCACTCGTAATAATAAAGATTTTTTTACGAGACAAAATTTATTATTTACATGATATTTGTAATTTAATTTTCTCACGATTATAAAAATAAATGAGAAAAATTATAAATTTGTGGAACAATAAAGAAAACAATGTTTTTTCTTAAAAAATCAATGCTAGATCAATCTTACTACGAGTATTACAAAATGTTTGTTCGTTACAAATCCATGAAAAGTGTTACGTGTTAGAGAAAAGAAAATTTACGATTTTCCGTGTCCGTTAGTCGTAAAGACTAAGCGATTAATTATCAGCAATGGTGTGAAGAACTAGACACACCCAGTGACTCTGCGACGTCCGAAGTACACGACTCTACCCACCCCTGATCGTTGGACCACGCAATCGGAATGGCCAGTAGTACACACTCGCGTTGATTACTTCGTCAATCCATTCAGGAGGTTCGCAGTAGATCGAGTCAGCGTGCAGTCGGGCAAACCCCCGGCAGTGCTTCGAGTGGGTTAGAGCGCTCTACTACCGCCGCAGCCATCGGGAGATAAGCAGCGATTTGTGGTTGAAGCCTATTACAGTAACGGATGAAGATTAATTACCAGCAATACTGCTGTAAACAAAAAAATAAATTTTTGTTTCCCCGAACGGATTATAATTATCGTATTTTTATTCCTGTTGACATTTTTCCATCGTTTTTTTTCCAATGTGACAGTAACGTCTCTATCGTGGATCTATCATCGAAATTAATATTCGAGTATTACCTCAGGGGTTGAAAATAGTCGTAGAGGAACAATGCAAAATTTTCACATAACCTGCAGCTAAATGAGCAAGCTTCGTCTCAACTCGACAACGCGTCGGTGGTAAACTCGTGAGAAGCTCTTCCAAACATCCTGGAAATGCATACCGATAGTATCGAATTTCCTCATTGTACAAGAGTATAACAATGAACACAGATGTACGAAAGGAAGGACGAGCGATGCGACGTTAAAACACAACTACTGACAATGGATCATTCGTCAAACCTTGGACGGTTCGGGTATGAGCTTCCAAAGTTCATTCACAAAGTTTGTAGAACGAGGACAAGGTGAGATTGAAACTAAAATTTGGTTTCCTTCAGAATTATTATAAAATTGTATATTTACATCGGAAATGTCTCGTATGTTTTGCGCAGAAGGTCGGATGAATCACGATTCTTTTAGCTCGAGGATCAAGGTAAACAATAATTTCTACTACTTGATGCGGTGACCGGTTAAGCGAGTGCAGACTGGCGCATCGATTTGCTGAGCCCAGAGGTCATTCTTCCGGAGTCCGATAATTCCCTGTAGAAACATTAAACTGCGGAAGGGTCAGCTGTACCTGGCACTAGTTCTCTGCTGTTTCCTGGAGCCTTAGGCGACTGTCATACCGCGTAGAATGTCGTCTGCAGACGCATCCAAAAAGTTAGGTTGGTTTTGCAATACGTAAGGAAAAATGTGAAACAGTTCGTTTAAAAAATCCGGAAGCATGTACGTTAGGACAATGAATACCAAGCAATGGAAACAAAAAAGAATATATTAATTACGATAGGTAGCAAAGACGACTAGAGTGCACGTTGAAGTTCATCGAGGGTTGAACTTACCTGGAATTGGAGGCTGAAAAGTATCACGTAAAAGCCATATACGCTACGACGTTGCCCATATCAATGCAAATCCGTAAGAACCCTTGCCAGTTTGCGTTACCACGGCAATGGAACGAAATTAATCCATTAACGCGATCCCATGTTTCTTCCGTACGTACGACCGAACAAAGGAAACTCCCTTTTTCAACATTTTTCTCTCTTACATCTCGCGAGTTGAATACTTCATTTGGTGTACTTTGGCAAGATTGCAGAACGGGTTAGAGAAAGGATACAAGGAAGGAAACGAAACGAATGCTAATACATAGCCGTTGTAAAAGTCTTATTGTTCCCTGGAGACGCGCATGTGGATTTTCCCCTTCGATGCCAATGAGGGATCACGTTTTTACGCGGCTGCGCAGTGGGACGTGTGTGTGATCTAACGGAGGAAAAGTCGATGGGCGAGATATCAGAGAAGGTAGACACTTTTATTTCTTTATTCATTGTTTCCACCAACCCATACTTTTCCGCATTTTCACCATACATTCCTTTTTTTACCACTTTCCAGGTGCGTCGACAAACGACTGTCTTACAACTATACCACGATTCTCTGAAACTCGGAGAAAACTTCGGAAAATTTATGTCGCCTAACATCAAACTTTTCCGGAGTCGAATACTACAGGAAATCCATCAAGCTCCGGAAAAATTGACTCTCGCCACTCAACGATTCAATAGTAACGATTCATGGCCGAGCGGTCACCGCACCAAGTAGTGTCCTCAGGAAATGCTGCTTAACACCAATGATCACCAGTGAAGCAGGGTAGTGGCATATCCATCGCTCTCGGTCGAGAAAAAATAGTTTTTCAAGAGATTATTATTACAAGGGATAGTTTTTCAAAGGGAAAATAAATTTTCTTAATCTTGCGAGTCAATATTCAATCTTTGACTAACGATATTTCGAGTGAACTATTATTCTGAAAAATTCCTCTTTCAGAGAATCTTCAATGGAAAAACGTTCGTCCCTTTTCCACTTCACTAGAACAATATATATGCGAAAACGACACGAGCAACGAGTGTTCGATAATGGAATTGAATGGATGATGCCGATGAGTTTTGCAAACGAGGAGCGATCGATTCGCCCGAAGTACTTCTACAATGATTTTCGACGACCTACGAAAAGCTGAAAGGGAGTTTTAAAAATCGAGGGCAAAAAGACAACAGGACTGGAAAATCCAAAAAACAAGAAGATAGAGCGTTCGTTGGAGCGACGGAGTAATGCAATAACAGAGAATGTGCAAAAGAGGTACGAGAAAAAAAGCAAGAAAACAGACGGGCGTGGGAGAGAGAATGCGCGCCTGAACTCTTTGGTCGTTTGCCCGGTAGATTTTGTTACGCATGTGACTCCCAGTAAACGGAAAAAAGAGCGTAAGTGCATCTGGCTAAGCTTTGAGCTTTCGAGTTTGCGTTCACGTGCCTTTGATAACTCGTTTTCGAGGATATTGCACGACCTGGAGCCAAACGCACGCACAAACGTAAGCCCAAATCCTCGAACCTTTGTTTCGATTCTATTTGTCTCGTGTGACCTTTTGTTTTCATGTGTTTAGCTAAGTTATATTGTTACGTTTTAAGCAAATTTTGTTTTTGTATTTTGTTCAGGATTGAAAAATGTTTTTTGTTTTCGTATTATAATGACTTTTGTGTTTACATGCACGTAAAATATGGAAATAATCAGAGTATGATATTTTCCATATTTTATGATTTTCCAAAAATGTGAAACACAAATTAGGAAGCATTAATACAAAATGGGGGGCATTATGATCGTTAAAGCCACAAGATTACCTCCGGGTTTCTATTACCTACACGGTAGAACAGTTCGAATTATATCGATTAATCATTCACAACCTGCTGTGGTCACCACTTGTAGCCATCGATCCATTAAGTGGGAATTTATAACGACCTGTAGGACATTTTCCCAGCACGTTATCATAATGCAAAATAGTTAATCTGAACGATTTTATGACATTTTTTAATTAACAAATTTTGGATTAAAAGCGTGGCATTCATACCGTACGGGAAATTTATGGTTCTGGAAATGTGTTTCCATATAAATCGTTCAAATAAGATTGTTACAGGAAAAAAGTGTGTGATAAATTTATTTTTATTACATACATGCGAATATATATATGTGTTTTGCCATTATATATATAATTACGCTACCGGAGCTAACTTCGTGTCGAAGAAGTCAAAATATTTATAGTTCACTAAATAGTTGCTCAGATGTCGCCCCGTTGGACTAAGTCTCAAAGTTTCAACTTTTGCCCGCGCGTCGCTGATCTCCTTAATCATCTCTGGGTATGTTTTCTTTTTCGCTTTACAAATTGCGATGGTGTCTCTATCTGTACCTCCTTTTTAGAAACAAGATGAACACGACGTAATATCTGTCAATGGTGTGAATCCCCGTTTCGCGCCTGGCACTTTGTTGTGTTTTGAATATTTTGCAAAGTGTCAAGGCTGATAAACGAAAATGTATGCGCGATTCAAAGAAGTTTTAGCGAAGAAAAGTCGCTCGGAGACGCAGAAATTCGTTGAAAGCAATTCGGTAGATAAGGTAAGTGTAAAGGGACGTTTTCTAATTTCACAGGAATTGTCGAACAGTGTTGAGGTTATGGGCGCATCTAGTGTCAACTTTGGTCAAAACACCTGTGGCTTGCCGGCTCGAAACTAAGTTTTCTCCGTGAAATAGTGAGAAATATTCATCATCAATCTTCATTTGCACTGAATTAGATGATGAGAAAACTTTGTTTATCGTGGAAATTACAAATCAAATGCAATTTTCACATTTTACAAAACCTCGTTTTCGATAAATTAATTATTTGTAATTTCACTATAAAGCAATTCGCAAATTTCAACTAATATAAAACAAAAATGTCTATTTTGGATAGCTTTCCGCAATGCTGGTGGAAAGGATCTGCGATGCCGAAGCTCCGAAAATATTGGAAGAACTTCTACAGGGATTCCCTGATTCTAAAGAGGAAGAGGTACAGACGAAGAGACGAAAGATTATCGAGGCTGTTTTGACGTCAATACAAAAGGCTTCGGTCACCAGTGCACATGCAGAATCTATAGTTAATTGCATAACCAGCAATTTGCCACACTATACAAAACCACATCTTGTAAAGCTCGTTGAATTCTGCCATGATAGGATACGTCTCAATGACGATGATTTTATGAGGTGAAATTATTTCTTGAACTATCATTAGTCAGAATTTGTAATTTTTATTCCTTATATCATAGCTGGAAAGACATATTACCTCTCAGTCTGGAAGTATTAGAGGAACAAAAATACATTAATTATAAGGGTAATGAAGTTTCCGGATCTGAGTATAAGTCTCTCATCGTCAAATCAATTTGCAACAATTCGTGGGAGCCCGAGATTCTAACTTCGCTTGCAAAGATGTTTGGGTAATTTTGTCTCGCATAAGCGATTTAAAAAAATTCAGCTTGGAAGTTTTCAGTTTGCGGTGACTGTTGATTTTAAATTCACCCATTTGGAATCTCCAGGGAAATGGCATTAGGAAAGGAAGACCATGAACTCGTAATCAGAGCATTGTGTGACAAATTACAAGACGTAGAATTAAACGAAATTCCTCCATTGGTTCATCAGTTGTTGCGACTCTGTTCCAATCAAAATAGTAGACTTCTGCTTGGAACGCTGCAAAAATATTTTGCCGCAAAGTACGCCGAGAGTAATGAGAGTCCAACAGTGGAGAGCATCGACATGATAGGTAATAAACACAGGGAGAAGGTTAATCATAATGAGGTCAAAAAATTGAGTATTTTCTTAAAATTAAACGAAGAGACTATAATTGTAGTCCAACGGGTTGTGAGATTGCCAACATTTTTTTACAGAGCATTTCAAAGCAATGAGTATAATTCAAATTTAAAAACAAAAACTGAATACTATTACGATGTTAAAAGTGTTCTTACAGGTGTCGTAAGTTTGACCGAAATTCAGGAAACGGAAAGCACAGTCTTGTATCACATTTATAAAGATGCCCAACTGGATCACACAAGCCTGAAGGAATTCGTCTCTTCGCTAAAAAAATTGATACACACCCCGGAGGCGATTCTCGATCCATTTCTCATGGCAGTTCTACTCTCGGTCTATAATATATATGAAAATCAGGTAATAGCGATAAATTCATTACCCGTGATAATGTTAAACTAGTCAATATTACTCTGATTCACAATTTAATCGATAATTCGTTATCATGGCCGCAGATTTTCGAGATACTGAAACAAGCTATGTGCCGAAAAATTCAGGATGACGAGAAACGAAAGAATAGCGTCTGGCTTAGGACCGTTTTATCAGACGATTGGCGTATCGTTGACGTTGTTGAACAAGTCATCGTTAACAGGTAACAGAATGATATAAAAATGATCCATCGATTGTACAAATAACTAACTTTTTAACTGTGATTTAGTAACAAAGACCGACACCTCGTACTAAATGGGTTGGTGGAATTTGCATTCGTCCTCATGGACAATGATAACCGAACGAAAACTGACGAACAACATTTGTATGAAATCGGTACAAGGATACTCCAAAAATTGATTCGCAAACGCCACGAAATCGGCCCGACCGTTCTTCGAAAATTGACCGAAACGATAATCAGTTGCGGTTCCCAAATTACGCAATATACAGGTAAAACCAACAAACTATTAAATTACATGCGTGACTCGTTTTTTCAGTCGAGTTAAACTGCAAACTATGTAAAGTACGAGTTCTTTTTTTGTTTTTCATTCTGCGTATCTAACAATAGAAACAAATTAACCAATATTTGAAAGCAACACTCACGCCAAGAATATGTCCCTAGCAAACTCATGGAAACCTTTAGTTTCTAAAATCGATTACAGTTTCTTTACAAACTTTTAAATACCGCGTGTAATTACATCACCGGTTTTGAAATCAACTGAACTACAAATTTGTTATTGATTATTGCAGAATGTCTGTCGTACCTGTGTCGGAAAATGACGCTAATCGTGCTCGATTCTCAAGTTTGGGTCGTCACGCTTCTCGAGCAATTAATGTCTATACCAGGCGATGCAGCGAAACAAGTTTTACACGCTATATTACCTCTGATGCGTGTTTCTGCAACGATAAGAGACAATCTAGTCTTAATTCTTCGCAAAGCTCTTTATCGTAAAGGAACTCACACTCGCCAAATGGCGGTGATCGGATTTCTTCATCTGTTGAAAAATCTAAAAATCAACGATCTTAACGCTTTAAATCAGTCAGGCCATAGTTCAAGCACCGGCACATCGAGTTCGACATCGATATTTACTCAAGTCACGCTGGAAAGACGAAGTCAATCAACGAAACTCAATGCCCGCTGCAACGCTAATCTTTGTCACGAATTGTTGAACATACTTAAGCGCTGTTTCACCCACGAGATCGACGTGCGTCTGCATTTGTACAAAGGTTGGTCGATAAAGAAATTATTTGAGAGATAAATCAATTTGATGCAATTTTTCTGGATACAAATTTTACGAGCTTTGACTCTTTCATTTTCTTCGACGACGTCAAATTAACAAATTGTTGCATTCAGGACTCTACGACGCTGTTTTAATGAATCCCGAGCTTTCCGAGTACGTTATGGAAATGCTGGTAGCTCATTTCAACATTTATTACGAAAACGATTTGGACATCAAACCACCGCTCAGATTCAACATCTGTTCGGATATTCACGGTCCCGAGGCTGTGCTTCAAGAACCAATTGGGGATTTGATATTCGTCATGCAGAGAATATATGTAAAAATGGCATCGAGCAACTCGCCTTTGCTGGACAAAGTATCGAATATTCTCGAATCGCTCTGCAAACGAATACCACAAACCGAACTGGAACATTTAAACATCGTAAGACCACATTCACATATTACCATACAATTTCAATTATTTATAAAATTTTCTTTTAAAGGAAGATTTTGAATAAGAATTTTGTTTAATTCAAGGATGACCGTACGGACCTATTGGACAACGTTCCAAAATCACAGCAAAAATTGCACACTCTTAAACTCATGATAAACGTTCACGAGGCTCTCATGGCTTACAGAATCGGTGGCTGGTCGACCGAGAGTGTCAATGTTGCGCAGAGTATAAACAGTCTTTTCAAGAGTTACAACGAATTGGTTGACTTCAGCAAGGTACCACGAAGCAAAATTTAAAAAAAGACCATATTTTACCGTCGTTTTTTTTCAGAGGGTTCCCAAGTCGAAGAAAGGGGAAGGAAAAAGGAAAAAAGGCAAAGATGCGAACGATACGACCGTGACTAAAAAAAGTCCTCGTGCAAGTGGCATTAAGCTTCCTAGCACTATTATGGATTTGGATACCATTCACAAAATACTATGCGTACTCTACGGGTCAGTGTTTTTTATTTAACACGTATCAATGAATTTTTATAGAGTTCTGATTTTCATTTCTTTTTTCAGCCCTTCCGTGCCCTGGTCGACGAAGGAACAGGCAACGTTTTTGAAGAAGCGCCCTGAATTTCATCACTACGTCTTACAAACCACCATACAATTGATCCAAAATGCAAAAACGCTTAAAAACATCGATCTCCGAGCTCATCAAAATTTACATATAAAGGATTATCTGGATATTGGAGAGTAAGCATGCTTTCAGAACGACTCCATATTTAAACTGCATCGTAACGTGCGCAGTAACAACGTATTCAAGATCGGGGAAACCCTGATTTCTTAGTTCACCCTTGTAACCGCGAAATTTTGAAATCTCTAAACTAAGTTTTCATTCCTAGGCTTCTCTACAAAGAAATTGTGTCGGAATTGGATCGTATACGGACATTTGATCAACTAACCGGAGTTCTGGGCTTAGAATGTTTCAAAGAACTGGTGGATCTCATGTGCTCGTCTTTTACCTCGGAGCTTCCCAGGTTTCTTACTCGCATCTGTAAGAATCCTTAAATTATTCAGACGCGTAAATGTAATAGTGAAAAACAACATCAAAAATTTGTGCTTGTACCAAAGGTGGCATTGAAGCGCCTCAAGGTCTTCCTGCGCAGTCTCAAGCTCTTCTAAAAACACTTCAAACTTTGGTCGAATCATATTTCGAGGAAGAAAAAGATGATGAAGTGGTGCCAAAGAAAATACCTGTTATTTTATTGGACACGATGTCGATACTCTTGCATAAAGTAAGTTTCGAGGATGCCAAGATAACAAAGATATTCGAATGGTGGAAGAAATTTGCTCAAACGACCGAGGTCGAAACGCCAATCGCCGTAATATTCGTTGAATTGCTGTCGCTGCTTGAAGAACGCTACATTGAAAATGGAACTACGATTGACGAACTGTGTATCGAGCTATGCGGAAAACTTGGAACCAATGATAAGGTATGTGCATTTATAGTTTGAAGATATGCAAAATTGTGATAGACCTGTATGTAAAATATGTATATTATTTCCGTTAGCTAGTATGCAATTAATTAAATTATTATGCGTCTTACAGAACGATGTAACAATTGAAGAGAATTTCAAATGTTTGACAGAAGTTTCCGCAGTTCAAGCCCATGGAATATTGAGCACTGCGATCAAATACAAATTGAACAATGTATCGTGGCTTTTAGGTAGACTCAAGGCTGAACAATTCTTCATCAGTTCTTCCAGCTTGAGCAACGAATCGGGTAATTATTTTAGTTCTTTGTTTCGGATTGATTAAATACCGTTTTTATAGGACATAGAACGATGCCGAGAATTAAAATGGTCACGAAATTGTGTAGATCGAGATAAACTACGTCGAAAGGAGCGAAGTCTATGCTGTCAATTATCGTACATCATTCACACTCTCCAATCTTTGACTACCGCGGCTATCAAGCCTGGGCCTAACACAGATTCGACTTTCCGAAATCTTCACCAATTATATAAACTTATAGGTGAACTGACAAAGTATTTTTACAACAAATCAACGGCGCAAAATCCAGCGTTTCAGTCGGTCAAGTAAGACAAAACATTGTCTATAGTAGAAAAGATGAAAATGCAATAAAAGGAAAGAAACTATTTTTACATGAATCGTATGTTACAGGTTCATACAACTTGTCGAACTCGCTGGAAAATCACTAAAAAGTGCCTTCTACAATTTAGCAGTGCACACAGAAGTAAGAAATACTATAGTGGTGTTTAGTGCAATTCGATATCGTCGCATGTAGATAGAAATAAAAGGTGAAAACAAAATTTTATTTTTCCACAGGAAAATCAGGATCATGCTAAAGGAAAAATCGACAGTTACACCCGAAGAAACAAAATTATAAAAGAAACGAGAGTCATACCAAATGTGGTTTGGGCGATCGAAAGTTTTCAGAAAGAAATAATGCAGCTGAGTAAAAAAACGGGTGTAAGTTTCATCAGATTTTGTTATGTTCGCGTGTAAAATGAAATATCCTGAAATCGATAAAAGAAAATTGGCACACGCTGATTTACTCTTGCTTAGATTCCTTTGGAAAATTATCTCAAGCAGAGTATAGCCCGGGATTACAGGATTAAAAACCCTCAACTGGTCGAGGGCCTCGAGAAACTTGACGTGAGCCTGGTGAGCATCTTATTCGTCTATAAAATAATATACGAAAAAACAATGTTTTATATAGGATTAACTTTTCATTATCAGCAAATCACTCAGCAATCAGTACGCGCATCTACACCGCATCCGGAGGAAACAGAAAATCGCGATAACAGCAGCGAGAGTTCCGACGATGGTCCGCCTGCTAAAACCCCAAGATTGGACGATTCTACGTAATCGCCGCATCTACGATCCTCTTTATGGTGGAAAGGTAATTTTTCCATCCTTTCCAAGATATCTATGTACACTGTGTAGGTCAAAGTCTGATTTTTATTGAAATTATGAACACAAACACTACAATTGTCTCTGCAGATATAATAAAGAAACAAACGGTTTTTATATCGCACTTTAGTGGCGAAGTCATTAAAGGTAGTTTCAGCATGGATCATGATGGTAAAAGTTCGATTTAAGCAAGAAATGCACCTGATTAAAATTTTATTGATAAAAGTACATGTTTGATAATCTAGAAAAATTTGGATATTGAATTTATGCCACGAAATCAAGAGGTCTGTTGAAACCACCTTTTCTGTTCATATACTGTCTGTACTTTCTTTTTAATATCACGTGTACTGCTCCTGAATCGTTGCCATCAACTTTTTTCCCTTTGGTCGTGTCGAATCCACAGAAACCCATCATTCTCATCATCTCCTGTTCTTCCGGTGTTTTACCCTGAAGATCTGCCTCTGAAAAATACATCCAATTATAAAAATTAAATTATGTAAATAAAGGATTAAATTGAATTGAACATTGAATTGAATTAAATTGAATGAGACATTGAATAATTCATCAAACCTGTGATAATCGGTCGTTCAGCAGTAGGTGGTTTATTTTTTGGTTTTGGCCTTTCGCGATCCCTCGACCGTGATCGAGATCTGCTGAAAGATCTTCTATGTCTATCACGTTCTCTATCACGCTCTCTTTCACGCTCTCTGGATTTTCCACGTTCTCGATCAACGGACCTGGAAAGTATTTAAAATTAAGAACGCAACTTCGGTTTGAGCTGAAGCAAAACCGACATTTGCCGTCATTGCACCCTACCTTCTCCGCCTTTCGCGCGATCGCCTCCTGCGACGATCTCTTTCTCGTTCTCTTGAACGTTCTCTTCTTCTTGCGGGCGAAGGTGTGCGACTCCGTACCATCTGCAAAAATAATTTTAAAAAACTTATATATAAATCTGAAAGTATTTTAAGAAAAGATCTAAGAGAAATTACTAAGCTAACTTACTGTGATGAGTTATGTGTAGTATTTGATAATAACGCTGTTGCAGCGGAATTTTAGGTTATGTTACAACCGCTCACCGAAACATTGTTCGCGAATCGCTTCCAGATTTCGCGCACTGAAACACAAACGAGAATAAAACTCAAACGAAGCCAAAGTAGTACCCACTTTACGGGAACATTGGCAAATATAACAAAAATTGTTTGTTTCTTAATGTATCAATACGATACAATGTGAATTTACAATTCACAATGCTACATAAAAGCAACGACAGCAACGAATTCAGACGACTGATGCCTTAATTTGAAGGGAGTTTTGATACCCCGAGGATAGTTTGGTACCCCAAGCACCGATGTCGCTAGCGTCGCTATAAGAATGTGTTAGCTCACACGGACAAGTTCACGTATACCTCACACAACCTCCTGGCGTAGCTCCGCCTCCTCTCTCACCAATCACGGACGAGCAAGCGCTCCTTCTCGCTTTCTCTAATGCGAGGTATAGGTTGGGGTACTCATGCTGCCTCTCTCTTTTTCTCAACTGTTACCGTCTCGCTTTTTCTAATGCGAGGTATAGGTTGGGGTACTCATGCCGTCTCTCTCTCTTTCTCAACTGCTACTGGGATACCCCATCGAGTCGACATGTATGATATCGACCCTCAGAACCTTAATAACCACATAATATAAGTTGAAATAATTGTAAATAATAGATTATTTTTTGTATTTGAATTATAAGCTAATAAATCATAAAAATTCGTTTCTTATCGACAAAAAAAATTGAAAAAATAGTCTTTAAGACTCGATCCCAAGACCTTGTAGTGTCAAACTCCGACGCTATCAACTCAGCTAACATCTTCTTTTTTTTTTTTTTTTTGTAGTTATTTTATTTATATAAATGAAGGTGCCATACATATTGTGGTTAGCTTACGACTAGGGAAAACTTTAAAAACTAGGCGTATAAATTGTATTACAGTAAATGGAAGACTTTGGGATTTTTAATAGGAAGACTTTTAGATTAAGGCTTTTCAGTTCTTCGAGGATGTCATTGTCTGTAAAATCACCGGCTATGCCTTTTAAAACAAGAGTCTTTGGTCGTAGTGCTTTGGGCGTCTATGTATAATATTGTACTTTGTTTTCAGCGAGTACCGTTGTTATTCTGTTGTACGTGCTTAAAGACGTGGCGCGAATGGTGGCCTCGTTAGCACCGGTTTGACGGATGGTGAAGGTTCCTTTGTCTATTTGGTTTGTAAAGAGGGTGTTTATGGCTGCCTTTATATTGGAAATGTTTACCAAATGTATCGGCGGAGGTTTCGATGACCCTTGCTGAGTTGTGGTCGGCCCAGGGGGGGGGGGGGGGGGGGGTATTTCTATATGTGTGCTGGAGCGTCGCAAGAGACGCTATGCACAGAATATTAAGTGGAATTAAATTTAGTAATAATATTCCAATTATACACAATGCATTCATTTAGAGGATTAAGAAATCGAACATTTTCAAAGGCTCATAATTCACAGGAAATTTCAACTTTTGGCTTGCAGGTGTTTTATTGCTGGGAAAGCCGATGAATCGATCTCTGGCGACCAAATATTTTATTGCCAACAACCGTTAGGGTTTTTCCGCGAGCCTGCCTCTCGAGACGCGTCGTACCGACCCGCGGGTGAGCTCAACCCTTTAGTCCATTGAAATGTTACATTGACCCTGCATTTATCAAAGTCAGCAATTTTTTTTCTGGTGCATAGGGGGAGGTATGAAAAGCTTAAGTCCAAGTTTGTGGGGTTGTAACCCTTGAGGAAAATCCGCCATCTTGAAAAAAGGGGTGAAATAGTTTTTGCAAAATAACTATGAAACTATCCACCGCGCAAGAAAATTATATTGGCGTTTTTTGTAGGAAATGAAGTTCTCTATAAATTTCCTCTCTTGATTTTTTGTCGTAAAATCAAAAATACCAAAGTTATTAATAAACAAAGACAAAAAATTAAGGAGTAATTTCCTTTAAGTCGCTCTAACTTTTTGTTTTTACATTTTTCAGAAAAATATGTTCAGAGAAATTTTTTGGCGCTCCTTGAGATGAACAAATCTCACCCCTCATTTTTTAAATTTCGTTTATTTTTAAAGATTTTACAGCCATTCAAAGGTAAAAATGTGCGTCGGCACATCATACTTTGGGTTTGGGTTTGAAATCGTTGTATTGATATAACAGGAAAACTATCCACCGCGCAAGAAAATTATGAAGTTATTTTTTGTAGGAAATTAAATTGTCTACAAATTTACTCTCTTGATTTTTTATCGTAAAATTCAAAATACCAAAGTTATTAACAAAAAACGACAAAAAAGTGAACGAGTAATTTCTTTTAAGTCGATCTAACTTTTTTCTTTTCATTTTGCAGAAAAATATGTTTAAAGCTTTTTGATAGAAGATTTTTAGACGAACAAATTTCACCTCTCACTTTTTAAATTTCATTTATTTTTAAAGATTTTACAGCCATTCAAAGGTAAAAATATGCCTCAGCACACAATATTTTGGGTTTGGGTTTAAAATCGTTGTATTGATATAACAGGAAAAATATCCACCGCGCAAGAAAATTATGAAGTTGTTTTTTGTAGGAAATTAAATTGTCTACAAATTTACTCTATTAACTTTTTGTCGTAAAATCAAAAATATCAAAGTTATTAA
The DNA here is from genome assembly GCA_946811545.1 of Netelia fuscicornis. Classification (NCBI taxonomy): domain Eukaryota; kingdom Metazoa; phylum Arthropoda; class Insecta; order Hymenoptera; family Ichneumonidae; genus Netelia; species Netelia fuscicornis. The sequence continues at coordinate 7,199,238 of OX328014.1, forward strand.
CAAACAACGACAAAAAATGAAGGAGTAATTTCCTTTAAGTCGTTCTAACTTTTTTTCTTTTCACTTTACAGAAAAATATGTTCAATGCATCTCGATAGAACACCTTCTGACGAATAAGTTTCAATATAAATGTATCAACTTTTGTTTATTTATAAACATTTTACAGTGCTGCAAAGGTAAGTGTCGGAGTACTCGAAAATAGACATAAAAATGAACGAGTATGCGTCGTTTCTTTGCAAATTTCATTAATTGCGGCGGACAAATTTTATTTGTTGTTATTGCAATATTCATAATAATTAGCTATGAACTCCTCGTAGGTAGAGCGGAAAAGAGTTCATAACTAATTATTATGAACATCGACGTTCATGTTCGGAAGCCCCTACCTGGTCTCAAAATTTTTCATTGCTTCAAATTAAGATTTCTTTTAAACTATTCAAGATTTTTCGACGATTCTTTTTTAGTTTTGTTCCGAAAGACTTTATTGGTAATTCTATGTAAGATTTCAGCGAATATTCGAAATAGAAAAATGTTGGGACCAAAAGAAAGTCGAAAAACATCGGTCCGAAAAACTAGACGAAGAAGGAAATAATAAAAAAAAATGAAAAAAAGCAGGCAACATTTATCTATCTACACGAACAACGAAACAATAAAAAAAAAATGAAAAAAAAAGCAGGGGATTCGATCGTTCGTCTCTTAGAGTCGAGAACTCGAGAATTTAGAGACGACAGGGCGTTTACATTCTCGTAACGCCGCCCACGGGGGTGTAGACAGTATCGGCGTGACGTCACAATCGACCGCCACGACACCAAGTGGCAGTTTCTGGCGGAGAAAACTTTGCTTCAAATTAGGGATAGGCATATTCCTTCTATAGTCGTCTAAATTCGTTGATAAAAGTGGTGACAAACACGCCAACAGCCTGATAGCGGAGAGATGTGGCGGCTCTAATCCGAAGATTCGCGAGCCGTCCGCATGCAGCGCGCTGAGCGCGAGGAGATAGAGCGTTCCACCAAGATGGCAGTTACCGACTGACGCTCGCTTCAATAACCGCATTCCAAGATACCATTATTTTATAGTACAAAGTCATTATTATTAATAAAAGTTCATATTGTATTGTTATTGGGTGTCTCGTGTCCAACTCCGTTTCTGCCCCTATCCTATGGAGAAAGGATCTCCATAGAGATCCGACCTGTGCGCACTGCGGTGGAATAACGAACTACCTTACATATCATCGCGGGTTAATTTGAACCACTGACTATCATAGTGGGGTAATAAGGACCATCTAATTTATCGGCGAAGCCATGGCGTCCTGTTTTTGCACGGTTTTATAAAACTCGAAACTTGTAGAAGAAGACTATGAATGCATAGAACGGATAATTGCCTTCGAAGTTCTTAGAATTTTTATAGTACGGGACGAAAGGAATTTTCAATTACGCCTTTCTACTAGAGCCTTATCACTTAGCGTAACCCTGAAAATAATAATACGAACCTACGGTCCTATACGAACGCATCAACCACCAGTAACTGGTTTCCCATTTGCCAAGTGCGGTATGCAGTGGAAGGGATAGAAAAGAGTGGAAATCCAAGAATCGCACGGTGCCCGCTTGGGCTTCCGTGGGCCTTGTACAGCCGACAGCTCCTACCATAGACACATACGCAAGTATGTATATATCATGTACCGTGTACTAGTACTACACCGGAGTGGAAGGGGTAAAAGTGAAACGGGCCCAGTCACCACAGCCACTGGTTGCCCCTCTGAGAGATCGGGTCAGATCGGGCCCAGATCGGGCTCACCGACCCACACCAGGCGATAAGCATATATTTCTGTCATTTGTTCATGTGTCCCGTAAACTTGCGAATTTACGAGAGAACACGAGATATAAGAATTATTTATTTTTCTATTTTCTCGGGACCAAGTGCGTTCGAGTGTGAAAATTGAGTGAAAGAACGGACCTATGGTTGGTCAATTTTCTTCAAAGAAATAGTCGCTTGATCGGCTCGAGCAACATTCCATCTGCAACAAGGAGTTGTTTGGAATGTGTGCAGAGATCAAGATGGAGGTGGTGGTGGACCGATCGGTCGTTCTCGGTTATGTCACCCGTTGTTGCTGATCATTCCGTCAACGTCATTTAGGTAATTGTAGTGAGGTAACAAAATCGAATTACCTATGATATACATACATATATATATATACACACTCAACATGTACGTTATCATAAATTCGTTAAATGATTTTTGTTCCATATACGATTCAAGAGCTTTACTTATGTGCCCTAAATGTGAATTGTTGGAAGTTGTTACACGATGTTCATACTCATAAAGTATTTCAATAATAGCCGAATATTGTGCGAAGATATTATGTTATGAGTGGAAAATCTTGAATGGCAAATCTATCGTTGTCTTTATCCAAAAATTGCCAAATTTCAGCGAACAATATCTCATTATTGCAAAGATACCATGAATCGTTTCTAAAAACATTTTCTAATACCTAATAGTTTCATGAAGAATAACACTTGACATTACAAATTCGTTCATCGACTCTGTCATGGATCATAGAACAATAGAAGATCACTTTTAAAATTGTTAAATCCCATTATTGCAGGAATGGAACATGTCGTGTAATAAAGCTAGTAACGTTTTTTTTTTTATAAAAATTGAAGGAACTTTGTTTTCATAGGAAACAAATTTTTCAAGTCATTGGCACGAGATTGGGTAACATTTTCTAAAAAGATCAATATATACATTATCGGAAATTCGTTAAATGATTTTTGTTCCATATACGATTCAAGAGCTTTACTTGTGTGCCCTAAATGTGAATTGTTGGAAGTTGTTACACGATGTTCATACTCATAAAATATTTCAATAATAGGCGAATATTGTGCAAAGATATTATGTTATCAGTGGAAAATCTTGAACGGCAAAGCTATCGTTGTCTTTATGCAAAAATTGCCAAATTTGAACGAAGAATATCTCATTATTGCAAAGATATCATGAATCGTTTCTAAAAACATTTTCTAATACATAATAGTTTCATGAAGAATAACACTTGACATTACAAATTCGTTCATCGACTCTGTCATGGATCATAGAACAATAGAAGATCACTTTTAAAATTGTTAAATCCCATTATTGCAGGAATGGAACACGTCGTGTAATAAAGCTAGTAACGTTTTTTTTTATAAAAATTGAAGGAACTTTGTTTTCATAGGAAACAAATTTTTCGAGTCATTGGCACGAGGTTGAGTAACATTTTCTAAAAAGATCAAAGTACAATAGGATCTTTAGATTTATTCTAATTTTTAGCTTTATTGTCATTTCAGAATAGAGAATGGAATGGACGGATCGTGTCCACTGCTCCTATCTTCCTTCGTCGACCGTAGTGGCTCGGATCAAGATCAGATCGTATATCAGACTCAAAAGTTGGTACTTTATTCACCGGCGTCGGACTCGATCGATCTCGGTTATCACACCCTCGACAACAATGCGTGCAGATCATCGTCATCGCCAACAATCGTCACGGTACCGAGTCGACAACATTTGTCGTTACAGCAAAAGCGTGCCTATAACGTCGGTCTCGTGCATCTCGACGACGACTCATTGCTGAAAATCTGCAGCTGGTTGACAACGAGAGATCGTTGTATGCTCGCACAAACTTGTCGTAGACTTTGGGAAATCGCTTGGCATCCGCTGTTATGGAAAGAGGTCGAAGTACGTTATCCACAGAACGCTACGACGGCATTGAGAGCCATAGCGAGACGAGGATGTCACTCTTCCATCAAACGGCTCGTGATTGAGGGAGCGACTGGCTTTTCCGGTATATTTTCATTACTTCCATTTGCGAGCCTGACATCTTTGGTTCTACGCCATTCGAGACGCGTCAGCGACGGCAATGTCACAAGCATTCTGGATAATTGTGTTCATCTCAAAGAACTGGATCTTACAGGATGCGTCGGAGTGACCAGAGCGTACACTCATGTGACGGGATCGCAATTGGAATCTCTGGATCTTAGCGATTGTCACGGTATCGATGATTCCGGTCTGGTGTTGACCCTTTCACGTATGCCGCATCTAACCTTTCTCTATCTGCGAAGATGCTTTCGAATAACCGATGCCAGCCTAGTGTCCGTCGCTTCCTATTGCGCGTCTCTGCGCCAATTGTCCGTCTCGGATTGTTCGAGAATAACGGATTTTGGAGTACGTGAATTAGCAGCGAGACTCGGACCTTCGCTGAGATATTTCTCCGTTGGCAAATGCGACAGAGTCTCAGACGCTGGTCTTCTCGTCGTTGCGAGACACTGTTATAAATTGAGATACTTGAATGCTCGTGGATGCGAGGCGCTTAGTGATAGCGCTACGATGGCGCTCGCTCGTGCTTGTCCACGCTTAAGAGCTCTCGACCTTGGCAAGTGTGACATCGGCGACGCGACCCTCGAAGCTCTCTCTACTGGATGTCCGAACTTGAAGAAACTTTCTCTGTGCGGATGCGAGAGAGTTACCGACGCCGGGCTCGAGGCGCTTGCATACTACGTACGAGGATTACGACAATTAAACATCGGCGAATGTCCCGGTGTTACCAGACGAGGATACAGGGCGGTCAAGAGTTATTGTCGACGATGCGTTATCGAACACACCAATCCTGGCTTCTCTAGCTGAGAGCCTGAAGTAGGAAAGAGGACTGAAAGCAGAAAAAGGAAACAACGAGAAAATTTTTAACGCGCTTTATAACGAATCTCTATTTATTAACAAATATCCTTCCACATCGCCTGTTCGAAAATAACATACTTTGTTCGGCGATGAAATTGTTTTTTTTTTTTTACTTTTCTAAACTATTACGAATCGGCTGTACACTTATGTTTGTTTTATCTTCGCGCATGGTGCATGCGGCAAAGAAAAATATACTATTTATTGTTGTAATTCTTTTTTATTCCCGTTTTGTATCGCTGCGCTTACCTACGAAGAATAATAATTAGAAATAATGAACGAAAAACGCGGGTCAACGATCGACGCGCCATACAGCGGGCGTTTCTTTAACTACCACATAACCTATACGACTGTTGTGACAGATTGACAGTTCGGTGCATTGTCCCGCGATATACGGAAACGAAGGTATTGTTAACAGAAAAAAGTTTAGCGAGAGTTGTGAAAAAAGTGGCATAGAAGCTTATAAATTATTTCGCATTGTTGAAATAAATCAGAGAATTGGACAAATAATGGCAACTGTGACGAATTTGACGGCCGAAGATGCAAAGGGTATGTACCGAAAATCGATCGCTTGTACGAATTTTCATATCGCTATTTATTTACAACTCTTTGTACAGTTGCATTGACCGAAGTTTTGGCCGCTTTAACGACGCCGGAAAACGTACAAAAAATCACCGAGGCCAAAGAAAATTCTGGAAATGAAATGATGAAAATGATGCAATTTGTTTTTCCAATTGTGACTCAGATTCAGATGGATGTTATCAAGAATTATGGATTTTCGGAAGGTCGCGAAGGTACGATATAAAAAATATTGAACACCGTGCATATTTTTAAATTATTATTTCCATCGTGCGATCACATTTTTGCTAAAATCTATGTCGATCGTTTTTACTTCATTCTTCCATCTCACAGCGTAATATTGCATCGCTTTAACTCTGAAACGTTAAAAATCATACTGTCACGGTTAAAATACATTTACAAATGACACCTTACTTTAATTTTGATTAACAAGGACTAATCTTGATTAAATACTCATCTTCCATCAGGTATAATTCAATTTGCCAAGTTCATCAGAAATTTGGAGCGGGACGATCCAGAAATAGCTCAACTCAATGGTCAAGTGCGTGCTTACTTCCTTCCGCCGGTCGCTCGCAGTCCTCTAGCAGAGGCGTCACTATGAATTACTGACAAAACCATTGACATCGCTAGCCCGATGTCAACAATTTGACTGTTAACATCCAGCCGGTCTCTGTATCGCACAAACTTATCAAATAAATCGGAGACCGGTGTTTTCAGTATCGCCAAAAAACCTGTTTTCCATCATCTTTCAATACTTTATTTAAAAGCGGCCTTTTATACCATATAAAATGTGAATCACTCTGATCGTTTCTTTTGCTCAGTTGAGGTGACTCGTTAATAAATAAATGTTACTTTGTCGATAGCGAAGTGAATAAGTATAGCTGATAGTAATGCGATTAACAAAGAAGCAAGTTTGATCTATAAAGTATTTATAGATAGAACGTTAGACTTTCTGAAAATCAGGATAATTGAATTATATAGTACCTATAATAATAGAACTTAAAAATTTGTACATTTATTTGCATAATAGTAATAATAATAATAATAATAATGTGTATAATATAATAATCCTACTAAAATATATAATGATCAATTGTTTTATCTCCAAATCCATAATAAAATAAAATTTTATCATGTCGAAAAATTTCTATCAACTTATCAAAGCTAGAACAAGATCGCTCATACTCGAACTTATATCTCATAATAATAAACCATTTTCACACGAGTCTCAAATCGTGGCCAAACACTCGACGAGCCTATTCATAAATTATACAAAAAAAAAAAAAAAGGAAAAAAGTGATAATATTTTCGGTATTCGGTGAAATCAAGAGCATCTCTTTACTTTCAAATGCACAGTTTCGTTCAGGCGTGAAATAGCGGATTATTATATCGAGTCGTGTAATATCCGCATTTCGGTGTTTTTAGATATATTTTCATTCGACGCTGTGGTCAGTAGGACGATGGAGATAACGAACTTTCGTTTCTTCTTTTTTCGTAATATCAGCAAAAGATTTGAGCCGAGTGCAAAGTTATCAAAAAACCAATACGTTTTGCCAATTTTCTTACGAACGAACAAGCGCTTCGTCGATCGAACGGCGTTAAAAAACAATCTTTTCGTTTCGTTCATGAAAGAAGCTTTCATCGAATCTGGACTCTGTCGCTTGTGAGGTCACCCGTGACTCGTTAATTTATTTTTTCGCTAACTCGCCGTACAAAGAAGAGGTAAATTACACAGTTGAGTATCAAAGATATTTAGCGCAATTAGTTATCATTTCCTTTTTATCCCAACGATACGCATTTACCAGGGATTGATATAAGAATGAACGAGAAACCAGGATAGCGTTTACGATCGGCGAAAAAGAATATTTACAATCGCTCCGTTCGCGTTGTTACATCAATCGTACTCCCCTTGTTTAACAGATTGAACAAAAGTAAGCCTCTAGTTAATGTTATCAAGTTTTTAAGACCGTAGTTACATTATTACAAGCTACCGACCATCACCGACCATCGAACAAATCCCGAAACGAAACAATACAAAATAGAACGTTTAAATAGCACACGTTTTGATCATTTAATTTTTAATCTTTTTTCAAAGTTCTTGATCCATTCGAGCGAGGATATTCGATGCCTTGCTCCAAAATACAGTGACTACCGCAACATTCTTTTTTTGTTCTGGAAGATCCCAATGCCTACGAACTTATGATTTACGGAAGTTAAAATAAATACCAATTGAACGCAGCAATTGTCGACGATGTTAGCGAAACGACGTCCTGTCGTCGAATCTTTCATTAAGGTCAATAATCCCAATTTACCGACAACGTATAATATTGAGCCAGAATTATACAATGTTTATCTAAACATAATTCTCAATGCTTTGCGTTAGGTGGTGTGCTTAATATCTTGATGTGAAAAAAATCTTGTATCGTTTTGATCTCACACAAAATCGCATCTCTTGCCAATGATTTTCGCATTGCTGTTTCGCATCAGCTTAAGACATCACTGAAACGGAATCTCAGTTGATAACAAAAGAACAAACTTTTGTCCAATTCCGTCCGACAATTGTTTCTGCGAGCTAAAGAAAAGAGAACGTCGAATACCGCTTTTCGACACTCGGGTAATTTATTGTATCTTACTTTTGCCAGGAATACTAAACGTTTTGAGAGAAATTTGGGACAGAAGGAAAAATGCAGTTCTCTCTCTTTCTCTCTGTTTCTTGCACTCGCGGTCGTGGCGGCCTCGTCGTTATTTCAGATTTTCATCAATAAGTGGGACACTTTTCCTTACGATCCGCTATTTTTTCATTAACTCGACGATGCATTGCTTATGCTTAACGAACGAAAGAATCGCGTCGAATAATCTGGCCGACGTTGTAATTACAGTATATGGATTCGAGTTCGAAAACTCGCACGCATTCGGAGTTTGTTATTTTATGGTCTCGATTCACGAAAGTAAAGAAAAAGACAGCCACGTCGTAGAATTTTCCAGAAATTGTTAATACGGATGCGAAGTGGTATAACTTAAATTGAACCCTGTTCGATATAATATACTGGATTACGGATTTGAGGGAACGAATCCCAATTCTACACGTGATCTTCGTACGTTTTTCTCATGTTTTGTATGTTTCGGTATAGAAAAACGCTTCTCATTTCATTTCGTCGTTTCTTTTATCTTGTTTTCTTTTTCTTCTTCTTCTTTTTTTTGTTTGGTTTTGTTTTGTTGGTTTTCGTTTGTTTTTTTTATAAATATGGAAAGTAAAGCGAAATAATCATCGCGCTATCCATATTTTTACACTTCGCGCGAAATGATAAATCGTCCAACGATTCACTTTCGCGATCCTTCGATTGATTCGTACTTAAAAATATACTATATCTGAAAAGAGCATGTATAAAACCTATTTATCTCCTTAAGGCTCGAGACGGTTTTCGTAGGTAAAATACGACGCGTACTCGAGAACCTTCAATAAACTTTCGACTGAACTTTTGGCATACTCGCGTTGGGCTCGTTTACATTTCCGTAGCAAATACAATTTTCGTCTATCGAAGATAAAAAGTCTCGATCCAACGTCGAGAAATTATTTCTCTATCCCACCCAAACAAGGAATCGTAGATAGACTAAATAACTACGTAATCCATATTTGTTTTACTCGTACGCATGAAGGATATTCACCCCGCGAGTTGCCATCAAGGGAAATCATTTTTCTTCTCTCGCTCCCCTTTTCTATAATTGCGAAATCCAAATCCCAACTTCGTACCCTAGGCGTTAATTCGAAACTTATACCGTACAGGGTTACACTTGTTACACCTTTAATACGTTTTTTTATCTTTCCTTTTCTTCTTCCTCTTCTTTGTTTTTTTTTAGAATGCAACGCTTTCAATCGTAGTATAGCTCGTTCTTGTATTCGTCCTTACGACCAGGCTACGATAGGAATGGATTGGCTGTTGTTGGTGTGTTCGCCGACCAAGGATCCTGTCGTATCTGATTGATCGTTGGACGGGGTGGTGGTGTCGCTGACGCAAATGGATTCGCCGAATATGGAACGGCAGCTGAAACATTAGTAAACTTTTGATATCTGTCATATAACGATTGTTTACTTATCTACCAAGTTCGAATACCCCAAAAACTGAAACCCATTATAGTTAAGTGTTCGCATGCTTCAAAATAAGATCTTCGAGAAAGTATCTCGCACTCGTGGAAGCTTCGTTGGTACTGCTCGCTGTCTTAAGGATAGTTTTAAACAATTTAGTCTTCTTTTGCTCACGGTTAAACGTTTTGTGTCAGTTTAAGATAGTTTCTGCCATAATTTAAGGTCAAGTGAGATTTTTTTCCAACCTTGCAACAGTGAAATAAAAATATGTTTTTTAATATTGGAAGGTCTTCCATTCCGATTATAAGCGATGGAAATATTAGAATTTAGTCATTTTGACATTCTACTATTTGAGGGTATACATAAGTTTTGCTCAATTTATCGTCTGCTACATTTTTTGATTACATCCTATGGTAACTCATGCTGATTAGTCGTTCTGGATCTTTGTTCATCTAGTTTTTATTTCAGAAATGTTCATACTCCAGTGATATGTATTTTTAGTAATCATTTTCAAACAACAACTATAAGTTGGTATACAACGGCTCAATATTATTTAGAGAGAGCGGGAAGAAAAGAAAGTACTCCAGCAGAAACCGACTAGTACTTAGCCCCTCGTCAAGGCACTATTTCTTGTCACTAATCGATAGCAGAAATCATAGTGAACTGACTTTACCATGCAGACAAAAAAAAACAATAACACACGACTACCACTTGTTTGATTCCACTACAGCATATCACACAAGTTGGTCAGATAAGGAGAGACACATTTTCCAAATTATAGATCAATCAACAATATCAAATCACCTCAATCGACACACATGCTTCCCTTTGCACTCGTCATGCAGCAATTCTTTTGTTAGAATACTCACGAAATTACTTCCAATGAAACGCTATTTCCCGAACACAGAATTTTCAATTGCGTTAGAACGTTTTTTTTTCGTCGGTACAAAAACCAATTGATATGAACGCGAATATTGGAGTAAAAGAACAATGGTATTCATTGCATTTAAAGTGGTTTTCTTTTTGTGAGAAAAAATAAGAAATCCGAGCCAGTTGTCGTTAATTCAAAGTTGTTATCGATCAATTTAAACTTAAGTTACCATGAAACAATCGCTTCGGACTTACCAGGCGGTGCTGGGGCAGCTGGTTTGATCGCTGAAGTGCTCACAAGATTGTCCAAGTTAACGAGAGCTGAATTCTCACCGAGAAACGATTGTGGTGTTTTTTTGATGGCACCCGTACTCGCTGGTATGTTATCACTCAATCCAGCAAAATCAAATGGATCCGGCGACATCGTACCTCCTTGAATGTTTGAGTAACAAAGAGATATACTTTTAGAAACAATGCATTAAGTTTCGTACGTTGCTGAGTAAGTCGAATAATTTCAAATTATACAACGTTATAAGTCATGGTTAGCTCTTGAGCACAAAAACGATAGCTCTGAAACATAATTTGTAAATTTTCTTTACATTTCATTTTAAATTGTTTGCCTTGTATTAAGAGAATTTACAAACTCAATTCTCAAAGTAGATGTATTATATAACCCTGCGCCTTAACTTAAAGTAGTCCTATCATTACAGCATTTCCATTAGATTTCACTGAAAAGTTGCAGAAACATTCTTTGATGCCATATGTATATGTGTGTAAAATTTCAGGGGCCTTTATCGACTCAAAAATCACGATATTTATTCTTGAAAATCGTCACTCTTCGCAATCTCCCATAAGAGCCCGTGTTAAATATCGCAACATTATACAACGAGTATCTCGATCATTTGGTCGATGAAGCCTGTTGAAATTTTGCCCACATTTTTATATGACATCAAAGAAGCTTTGATTAGTTTTTATAACAAATCTTATGGAAACAAAAATTCATGATTTTGTTTATTATATAACAAATAAACTTTCCGTAGGATCAATTTGAATTTTGAGTATGTTGTTCTTTAGTCGATTTGCAACAACTTTTCTTAACCCTTTGAGCTCTAAGGACGCATATATGCGTTAGTCTATGCTTGAAAGTACATAAGCTTGAAAGTACTCAGGTCTCTAAGGGTTAATGAACTTTAACGCTTGGTCCACTTCCAATGTGAGAAAAAACGGGAATAAAATTTTAATCCCTCACCCAACGATAGGACTACCTTAAATATTACATTTTAGGATAATTTAGAGCTGCGACACATTAGCAGTATGCTGTGATCGTTACCTCTTGATTCAAATCGATACTATCCTTTCCTACGGTGTGCACCCCAATAGCGTTAAATAATAAAATAAAAAAATACACACCATTGTTAGTCGGTTGGGGACTAGCACCGAGTTTGTTCCGATTGCTAATAGCTTCAAAGTCATCGAGGTCACCGGACGGAGTCACTGCGGAGCTTCCTTGACCCTGAATCGAGAAATTGTTGAATCCCACACTGGAACCGTTGAAACCATTGGTATTGCCAGTGGCGAAGGGCACGTCGCTCGTTGGCGATAGATTGAAACCGATGTTCTGGGGTGATTGAGCTGCGAATCCAATGTTTTGGGTGAGTGTCGGGTTGTTAAATGACGGGGACGGCGTTGTCAAGGCTTCGGCACTGGCTGGCGCCAGTGACCAGGGATCCACAGTGGGAGGCGAAGCAACTGTGGTTGGTGACGGCGCGGGTGCTCGCCACGGATCAACCGCCGCTGCTGGAAATCCCATTACAATTTGACATTGAACATGACTTTACTTCCCCCGCGAAAAAAGAAACAAACGCAAACTCTAGAAAACCCAAATTCTCTTTCAATTCTACGTAACGCACAAAAAACATTACCTGACGATCCTGACACATCGAGAAGAAAACGTAACATGCAAAAGGAAAGCACAACAAACGTAATGAAATGAAAAGGGTATTAATACATACTAAAACCAAAATTCAAGGATACCTATTGGGCAAATTGTGATACAACGGGGCAATGAAATCCAGTGTTATCACACTTACTCGGTCTTTGCGGAGGCGCTGGTGCCCATGGATCGATTGGTTGTGACGCACCAGCTGGTACGCTCCATGGATCGCTGTTTGCCTGTAAAGAATAATTCTCATTAAACAGTTGTAGAACTATTAGCAACGATGTAAAGTTAGTCTCAACGACGCATTGATCAGACCGCGTCGAACAATCAGCTGTGTATCGTGCAACGCTCGAGTGCCTCATCGAAAAGTCAACCCAGCACGAGCTGAGGAAGACAGAATTATTGAAATCATCAACATCGTTAACGTACCTCGAGTTCGCGATAGTGAGATAAATCCAGCGACTTGACATGCAAAAATTAATATTAAACGGTGTTTAAGCGTAGAACATGCAAATTGAGGATGATTGTGATAATTGAAAGATCTAGGACGAATGAAGATTATCAATATAATGGAGCGACAATTATGAGCAACGTTAAAGCAATAGGCAATACCTGCGGTCTGGGTGGTGGTGGCGCAATAGGTACTCCCCAAGGATCAACCTGAGCCGCTGCGCCGCTTGCTTCACCCAAATTTACATCCAACAAATCCAGCATGTGACTTTGCTTCTCGGTCGGCGGAGCTCTGTAATTAAACATTTTTAATGACGACGAGATCCTTACTATCGCAAGTACCGATGCGAAATGAGCCAGAGAGGTCGTGACGAAGGTCGGTATGTTGGGAGTTAGAAAAAGAAACGTGTAGAGAAAACGAATTTGGCTCTTCGATGACTCACTTGAAATCTTGCTGACTCTGACTGAGGGCCAATTGCAATCTTACGTCGTCGCTACGCCGTCTCTGTTCCTCTTGCTCGGCTTCCTCCCGTGACATTGCCAGTGCCAATTGCAATTGCAGCTCTTCTTCGCCCAGTGTTTGCGGTCTGGCAGCTTCTAGTTCGGCTAAGCATTAATATTTACATTGCGGAAAGGAGTTTCGTAATAAAAAATCAACATAACGCCGGGAACAGCCCCCAGTAGTGCCCTCTCGCCCAGATTCGTCTGTATGCACCCGTGTGTTTGATGTTTTTCTTTTTTGGAAGGAATGTAGAAACATGCTGGGTGTAAGGCAAATATCTGGATTCAGAACATAGGTAGTTGGCGTCAAGTGCAAGCTAAACATTTTTTTGTCCTGCGGTGAATATTGGACGTTGAAACAATGCCATCGAGCCCCCCGCTCCCCTACAATTGAGGGATAAATAAAAATTGTTTTCATTTACAGCGTCGACTCACCGTTCGTTTATCGACTAATTTACAGCGCAGGACAATCAATAAAAATTGGTTTTGCTTGTATTGACGTCAACGACCTATGTATTTTTGGTATCCAAATAATTATCTAACACTCTATTATGTCCATTTTCGATTAAAGGAACAATTATTTGCATGTACAAAAGTTACGAACGCGTCATTCAAACGGGTACCAGCTACAGAGATTGGGTATCGGTACTCAATCTCTTAAGATAGTTCTTGTATTTACCTTGAACGTAGTTAAGCCTTTAAATTTCTATAAAAATTAAAAATAATTATTGTAAAAATGTTATTTCTGAAAATTGAATTAATTTTACCACAAAGAACTCGACTTCAAATTAACGCAAGAACTATCTCAGTGATTAACAAATAATATGCACATTTGTATAGGGATTTGGTCGATGTAACTTAAGTGTGTCGATATTGATCCGCACTTTACGAATGCGAAATCAACCAATAACGAAATTAAATTATTTGATTAATCGTTGTACATGCCTGGCCACTTGTGGGTTTCGTCATCACGGGATAAAAACAACTTAACAAAATTAAATGATAAGAATGTATAATGTTTTTTATACTTACGTTTAGATTCAGACTTGACTCGATGATACGGTTCCCAGTCGGGTGAACATAACTGTAATGATAAAAAAATTGTTATACAGAGCGGTTGAAAAATTTCGATAGGAATTATCGAACTTATTTTGAAGACTCACGTCGAGGGTCGCCATCGTGTCCAATCCATCACTCCCAAAACCACTGACGGATTGAGCAAATCGTTCCTTTGCTTTTAGCGCTCGAGCTCGTTCGTTCTTCAATCTCTCGTCATCTTTCAATAAGGCCACTAATTGTTTCGCTTTCTCTCTAACGTTGATTCCTTGATCTTTCAGTCCTTCCATATACTGAAAGTCTGAAACAATTAAACGCATTTCACACGAATGAAGAATACAAAAATATTTTCAACTCTTAGCAGTGAGAGTATCGATATTAAAACAAAATAAGTAGTGTTTTAGGATATTTCATATTTTACAATGAGAACAAAAATGTTCTTCAAAGTTGAAGCAAGCTAAAAAATATTTTTATACGAGTAATCGTTACAGAGCTTGTAACCCCATATCGTGTTATGTTTACCTTTGAGAGTCTGTATCGCGAAGATATTCTCTTTGCATTGTTGCGCAACTTTTTCCGTACCCGTTTTTATGAGATACTCGAGTAACATCAAGGCTTTGTACACGTGGCGCCAATTTTTGCCATGATCGTTCAGTCGTTTCCAGATCATTTGCATAATCTCGGTGAAGGCTACGACATTGTACGTGAGATCGGCGATTTCGGCCATGAGGGTGCTACTCGGCCCCCACGGATCATTGCTGGTAGCGCTTCGCACCGCTTTCTGTAATTATTTATATTTGCTTTCAATGCCAACATTTTCATGGAACGATCAGAATTTGTCAAATATGATTTGTTCGTTATCAATTTTCGCACCTGAGCATTGCTGTAGTTGTGAGCAAGATTGACAATATCCCGTCTGATGCCTGCCAGGTTTGCTTGCATAACGTCTTGTCCTTGTCGTCGCATCTGAATGATTAGCACAATACGATCAATAACAATGAAAGTAGAGATGCGCTATTGGCAAGCGAACAAATTCTTTCACCTTGGTAAATACTCACGTTTGTTGATTGTCGGAATTAGGCTTTGCCACGCTCGGAAACTTTGCCCGCTATCTTCCATGGAATAAAAGAAAACAGAAAATAAAATAAAATGAAGCATCTTCTTGGACGGTGTGACAATCAACGAGTGATAATTGTACAGTATCTTATCATAGTTCACGCACAAAGATAAAAAACTGGCATGTGAAAGTGGGTTAATCCAGCAACTGCCAACTTTTGACTACTGCAACTTCGCTATTGTTATTTTTTGCCCTCTTCAACAGCAAGTGAAAATTATTTGTCTTAATTCTAAAAGAAACTGGAACCAACACTTCTCGACTAGAATATATCGACGAATTCTAACTGCATCGGCTTTTGCTAATGGACTGGTTTGTGTCACACGGAGAAACCTTAAAACTACCTTTCCGATTATCCGAACGTAAAATGTTGCACAATAGACGAATAATGACTTTTAAGATTGGTGGACAAAGTTTTTGTGATTAATTTAATTAAAATTAATAATTAATGTGTTATGAAGTATTAATTTCCCGGCACACATGAGAAATACTACGAAGACTTTCATCGATGTCGTTGCCATAAATAATTGACTTCTGCAATTGTTACAGAAAAATAATGACAAATTACAGCCCTTAAAACCCAAAAGTTGCATGTTATAACTACCTCGGAAATTCAATTAGTAAATTCTATGCTACGGTAACAGCACGATTTTAAAACTGTTGGAGAGTTAACCGTTTAATCAAGAGAAACGTTTTCGCAATTCTTTGTGAATTCTCACGAGTTTTATTTTTAAATCCGTTCGCCAAGGGATTCGTCTAGAAAAGTCGCCACTTCCATGGAAGCTGAATCTTCTCGATAACTACAACAATTGTTTCCAAAAGAAAATTTATAAATCACTCGATAGTTTGCGGGAATCTAGCAAAATATTCAATACATTTCTATACAGCGGCATTCTCTTCACGAACGGAGGGAAATGTGGTTAGTACGTGGTAAGGCTTCCCAATGAAGGTTTAACTACATTATACATAGAGTCGACCCTGAACATATTGATTCCATCTTGACTTTCGGCTTTCCCGGTAAGTATTATAAACAATTAGCTGGAACAGTAGAGATAAATTGTTATATAGGCGAATTCTCTCAATAATAAACATACAATGATTACCAGCTGTATCGACATTTGACCTTTGAAAATATTCAGCTTTCCATTTACAGTGATTTGTTAAATTATTCAAACCTTTCCAATTATTTAAATCTTTCCAGTCAAGTTGTTTTATCTCGCTATGACCATAAGAAAAAAGTAAGCTTAGGTTTCACCTGTTCAACTATTTCTTGTGGCCATAGTCGTGGATTTAAAGCGGACTTTGACATTTCGAATGTTCTTTTTTCCGTTTCTTTGTCATGTTGCAGGTATTCAATAAATAAGGAGCAAGAGTCATCTCCTGGATTGAATGATTCAAGTCCACAGTTCTTGTACAAATGTACCAATATATTCGCAATGACAAGTTCTTACAATTGTGTACGTCACATCAGCAATGCATACACACGCAATTATACACTTTAACAGACTTTTTTTACGTACATCTTGGGGTCTGGTTGATACGCGGAATCACGAAAGGAAAAACAATGTGATACGTCAATTTGGAAAGGTGACGTTCTTCCCGTTCTCGTAGTTGCGATACAGCAGAGATAAGGAATATATATATATAGATATAGATATAGATATGTATATATTATATATATATATGTGTATATAGTTATACGACTATGTATAAATGAGCATTTAATTGGTGAAAATAAAAATTTGGCCTGACACGGATTTAGCGCGAAAAACAATGAAAGCGTGAAGAGAAACAATGACACACACTCATACAACGAATTCATCGAAAGAATCAAAGTGCATTGGACTCCGAAGATAGACGATGTGTTTTTTTTGCCCTCGCTATTCACGGATGTAGTATATCGTTTTATGACGTGAAACATTTTTTTGTTTGATATAACATTTACGAATTGTTATAATATTTGACCGAGAAAGACTGTTCACTCACCTTTGGCTCGTACGCGAAATTTAAGAGGATATAATTGTCGACCGAAAAAAAATGGATAGAAAATAATATACAAGCACAATTATGACAAGCCCATTCACAAACACTGACCAATTTAACAGCGAGAAAACCAAGATGGCGGACTAACGTTTCCTGTGCCAGATCACGGGCACGAAGGAGATGGTATTATGATCGGGCAGCCATAACACAGTTTGTGATCAATGGGATTTAGTATGGTGGGTATGATGATAATAACAGCGCGTTGCTTTATCATGCTCGTATGACTGTGAATGTTTCCGGTCGGTAAGATAAACGATTTTAGAAAGTTGTTATTCTTCACGCTTGGTGGCGCTCGTTACATTCCGAATGCCCTCTACCAAACAAAAATCTTTGTTCAACTTATCTTTGATATTCAGTACGTAAACAGAAGCTTCGACCGCGTGAATGCTTTTTTCCTTTTGTATTCGAATCGAGTTCGTTGTATACGATTGAAAAGAAAGCGAAAATTTTGAGTGCCCATGTGGGTGAAATACGAATTTATTTCAACGTCGATTGTCGTGACTTATTTTGTGTGCGAAAATTAATGAAATTTGTAACCGTCGTTAATTAATAACGACAAAGATGAATATCGTTTGCGTTATATGCAGTGACCTTTTGTCACCGTCCGACGATATTTTTTACACCCCATGCGGACATATATTTCATTTTGCTTGCGTTACTCAATGGCTAGAGAGGTAAGGAAAAATGCATTTGCGATTATGCAATTTTTCGACAAACAAGAAAAGAAAAGATGTCATTAATTTGACATACATTCGACCAGATATCGCGATTCGACTGATGCGTTTAACTGATGTTAACATTGAATATTTATTTTATCATGAACCTCCACGTAATGTGCCCTATCCTATAAGGGCGTGTGGAAGGTTCACATAACCCCAAAAAACCCTCAAACATTTTCTTTCAGAAACTACTCAAATTTTGAGCAAACACAGAATTTCATGTCTCCTAATAATTAGTTTTACTGAAATGGAAATTTTACTTTTCGTGAAAAAAGAAGAGAATGATTCAGCTAATCGAAAAATTAGGACTTTTTAATTTATGCTTGGGAGGCATTGGGCATATTCAATTATTCAAGTTAGTCGAATGAATGCACATTGAAAACAAGCATCTGAAATTCGTATAGTTGCGTAATATTCGGGAATTATTTAGCTGCATCGTTGACTCAGATAAAACTGAAAATGTCGCGATGATTTGAACTTTCATAATATTTTCTTGTAATACATATTTGTAGTCAACTTTCAAATGGTAATATTATATTTTGCCTGTCGAGCAGATCGCGAACGTGTCCACAATGCAGAGAGAAAGTGACGCAAAGCAAAATACATAGAATCTACTTCAATTTTTCCAACAATGATACCATAGTAGAGGACGCCACTTCGCTTCAGTCAATGATTGACTCCCTCAAGTTCCAAATAGTGCTAAAGGAGTCAGAGGTGAAACAAGCACGCACAAGTAGCGATAAATACAAAAAAGAAGCCGCCGGTCTTAGAGCAGAAGTAAAAAGATTGGAAGAACACATTTGTCATAAAGACACAGCCATATTGGCTCTGAAAGAACAATCCCGATTCTTAAAGGAACAGACTTTCGAGGTGGAAAATGCTAAAAAGGAAGTGGTCCGATTGAAGAAAAAGTTAGACGAATTGAGAAGGTATATCTTGTAAAAAAACTTTTTCGCTTCCTTGCTTTTTAATTCATGAATAAACATATTGAATCTTCATTTGCTTTATCACAATTTAGGTGATTTTCTTTTATTTTAACTTTTGTAAATTTTTTTTCATAGTGTACAAATGCTCATAAATGCACCCAGTGAGGACATTGACCACATGATTTCGGCACAACAAGATCCCGCAACTCTCATCACGTACATTTCTGTGATGAAGAGGTAAAATGATTTATTTTGCAGCAAAACAATTTTCCCCTAGTGGAAAGTTGAGATTCTTTCGTAAATAAATCGATTAATAATTTCTTTTCTTGCCACAGAGAGTTAACGACCAGCGTAGCTAGGCGTAAGGAATTACGTACATCCTTAAAGAAATTGCAGCAGGATCTTACAAAGGTGTCGATGGAACGAAATTTTTTGTCCGAGGAGCACGAAAAGCGAAGGTACGTCATGAAATTCAAGAATTTATTTCATTTCCGTGAATATTCTGCAAAAACTTTGTCGCAGACATTTGGAAGAAATGTTGGCGGTTGCCGAAAGTGAAAAATATGCTCTGCAAGCCCGGCTACGAGAATATGAAAGCGGATCGCGACCATTGAAAAGTTTCGCCGGACGAAAAAAAGTTAATGAGGAAACGACAGATGAACAATCGAGCAAAAGCGAAGAATCGAAAGTTGAAGAAAATGCATTTGGGCTACATAAATCGTCCGATATTATCGATTTGAATGAAGATTTGCCATTTCTCAACAAAAAGACAACATCTAAAAACAATGATGCTGTAATTTCGGTTAGTAACTATAAATAACAATGTAATTGATAAATTTGTTTATTCCTAATTTTTAAACGTACAGATATGTAAATATGTATACATTTTTGCTTCCCATAGACAACAACTGACGAACGTAGAAAAAGTAACGATGAAAATACTCTCAGAGCGGTTAGGTACAACGTAACAAGTGATGTGCTAAAAAGAAAGTCTAGGCTGAATGGTCGAACGTACTCAATTCTCGCTAAGAAACCTAGACTGGCCCAAACAAATTCCACTGTAAGTACCTCTCGTCTGAATCGATTAAGTTTTCCATTTTCATTCGTTCATGAACTGTCATAATTGTTGCAGGAAAATCTATCAACGGATTTGACTTACGACGGATTCGGCGGACATGCGAAAGACGACAAATTTCCCAGTCCTAAGAGATTCGCTAAAGAACCGAAAAAATCTAGCCGCATTCCTGCGAAAAAGCCTACTTTCGACGTTGGCACTAATAAAAAAATCGCTGATTTCGTATCGATAGACTAAATTGTGTCGGAAAATATGTACAAATGTTATATTCCAGTTCTACTTACTACGATGCGATGAAAATCCGGTATTTATTTATTACGTAAATGTGAAAGTGTCTCAAATTTAGAAATGATTTATCGATAAATCCACAGCCCCGTGAAATTCAATGAGATGAAATCAAATAAAAAATATGATTGAATAAATTGTAACAAACAAATTCAGTGTTGTGAACCTTTATGATTACCTCGAAAGTCGCAAGTTTTTATACTGAGAACGATTCGGTTTCTTACTAGCTTCCGGAATTCTCAACGTTTCTTATGAATACTTACAAGTACCAGGACGACGATTAAGCAGTTGATTTTTTTTATTCATCAAGTTGAAAAAGCAGAATTTTTCGCGGTTTATAAAACTAAATATTCTGAAGCACCGTGACATATCGACTGTAGACAAAATCCTCATTCGACCTTACTTCATATCCCCTTAGCCCTCTGTCGGTAGGTATGGAAACGACGAAAAGAACACTTTCCGTACTGCAGGGGTGCGTTCAGAAATGTTGCGGGTAAGGTAAAGTTTACCCAAATGCGTCCCAGAGAAACCGGAACTCGCAATGACGACGGTCAAGTGGGATCAGGTCCCTGGCACCCCTGGCACTAAGCTTTCCTGTTGTGTATCTTAGAGTCGCCGTCCGCTAGAGGCGCTAGTAGTACTGCGCGAGGCTCGTATTCATGCAATTCGCTGACTGACGACTGTGACCACGGTCTTACATACAGGTCTGTCAACTCCCGGGAGTGGGGGAAGGCTAAAGTGACTCGCATATTGAAGCAGAAAAATCGAGTTCTCTCTATCGCCACCTACAGCGCTGCTATCGAGTGTCGACATGACATAACCTCATAATCATCGTTTTCGTTGGCTCTGTGCGATTTTTTTCTCCATTTACGTTCAACATTTTCTCGGCTCATATTAATGCTGTGCGATATTTAATTTAATAATCTTCAAGATTTACCGACAATAATATAGTTTTTATTTTTTGCTAGTCAAGTTAATTGTGCGCTTGCGCAACCCAATCGGCACTCGATTGCAGTGTCGCATGTGGCCAAACCGTGAACTTCCCAAAACTGCTTCAACAAGCGAGTCACCCCCACTCCCGGGCGTTGAGAGACCTGTATGTAAGACCGTGACCGTGGGTATGTCACAGTCGTCACAGTCAGCGAATTGCATGAATACAAGCCTCGCACAGTACTACTAGCGCCTCTAGCGGACGGCGACTCTAAGATACACAACAGGAAAGCTTAGTGCCAGGGACCTGGTTCTGGTACACACACGGCATGATTTTGAGCGTAGCTACTTTTTGAACCCGAATTTAATGTGAAATGTACAGCCATTAACAAAAGACCAACGCAATTTCAGTGCACGTCGATTTTCGTGTTGCATTGGAAGCGTACTAATCTTTGTTATCACGAGTCAAGTTACATATTTTTATTTGTTTTGTATCATCGCTGGTGGTGACCCAATAAAGAAATAAGTGCAATGAGTTGCGTGCTAGCGTTGGAATGTTCCATATGTATGGAGAACATGGCGATCAAGGATCTGACTTACACACCATGTTCTCACGCATTTCATATAAAATGTATCACTGAGTGGTTAGAAAGGTAACGTATGTCGATGTAGTCTACCGTCCGAATTATAATAATACACGATTAAAAATTGCTTCGGTGGAAGAAAATGAAAACCAACATCATGTAGAAATGCACCACTAGTAAAAAAATCACGAACAATGTATTTGTTGTTGGGGAAAACGACTCACCGTTTTCTCAGAAAAAATCGGATCAATTGTGCAGTTCTTTTATCAATTGAGTTATACAGAATGAGAATAGTTCTTTTGTCCGCGCATTTTAACAAAAATTATCAAAAAGTGCTTGAAAAATAAGAATTTAAAAAAATTTTTTCATGCAGATCTGAGAAGTGTCCACAATGTCGTCAGTTCCTCTCAGTCAAACAGGTGCGCCGCCTATATATTAATGTTACTACGGTCGATCTGAATCTTGAGGAGATATCAAAGTTGTCTTACAACGTAAATTATATGAAGTCTCAACTTGTGAAAAAAGACAACGAGATCGTTGGTCTTAAAAGTAACTTGGAAAAGTACAAGTGCACAATCATTAGCAACCAACAAATGATTATGGAACGTGCCAAGGAACAAGAAAAAAAAGAAAGGTTTTTCATTGTTTTTCTTTCCATTGAAATTATTTTTTGTTACTCTCAAAGAAATATGTGTTGTCTGAAAAACTAATTGCATCGGTACATAATTGTATTCGAAAGATTAATTTTTTATTCACATATGCAAAACTAGTTTTGCGATATTAATCCGATTGTTCTAGCGAGGCTAATGCAATCATAACCGCCCTACGTAAGGAATTGGAAACGATGGCAACAAAGTTAAAATCGGAGCATTCTCTAAATATGTATGTAGAACTGTAATTTGCAAAATCAAGAATCTGCCATAAATATTCTATTTCTAAAAATAAGTATACTAGAAATTTTCTAATACAAATTCACATGCCTTGTTTCGCAGGCAATTGAATGAAGATTTGCGAGCTTTGAAGATCCGAAGTTCAAACATTGAAGCAGAAAATTAACTCGCTCAAAAAATCGACTATGATTAAGATGAAGTCTTCGAGTTCCGAATCGGATGAATCTGATCGTAATAAATTTAGTTTACAAAGTTACAAAGGAAGCATGCACAAATTAACACGGTCTTCTTTTTGTTTTACAGCGATAGCTTCGTGCACTCGTAGACAGACAGTCGCCAAGAAATAGAAAGTGGAGTCATTTTTTTAAATCCTATCGTTCGTCTATAAGATTTATCTAATTGTTTTACAACGATAGATCTGTTTACTAAAAAGTATTCAAATAAGCACTTAAAGATTTTGTATGTTCCTAATGAAGGTTATTTCGTAGTTTAGTACACAATGATAATTAACTACTAGATCCGTTATAAGATTTAAGTACATAATTGTATTTATCAACAAAGAAGATATGTGATTATTAAAGTTTCGGTCCAAAGTGGCCAGAGAGTACGAAAATGTTAAAGATTCATTCGTACCAACGTTGTTAATCCGAAATTTCATCGATTGCAATCGTTACTTTAAAATTGACTGAAGCAAAGCAATCGATTTGAAAACAAAGGTATTTTTTAAATTATCAAAAACTAGTCCGATTGAAAAAAAAAATGTTCGTGAATGGCAATCTTTTGTTTCCTTCAATGTTCTAATAATGGTGTCAAAATTCTAGGTTGTTGAACGCACGAAGAAAACCTACGTGTGATTTTGGAAATTTTCTTAAAACGTTGAAAAATGGGGAGCTCCGAGAAGATGCAATCTGTGACACAGGCAACGTATTATCCAGCAACTTTGACGCCAGAGTTCATGGGAGCTCATCCACCGACTCATTACAATAATTCTGTTTACGACTCATCGTCCGGGAGAGTGAGCTACTTTCAGAATTATAGAAACGAAACCCTCTCGAGATTCTCGGTAAGTTTTTGATACTTAATGCGGCGACAGTTGCGAAGACAAAAACTAAAGTTTCTTCGGACCTTCTACCGAATAGTGATAAGCAATAAGTTTTTATCGTTACATATATTTACTCACTGTACCATTGAAAGTCTATCTCACAATATATTAATTATGCGATGAAGACATTTCCTAGACTTGGCTTCGACAACAAATTATTGTTCATCAACTATTGTTTTTTTTTCGATAAAAATGTACTTGAATCTACTTTAGTGTATGTAGAACAACGTGTCTTTAATTGAGCCCAAAAACATTAAAAGAATTTAGAATATTCATGAAGAAGCTTGTTTTTTTTATTGTCACGATGGGGTTTTTCCTTAAGTCAAGTGCTTGCTGATTAAATTTGATTTACGTGTATTCAGATGCCTCCGTACGAATGGGGCGTTCAGAGCACTCCGTACAGTCCGAGGCCGGATCTCGTGGCTGCCAGCAAAGTGAGAAACCGTGATCGTTCCCTGGCACTTCCGGTTAATGATATCACGACTATCGACACCGAACGGATGAAGGAAATCGATGACTTGTACAAGGTATAAATACATTCTTTAATTACAGTCGATATTAATCTTAAATATAATAACAATTACAAGATGTTTATCTAAAAGATAAGAAAAAACGATGATGTCTGCTTAGCTATTAATCAGAATTTCGTCATCGCTGCATGTTTACACAGATACGAGGAAATTAAATGGTATCACCAATCAATATGTTGTTTCGTACAAATTTTAAATAATTATCGACGTTTTTAACGATCACTCAGATTTTAAGAAATTAGTAACAGAATTTTTATATGGAATTCTTTTAATTTTTCTTACATGTGAAGTCGGTGCAACATCATCGAGAACAATACAAAGATCATACCGGTCTGCTTCATCCACTCAACTACTTCAGACCCGATGAGTACCATTTCCAAAGCCCACCGGGTTTATTGCCAACATATCTCTTTAAGTACCCGGATACTTATACCGCAGGCAAGGTACCTGCGATTATTCCTCTCACGTATGAAAGAACGTCGAAGATTCCATACTTACCGGAGCTCGCGATACCCGGCATTTATGCTCGTGGTAACTGCATCGCGTGGAAACGCTAATCCGTAAGCTCTACCCCGACGTTTTTGAACGTTCTAAAGCAGTTGAGAACTTTGAGCGCTCGATCCCCGGAATGCTAAGGGCAAGGGAAAACTAAAATAAAAATCGAGTGATCGATGGGACTGAGCTAATAAGAATACAATGATCGAACTTGTTACACATTATTTTATTTTTATTTCGTGCCAGGAGGTGAAAAAATACACATGGGGAGCGAAATCTATTCGTCAGATCAATCTGCGTCTTGTACCTATAACCTTACAGCATTATCTGAAAACTTTGCGTAAATCCTGGTATTCTTTCCACAGTGTGGACAAATTCTTGAATACCTATGCTTCCTGTGTTGTCGAGGTCCATCTTTTTCAGTATCTAAAAGCGTGAAGAAAGAACAAATTTGTAAACTTGTTGAATAGTTATTTAAACTCTACGTATCAACCATTTGCGCCCAGTATGTAGCGGTTTGTCTGTCGATTCGAATTTCTCCATTATCATGGAAACCAGAAATTCGCTCCACCGCCTCGATACGGTCGTCCAGAGAAACTTGATTGTCCCCGTCGAAGTCTACGAACAAAATCCCGAAAATAATGAGTAAAACGCTTTCCAATTTGCGGCGATAGGAAGAAAAGAAGAATATAAGTTTAAACCTTGGGAGTAGAATTATCGATTCAACCTTGTTTAGTCACATAAATCTTCCACGAAAATAAGTATAATCGATACAAAACGTTTGAAAATACATTTATTTCTCACCGAAAATTTGAAAAGCCCAGGCCCCTCGAACGGTGGTAGGACAATTATCCGACAGCGCAGAGTACAAATCCAAAACATCTTCGAAACTCATGTGACCGTCCTGTTTTGCCGAGAATACTCGAAATATTGATTCGCGAAATGGATTGTGCTGAAAGTATCGTTCGCAGCTTGGTTAATTTGTCAATAAAGCACCTTCCTAATTTCTTGGTCCATCGACCAAATCTTTTTTCATGTCATGTAGGTAAAAAATCAATCTTATAGAACTATTTAAGTGTAAATCTTTTTTTGAATACCGAATGCATTAAAAATCAGCGATCATTTTTAACTGGGCATCACTAATTCGCCCGTAAGACAAAGTTGTTAAGTACGACCGATGAATTCTATCAATGTTAACCACGAGATACGATATTGGGGCTGTATCATGTTTGTATCATTTAAATATGTATACATTTTTGCTTAAACATAGACAACAACTGACGAACGTAGAAAAAGTAACGATGAAAATTCTCTCAGTGGGGTTAGGTACAATGTAACCAGTGATGTGCTAAAAAGAAAGTCTAGGCTGAATGGTCGAACGTACTCAATTCTCGCTAAGAAACCTAGACTGGCCCAAACAAATTCCACTGTAAGTACCTCTCGTCTGAATCGATTAAGTTTTCCATTTTCATTCGTTCATGAACTGTCATAATTGTTGCAGGAAAGTCTATCAACGGATTTGACTTACGACGGATTCGGCGGCATGCGAAAAACGACAAATTTCCCAGTCCTAAGAGATTCGCTAGAGAACCGAAAACATCTAGTCGCATTCCTGCCAAAAAACCTACTTTCGACGTTGGCACTAATAAAAAAATCGCTGATTTCGTATCGATAGACTAAATTGTGTCGGAAAATATGTACAAATGTTATATTCCAGTTCTACTTACTACGATGCGATGAAAATCCTGTATTTATTTATTACGTAAATGTGAACGCGTCTCAAATTTAGAAATGATTTATCGATAAATCCACAGTCCCGTGAAATTCAATGAGAAGAAATCAAATAAAAAATATGATTGAATAAATTGTAACAAACAAATTCAGTGTTGTGAACCTTTATGATTACCTCGAAAGTCGCAAGTTTTTATACTTAGGACGATTCGCTTTCTTACTAGCTTCCAGAGTTCTCAACTTTTCTTGTAAATACTTTCGTCTGAATTCGTTGATACTTACAAGTACCAGGACGACGATTAAGTAGTACAATTTTTTTAATCATCAAGTTGAAAAAGCAAAAATTTTCGTGGTTTATAAAACTAAATATTCTCAAGCACCGTGACATATCGACAGTAGGCAAAATCCTCACTCGACCTTACTTCATATCCCCTTAGCCCTCTGTCGGTAGGTATGGAAACGACGAAAAGAACACCTTCCGTACTGCAGGGGTGCGTTCAGAAATGTTGCGGGTAAGGTAAAATTTACCCAAATGCGTCCAGAGAAACCGGAACTCGCAATGACGACGGTCGAGTGGGATAAAGCTGATCACGTGAACGTCACCTTACCTTCACTCGCGGGTAACATTTCTGAACGCACCTCAGATGCGCATTTGTCTTGTTCCTTGCCGCGTAAAATAAATACAGAAGGATTGTAAACACCGAAGATACGTAGCTTCGTTCATCACCTCTGTCAAGGTCAAGTTCTGGTACACACACGGTATGATTTTCAGTGTAGCTACTTTTTGAATCCGAACTTAATGTGAACTGTACATCCGTTAACAAAGACCAACACAATTTCAGTACACGTCGATTTTCGTGTTGCATTGGAAGCGTACTAATTTCTGTTATAACGAGTCAAGTTACATATTTTTATTTGTTTTATATGATCGCTGGTGGTGAACAAATAGAGAAATAAGTGCAATGAGCTGCGTGCTAGCCTTGGAATGTGCCATATGTATGGAGGACATGGCGATCAAGGATCTTAATTACACACCATGTTCTCACGCGTTTCACATAAAATGTATCACTGAGTGGTTAGAAAGGTAACGTATGTCGATGTAGTCTTCCGTCCGAATTATAATAATACACGATTAAAAATTGCTTCGGTGGAAGAAAATGAAAACCAACATCATGTAGAAATGCGTCACTAGTAAAAAAGTCACGAACAATGTATTTGTTGTTGGGGAAAACGACTCACTGTTTTCTCAGAAAAAATCGGATCAATTGTGCAGTCCTTTTATCAATTGCGTTATACAGAATGAGAATAGTTCTTTTGTCTGCGCATTTTAACAAAAATTAACAAGGAGTGCTTGAAAAATGATAATTTTAAAACATTTTTTCATGCAGATCTAAGATGTGTCCACAATGTCGTCAGTGCCTCTCAGTTAATCAGTTGCGCCGCCTGTATATTAATGTTGACACGGTCGATCTGAATCTTGAGGATATATCAAAGTTGTCTTACAACGTAAATTATCTGAAGTCTCAACTTGTGAAAAAAGACAACCAGATCGTTGGTCTTAAAAGTACATTGAAAAAGTACAAGAGCGATAGCGCTAGTGACCAACAAACTATCAGAAAGGTTACAAAGCAACTGGAAGATGAATTGGAGGCGTGCAAGCGCAAAACCACTAGCATCCAACAAATGATTATGGAACGTGCCAAGGAACAAGAAAAAAAAGAAAGGTTTTTCATTGTTTTTCTTTTCTTTGAAATTGTTTTTTTGTTACTCTCAAAGAAATATGTGTTGTCTGAAAAACGAATTGCGTCGGTACAGAATTGTATTCGAAAGATTAATGTTTTATTCACTTATGCAAAATTAGTTTTGCGATATTAATCCGATTGTTCTAGAGAGGCCAATGCAGTCATAACCGCCCTACGTAAGGATTTGGAAACGATGGCAACAAAGTTAAAATCGGAGCATTCTCTAAATATGTATGTTTCTAAGTATTGTATTTCTAAAAATAAGTATACTAGAAATTTTCTAATACAAATTCACGTACCTTGTTTCGCAGCCAATTGAACGAAGATTTGCGAGCTTTGAAGATCGAAGTTCAAACACAAGAACAGAAAATCAAGTTGCTCGAAAAATTACTACCACCAATTGCGAAACCTATAAAAGTGAAAAAATCCAAGTCCAAGCCAGCAACGTATGTCAAAAAAATGGCTAAGATTAAGGTCGAGTCTTCGAGTTCCGAATCGCATGAATCTTCGAGTTCCGACCCTTCGAGGTCCGAATCGGATGAATCTAAACGTAATAAATTTGGTTTACAAATTTACAAAGAAAGCATGCACAAATTAACACAATCTTCTTTTTGTTTTACAGCGATAGCTTCCCGCACTCGTAGTCGGACAGTCGCCAAGAAATAGAAAGTGGAGTCATTTTTTTAAATCCAATTGTTCGTCCATAAGATTTATATAATTGTTTTACAGCGATAGATCTGTTTAGTAAAAAGTATTTAAATAAGCACTTAAAGATTTTGTATGTTTCTAATGAATGTTATTTCGTAGTTTAGTACACAACGCTAATTAATTACGCGATGTAAAACGGGTGTCGAAAAAACCTATTTATGATAGATTGATATAATCCACTGAGCAGGATACCTACCTGCTTGCCGGCATTTTAATATTTTACTTTATCAAAGAAGATGTTTATGAATTCGTTATAAGAGTTACGTAATTGTATTTGTCAAAAAAGAAGATATGTGATTACCAAAATTTGGATCCAACAAAGAAAAAATGTATTAGTCCGTTATAAGATTTAAGTAATTGTGTTTATCAACAAAGAAGATATGTGATTATTAAAGTTTCGGTCCAAAGTGGCCAGAGAGTACGAAAATGTTAAATATTCATTCGTACCAACGTTGTTAACCCGAAGTTTCATCGATCGCAATCGTTACTTTAAAATTGACTGAAGCAAAGCAATCGATTTGAAAACAAAGATATTTTCTAAATTATCAAAAAACTAGTCCGATCGAAAGAAAAGAAAGTGTTCGTGGATGGCAACCTTTTGTTTCCTTCAATGTTCTAATAATGGTGTCAAAATTCTAGGTTGTTGAACACACGAAGAAAACGTGCGTGCGATTTTGTAAATTTTCTTAAAACGTTGAAAAATGGGGAGCTCAGAGAAGATGCAATCTGTGACACAGGCAACGTATTATCCAGCAACTTTGACGCCAGAGTTCATGGGAGCTCATCCACCGACTCATTACAATAATTTTGTTTACGACTCGTCGTCCGGGAGAGTGAGCTACTTTCAGAATTATAGAAACGAAACGCTCTCGAGATTCTCGGTAAGTTTTTGATACTTAATGCGGCGACAGTTGCGAGGCCAAAAACTAAAGCTTCTTCGGACCTTCTACCGAATAGTGATAAGCAATAAGTTTTTATCGTTACATATATTTACTCACTGTACCATTGAAAGTCTATCTCACAATATATTAATTATGCGATGAAGACATTTCCTAGACTTGGCTTCGACAACAAATTATTGTTCATCAACTATTGTTTTTTTTTCGATAAAAATGTACTTGAATCTACTTTAGTGTATGTAGAACAACGTGTCTTTAATTGAGCCCAAAAACATTAAAAGAATTTAGAATATTCATGAAGAAGCTTGTTTTTTTTATCGACACGATGGGGTTTGTTCTTAAGTCAAGTGCTTGCTGATTAAATTTGATTTACGTGTATTCAGATGCCTCCGTACGAATGGGGCGTTCACAGCACTCCGTACAGTCCGAGGCCGAATCTCGTAGCTGCCAGCAAAGTGATAAACCGTGATCGTTCCCTGGCACTTCCGGTTACTGATATCACGACTATCGACACCGAATGGATGAAGGAAATCGATGACTTGTACAAGGTATAAATACATTTTTTAATTACAGTCGATATTAATCTTAAATATAATAAGAACTACAAGATGTTTATGTAAATGCGAAGGGCAAGGGAAAACTAAAACAAAAATCGAGTGGTCGATGGGACTGAGCAAATAAGAATAAGAATAGAATGATCGAACTTGTCAAACGTTATTTTATTTTTATTTCGTGCCGGGAGGTGAAACAATACACATGGGGAGCGAAATCTATTCGTCAGATCAATCTGCGTGTTCTACCTATAATCTTACGGCATTATACGAAAACTTTGAGTAAATTCTGGTATTCTTTCCACAGTGTGGACAAATTCTTGAATACCTATGCTTCCTGTGTTGTCGAGGTCCATCTCTTTCAGTATCTAAAAGCGTGAAGAAAGAACAAATTTGTAAACTTGTCGAATAGTTATTTAAACTTTACGAAAATGGTTAGAAACAATGAAAGAATGAAGAGACGTTTTGGAATTGAGAAATGTATCAACCATTTGCGCCACGTATGTAGCGGTTTGTCTGTCGATTCGAATTTGTCCATTTTCATGGAAACCAGAAATTCGCTCCACCGCCTCGATAAGGTCGTCCAGAGAAACTTGATTGTCCCCGTCGAAGTCTGCGAACAAAATCCCGAAAATAAAGAGTAAAACGCTTTCCAATTTGCGGCGATAGGAAGAAAAGAAGAATTTAAGTTTAAACTTTGGGAGTAGAATTATCGATTCAACCTTGTTTAGTCACATCAATCTTCCACGAAATAAGTATAATCGATACGAAACGTTTGAAAATACATTTATTTCTCACCGAAAATTTGAAAAGCCCAGGCCCCTCGAACGGTGGTAGGACAATTATCCGACAGCGCAGAGTACAAATCCAAAACATCTTCGAAACTCATGTGACCGTCCTGTTTTGACGAGAATACTCGAAATATTGATTCGCGAAATGGATTGTGCTGAAAGTATCGTTCGCAGCTCGGTTAATTTGTCAATAAAGCATCTTCCTAATTTCTTGGTCCATCGACCAAATCTTTTTTCATGTCATGTAGGTAAAAAATCAATCTTATAGAACTATTTAAGTGTAAATCTTTTTTTGAATACCGAATGCACTAAAAATCAGCGATCATTTTTAACTGGACATCACTAATTCGTCCGTAAGACAAAGTTGTTAAGTACGACCTATGAATTTTATCAATGTTAAACGCGAGATACGATATTGGGACTGTATCATGTTTTATCATAATTTTCCATTCATATTCATGCGTATAACAATGGGCAATTGAGGATTTAATGCAGGATCGACGAAGAGCTTGAAATTCAACGCAGGAAATAAAATCGGCATCGGTCGTGTCCGGTGGTAAATGCGAAAATGAAGCGAATTATCGATATCGCCCCTCCCAAGAGTACAGGTACATAACAGTTTTGTATATCTGGTTCGAACGGTTCCCGATCGGCCAAGCCTTCTCGCTGCCGAGAGTTTCCCCGACCGAATCATCATCGTTTATTTCCATCCCTTTATAACTCTACGATACGATTGTACCATCGAAATTGAATTTGAACAAATTATTATCGTCCATTCGTCTCCTCATGTTTCAATATCGATCGGTACATCGGGACCATTGTTATTACCTTTATTCCGTTATTATTATTATGTAACTTACACGTAACTCCGGCAGAATATCGAGTACACGCTCGGACGCAAATCTGTGATGAAAGTTTTCGTCGAATTGACTTCCTCCGTGAATCTTGAATTGTCGAAAAATGCTTTCAAAACGAACAAATAACGATGATTATTAATTATTAAACAGACGACTTTGTAACAATCTGTCAAGAGAGTCCGACACTTAGATCCTTCGCTAAGTCTAATTCGCACTTACAATTAGATTCGATCTTGCTCGATTTATTTGTTATTAAGAATAAGCTCGACTTAAGTTTACGTTTAACAATTAATTTGTAACTAGACTTAACTTCGAATTTTACCAAAAATGTTAAAAATCGTCGGGTCAGAATTTTTGTTTTTTAAATATATTCCATTGTACTTACTGCAGTATCTCAGCCTTCGTCAAGTAAGTTAATTGACTGTACTCTTCGAGCATCGCAGGTGTCATGCCCGCTACGTTCGAATTACAGTTTCCCATTTTTTCGTGCACTTGTATATAAATAGAAATTAGGCTTTACGCTAACAAATCGAACGACTGTTGTTCGATAGAGACGATTTCGTTTAAATGCAATCGTACAAATTGTAAAACAAAACTATATTTTTCAACGATAAAAATGATTTAAGCGATAAGAGATAAGATTTTTTTTATTACACTTTCTATTGGATTATTCGCAAAAAAATTGTCGCGCACTGATTTCTTTTTTCTTCCTTTATTATGGATAAAAGTGTACCTGCCCGGACACTTTTGTTCGTAAACACGTCGAGCTGGGAGACAGCACGAAGAGCAATAAAACGAGGAAAAAGCTCCGCTCTCACGGTGATGACAGAAAATGTGTATAATCTTATCGGGTCGCGACTTGCATATCCCTTGATAGTGACACTTTTTATAGGCTCGAGCGTGCCAGAATCCAATCCGTGTGCCTGCCCGTGTTTTTGCCTCGCGATAAGGCCATTCGCGTTTATCAATGATCTTCAACAAGCGACTTATTGACTCGATGATTCAAACATGGCTCGTTGTAATTCTAACTTAAGTTTGAACGTAAACACGATTTTATGAAAATCATAAATCCTCTCAATTATATTAACGGACAACAAAATTCAATTTAAATCTAAGTGACAATTAATTAAAATCAATTATATGAGTTGAGTTGATTTAAATTGAATCAAATTGAATTGACATGAATCGATTTGACTTGAATCGAATTAAGTCGATTTAATTAAAGTCATTTATGCAATTTCGAAGTTAACTGTTAGCTCGAATTCGAACAATTACGTATAGAAAGTTTCTTCAGCTTAATTATATTACCATATCCGATCTTTTCACACAATGATCGAATGTTTTGAAATATTGTTTTAAGTTGAAATTGTCAATTTTTAAATGCGAAAGATACAAGTATTAATTATGGATTAATTAGCTTGCGAGATACATTTATTTTATAGCTTCTGAAATTTTATCTGAAAACGTAACTATTACAATATTGTAATTGGTGATATTGCATAGCTAGAAACTCTGTGTTAATAGGATACGGGCTGATGCAGGTTCCCTTCTCGTTAGAGACACGTATATATATATATATATATATATATATATATATATATATATATCACATTCGGCTAATAACAGAAGGCTTGTACTCTAGCAAATGCGGGACAGATCTATATTATTACATTTTATAGCGATGTATCTCTTGACTACGTGAAATTCAATGGAACATCATGCTGTACAAATCCTATCGCGCGATACCATAGAAAGTGTTTGCTGTTTCGTTAATTAATATCTCATTAAGGTAAAATCCCACTGTGACGATCAGAAAAATATGAAGACTTGATTTTTTCTAATTTACTCAATGCTTCTTTTGGGCTTAATCAAATATATGTTATTCTATATACATTTAAGGTAGTCCTATCGTTGGGTGGGGGATTACAATTTTAATCCCGTTTTTTCTCACATTGGAAGTAGACCAAGCGTTAAAGTTCATTAAGAAAAGTTGTTGCAAATTGAATAAAGAACAACATACTCAAAATTCAAATTGATCCTGAGGAAAGTTTATTTGTTATATAATAAACAAAATCATGAATTTTTGTTTCCATAAGATTTGTTATAAAAACTAATCGAAGCTTCGTTGATGTTGTATAAAAATGTGTGCAAAATTTCAACAGGCTTCATCGATCAAATGATCGCGATACTCGTTGTATAATGTTGCGATATTTAACACGGGCTCTTATGGGAGATTGCGAAAAGTGACGATTTTCAAGAATAAATATCGTGATTTTTGAGTCGATAATGGCCCTTGAAATTTTATGTACATATACATATGACATCAAAGAACGTTTTTGCAAATTTTCAGTAGAAATATAACGGAAACGTTGTAACGGTAGGATTACCTTAAGGAGATTTAAGTAAATTTTCATTGTAAAAAAAATACAATAATTTAGCTAAAATAAATTTTGACTAGAAAACACGTTTTTGAACTGACGTAAACCATACCTCGAGCAATAACAGTCTGATATGTAAAATTTCTGCACGAAATTTTTTGTAATTGTAATAGCGTTTTTCAAGAATTAAAAAACAAACATACGTGTACAAAATAGGTTTACAAAAAAATTAATCAAGATTAAATTGTACGATTTTATGTTAGAAAGATTTGCAAAGTAAATAATTCTTTGAACGTTCGTTAACGAGAAAGGATCCTTAATGCATTATGAAATCAGATATACGATTAAAATTTATCGCTGGTGTATCAAATTTAGGCACAGAGCACTCTCTATTGAAATGATAGCGAGCACGTGTGAAAGGATAATTGATTGACGTTATATTCCCTTCCAGTTTCCGTAACCGAATCACGGAAGGGGAATTTCCAAGCGCGATATTCCGGTCTCGTGTCCACGGGACTCCAGCACCGTAGCAGGGACCAAGTCGTACGGTCCAGGGAACGAGCATGGAGAAGCCTGAGAGGGAGAGAAATAGAGAGAACAGGGGATGGAGATAGAGATGAGGTAGATGGGCAGCAAGTGGAGCAAGAGATACGAGTGTTAACGTAGTATTATTAGGTTTATGTATACATGGGACGTTCCATGAAGAAACGATCAAAATCGATTCACCCATTTTCGAATCTACGTGTTATAATTCTTCTCATCAATACAATTGTCGGAGATAAAACAGAGGTTGGAATTTTTCTGCAATATTGGAATATTTGATTTTAATTATTGAAAGAAAATCTAATTTTTGGAGAAAATTTGATGATTTTTCGAAGATTGATTAGGTGAGAAAATGGTAATATTGGAAGTATTTGTTTATAATAAAACGTCGTTTGATGAAACGTTTTGTTGATAAATTTTGAACGAACCGTCATGGAATGGCCCATGTAAATAGTCAGATAGTCCAACAGGCACTTGGCACTGCAACCGATCAGTCGATATCTCATTGGGTAGGAGGATCTCTCGTTCGTTTGACCGTCGTAGCTGCTTATTGTAATGACCATCCTCCGCAGCCCGTATCCGTATTACCGGCAGACAGAGTGAGAGAGGCGGAGAGAAATATAGCAGGGATGAGGATGTGGCGTTATACGTGCATCAGACATCTGATGATGCATGGTTGCTGTTGACATGCTGGAACGTCAGCTTCGCATGACCCCTTGAGGCCCGGTCCATTATCCGCAAACACACGCGCATACCTCGCGCTTTTGGGACAATAACCGCTTGGGATATAATCCCCTTCCGTTTGTAACGTTGTAATCTCTTTCCAGACCACACCTTCCGATCCTTTTACGGTGCTCACGGATTTTCACGATGAGGGGTTGATGTAGGATGCCACTAAACTCAAAACATCCCTATGAATAATTAAAAAAACAAATAATTTTTCTGTCGGACATTGCCATTCTAGGCTAGTAAGATAGTTGTAAATCATTACACGAGAATTCTTCCGTATGGTGCAACCTATCGAGTAGAAATCTAGCTTAGCCCTTTCTTGCCACGATTCTGCGTTCACTGACAAAATTTCATCCCGATCGGTTGTTTCATGCCGGAGAAATCGCGAATCGCGTTTTCGAAGCGAGCGGATTGTGCTACGGGATGGCAGCCATGTTGCTCACGTGACCGACTCAGATCGGAGGGTGGCGCTTCTTGCGGCGGAAATTCCAATTAACAAGACGCACTTGAACACATTATATACGGTTTA
This sequence comes from Netelia fuscicornis, assembly GCA_946811545.1. NCBI lineage: Eukaryota > Metazoa > Arthropoda > Insecta > Hymenoptera > Ichneumonidae > Netelia > Netelia fuscicornis. The sequence continues at coordinate 7,235,566 of OX328014.1, forward strand.
CCATGAACCGACCAAGTTTGATTTCAAATTAAATGCTAACTTTAGTTTCAACTTTTATAAATAAATATCCGTATGTCCTCCTTCGTACGTAAAAGTTCCTCGAGTCTCTCACCTATCAAATGCTCAGAACATAAGCAAATTTGTGATAAAGGCTCCGGTGAATGAACACTATGCGAATGCAAGCGTGCGTGAGAGGGAAACGTATTTCACGGTGAATGCTTGACTGCGGCTCAGGGATTTGGCAGGTAGACAAGTACACATAGTAGTAACTGTAAGGCTGTATCGTTATCGATGCAGCTGTATTACCACAGCACGAATGTATACGAATTTGATTAGCGCGGACGAGAGAGCGAAAGCGGTCGAATTAATTGGCAGCTGACGGCTAATATTCACGTATATATTAGGGAGTTAATTTTCCGGCATTGGACGTTGATCTGATACTGATACCAGCGGAAATTATCTTTATTTTAACAGATTTGTCGTTCCCATTGTCACAATTTCAACGTAAAAACATTTTAATTAACATTGCCACTGATATATTTCCTCTTGCATCAATCCTACCAAAAGTCAATATTAATCGTCTATCTTTTCATCAAATTATTCAATTCTCCACAACCTCGTCGATACAGTCTTTTTCAAAAATCTTCATCACTTTCAATATTTTCTCATAAAAAAACAAAATCTTACTTCGAGCAAATTTCCTCCACCGTCAGATTATTCGTTAACCCTTCAACAAATATAATTTAATTACATATCATTCGTATAATTATTTCAGATTATTTGATAAGCCTTTAACAAATATCCATTTAATTTCATATAATTCGTATAATCTTTAATTTTAATTATCTAAACTTATTAATTAATTACTTAATAATCATTTATTATAATACAATTCAATTTCAAGACGGAATTTCTCTTTCGTGGATCGCACAGTTACCGTCTCAACGAGTCTCGGATAAATATATTCTCGTCCATTACGTGGACCGTTGAAACGAGATGAAAGCTTTAATTTCACCGAATGATGCAAAACAGCGTACGAACCGGGTTAGTTTGAAATTCGAAATTCAATAAGAGCTTAATGAAATTTGCCGAGCTACGAGATATGTGCTATATATATATATATATATATATATATATATATAATTAAACGTCCACCATTCTCGATTTTCCCATGCTTTGCTCCGCTTCCTATCGTTTCAAAACGCACGCTCTATTGTTTCACCAACATTTGTGAATCGCTGATTGATCACGCATATCTAACGATCATAATTATCATTTTCACCGTTATAATTCGCAACAATTTCACTTCTATCGGAAATACGCTCTCGGTTACCATCGGGAAAAGAGTCACTTCGAATCGGGGATTAAAACGAGACACGTGGAATTTCACACGTACGTGGAAAACTGATCGAATTTTGCGGCTTGACGTGAGAACGAGACGAGAAAGAACGTACGAATGGATGAAAAGAAAAAAAGAGGGAAAGAGAAAAAAATAAAAGCATCGATCGTATCGCGCGTTAGCTTCGTACACATACGCGTATCGTCGAGCTAGAACGTAAAAAGGTTACAAGCTAGTGTCGGTAAAACGGTGAAGCTGCAATTCGTTAAATAATTGCCGCGTGCTCGTCAATTAGATTTGTCAGCAGCGATCCTTGTAATTTTATTAGCCGAATGAAGGGGATGAAATAGGAGCGAACCATCCCCTCCGGTCACCTCGCACAGTTCTATATCCCATGTTTCAGTGTGTGTGTGTGTGAGAGAGAGAGAGAGAGAGAGGAAACAGAAGAGAGGGATAGAGCACTTCGTGCGGATATCCGCGGACGTCATTGAATTTAAATTTCTCCGATGACCAACGGTTTCATTCGTGTAATTCGTTCGATCTCACGGAAGTTGCCATTGTTCACGGTTTGATACTTCCGGTGTGACGTTCAAATGAAAAAAAAATTCGATCAATTTTTGGAGGATGACTATGAAATTTGAAAAAACAAATTTAGATGTAGTTGATCAAAGTTTTGAGCTTAAATAATGCGCTAGTCGATGACAGATATCTGGTTCGTGCGTGGTTCTGGCGCTTTGCCGAGTTAAGCAGCATTGCGCGCGGACGGTACTGGGATGGGTGACCGCTCTAAATTCACTTTTTTTGAGATTTTTTATCGCTAAACGGTTTTTTTTTTAGCCAGTTAGATTTTTTTCTGGTAAATAATGTTTATTATTTATTAAGTGTGAAATAATAAATATATATATGGAACGTATAGGCAGAATTTTATTTTTATCAATTTTAATACAAAACTATTCTTAAAAATCAAAATGCTTTAAAAATTGAAAGTTTTTTTTCGCTCTTTGCGAATTAAGTACGTATACGTTGATCGGAATAATGTTTTTTATTTTTTATTAGCACTATTTTTTCATAAGTTGTATCAAAATACAAGAATTATTTCATTTCGTCAGAGCTTGGACACCATTTTCAGTAGTTCCCTTCTGAGTATCTTCCCGGCTGGATTTTTTGGTATTGCCTTTATAAAATGAACTCCACCTCGAAGCTTACTCTGCGGAGAGACTCGTTCTGTTACAGAAAACAAAATTATTGAAAAAAGTTTAAATCAAATTCGAATAAATAATACGAATTAGTTGGAATACAAAAACAACCAATTTTTAGACAATTTTTTTGTTTTTTTACCGTTAACGAACGAGGAAATTTCTTGAGCGGTAATTTTCGATTCCGAACGCTTGACGATAAAGGCCATTGGCAATTCACCAGCCTCCTCGTCAGGCTTCCCAACGACAGCGGCGTCGACAAGCTCAGGATGAGAAAGTAGCAAACTTTCAATCTCGCTCGGTGAGACCTGAAACGCCTTGTACTTGATCAATTCTTTGAGCCTACCGACGATAAATAGATCACCCTCGTTGTCGTAATAACCAAGATCACCACTGTGGAGCCAGCCGTTATCGTCGATAGTCTCTCTAGTAGCTTTAGGATTGTCTTTGTAACCGAGCATCACGTAATCGCCTTTAAAACACATTTCACCGGTTTGACCCGCTCCAAGTACTTTCGAAGTCTCGAGATCTATCACTTTGCAGCTACAGCCAGGTGCGAGAAAACCAACGCTCTCGGGTTTTTTCATGTCTCGCCTGCTCATACTGATGATTATCGACAGTTCCGTCATTCCATATCCGATACGAAGAATTGGATTTCCCATACGTCTCAGTGCGTCTCGACGCATCTGGTATGAAAAAAAAATTATTAGTTTCCAGAACGTATTATTATTGTCATCCGTCGTCGTCGTCGGAATACGACGTATCGCCACTTCGACGGTTTTTGCGAAAAATCTTGATTTTCGGAAGGTTGAAAATATTTTCTTTACGGAATTTATGTTAAAAGGATGTATTTTCATCGGAAATTTGTCGTACATTACGAAAATCATGGTTGTTCTTTCGATAGTTTGAAATTAATAGAAGAAAATCCGAAAAAACAGTGAAATTTTACGTTTTTTGCAGTTTTTAGTTATTATTTTTTGTACAAGGTAAAAATGACCCATGAATTCGTGATCAGCGAGCAATTTCCCATCGACATACGCTTGAACAATTGATATAAAACAATAATTACGAAATTTCGATTTTTTAGTGTAACTTGCGACTCGACCGGATTGGAAAATTAAAATTATCCATCAGACGATTCTACACGGTCCAATCCGATCGGAAATTGCTTGCTCATCAAGATTATGATGTTATTTTCTTCAATTTCTCAAAAACTCTAGGAAATAAACGCAAAAAACCTGAAATAACGATTTATTCACGACGACAAAATCCGAAAATTCTAAAACAAAATCACGATTTTCTTATTTAATGGGAAAGGATTAAAATTTAAAGAAAAGAAAACAATTTTCTCCACGTTTAAGGTTTCAAAATCGTGATATCTTTTGCGTCTTATCGTCATCATCATTAATATCATTAGCATTAAATAAAGGCAAACCTCGGGTAAAAGAGGAGCAGCTCCACAAATGATCGTCTTTAAGCTGCTGTAATCGTAGTTCGATACGATGGGATGCTTAGCGAAAAAATTCATCATTGGTGGAACAACGGGTATGAGAGTTACCCTATATTTGCCTATAATATCGAGATAAATCTCAGGCTCGAACGACGTCATTATTATGCTCGTAGCACCAACATGGATCGTGTCCATTAACATGGAAAAACCATAACCATGAAAAAATGGCAAAATCGTTAGTACAACGTCATTTTCGTTCAAGTTTACGTAACCCGGATGTCTGCAAGGGAAAAAAATGTTAATTAAAATAAAAAACCGATCGATTACAATTAATCAATTATTGTGGACTAGTTAATTTAAAAATCGATATGGATGTAATTCTAAAATTAATTTAACGAGTTCGATTGTAGATTATTAATTCCCTGTAATTAATTAACAATTTAATTCAGTTTAATCGAACTCACAGTATGGCGAATTCTTGGAGTAATATGTTGTAATGAGAAAGCATCACTCCCTTCGGTAATCCCGTAGTTCCGCTTGAGAAAAGTACGATCATTGCTTGTTTATCCGGATGTTCGATACGAGCCACGTTGTAAGTGTAAGGATCGGGCCAAATTCTCGATTCGTTCAATATCGTTCGGAGACTTACGATCCTGTTCGATATCGCTCGATCGTCCAATTCTATCATCTCCACAGGCCATTTAAGTGTCTCGATCACTTGGCCGATCAACGACTCCGAACGTCGCGATACAAAAATTATCTTTGGCTTGGCGATTTTCAAACAATGTGCGATTTCACCTGCAGAAAATTAATTAATTTTGACGTTATTGTTAGGCAACTGTGTAAATAAAAAATTATCCTTCTTATTCGTATAAATTAATAACGTAAATTACATTAATAATATATTAATATAAATATTTCTAAAAAATCATTTTCGGACAATTCTCGTAAATTTTTAATTCTCAAAATAATAATAATAATAATAATAATAATAAAATAATAATAAATATTATTATAATAAATAATATATCGATATCGCATGATATAAATTATATAAAAAATATATTAGAAGAAAAATAAAATAATAAAAAAGAAAAAATTAAAAAAATTTCTTAAAGAACGTTAATTGTATCTTTTTTAATAATAAAAAAATAAGGAAATATCGACACCTTTCGAATAAGCTGGATTCATAGGGGAAAGTACAGCGCCCGTGTATAGGGTTGCACAGGCAGCTGTGAACCAGTTAACGTGGTTCTCGGCTGAAATGGCTATTGTGTCGCCGACCTTGACACCTCGTTCTTCAAGGGCTGCCGCAAGTTTGACGCTACTCACGAGAAGCTCTTTATTCGTGAGGACCTGTCCGGTTCGCCCGTCCACCTGCGATAACAAAGTTACGAGAGAACGTCATATACTTTTACCTCCGGGAAAGTTACAGTGAAGCGAACATAAGTAATTAACGCGAGGGAAAGGGAGAGAGAGAGAGAGAGAGCAATGAAAAATTACAGCATTGCGATATCTTGAAGTTGAACCGTGAAATGTTCTCCCAAGGTCACCTCGACTGACCCAGTACGTCCAAAGTTTCAAGGTCATTTAATAACTTTGTCCTTGTGAAGAATTGTAAATGAAAATATATTTTTTACACAATTTTTATAATTACCATTAGCAAAATTGTTCAAAATAATTGAGAAAGAAAATTTGTAAACAAAAATGGATTTTCTTTAAAAAAGACAAAATCAAAAGATTTTCTTTAAAAAAAAAATGGATTTTCTTTTATAGACACTCGGCTTGGGATTGTGTATATATTTGTCGCGTAAAAATAATCGCGTGTAAATAAAAATATAAAATATAAAAATAAAAAATTTATATTTTTTTATATTTTATATTTTTTTATATTTTATATTTTTTTATATTTTATATTTTTTTATATTTTATATTTTTTTATATTTTATATATATATATATATATATATATATATATAATGTGTGTTTTATTTGCATAACTTTTACAGTTTTTTACAAAAACAATATTTTTATATTTTATATTTTATATTTATATTTTATATTTTGTATTTTTTTTTGAAAAATCAACATTGACAGCTAATTATTTCATTGCTAGAACAAATGTAAGAATCAATGCATACAAAAATACATTAACAAATATTTCACACCTGTAATGGACAAACTGCCTTATCTTTATTTCAAAAACAAATCATTTTTTAATTTTTAACTTCAAAATCAAAAAATAAAAAAAATAAAACTAAATTTACATTGTTTAAAAATTCAATTTTAACACGTTATCAAAATTATCTAAAATTAATAAAACAAAATTAACAATATCGTTAAATTAACATTGCTTAAAAAAAAGTGTGTTTTATTTACAGGATGATTCGCAATAACAATTGTTTAATCAATAAACGTCACGTTCATTCGTTCATTATTTGTATTGAATTAATTCCTTCGATCGTCTCGCGTTACGGTCGATCAGGTCCTCAAAAAATCGTTTTACTTTGATCGCCTCGCGTTCTGTAACTAATAGAATGCAATTTTGGTTCACGACCGTATAACGCGAAGCATCCTCGAGGCGTAACGGGCCGTTCGTTATATATCGACCATGCGTGGAAAATCATCACGATCGTTATTGGTGATTTCAACGGTTCGCGATTCGGACCGGATTATAGACCCGAAAACTGGACGGCGCTTTATTGGTTTAACGGAGACCAGTGGATCTACGCCGTGCGACCAAACAGACCATATTTTGGAACTAATCGATGATCATGCTGACCAAGGGAATTCGGGGTACGAATTATGAGCACCCAGTACGTATAGACACTCGGCTTGGGATTGTGTATATATTTGTCGTGTATACAGTTCTGTGTGTGATCATGGAAATTATGAATGTTTCGTCATACATATCCCTTTGACATTAGGGCTGTAAGGAAATAGATGCAATAACGCAACCGCAAACACCCCGGAGGTTACCAGCAAAAATAATTGATTGTTCATTTACGGCTCTTTTCCTTCGAAATTATTTTTGAATTTGAAAGTGAAATTTCAAGAATTTGATTTTACTTTCGTTTTTGATTTTAATGTTGGTGTTCTGTGTGATAATGGAAATTATACGAGCGAAAATAATTGATTACTCGTTTATGACTTTTTCCTTCGATGTTATTTTAGATTTTTGTAGGGAAATTTCTAAAATTTGACACGATTTTGAATTTGACCTTCATTTTCGTTTTCGAGGTTAGTATTGTGGTTTTAAGTTTGGGTAAACAATTGGGGTTTGAAATTTATTAGTTTTTGTACCGTCTCGTTGTTAATAAATGTTTAAAATAATTTTCGTTTAAATTAAGTCGAGATATGAGTTTTTCGTTGTTGCTCAAATCCAAGTTGTTAATTTTTGTTATTTTTTTTCAAATGAAATATGTTAATTAAACTTTTTTTTTTGAAACTTATTGTATAATTTTTGAATATGTAAAAAATATCGTACTTGGATAATTCGAAGTGGATTTTTGCGCAGTTTGTCGAGCGTGTATTGTCCATAAGACATTTTTGGCACCTCGAGTCTGTTGCCTCCTGAGATCACGTTTTCTTCATTCTGATCAACCATTTTCCTTCGTAGACTGTCGATAATTCGATTCTCGTTCAAAAATCCTGCAACGAATACAAAAAATAAAAATAATAATTATCAAACAAATTAATTTTCTACGTGGAAATTAAGAAAAATATTTTGTTATTTTTTTTTATCAGCCCTTTGCGTCTAAAAGTTTGCCAAGATAAATTCTTGTTGTATCGTGGGTCTTCGAAACGTTTCGCGCCTAAGAGTGCGATGTTTGTTCGACCTACGGTAAATAAGAAATCGTTTCGTTTGGATGGATTAACGGTCCTTCCCTTGACACAAGAGAAAATCGGAGAATGATTCTATAAATAAAGTAACGTGAGCCAATATACGATTTGTCGTGGGAAATGCTCGTATGTGTTGACTCACGGATTTTTGGGACTTGATCGGAATGGAATCGGGTGTGCCAAGTGTCGTTTGTCCAAATACGCAAAGAATCGACGATTTCGATAAATGACATTGTTACGACGATAATAACATCGTTTCATGTGAGGCTTCGTATAAATTTGCGATGTGATATAATATAATATAATATAATATAATATAATATAATATAATATAATATAATATAATATAATATAATATAATATAATATAATATAATATAATATAATATAATATAATATACGAGTAATATAATATAATATAATATAATATAATATAATATAATATAATATAATATAATATAATATAATATAATATAATATACGAGTAATATAACATAATATAATATAATATAATATAATATAATATAATATAATATAATATAATATAATATAATATAATATAATATAATATAATATAATATAATATAATATAATATAATATAATATAATATAATATAATATAATATAATATAATATAATATACTATGATATAATATAGTACAATAATATGATATAATATAATATTATATAATATATATAGCTATATATATATACATGATGTCTATGTATGTATAATGTTTGGTATCTTCTCGCCCGGAGCCTTTGATAGCGAGTAGGAAACTAAAGGGAACATAGAAGGAGAGTAGAACCCGAATGGATTTTCTGGGATAGATACTACCAGCAGTATTAGCTCGAAGTTAGCGTACGAAGAGAAAGGAAAGATAGCGACGTTGAGATTCTCCTCGAGCTGTTCACTCGAGCGCTTAACGATATGTGGACTTTGGAGATTCGTTAGGTCTCCTATGTTTGCCGAAATAGATTGTTCGAAAAGGATTGGAATTTGGCTCGTGCTCCTCTTTCCACTTTCGTGTCGCCGCTCTATCGTCACTATCTATCGATTCTCACCTTTCGTTAAAAAAAAAATAACCTATCGCATTGGGGAAAAAATTACGAACAATTTTTACACAATTTTGAGAAATAATTTATCGACAGTCAGAAAGAAAAATTGACAACGACCGGAAATTTAATTCGTCGATGCGAACAAATTTTTTCCTCTTCTTTTTTCACAATTACCTAATTTACGGTTTTATTTTCGTTTTTTTTTCATTCATACTTGAGGTAGTTATTCGCATCGATCGAATTAATTTATATCCGACGATTCATCGAAGCGAAGAATTGTGGGCGAGGTTGTTGAACGTATTTTCCTTCGATTGATGGAAGTGAATTGTGTGTTTTTCTGCTTTTTTTTTAATTTTCTAGATTTTTCAATTGTCGTTTGTATTGATGGAGGACAATTCGCGTGACGTACAATATTATAATTGAGCGTGATATTATATCGCATGATTTATTCATTGCGAGCACAATATTTATTCACGTCATAATCAGCTCACCATGGTAGTTTGATTTTTACTAGGGTTTTGTTTATTTACTTCTGTGTAGTGGGAAAACCCGGGCGTGAGTGAATGAGGGAAAGAAAGAGAGGGAATGAGGGAAAGAAAGAGAGGGAAAGAAAGAGAGGGAGAGAGAGAGAGAGAGAGAGAGAGAGAGAGAGAGAGAGAGAGAGAGAGAGAGAGAGAGAGAGAGAGAGAGAGAGAGAGAGAGAAAGAGAGAAATTGTAAGCACACGTGCTGAAGGCGTTCAAACTTTCATGAAAGCTCCTACTACCTTCCTACAGCTCACGGTTTAGTGAATCATATAGTGATATACAGGGCTATCCAAAAACAAACGTTCGAGTTAAGATATATATAAAAATAGCCATATTTTTTTTGGAAAAAAATAAATATACAATTCAAATTAAAAACATCATTCGCCAATTAAAAAATTTCATTTAACAGAAACGAAGAAAGTTCAGTTGATATAAACATATGTAACTTTTCGTAAATGAGATTTCAAAGGGTTGAATAAATAATCAGTGAACTAAGATATAGTAAGAACAATTTTTAATTAATTTTCATTCATTTTTATATTTCTCTTGGAAAAGAAATAAATAAAAAATTCAAATTAAAAACATGAATTGTTAATTTAAAAAAATTCGATTTAACAAAAAG